>CM068322.1:1892088-1927088 GCA_034766995.1 Acanthacorydalis orientalis
AGATTTTAAAATTAATTTTATTGTCAATTATTTTATCCTAATGGTACATTTCATTAAAAAAATAAGTAGTTTAGCAATAAATTATAATTTACTTTATCGAATTTGACATGGAAAAATTAAAACAATATTTTATATGTAAGTATTCAGTGAATAATTTAACGTATTTATTGATTCGATATGGTGCAAATTCAAAGAAATATGATATTTCACAGCTTGAAAACAACAAAATTCGTTTGTGTCAATGTGAGAGAATTAGACTTTATTTGTACACATATTTATAGAACTGCGTTATATTTCGTTATCATTGTGAATTGTCAGTTTTCTTTAACACGATTACTGAAACTCATTATCTGAATAATTATGAACCCTTTTCTAGTAGCGTGATGTGACATGGAATCGTCTGCACGGCATCCAGTGAAGATTCGTATAAATTACCTTGTGCGAACATTACATAAACTTTCATTGGATATCGCATGTCGTGTCAAATATTTTTGTATGAGTTGAATGTCATACTTCATAAATAATAACACTATATTATTGCGTAAGATAATTAAAGCACGCTCTCCGGAAACCATTAAGATTTCTTTTCAAAATATTTTGTTTTCGTCGAGATTTTAGTATACCACGGAACTATATTTACATTATGTTTCATTCGTATACAGCTTAACATTTGCGTGTTATTTTGATTAGTTTTAATATGTAGAAAATAAGCATAAAATGTTAAAATTTCCGCGATAAAATATTAGCGCACAGTTACCTTTTCAAGATTTCATTTTTATATTAATATATTTTCACAATATATCATCTGTTATGTGGGTTATTTTTACCACCTAAACAATTTATGTAGATTTGAGTATTTTACGGAAAATATGATCATTAATCGTGGATATTATTGAAAAGAAACTTAATGTAATGCATATAAAAATAAATTCACAATAGTAAAAAATTGTAGCATGGAAGTTATTTTTTTTGCAAAAATTCAAAAAGAAAAATTCTTCTGATGGAATGAATATTGTAATTACTACGCGTAAAAATTAATTCGGTGCCTTTTTTATAGTAAATGAATGTTTATGGAAAATAGAATATATTTCAATCCTCGAAATATCCCCCATTATTTTGCAAAACTTTACTCCATATCGTGTAACTGACGAATCTAGTCGAAAAAAAGATGTGGGATTTATGTCAATGAAGCCGTAATAGATTTTCGAAACTCTCCCACTATTTTAGAAATTTTTTTTATATTTTACGTAGCACAACACCTTTCCCTAAAGCTAAATAAATCATTCTCGCAGCTTCAGCAGCATTTTTTTCAACTGGAATGTGAAAATTATGCAATAATTAATATATCGCTTTTCTGACGCCATCGTGTTTACTATTGTCTTTTGAGGTTATGCCAACGGCTTTCCAAACATATATACTGTTTTTAAATTTTTAGGTTGGTATTTCAAAATCATAAAACGCCGAGAAAATATTATGATGGTAGAAAAATAATTACAGTTTTTGTTTTTTGAATTCTAAACTAAATTTTTTCAATGAAAATGTCATTTCATCGTATTCATGTTAATATCATTTTAAAGTGAATTTCTCGGTGTAAATTTGGTAACATCGACTTAGGTTTTATTACTAATAATGATTCAAATTTGGCTACTGAATTAAAGATGGAAAAGTAGCAAAGAAGAGCATTTTTTTTGTATGAGTTCAAAACGGGTGGTAAAGCAGCAGAAACTGCTCGTAAACTAAACGATGCTTTTGGTGTGGATACTGTCAAGGAAGGTATGGTGCAACGGTGGTTCCAAAAATTTCATGCTGAGACGAGAGCCTTAAAGATAAAGAAGACCGTGGGCGTACTTTTTCAGTTCATAACGATCAAATGAAGACGTTACTTGAATCAAAACCACGTACAACAATTCGAGAGCTGGCACAAAAGTTAGGCGTTAATCATCCAACAGTTCCGAACCACTTAAAACTATTTAAATTAAAAAATGCATACGAATTTGAAGGTCATAAACCGTAATTATTTTTTACCAACCTAATATTTTAATTTAAAAGAGAGTTATGATTGACATAAATTAAAGGTACCGAATTAATTTTTACACGTAATAAACTTAAAGTTATAACCAATAAAAATAGAACTGTATTTTTGTTCAAAACATTTGATTGTCTATTAATGCATTTTCGGGTTAATTGCAAATTTTTAATACATAAAATTCCACTTAGTATAGAGTTTAATTTTAAAAAATAAATATTCTATTAAATACACTTTTTTCAACAATTTGGTTACTTAACTTGTGGTTAAAAAAATGAGAATTTCTGGTGTTCATGAGTGAGTTTTTTTTATCAATCTGGTTTTAAAAGATGTTCTTTTACAAAAAGACTTTGACATAACTAAAGAAAGGTTAATCTATTAGCGGTATTTTTGGGGAATGGGGTAAATGAGGTAGAAGTTCAAATTCCATTTTTTTCAATTTCTATGACAGAAATTGAACGATTACATTAGTGATTTATTCGTGCGAGTGTAATCTTGGAGAAGACTATGACTCTTAAATTTGCCAAAACTAAATATATCTCGGAGAAATTCTGATACATGTTGTCCAGTTCATGATAGTATTTTTTAGAGAGGATTGTTTCATCTTGATTCAGGAAATCATAATAGAAGCTGTCGATCGCGGATCACCAAACAGTCACAATCATCGTTTCTTACTGTAACATTTTCTTCACGACACATTTTGATGCCTTATAGTAATTTAATTATTGTGTACAAATTTAATATTGTGGATTCGTTCAGAATCCACTTTTAATTTCACATAGACAATTATCATATATCACAATTCATTATAAAAAATAATAATTTATTTTTTTATATTCTTTAAAATTAGCATGTAACAGACCTTGAAACATTAATTTTACTGATGTTCAACTACTCGTGAAAAATCCATTATTCAGATGTGTTTTTTTTTTTTTAAATAGCATTCCGCTGGTTAAATATGGTCGATTTTCTGACATTTATATTCTTACGATCTCGAAGAATTATTGATCCACTTTGATACTTAGTTCTTAATGTGATATTCTCATTGACAGATTTTCACCTTCGAAATGTATAGTGTGAAAATCTCTTATTTGCTCTGAAATATGTCGAACAAAATTTGAATTGTGCGTTGTGTAATTGATCTCTTACCAAATACTTTATCAATGTTTTGCTTAGTCTCATTAATTTTTCTTCTAAGTCTGAAGTTTTATAAAAAAAAATATAAAAAAGTAATAAGATTTATTTTTCTCTAGATTACTTAATTATTTGATAAATATTCTTATTAAAACAATAATGTACAAATTCATTCATTATTAAATAACTGATAATATTATTGACTGGTTGATTAGAAAGATTGTTTTATTATTAAGAATTTTATTAAATTATATATATATATATATATATACATATATATATATATATATATATATCTATCTATATATATATATATAGATATTCTGCTATAAAAGTATTTTCAATTTGTATTTATTATGTAAGCGAGTACTTTACATGTATTTGTATAAAAAATGAAAATAATAAAACATAAAAAATCAAAGCTAGTTTATTGATTTTTTATTATGTTACAAAATTATTATGTTAGGAATAGATGTGAAAAATAATTGTGGGATATAAAAAGTTAATAATAACGTTTAGCAAAAAGTCAGTTGATATTGACAACCAAGGTAGATTACTGTGGCAAGGAAATTAAAAAAAACAGTCAGTTGACCATTAGAAATAACACTTGGCTACACTTTCCTCATATGAGAAAAAGATCATAGACTTTAAAAGAGAGAAGTCAACGAGGGAAAATAGTATAGCTCAGTGAACTAGATAAATTAAACGATTTTTAATACTTATTATTATACATTGAGATGAATTGGAATAATTTAACTTAACAATATCTGTATTATGTATGTGGAATGTACTTACTATCTAATCATATCTTTCATTTTAATGGTCAAAAAATTTAAAACCATACGAAATTGATTCCTATTATAATTTTCGATATGCTGTGTTTCTGAGACCCACGACATTTGTTTCAAGGTTTTTTAAATGATAAGCATTTTTAGATTAATTTTTTTGAAAAAATAATATATTTTTTAGGATCAAAATAGTCAAATCCAGCAGAATAGTTTCAGAGTATGTGAAATTGATTACTATCGTAAAGAATCAGATCTTATACCTCATTTGAATTACGATGTATTTTTTTATTCTTTAAAATCTGCAGATGTATTAAGAGAATGTATTTGTTTCTTAAACAATACCGACTTCATTTATTAACTGATGGATATACGTGTGATTTCATCTATTAATCCATCTTTTGATGGTTTGTTGAAATATCTAACAGTGGCGAAATTATGTTGTGCGTCTGCTACTTTTCTAGGAATGTGCCGAAGTGTAAGAATCACTAATTCATGAAAGTTATAAATATGCCAATCTAGATTATTTTTCAAATGAAACATAGTATTAATTGTCATAAAATATATTTTTTTTTGAAAATGAAAAGTAAGAATTGAAAATTAAAAAACTCTTAAAAAGGAATAAAAATTAAAAAGAGGAGCACATGTTTAAAATATCAATTTGTTGTCCTTTAAATAGCTTTCATTTTCTAATTTAATTATAAAATTCTACAAAAAGCCAATCGATATTTACAAAATTAATATATATATATATATATATCTATATATATACATATACATATATATATATATATATATATATATATATATACATATACATATATATATATACATATATATATATATATATATACATATACATATATATATATATATATATATATATATATACATATACATATATATATATATATATATATATATATATATATATATATATATATATATAACATAAACCTTATATAAACTGAACAGATGAAAATATCTTTATTCGTCAGTCCAACAATTTTTCATGTGTATTTTTTCTCATAATATACATTGCTGCATACCTACGTCTTGCCTTATAGAATCTGTAAACAGAGAGGCGCTCTCTTTTTGTTGTTAATGTATAGACTAACAGTGTAATTTTTTTTTGTTCTATCAGAGAGCTCTTTTCATTCTTCTTTGTATAAATTATGTTTATGACCCCTTTTAGATTTTTCAATTTATCTTTGGGTTCCCTAGTTTCCCCATATTCTTCTCATAATATTATAAGTTATTGACGTATAATAAGTAAAAATTTTAATACGGATGTTCTTGAAGAATTTTCCTTTTATTTATTACGATGAATAAGTGATCTAGCAGAACATCTCATATATAAACAATTAAAAATAAAGAATAAAAATAAAATATACGTATAATCAAAATGTTATTACATAACTCATTTAATGTCAGAGCCAGTAAATTTTATCCACTCAAGAAAATCCTTTTTAATATAAAACATTAGTATATCTCAGAGAAAAATAGAAAAAATCATAATTTAAATGATTATAATAATTCATAATAAAACTAATGTATAAAGGCATTTCAAAATTTAAATTACGTGTTTGATAATACCATTTTATCTCTTCAAATATGAGAAAAAATTAAAATATATATTTATTATTGGTATTTATTCGAAGTAAAAATTTATTCACACTAAAAAGTTAATATATGCAACGTTTATGAATTTCAAAATTATTTAAAAAATATTAAGTTGATGAAATTTGTTGCATTATCTTAAAATGCTATACATACATATATACTTACACACATATATATATATATATATATATATATATATATATATATATATATTTAATTTTAACTGAAAATCAATTTCTAATTTTGAATATAAATTCCGATCTGAAATTAACCCTTTGCTGTCCACTGTCCAGACGTTCTGGACATCGTGTTTCGGCTGAACATTTTTTCGCTTGTGTATTTGTTGGTTAGTGTATGTGTTTCATTTCCATGCTTAAAATGGTTTATTTTCAGAATGGTTATGAAATCTGTTCAAAGGGACTGGACAGTAGACCTGTTCAATCGAAACGTGATGGTCAGAACGTTTGGACAGAGGACCGTAAAGGGTTAAAGTATATTAAAATGTACATTAGTATCTTTTTAAATTTTGCTTAGAATAAGTAATATTTAACTTCATCTGTTTAAACAAAATATTAAGGTTTAAAAACTTCAAACGACTAGCTGGCTATTAAAAATATATCAATAATTAATAATGACGAAAAGTACTTTAATCCGTTGTTGATAATGGAAATTAACAATCAGTAAAGAGTTATGTACTTGTTATTTCGTTATTAATCGTTTTTGTTTGTTGTTAATAGGTATCAGAATTACACTTAAACTAGTTATTAATGTGTAGTAACTATAACAATAATTCATCAGTATTACTACGCCTCTATATGGTATAATAAAGAACAAGAATATGATATAAACTTACAATGAATGCTAAATTAATACATAAACATTGAATTTTTGATAAAATTATTTTTTTTTAAAGTTATATTCAATTAAATATTATTATGTTAAAATTTAAACGTGAATTTTATTTTAAATTATATCAAATATATGGTAAAGAACAATTATTTTATTGTTGATTGTTAATTATTATATTAGATTACTTTTTATGTGATAAAAAATGACAGGTTTTTGAATATTAAATCAATTGAATAAAATAAGAAAAATAAACATTTTTTGAGTACGAGTATTTGTAATACAATATTTGGAACGAACTCAATGTTTTTGAACTACATTTTTTATATTTTTTATTATTATTATTTATTATCTCTTTATTTAACTACCTATCCTGAATATACGTTTACTAAATCTGCTGACAAAGATTTTTTGAAACATTCTTTACACAACACACCGATTGTAAAATGCGAATGTCGTATATTATAAATGAAATTAGCATTTCTGTTTTCATGTAATATCACGAACTCTATTGAATTGCATTATTAAAACGATCTTGATAAAAGAAATAAATACCAAATATGTTCGGCGAGGTCCGTAAACAGTCGTTGTCGTCTAAATTTGAAAACATAAGATATGTATCTATAATATATAACAGTGTTAATGCACTCTAAAAAATATTTACATTTAATGGTGCTTTTTTTTTGTAAAGAGTGAATAATATGACTTTTTTCATATAATACGGATTTTTTATGAATACATTTTTTTTTGTGAGCATACCTTTTTACAAACATACTTAAATATTTTCATATGTGCTGTTTTTGGATTTTTTATATTATAATATTTTAATGACATAAAACTGTAATCGTGTTTTTTTTTGATATTTATACTGATGATTATATACTTATTGATCATTGAAACAATATTTACATTAATCATTGAAAGGTTTATTGTAACTTAACATATTATTTGTGTTATACAGAGCATATAGAAAATTAAACTCAAATATTAATTGAGACAATGGCCATTTTTTAATAATGAATATTATTTTCAGTGGTAATTATTTTTGCTATATGAGTATAGTTTTGTATAATTTAATATTTTTAATGAAATACAATAGAATTTAATTTAAAAAAATGGTTTTTATATTATTGCAAAATTTAATACTTTTGAAGAAGAAAGAATTGAATAGAAATAATTTAAAATTTCTTTTTTATTATTTGTCTGTGTGAAAAACATAATTTTCAAAACTCTTGCAACTAATGCTGCAGTATTTAATTTATAAGCGAATACATGTATTGTGATTTATGTATAGTTATTATATAATCATTATCATAATCCCCTGTCAATCCACTGCTGGATAAAGTTTTCTTCCGTGATTTTTCATTTTGTACGATTGAAAGCCTTTCAATTCCACTGATTTTCAATATTTTTTTTAATTTTCTTATCCCAACTGTTCATTGATCTATTTGTTGTTTTTTTTTTAAATTTTCCCGGTTCTCAGTTACTATTCTGTTACTATTGCTGTTGTCCATCGGTTGTCTTCTCTTCTCGCAATACCCCGCGCCCATTTCCATTTCAGACTCTTTACTCTTGTTGTTATATCTCTATATCCTATCTGTTTATGTATCCTTATTATTTTTTTATCTATTCATGTAATTCCTAGTATGTATCTTTCAACATTTTTCTGAGTTGCTTCGAGTCTGAATTATTTTGGAGTTAAGTAAACATGTTTCGCTGCAGTAGATAAAGAGTGGTTGTATACATTGATCAAATACATTTTTCTTCAGAGTGGAATTGTTGATTTAAATATCGATGCATTTCGTCCAAATGAGCTCCATCCCATTTTTATTCTCCTGTTTACGTCTTCAATTATGATATAAACGTATAAAAATGTATATAAACAGCATTTTTTTTGATTTAATGACTCCTGATGTCATTAAATAAGAGTGCAACGAGTAATAATCGATGTTAATAACATTTATTTTTACTTACTACTTGTAAATATTAGCTTAAACAGTAAGCAAAACAAATTACAAATTTATGGGCAAATTTTTTCTCTTTGTAATAATTTGTTTTATATAAAATTTTCAGATTTATCGTTTTGAAAATTACATTTAAGTACTTATATTTTTATGAAAATATTGCATTTTTAGAAAAATTTTCGTAATGTGTTTAGTCCGGTATTTTAAGTCAGATGAAACCTCCCCATTTTCCTCTACTGACTTCGATTAAACTGCATTGATTTTTATAAAAATAAGTAAAAGCCAAATTCATATATGCATGAAGTTATATAGGTTTGACGGTGCATATTTATACAAATAAATTATTTTTTTATGTGTTCTCAATTTATTTTGTTCTTAATTAAAATGCATAAAATATTTTTTTTTATTTTAGACGTTTGTAAGCAATGTGATTAATCACGTTAACCATTTTTAAGAAAAATTATGTTTCAAACTTCTAAGCAGTTAAGAATTAGAAAACAAAATAAAATTTAGATATTCGAATAAAGTCATTTTATATATTTTTTGATTTGTAAAATTTACTAAATTTATTGTTATGAATATAAGATTGTTTTTAACAAAAAATGTAGTGAAATTTATACAACACTTACTTAATTTGTAATAACAATATGTGATATTTTATTGTTCAACATTTTTCTATTTAATTGAAAAAAATATTATATATTCCAACAAAAATTAATCCTTTATTAATTTTTTACAAAGTGCCGTTTAGTATACATCTCATAAATCATAATTTTAGAGATGAATTTCTAATTGAAAAATGTTTAAGTTAAAATATGTAATGTAATTTTATTACGTTTTCTTTAACGATTGTATTTATCCTGATGATTGTTCTTTGTGATGCTTTTTCTTAATACGCTGTGACCAGTTTTAACATGAGTGTTCTTATTTCTAAACCATTACCCTTGAGTTATTTCACATTTCAATGGAATTTACAAGTTTGAACTTTCTATTTAATACAAATGTGTATTTATTTTCTATACATCACATGTGATGTTTATAACAAAAATATATGACGTATATTGATAGTGAATTCGAACAAGGGTATACTATTAATAAGTTAATTTTAAAGTTGGGTCATTGCAGTCTTTAAATAAGCAGATGGAAATGAAAAAAAAACGATTTTTAAAACTAAATTATTGACATTTTTCATTTATTCATTCAATATAAAAATTTATTCATTCATTCAAAAAGTGGAGTTTATAGAACCAAAAAAAACATTAAGTACATTTTTTGTAATATTGAATACATTTTGAGTTATAAAATATATTTAGAAAAAAAATATACATAAATTAAGTATGTATAAAGTAATACTTTGAATACACAAATCTATGCCGTGGTTTTAGATAATAAATTAATGAGTATACATATTCATACCACGGTTCCAAGAAGATAATTTCTGGTACGTATGCCTCTATGAAATGGATTTCATAGTGCTCATTTATTTCAAAACAAATTTAAATTAAAAGCAAATGAGAGTTTTCAGATAATAAGTCTTTCTATGGCAGCTGCGACAGAAAAAAATATTATTTTTGTATTTTTCGCGATTTTTGAGAATAAACTTGACACTGGAAAATTAAATATTTTTGATTTTTTCAGAAAATGATTTGTATTTCGTTTAAAGTTCATGAAATTACATATATTGATTGTATTATAATGAGTTGTTATTTAGAAATTATTTTTAAGCTAAGTTCTATATGTTTGGGGCTTTGAAGTCTTTTGAAATTTATATTTTAATGAAAACAATGTTTTAACATGTATGATGAGTTTTCATTTTCATTAAATTACTGTACTAACTATTTTAAAATGGATAGGACGGTTACTTGATCGATCTTCTTCTTGTTGATCTTATAAATTAATGTTGACCTTATAAATAATTCTTTTAAATCTAATTATGCAAATATTAGTTTTTTTATAATGATTGTGATAATATTAGATTGTAATGTAATGTCATATATTTCATATTTACAAAGCAATATATATATATATATATATATATAACATTTTTAATTGTGCTAGGCGTAATGGTATAGAATAGAATATATCGAAGCGTATTTTCATTGGTTTATTAATAGGTAAAATTTTGTATTTTTATTTTATACTATTTTTGGAATACAAGTAGCGATAATTGATTTGTAAAAATACCTGGCCATCACAAAAAAGGCGACTGTTTTGTGAATTGTTTATTACCTATGTGGGGAGTGAAGTTCAAGAAAGTATGATTTTTGTAAACAAAATAATTAAAAGGTATGATCTATAGTGAAAAAAGAGCTTATTTGTTTTCAGCTATACGGAAATAGACATGCTTAGAAAGAAGAAGAAAAATTTAGCTTTACTAGTATATTAATATCATTTGACGAGTATTTAGCATGGAAGAAATCGAACCAAAAAACAATGAATGCTGTTATATGAAACGAACGATTTTGAACAAAGAAATGAATTAGAAGATTACAAAAGAAAGACCGGAAAATGTTTATTTTTTCATACACATGGACACATATGGAACGGACTGTACTTCTGTTTGTTGAAACTAATGTATCACTGAAAGTTTTTATAACTCGGGAGGGATATCGGTAAAATTGATTTTTTTCTTTATTCACATCCTTAGCTCTAAATTTGTTGTCATAGCAAGTATATTCATAATTAATATTAATAAAAAATATAATATTTATATTAATATAATTAATATTAATATAATTAATAAAATATTAAATTATAATACATTTAGTGAGGTATCGATGTGAAATAGAAAAAAAGGGTCTAAAACAGCATTAGTTACGTTAGAAATAAAAGGTGTATATATATATATATATATATAAATTTGAGCGTGTACGTTTATCATATATTTTAAACATATCTTTAAGTTATGTTATGAAAAAAGAAGTGTTTTCATATAAGAAATGAACTTGTCTAGTTAATACACAGAAAATAAATAAATTACTGTATAGTTTGGATTTTTAATTAAACTTCTGTATTCTTGAAATTTACTTACATTCAGTATAAAATAAAAAATGAAAACATCTGTTCAGCTATCGTATCTTATAGGAAACACACTCTTACTTATATTAAATTCAAAAATTTTACTTGTTCAGTTTTTTTCCGTGTCAACACAAAGTTTAATCCATTCAACCGAAATAACGAGCTAGACTTGTAGCGTACGACTGGAGCCAAAATATATATCTACGAGTCGGACTCGTGGCAAGATATGTTTTGTGTTTTACCTTATTATGTAGTGCTAACATAATTCATATTGCGCATTTACTTTTATTTACATGCAGTAGAAATAATTCTGTGCGATTAACTGTTAGTGTCCCTGTAATAATATAGTGACAATATATGCTATTTAAATTATATATCTTGCTAGTGAACTTTAAAATGAAACAATGTCGATTGTTCTTTGTATAAAATAATTTGATTTGTGCCTAGATATATATATAATCCAAAAAAAATTTTTATATATAAAGTGATTTTAAAAATTAAGACATATGGTAATAGTAAAAATTATCATATTAAGTGTAAAAATTAACGACGTAAGTTACAGTTTAGAAAGTGGTGTACGAAATAGGGTAAGTTCCTATAATTTTTTTCAATCTCGTAGAAAATATGTTAGACGATTATCTTTTTAAAAATTTGATAACGATAACGCTCGTCACATCAATAGATTGAACAAATTCAAAATTAGAATCGGTTAGTAATTTTCAAATTCATAAAGGTACCAAGTGTAAAGTTTTTATTCTTGTATAAATTAGGAAATAATCCAAATAGAATATTTTTTTGCCTTTTATAAATTGAATAAATATACTAACGTATATTATAGAAGTTCAGATTGGCTTAAGCCAGTATTTGTTTTAGTTATCGAAAAATTAATTGTTTACTTTTACACAAATATCTTAAAACTGCATTAAATTAAACCGCATCTTGTATACAGCAAGTGCAAAACAAACGACGACTAAATGGGTTAAAAATATTAAAGGCCTTGAGGCATTTTTACGCCAATGGTGCATGATTCATCCATTAATTCGTGCTATGCAACCACATGAAATTGACTGCGTACTAAATATGTACAATGAATTCACAGTTGAAACTGATCTATTATACAAGATATGATATAATATAAATAAAATGCAATTCTTATGATAATAATAATTATTAGATATGCGGAATTGAAAGAAAAATGTAAAATATTTATTAGAATTCGTTTACTTGACAACTTATATAAAAAAGGGCTGATTTTTTTGCATATGTATTTGTGAAATTAGAATTTTAATAATAAAACTTTAATAAGGAATATTTATCAATACTGTAATGTAAGATAAATATTTTAAAGGACGTAACTATTATTATTAATAGAATTTATATATGCTGTTATATGTTTCCTGATATGTATGTATGTATATATATATATATATATATATATATATATAAAGTTTTTCATTTTATTTAAAAATGAATTTTAAACCATAATTTAATTATAAAACCAAAATTTATAGAATAATAACAAAGAGAATTACAAGTGTTTGAATAAGAGATATAAATATATGAAACAAATGTAATTAAAAAAGAATAGTAAACGTTATTTCGATTTAAAAATATGAATTTTATAAAAAAAATATTTGTTAATAAGTGTAACAAAATGTACTGTTGTCTAACTCATACCCGTAAAATTTTGTAATAAAAACAACGAAGTAAATTTATCAGCAAACTGAAATGGATTTGACATGAAAGGTTGCACTTTGAATGAATAAATAAATAATAAATGTAAACGCCGTTATAAATGTTATTCATAGAATATTGAGTGTAGACATTCAAGACATAATACAGTAGATATTTTGAATTTAAGGGAATTTTTAAAAATAATCTAAATATATATAACCACTCTATTTCAAAATTCATGTGCTGAATGATTAATTTCAATAATAATGAATTAAATTAAACAAATTTTAATTTTAAGATTATAATTGAAAAAAAACTAGTACTAACATCGATGTCTAAAAAGATATCGATGTCTAGAGTAACTATAAATTAAATCAATTTACATAAAGTAACTTAGTCAAATTAAATTTCATCAAAAAAATGATTATGGTAGAAAAAATATTTCTAAATGACAATATATTTTATATAGACTAGACATAAAAATAAAATTAAAATTCTCTACAACAGTAGTTCATAACTGGGGTCTGCATATGCAAAAATGATACTATTGAAATATAAAAAAAATATTTAAAACAGGTTAGAAAGTTAGGTTTGGATCATAAATAAAGTATACAAAATCAAAAAATACAAAACAAAATACTGCAAGTGTTTGTATGAATCTGTGATGCATTTTTCACGACAAGAAAGAAAAAGAGAAGAATTATATAAAATTATAAAATAGAAAGATTGTTATAAGGAATATTTTATTGATACGGGTGAATCAAACTTTAAATATCATGGTAGTAACAAAAAGATATAAATGCTCATTATGAAAACTAAAAGAATTTTTGCACAATTAAAACAATTCAAGTTCTAGTAGAAGACTAATTTTTAAATATATATATACTCGTATATATATATATATATATTTATTTATATATATATATATATATTTATATATATATACATATATATATATATATACACATACATATATATATATATCGTATATCTCTGCGTGTAAGGTGACCTACGTATAAGACGAGGTCGAAATTTTAAGATAAAATTTATATCTTTATCATAAATAGGTCTTATAAGACGATTCTAAATTAAACACATCTTTCACATGTTATAATACATTTTTAAGTCCAAAATCAAAATTAATAGAATTATATTTTTCGATTTAAAATTTCAAAAATGAAATATCTTGTTTTGATATACTCTATATTAAAATATCGTACCCAGTTGGTATTTAGAAGGCTATTGCTATGTATTTTATTTTAAAAAATTTTCATTTAAAATGAATTAATCTTATGTGTCAAAGTTCGAGTTCCTTTTTTTTAAATAAAGAATTTAATTTCTATATAATCACAATAAATTATTCGTGTTATTTTAAAGATTTTCTTTTTGTAGTGGTTGTATAAGATGCCATCCTATTTTTTGAAGAATTTTTTGGGTTATAAGGATCGACTCATACGCCAATATATACAGTATATATATATACGTTTCTCAATTACATTAGAGTACAATGTTTGTTGTAATAATTTTGGAATACATACGGAATATACTAAAAAAATAAGTATAATATTGTAGGAACATATCAGTTTTTCAATATATATCCGTCAATAATAAGTTACTTATGCGTTTACAGTTAAAAAAGTTTGCCCTTGTATCGATGATAGGATTTTTTCAAGGTATAATCATTAAAATATTTGATAAACTACATTATAAACTAACTATAACTGAGTGGCTAGAGATATACTTAGAAACTAATTAGTTGTATATAGTTAAGGGTCAGTAAATAACGTTTATTACTTTATTTATTGTCAATTTATATATGTTCTATTATAAGAGACAAATTTCATATATAATTTTCAAGATAATTATGTATAATCATATTGATTCTATTCTAAAAGTAATCTTAGAAATACACAGTCTATCCAGGCTTGGTGCAACAGATTTTTTTATGTTCTTTTTTTCCTGTAATACCATCTATTGATGAAGGCGTTATGAAGTTTAAAATTTCAGCTATGATCACCCAAAATGTTATGTTGTTTGCATGTTTGCCTTATTAGTTTTTACGTTAAATGTGACAGTATCTGATTGACACTCGTTGAAAAAACTATAGAATAAAGAGCCAATATTAACTTTTGTTTTAAGATGAGAAAAACAGTTGACGAAACGTATGAAATGACGAAAAGTGTGTACGGTAGTGATTGCTTGGATTGTTCCTACATTTTTAGATGGTATATCGATTTAGTGATGGTAGGGAGAACATTGAAGATGCTCGATGAGCACCACCATTAAAAACAAACCGTACATCTGAATACGTGCAAAAAGTGTTTGAAATCCATCGATCACTGTGTGTCTGTAAGATTCATCGAGCTCACCGACAAACCTAAACGCATTGTATATCAAATTCTGACCGAGAATTTGAGTAAACTGAAGGTCTGTGTACGATTGTTACCGCACTCTCTGTCAGGGTCAAAAAGACGCCAGAGTGGATCACTTGAAGACATGATAAAAGTTGACGAAATCATGATGAAATGTTCTTAATCCAGATTTCATGAAAAACATCGTAACAGGTGATGTATGATGGCGTTTTCAATAAGTGCCACGTACAAAGCGGCAGAGTACAGACTGACAGAACTCAGAAATGACAAAACTGAAAAAAGTTTGCATGTAGAAAAGCTGAATAAAGACAGTTGCTCACCGTTTTTTTCGATTTGAGATGAATAGTCCACAAGGAAGATTGTATGCAATTTCTTAGACAGAAAAGACATAATAGTGCTAGAATACCTCCTGTATTTCCCTGTTTTGGCTCCATGTAATTTCTAGTTATTCCTAAAACTCAAGTTGGGAATGAAAGGAAAGCGTAACGACACAGTTCACGAGACCCAAAGGGCTTCGACCGCGGTTTTATTGGCGATTCCGAAACCGAAATACAGTGACTGCTTCGAATTTTTTTCAATCGCCTCCAGCGTTGTATTGACTCAGAAGGAGTGTATATTGAACAACAAAAAATAAAAATAAAAAATAATTGACATCTTGTATTTTTTTCGATACGAATCGTACTAGACTATGAACAGACTGTGTATGTTAGAACAGATCTAATAAATAATGATAATTAACCATGCGGATTTATTATGCGACAGCTATGTAATCCTATTATAAAAAATAGCAAAATATTTAAATAATATAATGTAAAACAGTTGTACAAAGTATATTATAAAGATTCACTAAAAAGAATTATTATTCTTACTTTGATGATATTTTCAGAACTTTTGATAGTTAAAAAGAAAAAATAAATAATTTTGTAAATTACCAATTTAAAAAAGATATCAGGTGTGTTCCATAGATTTAAATTTTAAATATTATTAAGTTTATGTTATCACAAATTTTTATTGTAATATATGAATCTCAATAAAGGAAGAAGTTGCTCTGATTTTCCGATAAAGTCTATCCATACCTTAGATAGACGGTGTATATATTTAGTTTATTTATTCATTTTTTATGTTTTATTCTGGTATGCTTGTGAGGTTTAAAAAATATTTTTACAAATAATTTTCCATAGTAGTGATTTTAAATGACATGACTTCGTTAGTCCAAAGCTGACGTGCATATTAGTACGTTTATGTTTTCTATCATATCTTTATATAGATCAATTCTCTACGAAAGTATCGTGTTACCTTAGAGTTAATGAATTAAAGATATCGACAAATTGAAAAATATAATTATTAATATTTATAGTAATATGTTTTTCATTTTTAGGTTTTTTTAGTGTATAATTATATACATTTACATACACATACATATATACATACATACATGAATATATATATATATATATATATACGAGTATATATATATATATATATATATATATATATATATATTTATGTGTATATATATATATATATATATATGTATGTATATGTATATACATACATATATATATATATATATATATATATATATATATATGTATGTATATGTATATATATATATGTATGTATATATATATATATATATACTCGTACATGTATAATTTTGGAAAGTTTTTATAGAAAAAATTACTGAAATAATAATTTTATTTATTTATTTTACATACAAAAAATTACTCTTAAAAATATTTATGGAAAAGCATCTACTAAAAAATAGAGTGTGTTATATGACTGCCTTACATCAGTTGTTGAAAATAAGAGAAGGATGTAAAACAAATTATTTTTCAGTGTTGATGAAACGGGATTATTCTTCACATTTATATCTGTCAAAACTTTTAAACTGAAAGCTTAGAGAGGTATTGGAATTAAGATGTTAAAAATAATATTCTTATTAAAATAGTCGACGTAGAAAAATAGATTCAATGTTATTAAAAATTCTATAATCTCCTACCTATGGATTACACAATGAACAAAAATTGAATATAGAAATCATAAGTGCATATAATAACAAAAAAGAAAATCCTCGATGGATTAACGAGTGTATAGTTTTTTGTCTATACTTACGAATTTATTCAAATATATAGATATCCCCATATAATTACATTCGGTTATAATAACCTTTGATTATAGACAATTATTCAATACGCTTTAAATGATTTTTACTGAATTTACATACTCATACAATTGAGCATACAAACTAATAAAAATTCTTTATTTAAATATATTTAAGAATAATACTTTTATTGTATATTTTTTTTATTTCAAATGAATTACTCTTGATATTTTCATTAAAAAATAAATACAAACTTAATATTTATTCTCTGTTAATTAAAAAAAAAACTTAAAAATATATCAAATGATAGCACAAAATTGAGCGTACAAACTCAATATAGTTATTACCGAAATTGAAAAATAATTACGTGATTTTTTTACATCTTTCTTGCATATCCATTTGCATCTATAACATGAAGTCGTCGTGGCACGGATTGGACCTTCTAAGTTACACTAGATGGTATATTTTGAAATGTTTGGTGTGGTAAAACATCGTATTCAGTTTTTACTGCAAGAGTTAGATTTTTGTATCGATATTTTAGTTCGGCCAACAAATTCTCAACAGTGTTGAGATCTGGTGATTACGGGTGTGTTTTTAACATTTTTTGGAACAATGTACTACAACCATTCTTGAACTATAAACGAGGTGTATTTTGGGTCGTTATCTTGTTGAATTTAATATACTGGCGTCATTTTTAATTTCTGGGCAAATAACTTCAAATTATTTTTCAAAATGAAAATATATTTCCTTTTATCCATAATTCCTGGTTTACATTAGGATAGTAAGCAGTAGAGTATGGTGGTAGAGTGCGTACTATTCCGTTACTAGCATAATGTAAATACTTTGGAATAGTGAAAGTAGAGTACTAAAGATAGTAGCGAGTAGAGTAAGAGTGGATAGGACATATGGAATAGTACATTATACTATTCTCTTCTCCCACCACAGTAGAGGTCTAGAGAAAAAGTAGGCTAGTATATTCTACCGCTTACTGTCCTAATGTAAACTAACCCTAATGGTATCAATAAATTCCAAGTGTCCAGTGCCAGCGCCCGCCATACAGCCCCATAGCATTACCGAGCCACCACCTTACTTAACTGTTACGCACATATTTCTATTTTTATATACAGTATTCGGTAGTGTCTAAACTATTCGCCGTTCGTTAGATACAAATAAGTTAAATTTTGATTCATCCGGAAAAGATAACTGTTTTCCAAAAGTTTATCGCAATTTAAATATTTTTTAGCAAATTCTAACCGTTTCATTATTTTTATTTTGAATATATAGGTTTTTTTTTGTACGATACACCATTGTACCTATTGTTTCTTAAAATACGATGAATAGTTTCCGTTGACACACGTTTTTTAATGACTGATGATACATTTTTCTGTAATTTTGGAATACTCCGTTGAGGATTAACCTTAATTTTTCTTATAATGAAGCGTCCATCATGTGGAGTTAAACATTTTTTTCTTCTATGATCAGGTTTATGTTTCAGTATTCCTTCGTATTTACAATTAATAATGATTTTTTCAACTATGGAATGTGTTCTAACTATAATCTTTTCTATTTATCATAATGATTTGCCCTCACAGCCTAATTTTATTATTAATTTTCGTGTACTAATGTATGTTTATTTTTTTATTTTACATTTTCACACCTTTCAGAATTATAAATTGAATAAACTGTTTCAATTAAAGAATATTGAAAACAACCGATAGTAGTAAATATTTAGAGTTCCTCTAGTTTGATATTGTAAATTAAGTATCGGACATAGAATAGAATTAAATGCCGGACAGAATTAAATTGATTGTGATGTACGCTCAATTATGTGTGCATCAAGTAGTCTATTTTTAAAATTTGTAAGTAAAACAAGGGTGTATGTACTTTTTAATTTATTTCTTTGGTTCAGTCATTATTTCAAATACTTAGATATTTGATCAAATGTATTTTTCTTAGTGATCTATGCTCAATTGTGTGAGTAACTGTATGTATGTATGTATGTATGTATGTATGTATGTATGTATGTACGTACGTGTGTATGTATGTATATATATATACAATATACATATACAATTTATATACATACATATATATATATATATATATATATATATATATATATATATATATATATATATATGATCATTGTAATTCTGTTACTAAACAACTTTGTTCTGCTATAGACGGTGTGTTTTGAAACATTTTCATTAAAGTTTAATTCCATCTAGGGTAAATTAGATTGTTTCTTCCTTTTTTTTAGTTTTTTATATAAATTTATAATAGTTCGACAGATATGATTGGAATAACACAAGTATATTTTTAGAAAGGATGGTTGTTTTTTTTTAGTCTATTTGTTAGAAATAAATTTGAATTTTGATTTTCACTCAATAGAGAATGTTTGTTTAACTAGAATGAAATTACTTTTAAATGTTAATAGTTCATTGTATGATGAAATGAAATAAGCTAATATATATACCAACATATATATATATATATACATATATATATATATACATATAAATATATATATATATATATATATATATATATATATATATACATATATATATATATATATATATATATATATGTATACATATATATATATATATATATATATATATATATATATATATATATATATATATATATATATACCAGGTCAGACAATTAAGTAATGCGACCGATTTTTTTTCTCGGCCTGTGGTAACACTGCGAACCTGTAACTCCGCCACTGTAATACCAGATCCCTACTCTCTCGATTGAGACCTTGACCACCCTCGTATGATCATTTCTTTGCCAGCTGTTTAGTGTTTTGTAACAACGCGCGAGTAGTGCATGTCACGAAGCCCACCGAATGAACATCGCTCAAGATTGTCTCGAGCAGGTTGAAAGTGATCCTACTCTTCTCGATCGAGTTATTACTGGTGATGAAAGTTGGTTCTTTCAATATGACCCCGAAACTAAACGACAAAGCCAACAGTGGCTGTCCCCTGGAGCACCAAGGCCAAAGAAGGCGAGAATGAGCAAGTCCAAAGTGAAAACCATGTTGATTTGCTTCTTCGACAGCAAAGGGGTGGTTCACAAAGAGTTCGTACCACCTGGACAAACCGTAAATCAAGTATTCTACCGCAATGTGCTCGAAAAATTACGAAAAAGGGTGCTCAGAGTGCGTCCAGAGATCGCGAAGACTTGGGTTCTGCATCACGACAATGCTCCCTGTCACAGTGCGTTCAGTGTCTCTCAGTTTTTGGCGTCTAAAGGCATCGCAACGTTACCACAACCACCCTATTCACCGGAAATGTCACCCTGCGACTTTTTCCTATTCCTCCATATGAAAAAATTCGTCAAAGGTCGACATTTTGACTCCGTTGAAGATATCCAAGAATCTGTGACGAGGGTACTCGGAGAGGTCCCACAAGAAGTGTTCCAGAATTGTTACGAAAACTGGAAAACTCGCTGGAATAAGTGTATAGATGCGGGAGGGGACTACTTTGAAGGGGATCGCAGCGGTGTACCTTAATTTTTAAATATACTCGATTTTTGAATTTTGTAGCATTACTTAATTGTCTGACCTCGTATATATATATATATATATAATAAATTTTTAGTTAAAATATAGTATTTATTTGGTTTAAGTTCGAAGAAATTTCGTATTTAGTAATCACAGAACTATTTTGTTTATATAATTTATATATCACATAGTATTTTTACTATAAAAGAGGACATTTCTAAAACATTATATTATAATTAATATTTTTTCGAACAAACCGTCATTATAAATAGTTCCATGAATTGTTAGAAACAATTACACACACACACACACATATATGTATATATATATATATATATATATATATATATAAAATTAGTTGTGAAATTTAATTTGTGCTACAAAGAAAAAAACTGTAAATATTAGTGATATGTTTCCAAATATATAATCAATACATAACAAAAATATTAGGTTGATAGGAAAATAATTTCGGTTGTTGTTTTCTGAAATTAAACTTTAATTTTTCTTTATGAAAGTATTATTTTGTCGTGTCCAAGTTAATATCATTTTAAAATTAATTTCTCGGTCTGCGTTTTGGCAAAATCGACTTTGGTTTTATTATTAATTCTACTTTAAATTAGGCTTTTGAATTAAAGATAGAAAAGAAGCAAATAAGATCATTTTTTTGTATGAGTTTAAAATGAGTGATAAATCAGTAGAAATTGCTTTTAAACTAAACGATTCTTTTGATGTGGGTACTGTTAAGAAACGTACTGTGTAATGGTGGTATCAAAATGTTCGTTCTGGGGACGAGATCTTTGATGATGAAGAAGGTCGCTGGTGTTCTTATTCAGTTCATAACGACCAACTGAAGGCGTTAGTTGAATCAGAACCAGGTACAACAATTTGAGAGTTTTCAGAACTTGTTTAGTCATCCAACAGTTCTGGACGAATTTTACAACAGTTAAGAAAATCAAAAAAGAGAAAAATATGTGCGAATTTGAAGGTCATAAACCGCAATTATTTTAAACCTAATAGAAGCAAAATGTTTAATGTAAGCATGTCCATGTTGCTGTTCAGCTTTTTTTGTTAGTGAACTGTTAGAATGTTTATAAAATTTGTAATGATAAAAATGAAAATACTCTTTTTTAGTTATTACTTCGTACAGTTTAAATGAAAAATATCAACATTTTATCACAAATTATATAATTGTATGTTATTTTTGGTTTATTTTTATTAAAATTTTAAATAATATTTCAAGTATAACAATACTTCTTCTTTGTGTATTCTACGTTGTTAATTAAATAAATACCAAAAGATTAAATTTTAGAGGAGCATTAAAGTTGGGTATATTTAAAATCCTTTTGCTTTGGAGAGTTTCCCATTCTTAATGTGTCCCTTTTTAAAAGGGTTCAAGTTAAAGTAGATTTTGTGAGTGTGGTAAGTTGTGTTCCCCAATGAAACTTCTGATGCCGGACTTGCCGTTTTAAGTAGATTTACTCATATTTATTTATTTTCAGAAAATATCCAATAGCAGAAAGATTTACTTAAATAAGAAAAACATTATCCTGCAATTTTTTTAATATGATAATATTTTTTGTATATTTGAAATTCATGGTACTTTATTGAAATGTTAGAGACTTTAAATATATAAATAAAACGGATCAAATGAGTTTTTACTAATATACATGTATATATATATATATATATATATATACATGACACCGACTTATTTATTTGAGATGTGGCTTCTATGGTACACACATATGTTTATTGTTTCAATCGGTTACATGATATGCTTATAATTGACAAATGGGCGAACGTAGAGAGTTCGGGGGTTGACGCACGAGGCAAGTAGGGAGGGGAGGACTATAGTATTATATATATATATACATGTATATATACATATACATATATATATATATATATATATATATATATATATATATATACATATATTTATATATATATATATTCGTTCAAAAACCATTTCCAGTATAATATTTCTAATTTTGCGAAAATATAATTCTATCTGTGGTAAATTCGCATTAACACATGAATAATTTTTTCACCCCAGCAAAAAATAATTTTTAATCAAATGCACATTGATTATTTTTAATTATTGCTTATAATATATATTGCATTTAAATTCCGATACTATCATCGTTAGAGTACAAAGATAAATTATGTCTTTCAAAAGCCCTGCGCACTGAAGATGATGGCAATGCCATCGAAATAAACATAAAAAATAAACAAAAATGATCTATTCATTGACCATTTTTAACACGTTGAATGCAGTGGGGGTCACCGGTGACCGGTATTCAACTTGCCTGTAGTGTAGTGGTGGTCATTGGTGATCGTCGATAACAAGATTAGTATAAACACATTATTCAAATAAATGCTAGCATTTCTAAAAATTTCAGTATTATTATCGCGTTCACAATGATGTAAAAAATTAATGGACCATAAAACATCGAAGCTTCATAGCAAAACCGCACTCCAGCGCCGCGAAGATCAACATTTTTTTTGTCTTCATAATTAATTGATTTGGATTTTTTTTGTATATCACAATACTTTATCTTTTATTTTATTACCTTGCTGTTTTTATTAATTAATTTCCTGTCTTAAAAAAATAATTTACTATAAATTATTATTACTTTTTATTTGATTTTATGGAATAATTAATTATATTAGTTAATTTTTTGAACTGATATTTGTTAAAAACGTATTTTAGGCCAATTAAATTATATTTTAAAATATAATCTTACTATGTATAAAAAATAATTCGATTGTAAAATTTTCATGATGTTTCACACATTATTATAAATCATAACCGCAAGATATTTATACAAAATATTGTATTCATTGAAGCTATAGAGTAAAAAAATTTACAATTTTAACATTGTATTTTGTTATAAATTTAAAAAAATCCAATAAAAATATTATGATTTATATTTTATACAGATTATTTGTGTGTATCATTTCTTAATTTCTGTTATTTGTTAGGGGAGAGCGAGCTTCAGCGAGCCAGGGTCCAAGCCCCGTGGGGGTCGATGAGCGTAGTGAATAGGAAGCAGATCCCCCTATACATTCATAAAAATTGAAATTAACACATGAAAAAACAATAATCAGTCAATAGATCTTACTAATTTTAAATTGTTTGCTTAATATTTGAAGATGAATCGTATAAACGCAATATGAATACTTTTGTAAATGAAACAAAATTAAATATTTATAAAACACATTAAATAGTATGATGTGCAACAGAAATATTTTGTAATAAACAAAGTATAAGATTTATAATTGATAAATTGTAATTTTAAATTGTACAGCTGGTTTAATAACTATATTTTTTATATAACACTGTGTTTATTCTACTATAATTATATTTATATACAGAATTATTTTCATTTCATTTCAGTTCATCTATTTGTGAAAAATTTCTTAACATATCATACAAGTGCATATCATTAAGTGCATAACATATCATTAATTGTAACTTCAGCGAGAATTAGTAAGAAAATCTCAGACATTATACAATCATTAATTATATATTTACTTGACACTTTTCTATCATAGTGTCCGCTTATGATAATTATTGCTTTGAACTTATTTAATGCTTAATATCGTGCAAGAAGATTAAAGTTTGTCAGTAATTTTATAAAACTAGTTATTTTTGGTAGATATTTTTAAATTAATATTAATAACTTAAACCATTTTATACAACAATTAATATCTTCATGAAAAGGTTTTGCTTACAATGAACATTCATTTGCATTATTATTCATTTATTAATTATTTATAGTAAATATTATATTTTAGTTAATAATAACTAACAATAAATAATCAGTTAATTTTTGTATTCTTTTATTTTCATAAAAGGCAGTATACAATCTGATATTTATAAAAATAGAATGAATTTTTAAAACTACAATCTGATAAATCTGCATTATTGAAATAAAATACCGACGTTTCTGATTCTTGATTGTAAGATTATCTGATATTGTTCGATGCGGTTTGATGGATTGGTAATAAATGGCGATTTCATTATGTCTAAAACGTTGAGAAGGATATTTGGGCCAGTAAACGATGGATGTATATGAAGAATACGTTAAACTTCGAATTATATAAAGTCTAAGGACCAAAACTATCGGTCTTTATAAAAATGCTCCGTCTGGACAACCAGGCAGGAAAATACCTGCGAGAAAAGCAAGTCTCAGATGGATAGAAAATGTAGAGAAGAATGCAGTGGAACTGTTGTGAGTACGGAAATGGAGAAGGACTGCCGGGCAGAGAAGAAGGGCAACAAAGAAGAAGAAGAAGAATACTAAATGACCTTATGTTAAACAATGAAATAATAACGTTGGATAAATACTTTCGATCATGAGAACAACTTAAGCAAGAAATCTAAAAAAAAAGTTTGATAATTGGTTGGTTATTTGGCGCTTAAGAGTGCGTTGACAAATAAGAAAAATATATAATTTCCAATTATTAAAGGATTATTATTTTTTATAAACGTTTTTTTTTATCCACAAATCACAAAAAATTTTTTAGTTATAATTACTTTTTTATTATAATTGTTCAATAAATCTTTATTGATCATTTTTGATTATTGTTTATTTAAATTTTGATGCTAATGTCATCATCTTCAGAGCACCCTGAAGATGATTGTATTGTTATAAATCAAATATACTGTTGATAATTAAAAACACAAATAATATGTAAGTATTAGTCTGAAAATTTATAAAATACTATAAACCTTTAAAAAATTCAATATGCGTATCATCATGAAAAAAAATTAATTAATAATAATATGTAAAGATTAATAATGACAAAATAATAGAATAATTGATTAAACTGTTTCATAATATTAATCTAACTAGAACTATTTAAGAACAAGTTCTAAAATAAGAAAAAACAACGTGATGTCGAAATTTAGTCCTTTGTATAAATAAGTTATTTGAATATAGAACTAGTATAATAAAGAACTAAGAATACAGAGTGTACCAAGCCAGCTATAGATTAAGGTCAGTAGGAAAATGATTGTGGTTCTTGTTATGAATTTGAAGGCCATAAAACCGCAATTATTTTTCTACCAACCTAATATATACACGTATTTGTCAATGACAACATGGGAGATATTAGCACATGCAGTACGGCAAGTATCGTGTGTGTGTATATATATATATATATATATATATATATATATATATATATATATATATATATATATATATATATATATATATATATTTATATACATATTTATATATATATATATATATATATATATATATATATATAGCAGATTCAATTTAGGCTTCCAAATGGAAGTATTAAAAGGGGGTGCAAGGGTTAAGAAAAGTCATATTATTCTTTATGTATATATTTCTTTATTTAGTTCAATTCAATATTAAAATACAATTGAACTAAAATATTAAATTGGGGATACATGCCCTTTTTAAATTTTTTTTGTTGTTTTCAATACTTTTGTTTGGAATCCTAATTTGAATCACCATATATATATTATATATATATATATATATATATATATATATATATATATATATATATATATATATGTATGTATATTTAATTACGCAACATAGTTATTTTTTTTAAATGAAACCCATAAACCTCATATTACGTTACTAGTAAATATTTTGTATTAATCTAATGGTTTTTGTAAATTTATGTAACTATTTCATAAATTAAATAGAAAATTGCTATAAATGAATATTTTTCGGATTAAATATGCAATAAAAAATTATATTTTTGAAATGAGTGGAAAATAATCATTTTAAATTTTAAAAAAATATATAAAATAAAATAATTTTTATAGTAATAAATCCTAATTTATTTATGAAATATTAATCTACTGGGACTTTTCTTGTTGATTTTTTGCACATGTAACATGGAGATACAGTACTAAAAATATTGTAGCAAATTATTATTATTTCAATGAACAAAGACACTTTTTTTTAAAAGTGCAAAAATGCTGGTTAAATTTCAATAATAAATTGGTGAAATGTTCTCATTCGGTTTACTCTTGGCATCGGTTTGAAAAAGACTGTGATAGTACAAAAACACGTGCTCTATTCTCTTCATACTTTTTGTCACTACTTAATACAGTTTTTATTTCTGTTCCAACAAACATTTCATTTCAAATATATTTATTATTGTTAGTTGTTTGGCGGAAGCAAAAATTAAAATATATAAAGGTATTGTTAGATGAATAATAATAATAATACGTGTGCATAGAATAAATAACAATGTTTCTATTAAAAATAAAATTATCACTTGTCGCATATTATTGATTTTAGTCTTTTTTTGAAAGCAAATACAGCAGAAGAGAATGAAATTAGTAACAAAGTCTGCATTTGAATATGTGTACGCCTTTACTGAAAATGGAATATTTAGTTAAATTTTTTCTGTAAAGTTATTACATAAGATGGTATTATATAAAAGGACGGTGTAAATAATTTTTGATGAAGACAAAGTCAGTACTGCAATCTGTAAAATTTTAATTAAAATAATTCTCCTCAGTCCTTTAAGTGAAACAATATGATTAATATTCCGGATATTAAAAATGGTATTTTGATTCCACAAATTACTAAATTACTGCAGTAATGGTTTTATTAGCCTTAAATAAGTTATGTTTTACATTTATATCAGGCTGCTTAATTATTCTCATTATAAAACCGAAATTATTATGAGTTTTAGTGACAACTATAAATAATTATAAATATATCCTAAGTTAGAAACAGGAAAAGGATAGAATGGATAAGAAAACAGACAAGATTCACAGATGTAATAAGAAGAGTTGAGTCTGAAAAGGAAATTGGTGGGATATGTTGCAAGAAGAGAAGACAACTGATGGACAATATAAATTATTAATTGGAAACGAAGGATTATAAAAACCAAGAAAGAGACCAATGAACAGGTGGGATAAGGAAATTAAATTTTTTATTGAAAATCGGTGGAAAAGAGAGGCATTCAATCGCACGAAATAGAAAATCATTGAAGAGGCCGAACCAATAATGGATCGACAGAGGCTGCTGCCGCTGCTGTTGATATCCTGAGTTGACTAAAATAGTGTAAAACTTCCCTTTGATACAAAGCTTGTGTATTTATAGCATACACTACATACGTCTGACTGAATGTTGTGGCTCTGAACTTTTAAGCTGCTTATTACGTTTATGTCAATTAAATAAACTGAATTATTCAGTTTTCTCGTAGCATTTCTCTTCCCATTGTTATTTAAAGTCGAGTATACAATTGTAATTCAAATATCTGTTTATCTAAGATTAAGTGCTAAATTTAGTTAAGTGATTTTTATGTTTTTCAAGTCGCAATGATTTGTGGTTTAGTGACATGACGCATTTAGGCAGGTACGAAAAATCAA
The DNA here is from genome assembly GCA_034766995.1 of Acanthacorydalis orientalis. Lineage (NCBI taxonomy): Eukaryota > Metazoa > Arthropoda > Insecta > Megaloptera > Corydalidae > Acanthacorydalis > Acanthacorydalis orientalis. Next base: position 1,920,533 of record CM068322.1, read on the forward strand.
GCAATGTTACGATATTCTTAATACCATTTTAGTTTTCAACTCATTTTTTACAATTGTGGTATAATATTGCTGTTTATATTTCCGATAATTTTTAATGAGTTTAAGAATTTTTAATTCATAAAATTTTTTCCTCAGTATATATTTATAAATATTGTTACATGTGTAAATATTAATGAATAAAGTTAATTAATTTATCATAGTTTATAAGTTCATCATTTTCATTTACAGTCGAGTCTATTTTTATGAGTATAGTTTTAATGCGGTTTTGAAGTTATGCGGTGCATATTTCATGCAAATTCGGAGTTTCCCTGTTGTATATACATATATGAGATGCACGTTGTTTAAAAAATTTTAAATTTAAATTATTGTATTTTTTTACATTTATATTTTTTAAATTAAAATTTTCTATTCTGGACTGTTTAAATTATGTTGTATTTACTATTGCTGAAATAAGATCACAAACCTTAAATTCTTGCTGGAAACCAGCTTGGTCTGAATGTATTGCAAACAGTGCAACCATTCAAACATCGACATTATCAACTGAAATCATTACTATGACACATTATATTGGTGGAAAAGATTTTGATACTTTTAGCCAGAATGATGTCGATTAATTGCTTGTGGATAATGCATTTAAGTGACGATGATATTATTGGTATAACTTTAATATTGTCGAAGGTCCAGAAAAAGATAGTAAAATAGAAGAAAAATCTGCCCCCCTCACTGCAAATATAATTCGAGAAGGTCTTCAATTTTACAATAAATTGGAATATCATTTTTTGGTTTATGATACAAATTCTGAACGGGCCTTCAAATTCCAACACGAGCTGAAGAACTGTATGTTTGAATACTGCGAATTTTATAAAAAATTAGTAAAATTATCATGATAAAGTTTAATCACTGATTACACTGCTAGAGGAATAAAATCAATAAAGAACGAGGGTGAAATTGACGCTAATTCTGTTTATGAAGAACCACTCTCTTTGGCATGCAGATCTGATGTACTGACAATCTCTTCTAGTGATGAAAGTGATTTCGCAAATAGTGTCGAACATTGTCAGATAGTGACGATAATTCGGATGAAAAAATGTAAAAAGAATTTTTACTTTTCAATAAAATGAAATTTTAAAACAAACTTTTTTAAATTTTTTATTAATTTATTTCAGATTTTCGAAGAACTCTTAGGCATTCTTATTTTCCTGAATTTTCATAAACTTTTTTTATGCGATTTTGGGTGTATTTTAACATTGCTTTCGTTTTATGTGTTTTCGAAAATTATGGAAAGTATCCATAATTCCTCAACGTAAGTTATGTCTTTTTTGTACGATGTTTTTATATGCGGTTTTCTGTGAAACGTATCTACCGCGTAAAAAGAGACTTGATTGTAATTAGTTATTGTTAAGAAAGTTTATAATTATCATTAGATTTTTAATATTTTTCTCTTCTGGGTGTGTTAATAAGGCATAATTATTCAACGATAATTTCATTATTATCACCGACTTCTCTAAAATCATCTCCTGTTACTAAGAGTACTATTTGTACAAAAAGAAACAAAAAAAAAGTGTTTTTAGTTTTCAATATAAGAACATTTTGCATTTATTGTCAGCTCATATATATTTCATTCATGCAATATATGTTTAATATTACTATTATTATACAGATTAAAAAAATAATACACATTTGTAAACATGAATATCAGAAATTAGTATTAAAAACGAATTATATTATATGTATACACATAAACCGCCCGATGAAATAAATTGTAAGCGGGAGTTGATAGTAGAAGTGATATTTTAGTTCAATATATTGAGCATAGATGTCTATACACGTACAGTCCATGTGTTTGCGCGTAATATCTAAGACATGAACCAAAACAATTACAATTTGTGATCAGTTGAAGAAGACAATCGATCGTATTACTACCACTTACTAATAAAGTCGTACCAAATCGATTTTCGACTAATGGTAAAAAGTGATTATTGATGGTGAAAAGGCGCTTTTTCAAAAAATAGATTATTTCTGAGGACGATAATCGACCCGATACACTGTCAGCATTCGTCATGCAAAAGGTTTGCGATTATTCTTAATAAAGTTTATTTTCTGTTAATGATTTATTATATATTTATTTTACATCATTAATTAATTTCGTATCTATGGAGATAAATTTTCATCAAAACCAAAACCACATACGCTTCCTACATTATCGAGATTAAGTAAAGAAATCATACCAAATATAAAATCGAATACACGTACGAAAAAATCAGTTGAATGGTTAAACCATAATATTAAAACCTAGCCTTGGTGTTTGAGTAAATTTGTTCAACTAATTTTTTAATTGCTGATCGAATATGTTGAAGAATTAATTTCTTCACATCCAGAGAATTTATAATAAGATGATCTAATGAAAATTTTGCAGTTAAATATATATCAAACTAATTAAAATAAAGACACCATCTTACTAATTGTTACGACTTGAAAAGATTTAGATTAATTTTAAAAATCTGATGAATTATTCAATATAAAAGAATGTTTTCAATGAAAATTGGAGTCTTAATAAACTCAAAGGGATTCTATAAAAATAAATTTGTCCAAAATTATTTATATTGAAAAAAAATACTGTGGCAAGTAATGCCATATTTTTTATAAAAATTGAAAAAATCATATGAAAAAAGAGAAAATATTTTTATAAACTAATTTTTTATTCAAATATTAGGTTGGTAGCAAAATAATTTCGGTTTATGACCTTCAAATTCTATACATTTTTCTCAGCTTTAATTAACTTAATAAATCAAAATAAACACCATTAGAATCGACAAATTTTTGCAAATTAATTGCAAGTTTATTTATTCAGGTGGTATAAAATTCTGGAGTTTTGGAGTTGATACAATTTCGAAATGAACTTTCGGGCAGTAGCTTGGTTGTTAAAGACCTCACCTTGTAAGAAGTTGTTGAAATGCTTAAACAAGTGATAATTTGTGAGCAAAATGTCTGGTGAGAATGGTGGATGATGCAATGTTTCATAGCCCAATTAATTCAATAGGTGGAGGGTTAATCGTGCGATGTGTGGTCGTGCATTGTTATGCAGCAGAATTGGACCTTTTCAATTAACCATTGTGGAGACCAAACGTCGTAGTTCTTGGTGGATTTTGTCGATTTGATGATTGGATATTGGAGTTTTAGGTCTTTTCGACAGTTAAGGACATAGGCGTCCAATCGATTTTTTGACAATAACTCTCAGCTATAATTGTTTCGCCAAGATTCAAAAAATTGTATTAGAACACCGAGCGCAGACCACCAAACAGCCACCATAATTTTCTTTTTGTGTTATTTCAGTTTCGCGAAATGGTTTTGGGCTTCATTTTTGTCTAACCATTGTGCAGACCGCTATCTGTTGTAAAGGATTCATTTTTCGTCGCACGTTATAACACGATCAAGAAATGGAACGTTTTTGGTGCGTAAAAGAAGCGTATAACAAACTGTCTAATGGCGATTTTTTTTTGTTTTCTTTCAGTTCGCGCGGCACCCATTTCTCGAGATTTTTTGTTTAGTCTAGCTGTTTTAAATGGTCCAGAACTGTTGGATGATTCCAGCAAGAATTTTTTGGAACCACCATTGTACCGTACGTTCGTTAACAGTACCCACACAAAAAGCATCGTTTAGTTTACGGGCAGTTTCTGTTGCTTTACCAACCGTTTCGAATTCCTTTCATTTGCTTTTTATCCATTTTTTAATCAACAGCCAATTTGAAGCAAAATTAAACCAAATTTAATAAAACCAAAGTCGATGTTACCGAAATGAAAAATGCACTTAAAAAGCTATTAACATGACCACGAGGCAATGACACTTTCATTGAAAAAAATTAAGGTTAGAATTCAGAAAACAAAAGCCGCAATTATTTTCCTACCAATTTAATATTTATATTTTATATAATTTAAGTTCTATAATAGTGTATCCTTGATTTTGATTTTATATTATATATTCGAAATATATTGGCAATCTACAATGCGCTAAAAGTAGCGAAATTTAATATATATATATATATATATATATATATATATATATATATATATATATAAAATCGAAGTCGCTTATAATGAGTGCTGCAGTCCTTTTCCATTATAACTGTTGTACAATTTATCCTTAGCAGGTAAATTAGAAAAAAGTAACATATTAATAATTTTATATATATAATTTTATATATTTTTTATATACATATATATATATATATATATATATATATATATATATATATATATATATGTACACCGACGTATTATAAATATTTCTATATTTTATTAGCACTTAACAAAACTATTTACAATTTCTGTTTTTAAGAGCTTATATACTTATTTTTGGGGGATGAGATTCCATCTTTTAAAATAATTGATTAATAGTATAGATGTTATAAGCAGAAAAGACGAATGAAGAAAATGTACGCCATTTGTCAACTGACAAATATTGATTTTTTTATCAAATTTGTAACCTTAAGGACACAATTGCAAAAACATATAAATCAAGTCATTATTTAATTCTATTTGATTTTAGAGATATAAATTAATTAATGTTTTACTAAAAATACTTTTTGAAACTAAAGAATTATATAAGAATAAATGTCAATTAATATTTCAAATACAATGTTGTTTTATTCGTAGAAATAATTATTCATATGGAGTAGTAATTTTTTAATTCAATGCTTTGAAATATATGCTTATTATTCATTGTTTTAGATACTCGTCAACTGTAATGAAAGATTTTAACTTAATTAAATCGGTTCTGGAATAATAGAATAATATGCTAATTATCAAATTAGTTGTCTAAAACCGAAAGCGGTTATATCCTATAATAATTCTTTTTGTATATTTGAGTAAGTAATGAATGTATTGTATAATTATTTTAAATTAAAGATATACTTTTTACATTTCAAATTAGTCTTTTTACTCATTAAACGAATTATTATATATTAAAGTATACTAGACTCACTAGTATACTATCTCAAACTACTTTTTTCCTCTAGTGTACTTTTTGTAAGAAAAATATTTAATTTTTGTATTAGCTTAAATTTTGTATGAAAGTACAAATTAAAATTAGCAGTTAGACCAACATCTCACGGTTCATATCTTCGAGTAACAAAAAAACTTGAAACTTTCCATTGGATGAGAAAATTAGAAAAGAAAACATGGCGATTGAAAATACATTGTATTTATATTTTCAATGTTCCGTATTTGATTACAGGTAAAGAGTTGAATGATATTCTTATTAATTTATATCTGTCAAAAACACGAGATGTTATTTTTGGTTTTAGATTAAAAGATGGACTCTTTTAGAAGAAACTGTCAACATTTCAGAGTACAGAAATATCCAGTTCTTTGTTTCAGCAAAGAATGTGTTTCATAAAATGAACAGCTGTGTAATTTAATAACTGTAACATTTTATTAATTTGAAATAATATAAGAAACCAATATCGACGTAAATTTTTAACTCTAAAAATTTATTTTTTCATCCAAAAATAAAAAAAAACATCTTAAAAAAGCGTAATTTTGAAGCATAGAATCAATTCTGTGCTATTTTTAGAATACAAGTAAGATAGTAATAGTTTTGCGAAGATTGGTTGAGATATATTTGAATTTCATTGTAAAAAGTAAAGAAATTAACAAAGAAAGCATTTTATATACTAGAATAAAATCAAAAACGCATCAAATTATGTGAGATGATATTGCAAATAGTTCTAATATAATAATGATACATTTTGGTGAGACTTTTTATCTACTAAGTTATATACTATTCATCTTGAAAATTTTTTGTTTTTATATTGTTCGGGATATGAACTTAATTTTTAGTCTTTTAATTAACAAAAAAAAGTTTCAGGTAAAGATGAGAAAAAACTTGCATATCTCAAGATGTCTAAAAAGTTGAAATCATCTTTAGCAGAAAACAAGAGTGTCAAAGGAACATGACTTGAAGCACATTTAATTAAGAACTTGGATGGAAGTAATAATAAATATTGTATGTTTGATCCGTTGCTAAAAGAAACTCACTTATTTTGAAGTTAAGAAAACTATTTTCATAAAAAAATGGGTTGAGTTTTAAAATTATCAAAAGTTAGCATTCATTTCAAAAAGAAATGAATTTTAATATGGAATTAAATATTTTATCAGTAAGCATAGAGACTGACATAAAATAGAAAAATATTAGGTTAATATTTTATTACAATTTATTATATTTTTTTTCAAATTAAAATATATACAAACTGGATGATATTTGTGAGATAATTAAAAAAGAAAACAGTATAGCATTTTTGAAACTAATAATCAGTAGTAAAGAAGTATTGTAAAAACAAGATGACAATCAGAAAATGACTGATAGGAAGGGAAATCTGCTTAACTATCGAAAAAGAAAACGGTCAAAGCTGAACTTTTTGCAGTAAATTTATGTTGATAGTTTTTTATAACATCGATAAGTCATTGGTTTCCGACGTAAATGGAAAAGATTGACAGCGAAAGATACAGTAACATATTATGAAATGGAATAAGTCTGGAAATGCGATCGAAAATAAAAA
>CM068322.1:1934588-1939588 GCA_034766995.1 Acanthacorydalis orientalis
CAAAAGAATCAAAGTATTTGAAAATATAAAAAACTCTTTTTGATTATATTTTTCCCTTTCTGTTGGAAATAACTTTTAAGTTAACTGAAAGAGAAATATTTTTAAAAAATAACAAAATATATAATTGAATTAAATTTACTAAATTGTAAATAATTTTGTATTTTAATTTAAAAATAATTAAATCTTTTCTGAATAAATATATATATATATATATATATACATACATACATACATATTATTAAATTGATGACAAGTAAATAATTCAGAAAAAATAAAAACAATAATATAAATGAAATATAATATTTAAAATTATGGCCATATATATCATACATTCTGGGATTAAATTGGAAAATATTCACTTTCATTGTTATATCCGTTGAGAATAATTCAGCTTATGTTTGAAAATATAGAATAAGAAATAAATTTAAAAGGATCATTAAATTTTCATTAATCATATTAATTTAATTTATTTGACAACAATTAGTCTATAAACTCATCTAAAACATTAATGAAACAATATTTTCAATTATGTATGTGTGTATGTGTGTATGTGTGTATGTGTGTATGTGTGTATGTGTGTATGTGTGTATGTGTGTATGTATGTATGTATGTATGTATGCATGTATGTATATATATATATAGTGTGGCGCAAAATGAACGAAGTGGTTTGAATAGTTAATATTTTTTTTGTAAATGTTTTTTTTCTTTTCAGAATTTTTTAAATAAGCTTGGGGAAATCACCATGGAACGGTACAGAACGGAACAACGGACCAAAATAATTTAATTTTATTTTGAAAAAAAGCTTTCAATTAATTTGACACAACAAGCATATTGTCGTTATTCTAATGTTCGAACATGACCAAAGGAGTCAATGATTAATCGTTTGGTTGTACATTTTCGACAAGGTGCAGTTAGTAACCGTCCAGGATCTGGAAGATATCGTTCAGCTCTAACTGAGGAAAATATTCAACATGAATAGGAGACTATTGAGTAAAGTTCTGAAACGTCAACCAGAAGACGTTCAACCGAATTTAGAAAATCTCGGAGATCATTGCAAAGGATTTTGGTCGCATTTAAAAATTTCCCATACAAAGTGGAACTTGTGCGAGCGCTAAGGCCAAGATTATAATTATGTAATTCGTTTCTGCCAAGAAGTAGAAGAAAATAATTAATTTATTCACAATTTGATTACGAGTAATCAAACTCATTTCCACTTAAATGGTTTTGTGAACAGACAAAACTGTAGAATAGAGAATCCGAGAATACTTCATCAGCGATAATTATACCCATTTAAGTGTAATGTTTTGTGCGGTAACGAAAGGATTATAGTCCCTTATTTCTTCGAAAATTCTATCATTTTTTTAATTCTATTTCTTCGAAATAATTCCAAGAAGATGGAGCTACAGCACACACAATAAGACCCGTTATGGAACTTTTACGGAAGATTTTTGGTGAACGCATAATTTCAAGAATGAGCGATTTTAATTGACCTACGCATTTGCCTGAATTGAACCTCCCAATTTTTTCTTTGTGGCTACTTAAAAGAACGTGTATAAGTAAATAATCCAAAAACCATCTTGCATCCAGCTAAAGAATAACATTCGAGTGTTATGTTCAGAAATTCTGAGAGAGGTGATGGATAATGCTTTGGAAAGAGCTCGACTTTGTGATACCAAAAAGGGTATCATTTACGTGATGTGATTTTTCATGTACAATCAGTGAAATCTCCATCTTTATACTATATTTTGGGAAATTAGAAAAGATGAAAATATTACGCAAAAAAAAATATTAATAATTTAAACCCCTTCGTTCTTTTTACGTTACCCTGTATATATATACATATGTACACACACACATATATATATATATATATATATATATATATATATTATATCGAGTATATATAAATATAATCCAAGAAAGTTAAAACAATCTTTATTAAAATCAATGCATAGATTTAAGTATCATATTGCATGTTGAAATATATTTTTAAAAATGTTGCTTTGATTTTTTTTAACTTAAGTGAAATATTGAAATGAATTTGTTTATTACTTAATCTCTTATTACATATGAAATTATGTTCAAATTAATTTCAAATTTAAATATATATGGCTAATTGTCTTTTAAATGCTAATAACGAACGTCAATGATTAATTAAAACATACACTAAATTGATATATAAAATATGAAAATTATTTTTTATTATTGGGCAGCGTTCGTTTTTAATTTATGTTTTCGTAAATTACTATTTCGTTTTTATGGCAAAAACATTAATATATATTTAAATGGACGGATTTTATGCGTGCATTTTCAATATTTACAATAAATGTGAGTAGAAAACGTTTTTCGAATTTGAATACAGTTATTTTTATGTTTTTTTACTTGTTACATCTAATTTTAAATCATTATTGTTTTGTTTGATATATAAAAATTGATTTACTGTTTTAAACAATTACGAATTTAGTAAACAATTACTGATTTAATTGAATGAAATGAAATGCGAGTAAAAGAATACACAATTACATATATATATATATATATATATATATATATATATATATATATACACGTATTATGTACAGTAGAATTCATTTATAATGACCTTGGTTATAAAGATTAGATAAGTACGGGGAGTTGAATTAGTTATAAAACAGTTAGGTTACAACAACAGGCAAACTATACGTTCATTTTGTTTTTTCATGTAACTTAATTGCATATAATGAGTCATTATCAAAATAAAGAGTTTGGATTAAATAACTTTTTTAGGAACGATTACAAATTTCGCGTATCATAGTACATGAACTGTTAATGTCGTATTATGGTTACTATATGTTTTATGTCTCAATGCAAATATTATAACGAATTTAACATAAAAGTATTTTATATTTAATCATATAAAATCCATTCTGGCTAAATTCATTTTTACAAATGATTTATTCTCCTTCCTCAGACACAAAAAAAAGTGTTCAAGTCAACATAATAGTAATATGAAAAATAACGAAAAATAGAGATTAAATATTTAAATATACGTTAAGAATAGATACTTGAAAATAAAAAAGAAGAATATTTTACTATGAAATCATTCTCATTTCACAAAAAGGGAATTGAAAGTCTACCAGAGATATGGAAGAGGATTATCAATATGGGGATAATATTGTAAATAAATATTTGTTAAATGTTAAATAAAATAATATTTTGTATAAGTATCAAAAAAATAACAGGTTTTATGAGTACCCATAATGTATATAGTGATTTAACTTAAGCTTCCACACGAAATTATTAAAAAAAATGCAAAAATTAAAAAAAACATGTTATCCATCATTTAGTATTATAGTTCAATTGTATTTTAGTATTAACTTGAACTAAAATACAAAATAAAAATTAACATGACTTTTCTCAACCTCTGCGTTCCCTTTTAATATTTCCATGTAAAAGCTTAAACAGAATCATCTACTATATTGGAAAATAATAGCAATTATTCAGATTGTGAAATTTTTATTTGAGAACTGTATAAATATAAATGATTATATGTATACAGTTGCTAAATAATCCGTATTTTGTAAAAAAAAACGTTTCCAAGTTGCTATTTATAAATTATTACTTTAACAACACAAAATTTAAATTAACAAATGCTATTAAAAGATCGACGATTAAAGTCGTTGAAAACATAATATGTTTGTTTGATAAATGTGAAAAATTACTTAAAATAAGAATTTACTAAACAAATATTTTTGAATGACTAACAAATATTTTCAGCAGTTTTGAAATATAATTCCTAAATATAAAAGAAATTAATCAAAACGATTCGAATATGAATTTGTGTAATAAAAACCAAAAACAAAATATTTTCAAATAGTCTATTTAAACATTAATTTTAAAGAATATTAAGTCTTTTAAAGAGAACATTGGAAATTGTTTTAATAATAATATATATTCTGCATTAAACACTTGTATTTTTTTATAAATAAAATCTTGATTAAATATGACACTATATATTAAAAATAGTTTATGTAATAAAATATAGTATTTAAAGTTATAGGTTCCAGGTTCATTTAATTTTTTATGACATATATATATACATATATATATATATATATATATGTATATATATATATATATATGTATATATATATATATATAGTATTTATATGTACAAAGAAAAAACAAAAATATTATAAGTTTAAATCTTAATAGATAATAACCTTTATTGTTCTTATGTTTTGTAGTATATTGATTAATTGCTGCAAAAATGTATTAAAAAAATGTAATTATGTTCACAATTTTAGAATATATTTGCGAAAATTATTAAAAAAATATGTTGTTATTAAGTGGTTTACGTTTCCTAAAACGAAAAAGAAATAACACTAATGTGCAAAAAGACGGTATTTGAAAACAATTTAAATGTACACTGTTTGAAATTTATGCATATACTTTAAATTGGCAGTAGAAATTCCAAAATCTGCGTTTAGAAACTGAATTTTCACAACTTAAATTCTATATTTTTCAACTGTTATGCTGAAGAAACTGCATAGAAACTGAATAATTTATTGCTTTATTTTTATTAAGGAGTTAAAATGGTATATATATTTTCTTTCAAATGTAAAAATTTGATCACTAACTGTGAATTCATTTTCAAATGATAATATTTGTAACAATAAAGCAAATTAAATTATTAGTAAATAAGGTATCATTAATGATCATTTCTGTTAAAAATCAGAAAAATATTGATATTTTCTTGAAAGAGTAGGTATTTTAAATTGTAGTACATTAAATCTAAGTACGATATATGTGTTGAAGTGTAGAATGAATTTCAGAAAAAAAATAAACTAAAAGTTTGGAACAATGTGTACAGCTAATTGATTATTCATTAAATTTAACATGTATAATAAATTACACAGTAACTATTGGGAAAAAAACGTGCTTGGATTTCAAATTGTAAAGATTTTGACTTGCTATAAGTCAATTCAATTTCTTGTATAACATAAAAATAATATTTAATA
>CM068322.1:1942088-1992088 GCA_034766995.1 Acanthacorydalis orientalis
ATATTATAAAAAAACTAAAAATATATAACATGAATAAAAGAACCAAGTATATATTTTAAATATGACAAAAGAAAAATATAAATTAAAACAATAAACTAAAAAACAATGAAAGAGTCTCTACTTAATGAGTTAAAAGAATGACACGGTCTTGAAATTAGAAAGAAGAATAAAACTACAATAGTTCTCAATCAGTTGAATGATTAATATTTTTCGATCAAGTAATGGTAGAAAAAGCAAATTAAATACAAAATATATTCACTGAGAAATAATAGAGTTTATTTAATATTGTATACTGAGTATAAAATTTGAAAAATAGATTATAGGCGAATAATAGAAGGATATGATTTAAATATTTTTAAATTATTTATAAAACATAATTGAAGTAAATTTTAAAATGGCAGAAGTAACTACTAAATTGTTACTAAACGAAAAAAAGTAAAAGTAGTCCAAGTTAAAATAGCAAAATTGTAAATAGGTTAATAGTTTTTAAATAACAGTAGTTTAATAGTTGAAAAATAACATATATATACATATATATATATATATATATATATATATATATATATTTATATATATATATATATATATATATATATATATTGTATATGCATATATATATATATATATATATATATACATATATATGTACATACATATATTATAAAGTTTAAAATTTAATACTAGCCTTGATTGTAGAGATACATTATTAAACAAATTATATAAATTTAAACTTTATGTAGGACCTATAAGCAGTTCACGGATAGTAAATTAATAAACTAAAATAAACATGAAAGAAAAAACATAATTGAGGATTTATATAAAAAGTATGTCAACTACATTCAATTAATGTAAATATTTTTGAATATTACGTTTAGATAAAAAATACAGTAGTGAAAATGAGTAAAATAGAAAAAATATAGAGATGTTAACTATTTATTAAGTAAATATATATATATATATATATATATATATATATATATATATATATATATATATATATATATATATGAAATATTGTTATTCAATATATATGTTGATATAAACACATATAATTAGATGATATAAATATCTATAATACTTTTCCAGTTAAACATGCTTATAGAGTAGAAGCGTATTTTTTTATGGAATTTTTTATTCAATTCTTATTTTATGAATCTATTCATAATGAATTTATTTTAAAATGTTATAAGCTTGCGTTCATCGAACGTTTCTAAAGAAAATACTATTTTAATAAAGTTTCATCATAGTATTTAAAGAAAAAACTAATATATTTATCTTTCTAACATTTCTTTCATTAGATTATTTTTGTTTTTTTTTTTCTTTCTTTAAAAAAAAAACATTAAGCGAAATGTTTTATTCATAAGTAAACTATTTATTCATTAACAAGTATATTTTTTTAATTTATATATTATATTTAAGTTTAATTTAATCGTATATTATTCAGTAATTTCTTTTTAAAACACAATTACAATTAAAACGTATTAATCGGTTTTATTTCCTTATTTTTAGAGATGTATTATAACATACGTCGGAACCATTACTTCTGTATACTTCTTAGAATTACTTCTGTTTTACTTCTGTATAGACTGGAAAAGAGTATGAAATATTTTTTTCTGTATATATATATATATATATATATATATATATGATTAATATATGTAGTAAGTAAAGTAAATTATAGGATGCTAAACCCGAATGGAAAAAAAATGTTGATTATATTTTTTTAGTATTACTATGGAATATATTAGATTTCAAACAATTAATTTATTCTGGTGTGTGTGTTGAATAAATTTTTTGTTAAATGAAAATGTTACAAAAAATAAAAAAAAACGTTTACAGGTATGCTTATTTTTAACTTAAAATTGGGTTTACGAAAAAACTGGGATCTATTCTTAAATGAAATATTATTTTCTAGTTTCGTATCTCATTAAATGAAATTTATATTTATTTATAATTAAATATTGTTTTCTAAATTACAATTTAATAAATTTGAAATTTTCAAGAATGAAGTAGCAAAAAAGTTTCGAAGAGAAATATTTTTCATGTATGTTTATTTAAAACAACTAATTCTAATTAGTCTATCATTTTTGGAAAGAAAACTAATTGAACTTTTCACAAAACTGAATTAAATTAGTCTAGAAAGACATTTTTCATTTGGAAAATTAATTAATTAATTTTATTTATAAAAATATAACTATTCCTTTTAAATGGGAGAAAAAATTTAAAATATTTATTTTGTTTCTTATAATTTCGTATTTTTTAAAAATCAAGAAAAGTAAAACTTTATTATTCTGAGATAATAATTTAAGAGTTGAGTTTTACCGACGATGTATAAAACGAAACATTAAGTTTATTTATGGAATATACGACGAGATCTCCAGTTTAATTTCATAAAAAATAATCGTTTTAATTTACGAGATTTACAATTTTATCTAGTGTCCATTATTTAAATAGTAGAAATTACTTTAACACTGTTAAATTGAAAATTATTCAAAATTTAGCAAAATCCATCTTTTTGTTTAAGATTATTTTTTGTATCAATATATATATATATATGGTTATTTTTTCTGGTTTATTGGTATTAATGATATTTAGAATCAACACAATATTTTATATGATTTTAAAGTGCCGCTGTATGGATTTCTATATACAAAATTATTTCTCTTATAAATCCGTAGTGTCTGAATATGAGTTTATATTTTGGAATTGATTTTTTTTAAAATAAGTAAAGTCATTCAAACGAATCTATAAAATATGACAAATTGATTGGACTACACATCTTCTTGCTAATTTATTTGATCAAACAAATGAAAATAAATTGTTTATATTTGATAAGTTCGTATGTTAGTAGCGTATCTTCAAAACATAAGTTCCTTCATATATAGCCTTTACAATAAAGAACATCCAATTGGTATACGAAACAAAAATACGAAAAATCCGTACAAGAACATCAATTCGAAAGTGATCCGTACAAATATTTTTATGTACATAAGTTTGAGAAGTTCTCACAATGACCGACGTATGTTAATACAACGTTTCGACACATGTTTGAGCAACTATTTCGGAATTTAGCGTTTCAGTAAACTTGTGCACGTAACATAAAACGGAAAATCCGACGCTAGTATTCAAACTTGGATGAGCTTACGCCCACGTATAAACCGCACCGAAACACAAATTGAGCTCTCCAGCGTCATGTTATAAATCAGAAGAAATCATCTTTATATCATCCGACGTGAAATTGTACGCCGCATAAGATTTTTTTGCGGGACTATATTAAATTACGGAAACTGTACGGTAAATCTTTAACAAATTCCTTTTGTATTTATTGAAATGTTTACACATATATGCGATATATATATATATATATATATATATATATATATATATATATATGCCAGCCTGTGTAAGAAAATTTATAAGATTCTGTGATTGTTAACAGAATTAGTAATTAAGAATGAAAGACATTTGTTGATTAAAAATATAAATCTATAAATGATATCTTAAATATTATCTTAATCTATCACAAGTCGTATATATATATATATATATATATATATATATATATTTATATATTCATATTTTCTAAAGTAAATATATTATGTTAAAGATTTATACAGACACTGTATGAATAATGAATTTCATTTCGTTTCATTTACCTTTCACATTATCAGAAAATATAACGATCGCTTCAGTTATATTAACACTGAGTTATTTACACAATTCACACACTGTACACTGTATATATTTAGCTTTTCGTTAATTGAATTGTATCCGTATATTTCCTTTACCGCCGATTACATCCCATTTCGATGTATTTGATTACTACTATAAGTTTGTTTTAACACAAAACGTTTTTCAAATAAATTGTCAACGTTTATTTACGTGTTAACAAAACTATTTTCACATGTAAATACCTTTTTTTTTGAGTGTACGAGAAAATAGTTTTATTTTTTTTGTATTTTCAATGCACATCCACTTTTAATTGGTTATAAATTAATAACTTTTAATTTTTATACAAAATAACACTGACTATAAAAGTGATTGTTTAAAATTATATCACTAATTTATTTTTTACTGTACTATATTTATTGTAAATTTTAATAAAAAAAGAATTTTTAACAGATTTACATTTTATTTAATTTAATGTACATAACAAACACCTAAATCATTAAAATAAATCCAGGAAAATAACATAAAACCAAAGATTTAACTATTAAACTTAATGCGTTACTGAAATGGTTAATTCGTTTGTATATTATATATATATATATATATATATATATATATATATATATATATATATATAATTACTACTTTTAATCCTAATTAATAAAATCAGTTTGCAAATAAATCACATTTTTTAATATCCGCCACTTGTTCATCAATTCGTTTACTTCAAAGTTGAATCATCACTACTGATTCTACATTGTTTTTAAAGTAAATTGAAATGGGGTGTAGACAAAAACACCGCAAGTATATCTGATATTTTGAATGGGCACGTATATATTTAATAGTACGGACGCGTTTTACTCCGTCGACAATCGAACGCGGTACCTCTCCAATAATGTCTCGTCAAGCACTAGCTTCGCGGCCGTTGCTGACGGATGCTGCGCCCCCGAACGGACGCCCCGGCCGAACGGAATGTGTCGAACAGCACCGAACGTAGCACGGTCGCTAGATCGATGCCAACGAACGACGACGACGACGAACCGACGACCTACTGCTGCCTACTGATACCTACCTATTCTGCTTCTACTCAACTACTACGACGATTCTAAACTACTGTACGGGACGATGTTCGACGGTGCTGTTGCAGCGCGTGCCGTAGGCCGACCAAATCCACTGTTCTTGTAGAGGTTTTCATTTAAGACCACACCGTCGTATCTATTTATACCGGTGCTGATGCTGCCGTGCAGGTAAGATTTCATTGTGCCTCACTTTCACTATCTCCCCGAGGAGTGTTCTTCAGTACAAGGTTCGTACCTGTTATTTAAGGTGGGGACTATATCAACCTGCTACACTTATCAATGCTCTACTCATTATGTGCACATATTTATTTTTGTCATTACCTATCCGTAAGTTATCTAACGTTTAAGTAAAAACTTATCGTTTTACAACACTTTTTGAAGTCGTTTTTGTTATTTTATTATTTTTATATTTGCTACATGTAAAAAATACATTCTACACAAGTTGTTTCAAAAAATACGAATTATATATAAGCAAAAATAAAATGTCTTTGTTGAATCTAAAAATAAAAATTTAAAAGGAAACCTTTTTCACAAAATATTAACATAATAATAGTAAATTATATTTCTTCATATATATATACACATATAGATACATAAATTGATACATATACATACATATATATATATATATATATATATATATATATATATATATATATATATGTATGTGTGTATGGGAAAATATTTAGGGGAAATTATTACGTATTTACTTTGTAAGGAAGTTATAGAGGAAATGAAAAAAATTAGAAATTCAGTTCCTGAAATAAATTGATCGTTTTTTACAAAAAAAATTAGTTGAGAAATATAAAATCTAGTTTACAGAATTATATATCTCTTTGTTATAAAACATAATACAGTGAGATGAATCAATATATTTAATAAAACTATTTGATTAGAGCAGGTTCATGTGCCCTTTGCCACCCTTCCCTTAGCTATAAATAATTTTATTTTTCTACGTATTTCTTTCTTAATAAAGATAACTTTTTACAATTAGTTAAAACACAACGTTTAACTGAAGTTACGATCATTGAATATTTTTCGTTAAATAGAGAATTTCGTTATGGATGGACTTGTCACACGCACGTTTTACTGGATTATTAATATTATTATACATTTTTCAAAATGAACTGTTCAAAATTTCTTCTTAATGATGATCTACTCTTTTAGAAAAATTAATTATTTTTACTCCATTTAGTTTTTCACGGGTCCTTTTCTTGTGTGAAAAGATCGAAAATGGTTTATTCTTATACTTAAGGGAATCGTTTACGAATTTTATTCCATCATTAAGTTTCTCTTTATATTTTCTATACTTTTTTTATAAACAATTGTAGTGTATTTTTTATCAATTAAAGTTTTGTGGTTAAATTTTAAGGTTAACATGAAAGAGGCTTATTACTCTATTGTTACAATACAGTTCTTGAATCCTGTCTGATTAACTTTTACAAATTCGTTATTTTTTTCCTACAAACTACAAAAAAATTTGATTACAACAGATCTTTGTATTTACTTTAGCGCTAAGGAGGATGAAATTGTCTTCGTAATATGCATAAGGCAAAATCCATTACAATTTGTTGAACATTTTTAATTAGAGTTTTTTTGTGGTTCGTGGAGTGAGAAGATAATTAATTTGAGAAACTAATAGTATATTGTTATTTTCATGGATTTTACTGTATGAAGGAGAGTAATAGAATTTATTATATGAAATGAGTTTGGTTGTTTCCCTGTATATAAATTCATACACACACACACACACACATATATATATATATATATATATATTCACATGTACACAGACAAATAAACTGTGAGATATATTTTAACTATACACAAAAAGTAAATTCATGTAAATTAATCAGTATCTACACATACATGTTTTTAATAAATATAAATTGTAATAGATGAACATCGGTAAAGTTATTTATTACAAATAAAATGTATATTCATAAAAGAATTACTTGCAATCTTGTAAGATAATTTGGCGGATATAAATATAATTTTTCTTCGCTTATCTGAAAAATCAATTATGTGAATATTTTTTATAGATATAATTTTAAATACGGTTATTATTTTTACCATTTAAACAGAAATTT
This sequence comes from Acanthacorydalis orientalis, assembly GCA_034766995.1. NCBI lineage: Eukaryota > Metazoa > Arthropoda > Insecta > Megaloptera > Corydalidae > Acanthacorydalis > Acanthacorydalis orientalis. Next base: position 1,948,927 of record CM068322.1, read on the forward strand.
GATTAAGTTCTTTATTTATGTGTACTATTAACACAATTTATTGAATATGATTAATGATATTTTTTAAATATTGGAAACAATTTTGTGCTTATTTAAAAGTTGAAAGGTAAATTTTTATTTAACACAAATAAAAACTATGCCATTCTTTAACTTTTCAGTTTAATAGTTCAACATATTTTCTTGTTAGGATTTTTTATATAGTATATATATATATATATATACACACACACACAATATTATGTGTATATTTGATTGTGTGAAAATAAGAAATGGTGAACTTTTTGTTCTTTTTTAAATTGTGTTCAGCGATTAGTACTGGTTTGTTTGTCGACCTTTTACTATCCTAAACTGGTAAGAGGATGCGACTCGTTACGCCTGAAGCTCTCCGTACAACCTTCCATAATCAACATCCACAACATCTAGCTTCTGGCTGGTCTTTCTAACAGCATCACCAAGTCATGTGTTACGAGCTTTGTGTCCGACATTCAGTATATATCAATGTTAGATTTCTTATGCTAGCTTAAATAACCAACTCAAAGATTTATTATTTTATATTTTATTTCCTATTACATTTTTGTGGTTTTTAAAGAAAAATATTACCATAATTTTTTTATTCAAATAATATACTTTTTATAAAATATAAGTTTTATACAAAAATATATAGAAAATGTAATAAGAAATTCATTATTATTTAGAATATAAAGATGTTTATTTTAATGAAGGTTGAAGTAGAAATATGAGACATAATTTTCAAAATGAAATTCATAATTAAAGTCTATCAAAAAGGAATGATCAATTATAATTTGTTAAAATTAAAAGTTAATGAGTATTCAATACCGTATCATGTATGAAATAGATTGTATGCGGAGTTCATTGACAAAGTAAATATTATTTGTAGACTTGTAGTATAGACATAGCACGAATTTGGTAATAAAAATACATTTAGTTAAGACAAGTTTCTTTATAAAACAAATAAGTTCAATGAAAAAATTGTTTGTTCTGTTCAATTTTATTATTGCAGAGCAAAGTGAATTTTATACACTAACAGATTTTGCGAAAGAATGTATATATATATACATACGCAGAAGATCAAAACATTTTTGTAATCACTTAATATGGACTTACATGCAGTTAATTAGTAGATTTCTTAGATTTTCTAAGAAGACTATATGTTATGTGTCATAAGTATGATGTGTTGAATCAACTTGTTGAATGAATTATGATGTGATAATTTTTGTTACGGAAATAGATATCAGAGCAACTGAAATTTATTAGCTTGGCAAACGTTTATAGAGACGTTTATTGATAAATCATTTTTAACTGTTTTCTGAATAAGAAAAACTCCTTTTAGTTGCATGAAATGAATTTATGAGAAGTTATCAGGTTTAACAAACCTATCGTTTGGCGAAGAATAAAGGAAGCTTATTGAAAAACACTGCTTAATGGGGAAAAACTAATTGATTTAATTCTAAATATCGCGCTGATATTTTTTAATAATTCTGGATAAAAAATTAAAATGAATGTGGTCAGTTTTCATTGCGTTCCAAAAATGTTCGCACGTGAAAATATATTTCAACGAATGGTCACGTGCAAGAAGTTCCGTGAAATTTGGAAAACTGATTTGAATGAAGATATTTTTTGTATTGAATTTGATGATATCACTTGGATTCTGATACTATGACTCCGAGATTAAGCAACAAAGTATGTAATAGCAGCATTGTAAAAACTGAATGCCCATTAAATTGTAAACTAAATTAATGTTTAGAAGACTGAAGTTACGATTTTTACACATACATAAAGAATTCTGTTGATTAATTATATGGTACACAGAACCAGAGTAACCTGCATCTATTAAAGATAATTCATAAGAAGATAAAGTGTCGATATTATTCATTTTGAGTCTATATTGTATGAATGAGTCTAAATGCACCGGTTATCAAGTTACTTGATCTTTGGGTTGTAGTAAACGAATGCCGGTTTAAACATTTCTTTCATTATCATTCCCTTTTTTTATATTTTATAGTGATTGCTTCGTCTTTTCTAATCTGAAGAAAGTATTTAAAAGATAATGATGAGGAAACGGACATGAGATTAAAGATCCTTTTTAATCTACTTTGACTTCAAAGATAAAAAGGCTCTTCAATACGATATCCGTTTTAAAAATTATTTATGAAGAGTGTGTTGCACATAATGGAGACTAAATTAAAAAATAAATATTTAAATGCTTCCTTATTATTTTCCTTAAATTGTCTTTAGTGATACTTGTGTTCCTATGTACGTTCATTAGTGAACAAATATCTCCAAGAAAAATGATTTGTTATAATACAATATAGTTTTAACATTATGATTACATTCAATGTCATAAATGAAGTTTCCACTCATTTCGTAAAATAAAAAAGTTGCCTGATCACAAATGTTCAATAAATAATTATTCAACATTGACTATTTTTGTTGTTGCTTATGAACACTTTAAAGGTAATTCCACCTACGGAACATTAATCTGTAATACATTTTGAAGAACTTTTGTGATTCTTTGTAGAATCATAGATTCGTAATTTGTAGAATTTTCTCATGAAGTCTTTCACAAAAATGAATTATCATTACTTGAAATTTGTGACATTTTCCTACAGTTTATGCTCTAAGAAAGAATCATCATTGTCTACATGTGTATAAGCAGAAATAAGAAACAAAAGTAATCAGTTATTGAATATTTTTATCAGAAAAAAATGTGGTTTATGAGAAGAGTAAAAAAATAATTGGTAAAAAGGGTGCAGTTCAGAGAATGTAGATATTTTTTATGGTATTTTGTGTTAAATAATTTTCTGTAAATGTTATATATTATTTTAACATTGTTATTCTTTTGGACCTAATACTGGAATTCAAAAAATGACTTTATAGTAGCAGAATGACAAAAACTTTTAATATATATATATATATATATATATATATATATATATATATATATATATATATATATATATATATATATATATATATATATATACGTGATTCAATTTAGGCTTCCGCATGGAAGTATTAAAAGCGGGAGCAGATGTTAAGAAAAGTTATAATATTTTTTATTTAGTATTTTAATTCAATTCAATACTAAAATACAATTGAACTAAAGTACTAACGGGAAAACATGTTTTTTCATTTTGGCATTTTTTTTCATATTTTCGTATGAAAGTTGATATCTTATATATATATATATATATATATATATATATATATATATATATAATATTCACTTGTAGAGATTTGTAACATATTGAACTGGCATTTTTTTCCTTTTTATGCATAGAGCGTGCCTTCTCTAATTAGAATGCATTGAAACAAAACTATTTAAACGTATTTCCAATAGATAAAATGCTTATTAACATAATTAATTTGTCTTCTGTTATAATTAAACATTTTATGAGGAATTAAAAAAGTAATATCAGATTATTTAATTCACTTAGTGATAAGTTCATAAAAAGTTTTAATTCCCGTAAATAACCATTGCTGGTATGAAGAATATAATTATTTAAGACGATAATACCGTTATGTAATGTTAAGTTTGAACTAACCAATCAATGAATCTATTTGTATTGTTTTCGTATGTTACGGGCGAGTGTTTAGAAAATTTCTGTGTAGAAATTATGTTCATCGGCTTACATTGTGTAAATGCATTATTCTCTTAGTTGCCTCTTTCGGTAGTGTCACGCTTAGATCAGTAATGTTGTCAATATTAGAAATACTATTGAACAGTCGCAGGGAAGATATTTTTATGTATTGTTAGATGTCATCAAAACAGTAATTTATAATAGTTCGTTACATGTTTTATATTTTAGTACCTGTTGATAATAATTCATTATAGCAGGTTTTAATTACTTGTTTGTTTATCACTTTTCGTTTTAGTAATGAATAATTTGATTATTTAATTATAATTAAATTAGTACGGGAAATTGAGTTATGTGTTTAAAATCAAAGTGAGTTCTTTTTGTGAAAGTTATATAATTATAATAACTATTTTACTTTTGCAAAATAAACAAAGATATGCTGAAGTGGTAGGAATTGCGCTATAATATGCGAGACATAACTACAAAGGTATGTTGGAAACTTAATTACTATATTATATATATATATATATATATATATTTATATATATATATATATATATATATATGGTATGAAAATTAATTCTGTGCTGCTAAATTGAATTAATCATAACTCTGTTTTAAATTAAAATATTTTCACATCGTTTTAGGATTTCAAAGTGCTAAACTTAGCATTTAAAAATCTCTTTATATCTTGACCATGAAGTTAGCATAACCTCACAATACAGAAGTGAACACGATGGTATCCGAAAAGCAGCATATTATGCATTGTATGCTTTTCGTATTTCATCTGAAAAAAAACTGTCACAGCCGCGGAAACAATTAGTGTAGCTTTGCGGGAAAGTATTGCGATGCATGAAACATGCAAAAAATGCTAAAACAGTGAAAGAGTTCCACAAATGCATTACGAATTCATTGACTCTGTTGTCAACTATTTTTGGCAAGGAATTCGTCAGTTACACTATAGAGAGAGCAAAGTTATATAAAATAAAGAGCTATATTTTGAGGAATGAATGTGTACCATTTTTCCGTAAACATTCATTTTCTATAAAAAACACCGAATTAATTTGTGAGCTTAATATAAATAATTTATATGTATATGTGGGTTTATCAGAGAGTATATTTATATGTATTTATCAAATGTTTTATTTATTTATTTATAGTGCCAAAAGAAAAGTAATATAAAAATAGTTTCGATATAAATAAATATAATAAAAATCCGATTTTGTAATTGCAGATGAATACAAAAATCCCAAAATATTTTTCGTAAGATATTTTAATCAACGTCGTTAATCATGTTAATCGTTTTAATCACGTCGTTTCATTACCTTTTTTTAGGAAAAGTGATTTTATTTTTTAGAAAACGATTACAAAAAAATTAAAAATATCTGTGAATAATAAAACATGTTTGTGAATATATAAGTAAGAGTTAATCTAATTCAATATTTCTAAACTCTGTTTTATTGGATTAAAGGGATAATAATGAAAGATAGCACAATAACACGCTTAATATTTTTTGAATAAAATGCTTATAAGCAAAAATCAAAAATAATCAATAATAATCTATTGAATATTTTTGATCGAAAAAAATGTAATGACATTTTTGGACACTGAAATTTCTTTATTCGGAAAAATGGTCAAGTTATATTGGTGAATGATTACAAAACCCTGACCGATTTTTATTTAAATAAACAACATTATTAATTATAAACAAAAGCTATTATTTATTCAATTAAATTATTTTTATTATTTTCTATAATCTTTTTATACCAATCTGGAACCATTCGTACGTCTATATCAACAAATTTGATAGATTTATTGCTGCAGAACAGATACACAATATTTATTAACGATTCTAAAAAAGCAAAGTTTTTTAATGAATTCTGTTTCATAATGAATGGACCAGATAATAATATGATAGATATTTATTTGGGGGATATGGATGATGAATAAAGAAACAGTTCAACTTTCTTAGTTTCCGCGGGATCTCCATCGATGTTTGTAGTGTGGAGTAATCACGATAAAGAATAATATTATTTCTATTATCAAAACTTAATATTTTTTTTGAATTGTTTGTTTCACTGAATTCAATTGTTGATAATACTCGATTAATCTTACTCTTTCGTTAGCAGACAACATCTAAGGACAGATTACTTCCTTATCATTCGTTCAAAAATTGATCAGTATATTTTGAATCCACAAACTTTTTTTTGATAATTCTATAGCGATTTTTCCAGATAATAATCAATGTAATTTTTACATTATATTATTTACAATGTGATCAGTTGAGCTAATAATGATTTTTTATTCAGTCACTTTAGCAAAGAATTGTACTTTGAGACTTGATACATTAAATTATTTTCGATTAGTGAATGCAATACCTAAACATTGAGTTTAAAGATAATTAAGAATTGTAATATTCAAAAATACCATCCAGTTCTTTTCAATCTACACTCATCTATTCTTCTTAAATATATTTTGAATCAGATTACTGTAAACTTCACTAGGGCGACCGGATCATGGTTTATAAACTATATTAAAATCTATGCATTTGAATTTTGTAATTCATTGTCTAACTATTTTATGAATATCTATTTCATATCCATATACCTTACAAACAGTTTTTTATGAATAATGAAAAATTTGATACTTTTTGAAACAGAAATAAAATTATCAATCAAAAATACAAATTATTAATCAAAAATACACATTATTAACGCTAATTTTAAATAATTACTAATTCAATAAAAATTGCTCAAATCAAATTAACTTTTTACTAGAATGATATCTGTCAACATAAAGTTTTGAACGATTTGTAACATCTGTTGCCAAAATTCAGACTGACTTTCTACAATCATCTAATAAATAATATGAGAGGTGTAAAAAGATTAATTTACTAATTCATAACTTTTTAAAAAGAGGGCGTATTGATCTTTGCGCATTCGCATTGTATGCATTGTGGCGTCACGTACAACTACTTTTATGTAATAAACGTTACGCAGTAAGAGCAAATATAAAACTAGGTATAAATACTATTTTAGTCCATCTGAATCAACGTGCCATCGTTAAATTTCTTATTAATAAAAATGTCTCACACATAGATATTTATTTACAAATAAAAAATATTCATGATCATTATCTGTAGATAAATACTGAAAGTATTATGTTGGTAGGAAAATAAATGCAGTTTTTTGTTTTCTGAATTCTAATCTAAATTTTTTCTATGAAATTGCCATTTCATCGTGTTCATGTTAATATCATTTTAAAGTGCATTTCTAGTTCTGTGTTTTGATAACATCGATATTGGTTTTATTATTAATTTTGTTTCAAATTGGGCTTTTGAATTAAAGATGGAAAAGAAGCAAATAATAGCAAATTCTTTTACAGTTTATAACGACCAACTGAAGGCGTTAGTTGAATCAAAACCATACATAAAAATTGAGAGCTTGCACAAAAGTTAGTCGCTAGTCATCCAGTAGTTCTAGACCACTTGAAACCATTTAAATTAAAAAAATGTATATGAATTTGTAGACCATAAATTACAATTTTTTTTTCAATATGTGATAAGATTTGTCAAAATAATTGCTGAGATTATCAACAACATATTAATTCTAAATCAAAGAAGACTGCTGCCAACTTAGAATTAAATTGTTGAAAAACTCTGAGTTTATAACAAATGAGATCATAAAATAAATATTTTAGGTCATAAAATGATTTGTTTTATAACCTAAACCTAAATTTGTTTGCGCGCCGCGTAGGAGGAATTTGATGTTCTTCGGAGATATTCATATAGTTCAGATCAACAATAATCTCTCTTTCACTTATCTCTAGCATTGAATCATGATCTTAAAACACGTAATTTTGATTTCGAAGAAGCTAAGACTGTTTTGAAGGATTGGCTAGTGAAACAACCCTAGATTTTTTCACTAACCGAATGAAAAATCTGTTACATGTCAGCAGAAATGTTTTACAGTGGTGGCGATTATATTGAAATATAAATACACAGTTTCAAGAAGGTCACATTCTAATCTTCCTTTTTCTTTATTATTATATCACAAATCGCTCAAAAGTTATTAACTCTCTAATAGAACTTTATAGCAAAACCATGTTGATTTATTACGTCAAATTGTTTTAGAAAATACAAAGAAAATGTAAATTTTTTTTAGTGATATTTTTTTTAAAAAAGATGTAAACTTCATCATATGAAAATTTATTATTTGTAAAAAATTCTGTTGAATGAATGTTTACGTAAGAAATGGCAGGTTTATAATCCAAAAATAAAAATTGTTATTAATCCATATAGCTTGCTTCGTGATGCTATTTGAATTGTTGTCACACTTTTGTAAAATCTACAACCGTTTTCAGTTACGTAATAAATGAATAATGCGGTATATATTTTATGTATTATATATATATATGTATGTACGTTTGAACAAGAAATATAACTGTAATTTAATTTAAGGGATAAAATTTTCAATTTAATATAATAATTGTTTATTAGAAATAATTCATTACAAAATAAGAACGAAGAACAAGAATAATAATTAATGCCAAAAAACAAAATTTGTAGGAAACAATAGCTGTATATCGAGATTAAAATAATAAAATAAATGATCATATACATCATCGCAGAATATCTCTCTTATACGCTAGTTTAACACTGGTAAATAATTTCCGTCAGATAAGCGTGCTGTAGCGGCTGGACCGCGTCTGTAGAGTTTCGAGCATTAAACTGACTCAAGTATCGATATTTTGTTCCACAGCATGGTTAGTGGTCATAGACTACGAGCATTCGCTGAGCATTTAAAGTTTACAGAACAAAAAGTAGTGTGATTCGAGTACGATATGATGAATTGTACATTTATTTAAATCTAGAATTCAATCAAAAAAACAGGGATCGAGCAGTCACCAGAGATGAAACGGTTTTGGTTGTTTGTGGTTGTGATGTGGGCACTCGGTGTCAATGTTCGAGGATTTGATATAATGCATTCTGATTGATTTGCGATATGGAGAATTCACGAGTTTGTTTGTAAACAAATTTAGTGAAGCGTAGTTAAAGATTTGGTACGTAGATTGTACTCTTCTTTTAAAGTGTTGTATATTATACTTTTGTGATAATTAAATCATCAATTAAATGCAAAATGTAATCACAATATATTTATAAAAATCGATTTTTTTTTAAAAAATAGATATGTAGAATCATTTAATTTGAGGTTAATATGTTTGTGTAATTTATAAAATAAAAAATGAATTTCCGTGGTTCGTAAATAAAAAAACTTCTTGTTTATATACGCATTTTTTTTGGTTACTGAAAATGAAATAGCGAATTATTCTTTTGTTAAGGATAAGAAATGTATAAAACGTATACAAAGGTATTAATTTTATATATATATATATATATAATGCAATCTAAAAGTTCACAACTAGATTTTTTTTCATTTTTCAATGTAATTAATTTTATTTTAATGTATTTGAAAATATCTCATGAACTTTTTTATACTATTACAAAAATATTCACACATTTTTTCTAAAAGTTAAAGACAACTTCTTGAACTTCTTCGTCGGTGCTGAATATTCTGCTGCTAAAATCATTTTTCAATTTTAACCATTTGCACTTCACTGGTTCCCCTATTGGAACATATATAGTATGCTTCACAGTTTCACTGGCATCGTTATAGTGATATGAGTCATTTGCATTTCTACAGACACCATACCATTGAAAACTTGAAAGTTTCAAATTCAAGTTTTATTTATAGTAAAATAAAGCAAATTTACAAAAAAGATCCATAAAATTTACATTTTTTTTAAAAGAAGACTTTCGATTGCTGGTCGATTGTATAAAAAAATACGGAGTGCAAAAGGCTAAAAATAAAAGTTATCAATAGAAACTAAATCTGAATTAAAAAGTGGGTGTTCAATATTTGTGAAACTAGATTTGCAAATTCTTACGACAGTGCAAATTAAATTGTTATCATATATAAAATGAAATTATCAATTAATTATTTTAAGATATCATGAAACAACTGTCGAAAATCAAAATAATATACAGAATTTAGAGCAGTTTCGTGTTATTTGAATTTAAACCTTTTAAAATTACAAATTTGTCTTTCCTTAATTGAAAAAATTACACTTTTTCATAACGTTCTATTGAGTTTCTTTTGAATATACAATGGTTCACTCTTTAATATATTTCAAGTGCTCATGGAATTGTAACTCCCCGTAACTAAATTTTGATGGGAGGACATGAGGTGAGGTGCTGTACGTTTACTTACTAATTTAGTGGATAGTGCATTTGTGAATTTATGGAAAATGTATAAAAGTGTGTATGGTAGTGATAGTATGAGATAATTAAAATTTAAATCACATGTGGTCAGTAGTTTATTAGCATCTATAGACGCCGATGATTCCGTAAGACGACAGACAGATCCATTAAGAAATATACATTTGAGAAGGCTGTCTAAGATAAATGCTTTAAAAGACGTACGTCATGATAAATTTGGTCATTTAATAAAAGAACATCCTCAAAAAAGGGAAAGTGCCCATCTCTGCAGGAGTTAAAGAATATATTTATGTGAAAAATGTAATGTGCATTTACATGCAACTTGTTTTGATATTTACGATATTAAAAAATAATGGGAATAACTATTTTAAAATTTTTCATTAATACACAATTTTCACATAATACATTTTATTTCTTTAAAGTATACTTTTTTATTTTTTCAATTTACAAATGTATTACTTCATCTCTATTTAAGCTAGTTTAAAAGAATTTTTGGTGAAAAAATTAACATTTTCATTGATCCTAAATGGAGCAATGCTATATAGCGTTTCAAGATATTTCCAGAGTCGGAAGTTTACTGTAAGAATTAAATTAAATCTGTTATGGGATCAGAAATCTGAGTTTGTAAAATCTGTATAAGAGATACAAGTAACAATATAGAATTGTACTTGTCATAGAATTATAATTGTTTGATATGCGAAGAGTGGAAAGTTTTCAGAAATAAATTTTAAGTTATGTGTGTTAAATGGTCACTATTTTTAAATTATTTTAAATCAATAAGAGTATTTATAGGCATTGACAGTGCAGATTCCATAAAGTAATTGTATTCCATGTTATTTGCAAAATACTGATATGAATTTAAATCATAATGGATATATATATATATATATATATATATATATATATATATATATATATATATATATATATTAGATTTTAACATATACTATATGTTATAACATGGATTGACATTATGACATATTCTTGATTTTGAAACGTGTATTAGTTTTTAGGCCATCATATACTATTAAGATTATTATCATTAATTATTTTACATAATCACAATTAATATAACTCTTGAACTAGTTTTTATAAGACACAATAATTTTTATAATTAGATATTACAAATTGATTATAGAGTTTTCAGCGAATATTTTTTTAGCATGTTCAAAGATATGTTTAGTTCACAAGAAGTCACTCAGAAATGGACATGTTTATTCATTAATTAATGTACAGATGTTCACACACAGACACATCTACACATCCACACAGACACGTAAACACAGACACATAGACACATAGACACAGGCAGATACACACAGCACATACGCACACACACACATATATATATATATATATATATATTTATGTGTGTGTAATTGATTTTAACATACCCATTTCCATTAATAACTATAATGTCATAGCAGTATTGAGATGAGGCTAAAAAGTGTTGCACATGAGCTCAAAAGTTTTAAAAGATTTAATATATGAAGATAAACCAAAAAAAAAAGAAAAAACAAGAGATAACCCAAAAAGGAAAGAGACAGACTACGTATTTTCAAAATTTATATATTTATTTTTCAACATTATTTCCACTATTGTCAATACATGTTTGCCAACGTTAATAAGTTTTTTTTACTCTATCACTGGAGAAATCCAGTGTCTGTTCCTTGAGTCAATCTACTATGGTAACTTTATTTTGCCTGTCTGATTCGAAATGCTTTATTTTCAAATCGCGCTTTATTTCTGAGTATGAGAGGAAGTCAGATAGTAATAGGTTTGGATCGTAAAAAGAATATGAAGGTCCTCGCACCATTAAAACACATCTTTCTATAGTCTGAAATGTATGTGATATGGCCTATTCTTTTTTTAAAGTGCCTAGTTTTGTAACAAGAGCACTTACCTCTCCGCTGCTACTTTGATTAAAAAATCGACGTGCTGTTGATGAATTTAATCACTTAGTTACATGTCTGTTAGAATGAGATTCTTTCCCTAAATCGGTCTTGCAAAGATAATGATTCTAAATTTGTTGTCCAAAATTTACATTAAATCTGTCTACACATTGATTACCAAAATCATTTTTATTATGTGCTAATGAATGTGTTTTTTTCTGACACGTTTTCACGTATAAGAAATATAATGACAGCATGTTGCTTTAAAAGGACTAGAATAGTATTTATACGCAGTTCCATATTTACATTCAATGCGTCACTGCAGATTGATCGATGCAACTAAGAGAGAATGATACGTGATGAATCAAGGCGTACAATGGGTATGCGAAAATCTAGATTCATTCCTTATTTCAAAAGTTACGAGCTAGTACGGAAAACTTTTTAGCGGTTTTCGTACACTTTTTAACTAACCTGCAGGGTAGCAACGGATGAAGTCGTTATCAAAAATGTATTTTTTAAGTAAATGAATATATTCATTTTTTAACAAAAATTAAATTATTCACAATATAGTTATAGCACATTGGCTAAATTTACTTTCACAAGTGAAATATTTTCACTTGCATTATAAGCTACAAACTTTTTTCCAATCAAAAAATGGTTATTAATTATTTTTGATTGTTTCTCATGCATATTTAGATGGTAATTATATCGTTTTCAGAGTATTAAGATTGCGAAAAATATAAATTAGAAAATACTTTTCCATACTTTAGCACTTTGAAGATATTATCGCCTTGAAAATACGCATAAATATCAATTAAAAAAATGGATGTCAATAATTATTTATTGAATATTCTGATAAGTCTTTTTTGTAGATTGCAAAGTGAGAAATAAATTAATTTGTAAAATTAAAATATTTCCTAAGAAATAACAATAAATATCAAAAAAATACAGTTGTCATTTTGACATCTTTATTTTAATTTCTGAGTTTCTATTGGAAAACCCTTTATTACTAGCTTAAGAAAACATTATGTAAATAAAACGAAATTACTTAAATGTAAACGTTTAAATAACATTCAAAAGTTATTTTTAAAAGATTAGTTATTTTTATTTAAAACAAGTATTTTTGTAGTGGAAATCGAATCCGAGTCTTGTGTGCAATCCAGCTATCATAACTACTAGACCATACCAGATTGTAATGAATCTAAATGAAATTAAAAAAAGAATAAATTTTGTAATGTTAATTGCTCTACCGTGCATATTTCTTAAATACTGGTCGAAATTATTGTAGATAAGAAAATATCGAATCCCTTTAAACATTGTCTTTATTGTAGTTATTATTTTTATACTTTGTATTTCAAATATATGACAATTTTTAAGTATATTAATTAGAACGCTATTAAAATAAATTTAAATATGTTACTGAATTAGAATAAAAAAAACGTTACGAATTTTTTTTCGAAAAACTAGAAGAAATAGAGCTGAGCAACCAACATTACAAAGAATATAATTGGATATAATAAGTAAACAGACTGCTATAGCAAGTAAACAGAAACGATATACTTACAGTGACAGATGAAAACGATTTCCAAGTCAATATTAAAACTATTATAAAAAGTTTTTACGAATTGACATGAGATAAGGACAATACAAGAAATAATAGTAAATATAAAGCATTCCTTATAAAAAACTGAGAAATTCAGTTAGAAGAGACAAGTATTTTTTATTTAAATTACCAGATTTATTTTTTATTTCGATACCAGAATTACTGGAACTATAGCTCAATTAATGCTATATAATAAAATTTAACTATATTTCGATACAATAATGAATAAAATGGTATTATACAAGGGTCGTTTGATGAGTATAGTAAACAAACAAGTTGAACACCGTTTTTTGAAAAAAAAACGATTATTATTTCTTCACATAGTCTCCATTGAAGGCTATACACTTGGTCTAGCGAGTCTGCAAAATACGCATTTTCGCCGGCAATGAAATTTTCATTTGATGAGAATTTCTTCCTACCGAGCCAAATTTTCAAGATTGGGAAGAAGAAACAGACGCAAGGAGCCACGTCTGAAGAATAGGATGGATGAGGAATCAATATGAAGCCTAATTCGCAAAATTTTGCCATTGTGACGGTCGATTTGTAGGACGATGCGTTTTACTGGTGAAAGAGTACTTTTTTGTACGTCAATCTTAGCCGTTTTTGTTTCAGCTCTTCTTTTAAATGGATCAACAATGTTGCATAATAGGCTCCTATTATCGTTTTTCCCTTCATTAAGTAGTCGATCAGAATGATTGTTTGGGAATCCCAAAAAGAGTGGCCATTACCTTCCTATCTGACAAAATGTTCTTCGCCTTCTTCGATACTCTTTCCACCAGTCGTTGTCCACTTGTTTGATTGCTGCTTCGATTCAGGTGTGTAGTAATGGATACATGATTTATCCACTGTGAAAAAAGCCTGCTCGTTATTTTCCATTTTTGTGGTAACTGCCACAATGCTCGCTTCGAACATCTGTAGAACGTGAACAACGCGTGGTTTCTGGATGAAATTTCGCCTATGCTAGTTTGAAAAGTGACACTTGATATCCGTGACGTTACAAAATTAATGGTGGTGCACATCATAGAAATAAATCAAACTTATCAAACGACTCTTGTATGCAACTTCAACTTGAAAGGATGAGAAACAATGCAATATATATAGTATAACAATTTTACTCACATAAATCTTCATACGAATTTAATCTTATAGAAAATATAAATATAAAACTATCATTGACTTACTTATTGTTAAAAACAAATTAAAAGAAATAAACATATGTATATTTATTTTTATATCTAATAGCTTTTTAGGTTTAATTTAGAACTTTCTCTATTTATAAATATATTTCAACACAGGTTTCGATCTGTAACTCAATGAATATTTAAATCGGAATTTGAAATTACGGGCATGTCATTTACAAATTAAATCTTGAATTAATTTCGAGTTTGGATTTGATGGAATGCTCATTCCGAAGTAAGAAATCCGAGCTTCAAAGGGAAGAAGATATACAGACACTAAAAAAGCACTTTTATTATTTACATCTAAGAGTAAATCAGCATGTATTTTCTATAATTATTTGTTTAGTTTAAAATCAAGTATTTACGAATCATACTCTTTTAAAATTAAAAGAGTTAAATTTTATATTAAAAATTAATATGAAAATGTAATCATTTTTAAAATTGTTATAATATTTATCTGACGAAATTTGAGTCAACAAAGAATTATTATTATTATAGAAAAATAATATAAATACTAGTAATAAATTGTTTATAATAATATTTGAGTACTATAGTAATACATTTTTACGAATAAATTATTTTCTCATCTAAAAACCATAAATACTTTTCCAATCATTTTTTCTAGAAATAATGTTACCTAATTATGTTACATAATTATGTTACCGTCTTCAAATTGTTCATATACAGAAAAATATAGCACTCTGAAGATAATGGCATTGCCATATATCTGGGCATAAGCAATTATCAATTATTGAGATTGAGAAATAAATTAGGACACACTAGTATTTCCATCTTGAACTTTTGTTATCAGTTGGATTTATTTAAGTCGACGGAAAATCGTAGGTGCCACTAAGCATGTTTTCTTAAACAACTTTTATAGTACTTGCTCTGCATAAATTCAATAAAACGAGAAATAATTTAGGACCTAAACAGTCTGTCCAGAGACTGGCGCAAATAATATTTTTTAAAAAATTCTTGTAGCACCATTTCTTGATAAGTAGTTGTGTTATGTTTAACATTTCAGCTATGGGATCCAAATTTGAAAGTGTTAGCATTAGCATGCCTGCGTCATTAGTTGTGACATTAAATGTGACAGTATCTTATAGACGTTAGTTGAAAAAACACTATGAAATAAAGAGGCAATAATACATTTTTTTTAAACCTGAGAAAAACCTCTGGCGAAATGTACGAAATGATGAAAATCATTGTACAATAGTGGTTGATTAGATAGTTCTGACGTTTTTAGATGGTATGCTCGATTTTGTGATGGAAGAGAGGACCACTTATATGCACTGCCGTCAAAAACAAGTTATACCACTGAAATTGTAAAAAATGTGTTAGAATTCTTTGAATTGGTTCGCTATGTGTCTGTAAGTCCTATTGAGGAGCTCGCTAATATACTTAACAGCACTGCACAACATAGTCTGATTGAGGATTTGGGAAAATGGAAGTTCTGTGCACGTCTCTTACCGCTCACGCTGACAGAGGATCAAAAAGCCAGCAGAGTAGAGCACTGCAAAGACAAGCTAAGTGTAGCCGTTATTGATCCGAATTTCATGAGAAATATCGTAACAGGTGAAGAAATATGTTTTTTTTTTAAATATGAGATACTCAAAAGATGGCAGAGTGGGGAATGGCAGAGCCCAAAGGGAGACAAAATCGAAGAAAGTGAGTATGCAAAAGAGCCGAATCAAGATATTGCTCACTGTTTTCTTCGATTCGAAAGGAATCGTCTACAAAGAATTCGCGGCGGAATGTTAAACGGCGAACGTTGATTATTGTATTCTGAATTTTTCTAGAACAGAATTCTTTGAGTTTGGTCTGAATATCGAGAACAAGGGTCTGATTGCTTTTGCACGATAATGTATCGGCGTATAAATCCAATATTTTACATTTTTTTTTGGCTAGAACCCAATTATCACGCATTATTCACTTCATTTGGCTATCTGACTGCTGAATATTCCCAAAACTCAAGTTGGTGATACAAGAAAAGCGTTAAGATACTAATCAAACTATCCAAAAGATTCGACAGCGGTTTCAAAGGTAATTCTAAAAACGAAGTATAGTGACTACTTCAAATTTTTTTTAATCGTTTTTAGCGTTTTATTGACTAAGAAGAAGTGTATTTTGAATAAAAAAATAAAAATAAAAACTAATTGACATCTTGTATTTTTTTCGATACGAATCGTACCAGACTGAGGGCAGACTGTGTATGTTGGAACAGATCTAATAAATAATGATAATTAACCATACGGATTTTTTATGTGACAGCTATGTAATCCAGTTACAAAAAAATAACAAAATATTTTAAATAATATAATGTAAAACAGCTGTATAAAATATATTATAAAAAGTCACTAATAACAATTATTATTTTTACTTTGACGATATTTTCAGATTTTTAGATACTTGAAAATAAAAAATAAATAATTTTTAAATCACCAATTGAAAAACATACGAGGTGTGTTCTATAGATTTAAAATTTGAATTTTAAATATTATTCAGTTTATGTTATCATAAATTTTT
The DNA here is from genome assembly GCA_034766995.1 of Acanthacorydalis orientalis. Taxonomy (NCBI): domain Eukaryota; kingdom Metazoa; phylum Arthropoda; class Insecta; order Megaloptera; family Corydalidae; genus Acanthacorydalis; species Acanthacorydalis orientalis. Next base: position 1,966,002 of record CM068322.1, read on the forward strand.
ATTGTTACATATGATGTCAATAAAGGAAGACGTTGCTCTGATTTTCCGAATTGTATTTCATTGAGTAGATAAAGTTGAAATTGTCAAATTTTGTTACCTATCATAAAAATGAACGATATCATCGAGTCGATAAAATTTTTTTTCACTATGACGTATTCTGTTCATCGTTCTTATTTAAATAGATAAGTTAGTCATTCGTAACATTGTTGGTATTATAACATTTAAAGGTAGACTATAAAAATCGAAGTATTTTTTTCTTCAGAACAAGCTATCTAATAGCTCGTAAACTTATAAATCTTACAATGATTTAATTTATGTTAAATCGTATAATTTATAGAATCAAATGACAATCAAGTGTATAATTTAAAATTGTAAATGGATTACACTAATTATTTTCATAAAGTATTTTATTCAGGTTTTTAAAAATAGCTTCAAATCAAATAATGGGAAAAATAAACAAAAATGACCATTTGGTGAAATAAACAGTTTAAAAATTGAAAAACATTGCACATCGTAGCATTTTTTGTTATTGATAAATTATTTATTATTATATTTTTTCAGGAAACAAAAAAATTATAATACAATGCCGAATGAGTAAGATTACATGCATTGTTCTTTTATACGTTTTTAAATAAAATGCATTTTGTTTGGTGGTCATATCCTTGTGAGTCACAAGAGGTTATATTCTAGGACTAATTACGGGTATTGGGTTATTTGAAGTGTATATATATATATCTGTGTATGTGAAAATGTTTGTACGGACATTAATGCGAGATAACAATTTAAGAAATAAAATATTACACAACTTATACAGCACAACATCGAAGAATAATGAATATATTCAAGAACTATCTTTAAAAATTCTTGTATTATGGTTTTATGAATTAAAAAAAGTTCCGATTATTAATGTTCATTTGTATTATTCTTGATTTTTATTTCTTTTTGTGCACTGACGTGTCGTAATATATTGTAATCGCGCATGTATAAAACTCGTTCTTCACAGCAAAATTTCAAATTTCAGTTAATTATGAAATTAGCTTGTAATTAAATGCGTTCGTTTACGCACGAACGTTTAGACGTTCGTCTGATCTTTAATGGAATTTGTGATGCGTGACAGTACTGTACGTAAATCCTACATTGGAAAAGAAGTCGTCAACTGACTCGCTACTCATATTATTTTTAATTAATAAGATTAATGCATGAAACTTTAAGCGAAAATTATAAATACTTATAATTAGCTTTTTATGTAGAAAAAAGGAATTATTGAACATCATATTATTTAGGTATAGATTAATTTATCATACATACACACACACACATCTATATATATATATATATATATATATATATATATATTGTATTTGTATACATACATACCAAGATAAAAATAAACGTTTTAAGTAGCTAAAATGTACTTACAGGAAAAAAGTTGTTAGAAATTAATTTATGTTGACTTTTATTTTTTCATTATACAAAATTTATGTTTATTAAAAAGTAAACTTCAAAATTATTGATAAAAAGTTACAATTGGAAATTAAAATTGTTTGGTAAATAGGAAAAAACTTAATTTAAAGAAAAAATTAGAAATGACATGGGGTGCTTATTTAATATTTAATTATAACATATAACTATCCGGTTACATATATGAGGTTGTTTGATATGTATGGTAAAAAAGCAAGTAAAGACCGTTTTTTTGGAAAAATTCGATTTTGTTTCTCAACAAAGTCTTTACTGACGGCTATACATTTGGTCAAGCCAGTTTTCAATTTTTTTATCCCGTCGGAAAAGTAGCTTTTCTCAAAATCTACAAATTATGCATTGACGACGACGATGACATCCTTATTCGATAAGAATTTCTTGGCACCGAGCCAAATTTTTAAGTTTGGGTAGAGAAAGAAGTCGCACAGGCCGAAGTACGGGGAATAGGGTGGACAAGGAATCAATTCGAAGCTTAAATAGTGCAATCTTGTTATTGCAATGGTCAATTTGTGGGATGGCGCGTTTTCTTGGCGTTGAGTACTTTCTTGTGGTAATCTTGTTCGTTTTTGTTTCAGCTCTTCTTTCAAACGGTATAATAATGGTGCATAATAGAGTCCAGTTATTTTTTCCCCATTCATGAAGTCGATCAGAATGATTCCTTGCGAATCCCAAAAAACAGTCGCTATCACTTTTCTAGCCAAAAAAACGGTCTTTGCCTTTTTCGGTGCACTTTCACCATTATTTTAGATTACCATTTGTTAAGGTCGCTACAAAATTTTCTTAATGAAAAAAACTTCACTTCTTCGGAAGCTTACAGAAATCACCGGATCAATTCATTGCCCAGAAAGATGCCAAGTTTCGGGAGAACGAAATTATGAAAGTACGTTCAAGATGTCGAAAAGTAGTGCATAAAATGGCATATATATTAGAATAAATATATGTACAAATAAGTAAATACTGCCTTTGAATTTCATTATAAAACCGCTACGAACATTTGCTTCAGCCCAATAATTAATTAGATTCAAAATTATATCTTGTATAAATGATACTTCGAAGTATTTAAAAGTGAACTAAAACATGTAATTGAAGAAAAGACAATAAAAGTGTGTTAAAATATTTTTTTATGGAAAAATTTAAGTTATTGACAAAAATGTATGTTGATGTGTCAAAATATAAATATTTAAAATCTTAATTAATTTTATTATATGCGTTTTTTATGTCGACAATCTTTTAGAAAAAATCGAATTATTTATAATTCAATGTAATATATACGAACTCTCTCTCTCTCTCTCTATATATATATAAATATTTTTAATTTATACATACAATAAATTACTTCAGATAACAGGGAAGCATGAAAAGATGTTTCTTAGGCTTAATAAAAATAACAAAATGAGAATAGAATGGATACCAGAACAAACAGAAGTTAAAGGTGTAATAATAAACTTTTATTATTCAATTATTTTCAATTCTTTACTTAAAGAATTGAAATGCGTGTTGTATACTGTAGAAAAAAAAAACGACAGATATGTTGTAGAAATTATTAATTAGGAGACATTAGATTTAAAAACTTACAGACAAAGGTGATCTGTGTTTATATGGGGTAAAGAAATAAGTAAACTTATTAAAAAAAGTTTCATAAAAGGAAAGAATAATTTAAAATAGAATAAACTTATTAAGTTTCAATAAAATGGAAGCCACCCATACCTAGAGGTGTGTCAAAGGTAATAATCTATGTTATACTAGGTTGGTGCAAAAATAATTACGGTTTTTAGGTATCGAGTATAAAGACGCATATATCAGTTAAAATTATATTTATTAATCAAAATAAATACCATTGGCCTGCACACATTTTTTCCAACGAGAAACAAGTTTGTTTATTTTTACAAGATAGATTTATGGAGTTCTTGAATTAACGAATTAATCGAAACCACTTTGATCTAATGCCTGACCTTTAAAAACCTTCTCGCGTAGCAAACTACTCAAATGTTTAAAAAAATTATAAACTGTCGGAGACTGGTCCGGAGAATAAAGTGGGTGAGGTAATGTTTCATAACTCAGTTATTTTTTTTAAAGTCATTTTTGAGACGTGTGGTCGGATATTGTCGTAAAAAATAATTGGTGGTGAAAATTTGGTGGCCGAAGATGTCACTTACTGACCATCAAACACTGACATAATTTTTTTTCATGAAGCTGTGGTTTAGGAAACTATTGGTGCTTCTTCTCAATCTAACCACTGTGATAAACGTTTCAATTTGTTATAGAGAATCCACTTTTGATTATATGTGAAAAATGCGATCAAAAAAGGGATTATTTTTGTCACGCAAAAAAAACACACAGGGCAGACTTCGTAGCACCGAATTGCTTGATGTTTGTTTAGTTTATACGGCACTCATTTATTCAGCTTTTTTGTTTTTCCCATTAAGTTCCAGTGCCGAACAACTGTTGAATGATCAACATTGAGTTCTTCTGCCACCTCTTAAATTGTTTTACGTGGGTCCGCTTCAATAATGGTTTTAAATCATTATTGTCTCTTTCTGAAAGACGTTCACGACTATCCTTATAATCAAGGCTTTTGTTTCCATTATAAAATTTTTGGAACCCGTGCTAAGCTGTACGTTCACTAACTGACTCTTTTCCAAAAACAAATTTGATATTTCGAGCAGTTTCTTTTGCTTTATGTCCCAATTTAAACTCATACAATGTAATCGCGAAATTTGCTTCTTTTCCGTGACTAGTTTAAGAGGTTATATCCAATAATATTAAAGAATGAAAACAATAGACACACACTATAAACAGTAGTGTTAATTTCATTGTTTACAATAACGTATTACCTAACCATAACAAAAAATAACGGCAACTAGAAAAATTGTCACCAATCTTAAAATAATAAAAACAGAAATTGTTTTTGCACCAACCTAATAGTATGTTGTTAGATACTTAGTCTTAATATTTTTAAAAAAATGTTAATAGTAAGTATTGTAATATGTATTTTTTATATACATTTATAAATGAATTCATATACTCAGACATATATAACAAATATAATAGTGATAGACGTTAAACGCAGTGATTAAATTTTAATTATAATCTTACGAATTTCAAACTGGCTTGTACAGTATCAACATTCATTCAAATACTGTATACATAGAAATAAGACTTTTGTTCCTTTTTCTCCCTATAACGTCAGATTTCATATCTCAAACAGGTGTATTTAGAAATGTTATTTGTATTATTATTATTTTAAATTAAATGTTCCTTAAACTAGTTTACTTTAATATGTAAGCATTAAACAGACATTTTTCTCATTTAACGTGGATAGAATGCAACATTTAATTTTATACAATATTATATATGATTGTAGAAGTAAAAAAAATATTTTGTCAGTAGCTTTAAATGATAAAAAACAAAATCTTCTTTAGTATATGTCAGTGTGTTCATTAAATTTATGAGACAAAAATTACATTTTTTTTTATTTTTATTGTAATAATAGAAAAATAAATAAATGGTCTTGAACACACATCTAATCATCTATTTCTATACGATCTTTTTTAAATAGTGAGGAAGTGCAAAGTATTAAATAATATTTAAATTTTTACTTAATTTCACATTCATTTTGTTTGGAGAATTCTGTGCAATGTTCAGTGAGATGCGTTTTTCATCCTGTAACTAGGACATGGTTTAGAAAATGGGACCAATTTTTTATATGTACATATAATGGTGTATGCTACAATGACAGATTTTCATGGATATGATCTTTTTTACAACAGACAGTTAGTAAAATAATTTTTACAACATATGAAAATTACTTAAGTCAATTTTTTGTTATCAGTAATTGTTTACGAATGTTGAAGTACTTTTTGCTTTACATGTACATCTTTTTTGATAGCCTAGAAACTTTTTCTCATAATAAGAATTTGCGAAATTACTTGTTTATAACTATATATCTTTACTATATATTTATTATAATCTAAGTTTTATTTTGGTTTGGTCATTTCATACTTTGGTTTCTTTCAAAATTGAGTGTATTTTTGTTTTCTTTTTTTCCAGTGATACTTTTTTTTTATTTGGTTAAGCTAACATTTGATTACAGAAGCGAAGTGAAACCAATGCGTAAATGCGTATTTTGTCTTAAGTCGTGGGCTAGGAGTGAACATTATTATTTTAGTCAAGTGGGTTAATAAAGATATATATTTTAATTTATGATAGAAAACAAATTTAAAATATTACTTTGACTAAAAGTAAATAATTAAATATAAGCAAAAACCTCAATTTGTAAACTAATAACATGTGCATTAACGTCTATTAAATTCTAGACACTTGATTATAAATGATTTAGGATAATGTTGTTATTTATTATAACTACAATTTTATAACTTCTTATTAATATGTTTTCTTTTATAAGCAGTTTAATTCAACTTGTATTTGCGTGGATAAATCTATTTTTAAATATATGTTATATAAAATTAGTAAATGATAAATTTTATTAGAAATTATTATACTAATTAAACATACAAAATTTAAAAAATTCTAAAATAAATATTCAAAATATTGTAATATTTTCAATAAACAAATATTTAGTCAAAATCAGAACTAAAAAAAGAAGTTGTGGTATATATATATATATATATATATATATATATACCACTGACTGTATGATATTGCTAAAAACATATAGAACTATTTATAACATATTGCTCGACTGTCAAACTCGTTACCAACTACTTTAGTAAAATAATATATATCTATGTATGTGAGTAAACGTATATATATATATAATATATATATATATATATATATATATATATATATATTTATATATATATATATATATATATATATATATATATATCATTAATAGACGATACCCGCATATTTGACCTTATCAAATATATTTTTATGTCACTAACACGACACCGGTGGTTTGGTTCTCATTGAACTCAGCCCTTATATATACTTTCAGCCAAACCAACAACTATATAATACTGTTTTCTCTTAGATTTGAACTCCTAATCAATAATGGGGTTGTTGGCAGATAAATTACCGAGAAAGGAAAACAAATTAATAGGCTTACGAATTGAAGCAGTAGTCTACAAACTATTGTCTGCGAACTATAAAGTATAATTTAGAACTTACAATTAATTCCTTATACATTTAATTTTCTGTTAATATTATATATATATATATATACATATATATGTATATATATAGAGAGAGAGAGAGAAAGAGAGAGAGACGGAGAAAGAGAAAATATATTTTGTCGTTATATTCGTTACTCTTTATATGGTGATATATAAATTTCAGCTAGATATTATATTTTTATATATAAATCCCAATAATATACCTTGAATAATCTCAGAAACTAATGCAAATATTGCTTAACTAATAAATATATGATTTAAGTAATCTATGTGTAAACGACTAGAAACAATATATTTATTATTTCATTTAACAGCGAATATACTTTACATGAATTTAATTGATATACAGAAAACATAAAAATTATTCAGAAGAAGTATACCGATTATTTAAAATAATAAAATTTTTTGCTCTAAAAAACTATAACAATGAAAATGTCAAGTATATTTGGTGTATTTTTTGAGATTCTGTAGAAATTTAACATTAACTTGCTAAAAAATAAAAGAACAAAATAGTGGAATTTTCCTGCACTTTACGCTCAAAGAATAATAGAAATACTTTTGAAATGTGCATAAATAATAATTAAAAAATAATTAATATTCATTTATAGAATATTTTGAATTGCAAAAAATATTGTAGTGTATAGAGGAGTAGGTGAAAATGATATACTTGTAAAATAAAATATAAGTATCGTTTAAAGTAATATTTGATTTTAAATAGATTTGAAATAAATGTAACCACCTTATTTACTTTTTGACAATCTGAAAAATTTCAGATAGACAAAAAATAGAAAGCAAATTGGACAATACTCCTGTGGAATGTGTTTTAAAATGGATGATATTTTTATAAATAAAGAGTGGAAATGTTAAACAACAGCTTTGTCCTCCTTCCAACAAATATTTTTCTGAGCAAATTTGATGTAAATTAAAAGAGAAGTTAAAATATTTGTAAAAATATGGCTAGATATATCGTCGATATATTCCTTATTTTGGAAATGTATACAATTATAAACAAAAAATAATAGTAGACAAGAAGGAATCAAGTTCGTTCAAAGAACAATATTCGGGTAATTACCTTTTCAAGGCGCGTTAACAACAAAAAAGGAAGTCAACTTCGTAGATTGATAAATATTTGTGGCTTAGGGGTGCCCAGATAATTACATAAATTTCAATTTAATATGTATAGAAATTACTCGATACAAAAATACCAGGATCGTTTGATAGGTATGGTAAAAAAAAACAAGTTAAACACCGTTTTTTAGAAAAAATCGATTTTATTTCTCAACATAATCTCCATTGAAGACTGTACACTTGGCTCACCGAGTTTATAATTTTTTCATCCTGTCGAAAAAGTAGCTTTTCTTAATGTTTGCAAAATATGCATTGACGGTGGCGATGACATCCTCATTCGACGAGAATTTCTTCCCACCGAGACAAATTTTCAAATTTTGGAAGAGGAAAAAGTCGTATGGGGCCAAATTCGTGAAACAGAGTGGATGAAGAATCAATGAGAATTAGAGTGGATGAGGAAGCCTAGTTCGTGCAATTTTGCCATTGCGACTGTCGACTTGTGGGACGGCACGTTGTCTGGTAAAGGAGCACTTTTTTGTGCGCCAATCTTGACCGTTTTGTTTCAGCTCTTCTTTCAAACGGTTCAATAATGATGTATAATAGGCCTGTTATCGTTTCCCCCTTCGTTAAGTAGTCGATCAGCACGATTGATCTTGGGAATCTCAAAAAACAGTGGCCATAACCTTCCCAGTCGAAAAAAAGTTCTTCGCCTTCTTCGGCGCACTTTCACCAGTTGTTGTCCACTGCTTTGTCTGTTGCTTCGACTCAGGTGTGTAATGAGGGATCCATGTTTCGTCTACGGCGACGAATCGACACAAAAAAGACTGCGGATTGCGATTAAACATCACGAAACGCCGGGTTGCAATGTCCTTTCGTGTGCGTTTTTAGTCGACGGTCAACAATCGCGGCTTCCATTGTGCCCACAGCTTTTTCACGTAAAATTTTTGTGCAGGGTATTGTGCACTCATTCAATTAAGATGCCTACAGTCTCAAAAATCTCGCGCATATTCATTCGACAATTTTCTGTAACAATAATAACAATATTTTTTTTTCTAATAACAGTAATATCATTGATTTTTTTAACGATATCCGGTGCGGTGACCTCAACTGGGGGTCCAGAGCGTGCTTCAAATTCAGTGCATGTTTGGCCACGTTTAAACTCATTTATCCAGAAATAAACAGTCAGCTGGTGCAAAGTCGCCATGAATTTCATTCAACTGTGCTTTGATCTAGGTGGCCATTCCACTTTTTCAAATAAATGTTTTATCATTGCACGGAACTCATTTTTTCCATTTTTGCGGCACATCTGCAGCAACACTCGTTTCAATCATGTGTAAAACGTGATCAACGCGTCGTTTCCGATTGAAATTTCGCCTATGTTAGTTTGAAAAGTGACAGTTGATAGCCATGACGTTATCAAATGAATGGTGGTGCCATCGTATAAAAAGTTACCAAACTTATCAAACGACCTTTTAAGATATATCTTAAATGAGTTAAATCATTGTATTCAATAAAATTTGCGTTTAATTTCATAATATATAGAGATTAGAACTGTTTTATTTTCTAAAAAAAACATTTAAAATGACTTAAAGTACATAATAGAAACTGCAGAATATAATGGTTTTCAGTGCTAACTTGGTGCTAAATTGGAATTATATGGTAGGATGTTGAGAAGCTAGAAAGAGCTTATAACATTAACACATATTTTTTCCAATATTATTATAAGTTATAAGTTCTTTAACCACCCACTATATAGACTTCATTTAGCACCAAGTGAATTTTATTTATTTAAGTCATTAAAAAAAGAGTTAAAGATGAAAGTTTCTTTTTAATCACTAGGTTATAAATACGGTGTAATGCGCGGAGACTAGAAACTTTCTTCTGGGATGGAATTTTGAAGTTCATTAAGGATTGGACTAAGTTCATAAGTTAGAGGAGGAGAATTATGAAGAAAAATGATTTTAATAAAAATTCTATAAGTAAAATTTTAGATATTTAAAATTTTAGATATTTAGAGATTTTTACTTCTTCAATAATCATTTATTTTTAAATTTGTCCTCGTATATTAAATAACAATTGAGAATAAATAACAATTATCGTTGTTCATTTATGATCAGAAAAAAACTATTTGTTATTAATGGTGTGAGTGAAAAATTTGCTTCTCAAAGTGAATTCAGTCACATTTCCAAATCTAATTAATAATAATATTCATTCAAAGAACCAGATTTGTTCATTATATCTATGAACCGAGTTCGTCATAAAACAGTGAGTGAAATTTACATGAACCAGTTGTCTATGTAATTTTACAGTTCTATCTTTAACTTTTTATATAAAGTTGCTCTTTTTAATGGAGTTAGAATTTACATTAGTCTTTCTTAGTATCGTTATTTGATGTTAATGTAAAAATAATAAAAGTAAATATATAAGAATTTGATAATAGATAATATGTTAATACATACTAACATATTATGTATTATCAAATTCTTATATATTAACTTAATTACAGGTACATACCTGTAATTAAAAACTGTTTATAAAAAGAATACAATTATAGAGACAGAAATATTTTTTTGTACTTATAGTAAGTGCAATGATACAAATATCAAGTTTTTAAATAATTTAAAATTATAAATATACCATATAATTTCTAATGTTTATATTTCAACTTATTAGTAATTTTTTTAATATTTTACAAAGATTACTTAAATAATTAGTATTACTAAATTGCCAATTAGTTCAATAATTGGCAATTCGATTTATCAAATTATACATTTGATGAATCGAAATCAGTAAAATAGAGAGTGTAATTATAATGAAAAATAGATTTTAGAAAGTTTCAGTCTCAAATTTTTTTGAAGTAAAATAGAAGAGAATAATCAAGTATTTTTAATGAATTAATTCACTTATGCTGTATTACTGGAAATAAATTTATCTTTGAATTTTTAAATAACAATATTACTAATTTAGTACTAAAATAAACAAGACATTACTAGTTTATGGTAAGTTGAAACATTTTATTAATTTAATTAGGAAAATAGAAAGAAAAATGTGAAGGAATTTTAATAAAATCAATTGAAAAATATTCAACACGAAAAAAGTCCTTTTCGTTACCAATTGTATTATTTTTTATAACAATTAATCTTCTGTTCTGAAATAAAAATTAATATATGGGCAACAGTAAATTTCAGAACAATCAGTAATTCGTTTCTTTGCAAATAATTGAAAATAAAGTTTTAATTTTACCAATGATCATGAGGGTGGTTTATGTAAATGAGTACCGTTTTATTCCAATGAAAGTTTAAAACAGTTATATATCAAAAGGCGTTAAAGTAACAAAACTCGCGTTTTTCTGGAATAAACCTTCAACTAATTAATTATTTTCAATTTGACATTGCCCGATTTATATTTTAAAGTAGAATTTCAGAGAATATATTTAAAATAATTTCAAATAGATATAAAACCCGTTAACTATAAGAACTATTGTAATATAAATTTAATATTATTTGGAAAATTTCAAATAATTTTTATCATTAGTTTAATTATAATTCCACATTATTATCTACAAAAATATTATGAGCGGTTTTCAATGTTGAGCAAAAACTGTAATTTTATAGTCAAGAGTAAATTTTCTATAAATAATTTATATATGTGAAAATAGCATGTAATAAAATAAAGGTACATTTTTTTTAGGTCTTATCATGACGTAATTGGAAAATTCTTCGAGTACAACTTTTTGAAAAGCATTTTTTGAGACACATTTTCTAAAAATGATCCTTTAAAAGACATTTCTTTGTAAGAAAAAAATTTGTAAAACAATTCTTCAAACGACTCTTTTAAATTATAATATTTTAAAACAGAATTTTTGAAAAATTATAATTTCTCGATGATTTTTGTGTTGTTGCTAGCATTTAGTTTAGATTAATTTAGATTAAATCTGTCTAGGTTTAGTCCAATAAAGTCAGGCAGAAGGAGAAGCAGAGTTAATAAATTTAGATACAAATTTGCTTCGAAAAACCTTACAGATTAAATTTAATTTATCTATAACCTATATATTGTTTCAATAATATATTTTTCATAGTTGTTAAATATCAAGATATTATTTTAACTATTCATTTCATATTGAAATTTATAGAAAAATTTTTATCGTTTGACGTAATTGTTTTTCAATAAATATATTCAATTCACTTTTGTTTAGATCTAATTGAACTAAATTGTATTATTGAATTTTAAGTTGAAATATCCAGTTATAAATTTAAGAAAATGATATGGTATATTATATAAAAGTATTTTTAAATTTAAATTATTCTTTTTTTTATTAAGAAAGAAATGAAATTACTTGCATGTAATATTGTAAATATACATAAATTAATTAATATATCTATTTTCCATATTCTACGTACTTCGATATATATATATATATATATGTATATATATATATATATATATATATATATATATATATAGTATATTAGGTAAGTGCAAAAATACTTTTTTACGTATATAAGTTGGAAGTTATATTGATTAATTAAAATAAATACCATTGACCTGCACATATTTCTTCCAGTGGGAAACAAGTTTGTTTATTCCTACAAGATAGAATCGAGTCCTGGAATTAACGAATTCATCGAAATCACTTTGAACTAATGCCTGATCTTTGAAAACCTTCTCTCGTAGAAAACTACTTAAATGTTTAAAAAAATGATAATTTGTCGGAGACAGGTCCGGATAATAAAATGGGCGAGGTAGGTTTCATAACCCAGTTCATTTAGTTTTTTAGTCATTTTTGAGATGTGTGGACGGGCGTTGTCTTGAAGAAGAATTGCTTCTCTTCGATTGAATAACGCTGGTCATAAATGATACAACTTCTTTTGCATGTTTTCAATCACCTGGCTATATTTTTCTGTTGTTATTGTTAGTATTCACCAGGATTTAAGAAGTTGTAATGAATGATACCACTTGCGAACCACCAAACCGTGACCACAATCTTTTTTTTTCGTGAAGTTGTGGTTTAGGAAACTGTTTTGGTGCTTCTCTTCGGTCTAGCCACAGTAATGAACATTTTAAATTGTTGTAGAGAAATCACTTTTCATCACATGTGACAATGCGATCAAGAAAGAGATCATTTTTGTTACGCAAAAAAGGGCAGAGTAGACGTCATATCGCGGAATTGCATGATGTTCTTTTTGTTCATACGGCGCTAATTTATCCAGGTTTTTGGTTTTCCAATTAAGCTCAAATGTCTAAGAACTGTTGAATGATCAACATTGTGTTCTTTTGGCACCTCTCGAGTTGTTTTACGTAGGTCCGCTTCAATAATGGTTCTTAAATCATTATTGTCTATAGCTGAAGGACGTATACAGCCCTCCTCATTATCAAGGATTTCGTTTTCATCACGAAATATTTGGAACCAGTAAGTTGTATGTTCACTAATTGACTCTTCACTAAAAACAAATTTAATATTTCGAGCAGTTTCTATTGCTTTACGTCTCAATTTGAACTCACACAACAAAATCGTGTGAATTTGCTTTTTTCCACGTTTAATTTAAGAGATTATCTCCAACAATACAAATGAACGAAAACAATAAACATAAGCTGAAATCAGTTGTTCTAATTTCATTGTTTACAATGATGTATCATATGACTATAACAAAAGATAACGGTAACTAGAAAAAACGGCGCCAAACTTTAAATAATAAAAACATCAATTATTTTTCCACCAACCTAATATATATATATATATATAATATACATAGACACACATATATATATATATATATATATATATATCTATATTTATAATTTATGATATATAATAAGCTAATTATCATTATAAACTAGATTTTCATTATATCTTGTTTGTAACTTCTGTATTTATTATTTTGCTGTCATATTTTATATCTGGAAACATAATGATTTGTTACACAAATTAACAGCGAGAAAGTATTGGATTTTACTTTCAGATAGGGATTGTTTTTTACTCCCTATCCCACAAAATATTGTCTAATCAAATATGTGCATTAATTGATTAAATTTCCCTGTACCTTGTCATTATAATGATAATGGCATCATTTTTGAAATAAGCATAAGAAATAATCAACAATGTTCAATAAATATTTATTGAATATTTTACTATAAAAATTTTTGAGGTTTTGTGGAGTTAAGAAGAATTTATTTGTGAAAGTGAATTTATTCACGATATCAGAACTCAAGTTATTGACTCTTATTTTGCTAGTGTAAATTCAATTATTAAAATTCAGTAAATATATTGTCGTTAATTAAATAATACCTTGTTTCAGGAAAATGTGTCCAATTATAAATTAATTCAAAGTAAACATCCGTGAATAAATCGTTTGGTAGTGTTTATCTTTTTTTCTCAGCTCAAAATATCAAAAACTTGAATGAAAATAATAATGAAGAAAACCTTACAACTTTATTTTTTAATAATGAAACTATATTTAAATACTATTGATTTAATCTGACACAATGAAAGAATTATTAATCAATTTTCGTTTGCTTAAAAGAAAAATTATTATAATTATAAATTAATTTAATTTAATATGCTACAGCAACAAACAAAAATTTCAATTTATGTAATTATTCATTGAACATATAGAACACCAGAAAAGAGTACTAATAAAAGAGCATGATGCAGAATTCGGATTGAGAATGTTATAGATATTCTTATTACTAAAAACAAAGCATTTTTTGCAGTAACTATGAATGGCAAACAATATAATTAAATACTGCATTTTTTTCACAAGTATAAACTATTCCAACAGTATACATCTAACAAAATGAGTCAAAACTTGATTGTATGAAAAGATAACAGTGTTAACCTTACCATTTCAAGACAAATTCAACATTAACCCTTAAAGTCTTATTATAACAGTAATTTTACAGGCATTTAAGATATGAAACTAATAATATTTTAAATTACACAATAATACAAAATCAGTGATCTGTAATTTTTTTATATTCAATGACTATCTGGCAAGTACCCCGTCATTCGCTTTTTAACAAAATATAACCACATATCTAAGACTATTCTCAAAATGTCATTAACTAAATGATTCTAGAATATTCTAACAGACAGTCATTATTTGTTGTATCAAAGATAACTAAATATCACATGAAAATTGTTAAACATCTGGTTTAAATATGGTGAAAATGTTTGAAATTCACATGACGGTGTAGAATTATCTGTCAAAAGATTAATTTTGCCTCAGAGGAGACGCCTATTCTACTAAGAGTTCGCTTCTCCTTAACTGTTATCTGTCGTGATGACCACAGTGATCGAGAAATTGTGAGATGTAGAATACTTTCTAGTTCCTTACACAAACTACCAGCCTAAAATCTATGCACTAATGACACGTTGTTAAGTAACAATCTTTAACCAGAGACCTGTACATGAATCATCGCTCGTAGCATTCGCGAATAAAAATCCAGCCAAAATTGGACTACATAAATACTCGACGAATTAATTGTCATCATAATAGCATAAAACGAGCTTACCCAACATCGAGGTAATAGTATGAGTATTGTGCAAACGTGGCAATCATCTAAGACGTCAACGGTAGATACAGGTTGTGGTCGTCACTTATCATATCGTCCAATCACAACCCCATCATACACACTCTGACAGTGTTGTATTGTCGTATCTCCGTCCAGA
The DNA here is from genome assembly GCA_034766995.1 of Acanthacorydalis orientalis. Classification (NCBI taxonomy): domain Eukaryota; kingdom Metazoa; phylum Arthropoda; class Insecta; order Megaloptera; family Corydalidae; genus Acanthacorydalis; species Acanthacorydalis orientalis. The sequence goes on from CM068322.1 coordinate 1,981,359, forward strand.
ATTTAGAGATAGTTAAAGTGAATAATTCAAGACCAAGATGGAAATATCTGAAAACGACTTCATATCTTAATTATGGAGTTACGCTTGGCGACTTATCACTCTCCAATCGCAATACATTATACTCATTGACAGAAACTGTATAATGGTAAGTGAGCTAGAAAGGACCGAAATGCTTGCAAAATCGATAGAGGGACAGTTTCTTACTAACGTCCCCAAGACACAGGTGACAGGTGACAAGGATCCTCAATATGATCGAATTATAATATATATATTATATTATATGGCATTTAATTTTGGTGAACAGAGTGTATTATAATATATTTATACGACATGTAATTGAATCCATAATGAGAATTCATTCAGTCAACATTGTGTATCTGTACATATCTAATATTGTAAGGCATAATAACATCTACTTGTGCACAAGCGGATGGTTCTTACTATTAAATTTCGATAAAAATAGTAATTTCTTACGAAGTGAGAACAAAATACGAAACTGTTAATAAAATATATAAAACGATAATTGAATAATTTATTTCATTAATAGGGCAATTTGAACTCAATTAGTTTACACCTTAATCTGAACCACATATAAATCTTCAAAGATCGAGGACAGAAAGGTTAAAAATATTTTCTGGAAATAGTTTATACATTTCATTACATAAAATGGTATGCGCATTTTCGTAACAATGCTGATTTTTTCTTTTAGATTATCTTAAAATCTATTATAAATTATAACTTTTAGATACTGTTAGAGCTTAAAACAGACATTTCTACAGAAAGTGGAACCCTTAATTTAGCAGTGTTGGTGTATTATATTTTTAATTTACTTGTTTTTTTTATAAAATCGTAAAAATGTTACAGTAAAAATAAACAATTCAAACATTATTAAATCACCTATATGTGTATATATTTATATTCATATGTGTGTAAATATATGTATATATACATATATATATATATATATATATATATATATACATAAATAAATATATACTCTATCCATTTTTTTAAAAAATATATAATATACAAATTATGTTCAAAACAAATAACAACAAATATATCACAAAAAGATACCAAAAATTAAACAAATATAATTCAAACATACCTTAGTTGACATATCAAACATGTCAAAAAATATACAATGGATAAACCGGATGTAATTTCAAAGATTGATTTACCGCATATAGCAAATGCGTAAAACCAAACATAAACGATTCAGTTTTGTAAAAAATATTTTATTCAAAATTCATAATAGGTTATTTTTTGATATACTGATAATATAATACCACATAAAATAAATTTTAATGAAAATAATTATAAAAATATAAAAATGTTATTTAAATAAACACTATGCTTAATTCTTCATTTAAAAAACAACAATAAACAAAATTTTAATATAATTTAACTTTATTAAGTATAGTTTATTTATTCTTATAACATAAATAATTCATAAATAATAAGTTTGTTTTATTTTATTACAATTATTTACGTATAAAAATATAAAATTACACATATTTAAAAATCACCACAAGCTCATAATCTTTGTTTATACATTACAGAATATTTTAATAGTTAAATACTTGAACGTCTAAACATTTAACACCAATCTCGTAAACAATTAAAATGCAACCGTTAAATAGAATTATTTTTATGTCGTTAAATTTTTCTCTGTTATTAGTGAAGTAGGTTATATATACATACAACCATATATATATATATATATATATATATATAAATATGTATAAATATATATATATATATATATATATATATATATATATATATATATATTGGATTAGTGAAAAAGTTCGTATACGATTTGAAATTGAAGCTCAGGTGATTATTTTTCGCAGAAAGCGCTTTTATTAATCAATTATGTATTCACCATCGTTTACTGCGATCACTTTCCAACGATCAAGCAGCTGTAAAATTCCTCATTCGTAAAAGCTGCACGGTTTTTCGGCAAAGAAGACAGCGAGGTGGTTTTTGACGGTCTATAGGGTGTCAAATTTTTTACAGTTTGAACTATTCTGCAGCAATCAGAACAAATGATAATCCAAAGGTGCAATGTCTGAAAAATACGGTGAATGCGATATTATTTCCTTTTTCAACTGCTTCAGTTTTTGCAGTCAGTTTTGCTGTATGTGGTGTTGTATTGTTGTGGGAGAAGATGGTTCCCTTGAGATTGGCCAAAATCGGACGCTTTTCTTCAATTTCTGCGTTAATTTTGGTTAGTTGTTGATTGTACTTCTCCTTAGTAATCGTTTTGTCCCATATTATCAGTTGAAAAGAAACAATACTTTAACAATCCCACCAAACACACAGCAAAACCTTCATCGGATGCATGCCATTTTTGCAACTGGTTTTACACCTTTATTCGCCTGTTTCCATGTTCATCTACATCAGTCGTTGTTGTACAGAATCCATTTCTCGTCGTCAATCACCAGTCGATCCAAAAGAGGCTCTCTGTTGAGGCATTCAAACAACGAAACTACCGAATTGATGCGATCAAACTTATTCTTTTTAAGACAATGAGTACAGAATCCAATTATTGAACTTCAACGTGAACCTCACCTTCTTTAAATACCGAAATTCAGTCGATCTATCAACGTTGAGTGTCTCGATAACCGCTTCTGTCGAAATTCGTGAGTTATTAACAGGTGGGCTGAAAAGTTCGTAGGCTTGCATAGAAAAAATTTTTTTTTTGATAGAATTTGATTTTATTATTCAATATAGTTCCCTTCGAGGGAGATACAACGATTATAGCGGTCATACAATTTTTCGATACCATTTTTATAATACGATTTGTCTTTAGCCTCAAAATAGGCTTCAGTTTCGGCGATTATCTCTTCATCGGAGCAAAATTTCCGTCCAGCGAGCATCCTCTTGAGGTCTAACAGAAAAATGTCGCCGGGGGCCAGATCTGGAGAGTACGGTGGATGCGGAAGCAATTTGAAGCCCAATTTTTGCAATTTCGCCATCGATTTCATTGATTTGTGACACGGTGCATTGTCTTGATGAAACAGCACTTTCTTCTTCTTCAAATGAGGCCGCTTTTTCGCGATTTCGTCTTTTAAACGCTCCAATAACGCTACGTAATAGTCGCTGTTTATGGTTTTTCCATTTTTAAGATAGTCAATGAATATTATACCATGAGTATCCCAGAATACTGATGCCAGAACCTTGCCAGCCGACTTTTGCGTCTTTCCACGCTTTGGAGTCGGTTCATCACGTGCAGTCCACTCGGCTGACTGTCGATTGGACTCCGGTGTGAAATGATGGAGCCATGTTTCATCCATCGTCACATATCGACGCAAAAATTCGGTTTTATTACGATTGAATAGCTCCAAACACTCCTTAGAATCATCGATTCGTTGTTGTTTTTGGTCGATTGTGAGCTCGCGCGGCACCCACTTTGAACAGAGCTTTCGCATATCCAAATATTCATGCACGATATGACCAACACGTTCCTTTGATATCTTTAGGGTCTCAGCTATCTCAATCAACTTCACTTTACGGTTATCAAAAATTATTTTGTGGAATTTTTTGATGTTTTCGTCAGTAACAGCCTCTTTGGGGCGTCCACTGCGTGCATCGTCCTCGGTGCTCATTTCGCCTCGTTTAAATTTAGCAAACCACTTCTCTACGGTTGATTTTCCTGGTGCAGAGTCCGAATAATGTTTATTAAGCCAAGCCTTGGTTTCAACAGTATTTTTTTTCGCCAAAAAGCAATGCTTTATTAACACACGAAATTCCTTTTTATCCATTTTTTCAAGGTAACAAAAGTTCTTTCACTAAAAATGCTATAACTCAGATACTAATAGTGCAACAGCTGTCAAATTTATACACGCGTCTTTTGAAGGTTAGGGCTAACTAAAAATCATATGGATTTGATACTAGTAGCGCCACCTATGTGTCAGCCTACGAAATTTTCAGCCCACCTGTTATAAACTAAAGCTCACACAACATCGTGGTGGATCTCAGTGGCTGTTCAGAGAAAGGTTGAACTTCTAGGTTGAAATCACCAAGTCAAAATTTAGCAAACTATTTCTTCACAGACGGAAGTGATGATGCATGGTCCAAATAAACCTCAAGAATATTTTTTGTCCCTGCATAAAAGGTCTCTCTTTTCTGAAACTCGTACATGACGAAAGTGTAGCTTTTTGTTGTTCATTTTCAAAAATTTTTCTTATACACAAATCGATTCGAAACAAATACATCTGATATTTAAATGACAGCTATGACTGTTACCTTTAAAATGATATATAACATGAATGCATTTCAATTAGGAGTGTCAATCATGCGGATCTCCATACACTCCTTATTGAATCGTATACAAACTTTTGCACTAGTCCAATATATATATATATATATATATATATATATATATATATAAGTACGTACAATATGAAAAATAGATCAATTTATGTATATTTATAATATTAAATTTATAACTGGGTATTTGAATTTTAAAATTCAATAATACAATTTAGTGCAATTAAAACAAAACAACAGTAAATTGAGTACACTTATTAAAAAACAAATACGTCGAACGATAAAAGATTTTTTTTAAATTTCAATATGAAATAAATAGTCAAATTAATATTTTGATATTTAACAACTATGAAAAATATATTATTGAAACAATATATAGGTTACAGATAAATTAAATTTAATCTGTAATGTTTTTCGAAGCAAATTTTCTTCTCAATTTATTAACTCTGCTTCTACTTCTGTCTCATTTTACTAGACCAAATCTAGATAGATTTTATCTGAACTGATCTGAACTAAATACTAGCAACAACACAAAAATAATCGAAAAATTATAATTTTTCAAAAATTGTGTTTTAAAATATTGTAATTTGAAAGAGTTCTTCGAAGAATTGTGTTACAAATTTTTTTCTTTACAAAGAAATGTCTTTTGAAGAACCATTTCAATTGTATCACAAAAAAATGCTTTTCAAAAAATTGTATTCGAAGAATTTTCCAATTACGTCAAAATAAGACCTAAAAAATAACACTAACTACTTGAATAATGCCTTCTAATGTGAAATAATATATCTTTATTTTATCGCATACTTTTATCACATGTATAAATTATTTATAGGAAATTTACTCTTGGCTATAAAATCACAGATTTGAAAGTGAATCTTTTTGACTATTTTCAAAATTTTTTACACATAAACCGAATCGGAACAAATGCATCTGATGCTCAAATACAGCTGTTTCTCACCTTTCAAACGATATATAAAATGAATATATTTCAATCAGGAGTACAGTCATGTGGCACTCTTAACACCGCCTATTGAATCGTATACGAACTTTTGCTAATATGTATATATGTATATATATATATATATATATTTAAACAAATTTTCAAACAAAATAGTTCTTTTATTATACAATTTGATGTAAAAACGAATATTTAAGTTCATCTGAACTATAATTCGTTTGTTGTAATATAATACAAGTATAATAACAAAGGTTTCTATAAGATTAAGTGAGTGGAGTATAACGTCGATTCGCTAAAACATCAGAAAATGAATTAGAATTGCGGAAAGAAAACGTTCAGACAGATAAATATATGTATGCGGATGAATGTGGCGATCCGTGAACAGAGCGTACCGGAACGACGCTGTTGTTTTTAACACGACAGAATAACAACCACTTAAAGGAGCACTCTCGTGCCCGGGAAGGTGATCGTACTTTCAACGTACCAACATCATTCTAACTCGGAACTTAACCGTACACATTCTTCCACTCGCCTGAATCGGAATGACACACTTCCGGTCAACGCAAGCACAAAAAACAACACATTCGTATACATACACTGGCGCATACATACTTACATCCAAGTTTTTCCAAACTTTAAAAACTGAAAATAATGTAATCTCTACACATTTTTCTATGTTGAGGATCGTATTGAGGATTCAATCGTTATTCTCATCTTTTTGAATGGAAATATAATAATTTTCCATAATTTTTGGTGCAAATAAAAAGCAATATTATAAAAAAAAACTAGAATAGTAACAAATACAAAAAGAATGTGCACATATAAATTATATTATTGTTTATATTGAAATAAATAGACAAAATATCAATTTGAAAAATACACAATTATTTAACTTATGTATTATATAATTATAATTTTTCTTGAATTGTAAAATTAATATATATATATATATATTACCTTTCATTCGAATTAATTTCCATGTATATTATTTATAGAATTAATTTTAATGTCATAGTTAATGTAAAAATTAATGTCTATATTTCATTTCACTCATGTCCGGCTGATTCATTATTTTATACTTTTATATACAAGAGTATATTTATAAGGGTTATTCATTCTGTATTTTGGATTTGTCGAAGAAACATCGTTACTTTTCCAATTAATTTTCATGAAAACATTTAATGTGGATATACAAAATAAACTTGCTGTTGTAATAAATAAATATTATCTTATATTAAAATGATAAAGTTTAAAACAAAATTATATATATATATATATATATATATATGTATATATATATATGTATATATATATATGTATATATATATATATATATATATATATATATATATGTATATGTATGTATGTTTGTGTGTGTGTAAAAACAATTTTTAGCAAGTATTTTGATGCATTTTATCATAAGTTAAACTTTAATTTAAAAGTAAATTAAAAAAATTTACATGTTAACAAAAGAGAATGAGAATTTTGTTTAAGTCTCTGTAATAAAAGCAAAGATTTATATTACTTGAGCGACTTCATCGTTATTCTACCTTCTTGGCGTTTGCTTAAGTTCACTATTTCCTGTTGTTAAGAACTTTGAGTGCTATAGTCTTACAGCTATCCTATATAAACAGAGACTCACTGTTAATCGGAAGTCGAGAAACACTGTGAAAACACAAAATATGGTCGCCCTTTCAAATTAATCTACTTCAATATAATTCTCTTATAAAAGAACGTCACAAACATAAACACGTGCTTGGAAATATTCTCATTTCCACTACACAGACACGTATGTATATACTCACACACACACACATACATATGTATATATATATATATATTCTACATTTTGCTGGATATTATATTAAATATATATTGTCATTTAAAAAAGCGGGTTTTTTTTTCTATATTATATGCTCACTTAAATATAAGGAAAATTAAAATGGGACCTCATAAAGTTCAAGTATATTTTTTTTCTGTAAAGAAAACTTTTGTTATATTTTGTTAATAATCAAAATGAAAATTAAAAATTATTTCATTTATATTCCATGAAAGATTTATTATTAAAAAGCTTCTTACAAAACTATGTTAAATTCTATAATCATCAAGTCATTATAAAATTTAATATAATCGAGTGTCTGCAATGGATGGTACTTTCGAATCAAATATAAATTAATAGTAAAATTAATTAACCCCTTAGCCCGTACCAAATTATAGGAAAAACACATCAAAATTTTTAAAAAATCTTGACATATACTAGGTTAACGTGAAAAGTTTCAGGCCTGAATAAGAGAACAACATTTTTCTGAAGAAGAAGCTAGAAAGCAGCATAGCGTTCGAATGAACAAAAGTATCTTTTGGCGTGGATGTTCGGTAATATTATTGATATTAATGACAGGCTAAATGTCTACCTACTGATGTCTACCTATGAACACGTGCATTTAAGATTGTCATACATGATCAAGTTTCCACAAAAATGCCTTCTTAAATTGCCTGGTAAGCAATCGTCTATTTGATTCGTGTATTGATATGGAGGGCAAACTGTTTTCAGACAGTTTATGCAGTACCGACTTTCTAAGCTTCTGATTTTTTTCCCATTTTATGCAATCGTCTCAAAACTATTACTAAATCAGTTTATAGTTGTTTACTCTTGTAATTGCGACAGAATTTCATTCAATAATGCTTGAAAATCATTGATCTTCAATCTTTGTAGTGTTCCAAAGCGGTGAAAATGAGATTTTCGTTTTTACTTTGTTAGAACTCATATCGAATGCAATATTGAAAAATAGATTTTCGTGGCTTATCATATTCATTACTATTTTATGACGTTATATTTTAAATCATGATATATGACATTTCACAGATTTCGATATCAACTCTTTAAATACGCAGAAAAGCAGAAATTTATTTGAATTTTAATAATTCTATCAGAGTGCTGAAACGAATACTAAAACTTTTGATTATACCTAATATAAAAATAGAGTATTATTACTATATTTTAAATGGTGCAGATTGATATTTGATTGTTCTGTTTAAAAAAATTAAGATTATTTATCGTAATATTGTCATTTTTGTATATTTGCAAACATTCCTTAGAAGTTTTTGTTCTTTTTCAGTCGTATTTATCCTAATATGATTTATAATCAGTTCTATATATATATTTTGAAACGTATTAAGCTTTTTATCGCTATGATACGGTATATCCAGATAATTAGAACAATAGAACGTGGAAAATTGAAGTTTGGTAATGATAGATATGTAAATTTAACAAAAAGAGTTGGATATGAATTTGATATAGGTATCAAAAATGAAGAGCTTGAATTTATTTATAACATTATTATATGTTAGTAAGTAAATAAGTAAGTAAGTAAATAAAGTAATGTATTTTGAATAAAATATTCATTATAGGAAATTGGTACTTATACAATACATGATTTTTTATATACGGATACAATGGATTTAATATACAAATGCTGCATATTCTATGATAAATTCTTACATATAAACGCTTACATCATGGCTATTTAAACTAATTAAGTATTTAATTGCCGTCTATTTTATTTAATTATACATTTTAAATACGGATACATTCATTAAAATACACAATATACCTTATTTGAGCAATCAGTTTTTTTAATTAGTTAGCTTGTAAAAAATAACAGGAGAAATATAACAGAAATGCGAGTAAGTAGAATAAAATATTATTCATTCATACTTATACTTCTAGTTTTTAAAATTGAAATGATAAAATAGTAACAATTGTTAATTTCATGTTTCAAAATGTTAGAAAGGATGTTTATATCGAAATTTTTGCATTTTTTATCCAGGTACTTTAAAATTAACTCAGTTTGAAAAGTTTTATATAAGGGGCAGACAAGTATTACATGATGAAAATCTTCTATTTTGCCTAAGTTACAGTTTGTACATATTGAAGTAGGATCACAGGTATACTTAATGCCTTTTGATATTATTTTATAATGTTTAATACCCATAACTCCTAATTGACTGAAAATTTGATTTTATCAAACTGAATTCTAAGGTTTAAATATAGTTATATTCCATCATCACATTTTATGTCTTGGTATCTGGGGTTATAATTTGATGCTAGCATATGTTCTTTATACAAGTCTTTTATGTTTTATTCGTACTTCATTTTAATATTTTTTATTTTCTTTTTAACTATTGCAGAATCTCGAGTCTCCCAGATATTCTCATAATTTAAACTATCTAATAAGTTTTAAGTTGAAATTCCCAGTTATATTTAATTATATTATTAGGAGAGCTGTTTAAAATTTCAAGTCTGTTAAAACACATTTTAGCGTATCTAGTATCATTTATAGAGAGTAATTTTATCCACCATGGACGACAGCTGCTAGTTTAGATCTCCCAGTTTTCAACCTGATGATGCATCCTGGTGTTAAGGGTGGCCAAGTGATTTAAAAAAAATAGTATGATACCTTTTAATGTTATCTGAATAACAAATACCCCAAATTTCGCTCATATAGAGGACACTACTAACAGCCATGGCGTTGAAAACTCGAATTCTAGACTCCCAGGAATCAGTTCTTGAATTTACCAGAATATTTTTCTACAATATTTGCTGCAACATTTCCTTTTATCATTGCGTTGTTTACTGGTTGTAAAAACAATCCAAAATTATTATATATAAAAATACAGTAACGTACCGATTTTATAGAAATTAGTTTCTGCGATTTTTATGACGAAGTTAGTTTAATACATTAAGATAAAAAGTTAAGAAAAAGAAGTATGGGGTGAAAATAAAGATTAAACTTATGAAATAAATTTTTAAAAATATTTTTTTCGTTTATTTTACGACTACAACATTTTTCTGATCAATTTTTTAATAATAGATTATAAATCAATTATCATTTTTTTCATTCGATTTTCATTGGCAATGCCATGATCTCCAGAGTGATAAATAATAGATAACATAGAAATTATTTCAGTTCAGCAAGAGCTTTTTAATCATTAAACCACAAATACAAACAACTGAGTTAGATCATCAACTATAAATGCTGATTTACAAAATATTATAGGAAGTTATTTCAGATATCCGTGTCCAGAGAATTTATTGGCTGATTAATAAATTTATACATTTATTACACGAAAAAATTTACAAGTTATAGAGGTCTACTTGTTACTATAGAAACAAGTATTTGTTACTATATAAATTAGAAATTTGTAACTCAAGATAACAGAAGCTTTAATAATATTCCTCTTGTCACACTAGGTAATTTCCCTAAATAATAAATGATGCAAATTGAATTACAAAAAGATAACTTCATAATAAATTTATAGAAGTAAAAACAATATTAAAGAAATTTAAACAAACACCATGTTTTATATATATATATATATATATGTATATGTATATCTATATCTATATATATATATGCTCTTTTTTCTGATTAGTTATAATTTAAAAAAAAATATTTAAAAAATCGTTACCTTATTAAAATAAGCATAAATTGTA
>CM068322.1:1997088-2109588 GCA_034766995.1 Acanthacorydalis orientalis
AGTAACTCTATTACACTTCATTGGTCTGATAAGTCACCAAATCCCAACACAATTGAGAATCGTAAAGATGAGGTGGAACAAGCTATTCTGTTCAAATATCTTCTCTCGTTCAATCACGTGGTAACTACATGAGTTTGCATGAACCAACACCCTTATATAACTCTTTCAAAATCACATAGAAACTGCGTTTTGATGAATTGAAACTCTTTTTAAGCAAAAAGAGTTCTTTTTCGTTAAGTATATATAAGTATATATATATATATATACATATATATATATATATATATATATATATATATATATATATATATGTTCATATAACGATAAGAATGAACACTGTATTATTTTAGTTTTTAATTAAAAAAACTTTTCTTATTAACTTATGTACAGTGATAAAAATGTTACCTTCTTAGAAAATGATTTAACATTAAATTCAATTTTCTAGTTATCTTTTTTAATTGTTTTAATTGTTTAGACTAAACGATGAATTTCATTTCTTATACAATTATTATAATAAACTGAACTCTATAAAAAACTAAGTTCGTTACAAGGAAGCTCTGTCCTCTACTCACTTAGCTCGTCGACCGCCGGTGCTAGCTTGCTGACTCTCTCTCTCCCCTAACAAATAATAGAAGTTAACAAATTATATGCACAAGTAACCATCATAAAATGTAAGTCGAAAAATTTTTATTGGAAAAGTTTATAAAAATTAACAACAAAATACAATGTTAAAATGTGTAGCCATTTTTTTTAGTCTAAAGCTTCGGTGAATAGAATATTTTGAATAAATATCATGGGTTTTACATTGGAATCGTATACATCTATTTCGTTGTATACCGTGAGAGAGCTACATACATGTGATTGATGTCAATCAATTAGAACAGGGACCATACGATATCCATCAACCAATCATTGATGATCAGGAATGGAAATGGTTAACGTGCTACTTGTACATATAACAGGGAGAACGCCGTTGTGAAAATGTTGGCCTACGCGAAAAATTTAAAATTTTTGTTTTATGGAAATTTTAGGATGGAATTATTTTTTATATACTGATAGATTATGTCTTAATATGTAATACAAATCTGAAATTATAGTGTGTTTGATTTGTCTTAGTATTATATAACAGTTTAACTACATCTTATACTAATTTATTTATCTATTAATCTATTTGTATATATACGAGTATATATATATATATATATATATATATATATATATATATATATATGTATATAATTTATAGAAAGTCAAAGAATAAATATGACTCTTCTGTCCTTATACAATAATTAGAAAATAATTTCTCACGTTGTTATTTGTAGTGTTAGTTGTAGTGTATAATATTAGATTCACAGTATGAATTATTTTTGAATAAAATTTTAATAAAAGTTGATACTTTTTTTCGTTTTACCAAATCATTTAAATAATTTTAGTAATATTCAGACATTTGAACTAAATAAGATATAAGATAAGCGAAAAATTAGTTTAATAGATCTTACACTGTACCATAGTTATCTATAATTACGTAACTATATAATAATCATTTTGTGAAAACTGCTTAGAATTTTTATACAATGTTTTAACGTTCTGAAAGTATTTCATTCGAGCTCAGTTTTTGTGTCGCCTATTTCATGATGTGTTGTAAGCAATTTTTTCAGACATATATTTTTGTTTACGTATATATATATTTATACATACACACACATAATTATCTCTCTATATATCTATATCTATTTATTTATCTATCTTTATCTTTTTCTATATCTATATCTCTCTACACACACACATACACACACACATATATATATATATATATATATATAAATAATGTGAAATTATAAGTGTATGTGTGTATTGATTTGTGCGTTCTATTGGGAACATTTCTGAGAAATTTTCAAATTGTTAATAGTTGGATGGTTAGGAATTGGTTGTGTAATTAGATGATTTTCTCGTGAGCATTGATAAATGAGTTATACATAACAATAATTAATTGACTATTTCAAATCATGTAGAAAAAGTAATGACTTCAAGATATTAGATTTGATTAATATATGGGTTTGAAGTTTACTCTACTCTTCTATTATTGAATTTGATTCCTTAACAGTTGTTACGTAAAAACATATACATATATATGTATATATATATATATATATATATTTAATATTGTTACTTGTTTTTAATTATGAAAGGAAATAATCCGAAAGTTGTAGGATTGATACGCTAAAATCAAACGAAAATAAATATTAATTTAAATTAAACTCTATCTATTAATTTGAAACGGAGAATTTAAAATAAACTTTAAATATAGACTATAGAATTTATAATAACGGCTTTATAATAGTGAAGTTATGATTAAAACGACGCAAATGTACTATGATGAACAGTTTTATTTCTTATTTAATTTCTTTGCCAATACTTCTACGAGTAATTAGACTATAATACAAAATTGATCAGCAATTTTGACTATAATAACGTATTATAAGTTTTCAACTAAAAAATCAGTGTCATAAAGACTAAATTGAAATATACAGAATTTGAAAAATATGTCAAGTTCGAATTAAATAATGTAATTTTCCTTATAAGTGCAATGTAAAGTTTTGAAATTCACTGTACGTGCTCTTTTATATTATGTTGGTATATTTATTATTTCATGCTTGTAGCATTTTCATGCTTATCTACGTAATTGTAAAGACGATTTTGATGTAATGTTCATTTTTGTAGTTCATTATATACATAATATTGAAATGGTTTGGAACTAATGTAAAATGTATATATATATATATATATATATATATATATATATATATATATACAATATATATGTTCATACATATTGTTCATTTTAAAGCGTAAGTAGATTAAAATCATATTTTTTATCTTAACATTTTTTATCCAAATGTTCAATATCCACTTATTGTCTAGTTTCATTTCTTATGAGCATTTTGACAGAAATACCATCATATTTAAATTGCAAACATGGAAAATCTAACAATTGTAATTGAATTACTAATTATATATCTATGTTTATATCAGTGTTTTTCAAACTGTGTTCGGCGGAACTCTGAGGTTCCGCGATTCAAAGTTAAAATTCGTAAGAATTTTCAAAGAAAAAAGGTGAAAGTTAAAAATTCAAAATAGTTAATTAATAATAATTTTTTAAATACTTATTATCACCTATTATTATGCAGTAAAACTGTGTTTATACCTATTATGTTGTAAAACTGTATTTACGAGTACACATTACAACCCCGCTCAATCAGATGTAAATAATAAAATTTGGTCATGTGAGACGTAACTGGGTGAAACGAGCGATGCTGTTGGTTTGGCTATTTTGATAGTACTAGTCCGTTATGTTTTTAATTCTACAATTCAAGAAGATATACTGTTTGCACACTTCTTGTAGAAAGAACTACAGGAGAAAAAAAAATTAAGTTTATTAATAACTATATGAATGAACATGAAATAACTTGAGATTTATGTTCGTATATTTGTACAGATGGAGCAAAATTGTTATTGGGCCCAAAAAAAGCGGTAATGTCACGAATAATTGCAACAGCTACACACATTAAACATTCTCATTGCTGACTTCATCGCTACGCGTTCGTGGCAAAATGAATATCAAACACAATAAAGAAGAAAGAAAAACATTAAAATGACCAGAGGCATTTGATCCAAAAAGTAACGTTAAACGGTCTTTGGCTGCTTTGAATCAAGCTGCAGATTTTTCTTCAATAGCAAGTCTTTTGATGGTAGCCGTTTTCAGAACAAACTGCTTTCGTCAATACTGAACACTAAATTACGTGAAAAATTTTCACGTTCAATTATTTCCTTTAGTTTTTCTGGAAACTTATTTGCAGCTTCATCATCTAAACTTGCAGCTTCTCCTGATAATTTTACACTATAAAGCCTGACCCGTTTTTTAAATCTCTCAAACCAACCGAGAAAAGTTACAAAATTTTCCTCAATTTCTTCAGTTTATTAAGATTTCAGGTAATTAAACAAAAATAATGCTTTTTCTTGAATCATTATTTGAGTTAAAGCCATATAACATTGTGATATATCATCTATCCACAAATTTAACATTTCCTACATTTAAAAAAAAAATTGGGCTGCTTAAGCGAGTTAATGTTGTTGTTGTAACATCTATACAATTCTGAGCAGACTGTTTTATTTTTTCTGATTGACTAAGTACGCTTGTTAAAGTTGGCAGCGCTAACCATAAAGATATTTAATTTAGTTTCTAAAGAAATTGCTTTTCTTGTCCTTGATTCTCACACTTCAACATAACATTTCAATATTTTTACATAAAATGGGGATTGAAATTGACTTTGTTATATCGAGACTTCGTTACCAGATATAAAGTTAACGATAAAGTTAAAGATATAAAGATAACTGAGGTATGCCAGTACTTTTTTTCTAGTATAAAAATCGTTTATTTTTGTATTAGAATTCTAATAAAAACAGTAGTTACTTCATTTTATCTAACATATAAAAATAATTCAACACAGTTAAAAAATACTGCAATAAAGGAGTAGTTATTTTGATAAATAGCTTCAATAATTATTTTTTTAAATGTTTTTATGTATAAAAATAAATAAATTCTATAAATTAAAATAAATATCGATGATAATATCGGATTCCAGATCGAAAAAAATAAAAATAATTCATTTATGATTTCCGATTTTCTAGCATTTTGATTTAACTTAATAGATATTCATTTTAAAGGATTAATTAAAATGTATAACTTAATATTATAATAAAACATTAATATTGTAAATGTTTTCTATGCTATATTATTGTCACTAAACATATTTCCAAGGTATTTTACTTATTACTCTATATTTTGATTCAATATAAAGATTTGCTTTGGCTATCTTCTGTGTTCGTTTATTTTAGTCTTAACAACTATCTTCGTGTTATTCCCAACAAATAAATGAGGTCCTAGACTTGATCATGAGTTCACTTTCTTAACGGTGGTAATGAAACGTTACAGAAAGTCAAAGAACCGCCAATATCTGCTTAGTCTGACACGAAACGCGCTAGTCACGTTTTACTTTGTGCCCGCTTAGGCCCACCACGACGTCTATACACAACTTTCCTAGATTCTGTATGTGAATATGTGCGTATATGTATATATGTGTGAGTTTTTTTTTCATTCTACAAACAGACTTTCTTGCGGACACGTTTCTGGCAAATAGAAGTTACGAGATACCTTTTCCCGGACTCCTTATATGTGTGCGTTTTTTTTTCTTTTATCATTTTGTAGACGGAATCGAGAAACTTAACATGTTTATTTCATAGCGCATACACACACATACCTACAGGGAGACGTCATGTTTTCTTAACAACGAAACGCACTACAGTCAACCGGTTCGTTTGCAACAATACAAAACAATTCGGTTCGAAGATGCTTGCTGTGTTGTACTTATATATGATTCTATTTTTTAATGAAACGATTTTATTTTATGACGATACTTATCTTTTTTACAGCAGTTCGTGTAATGGTTTTATAAACAGGTATAAAAACATTCTGAAGTCAATTATTTATTTTATTTTAATTTTATTTTTGCGATATGAAACATCTGTCTGTTAGTAAAGATAAAAAAATTAATAATTTCAAATAATTAAGATAACAAAAGTAATACTAATTTCAAATATTCTTCCTATGATATTAAATGTAAAAACTGGTATTTTTGTCATCAGTAAAAGTTTTAGTTTCTATAAATTCTCTTTTTTAATCTAATATTGAAAATATTATTAATGGAAGTAATGATATTTAAATATAAACTTGCAGTTTATTTCGATGTGCAAAGATTTTATAAAATTTTTAGTATTTACTTATCAACATTTCTCTATTTCAAATTTTATTTTAATGTAGATTCCTTTGTCTATATAATAAAGAGTCATATTTTCATGATTAAATTGTTTCTAAGGAGATTAAAATGATTTAAATAAACAAATAGTATGAAATGTCTTAAAACAATTCTCTTTTGAATAAAATTTATCTAAAATATTTTAATATTTCACTAATTGTGACTGTTTAACAAGAAAGAAGTAGGTTTATATATATATATATATATATATATATATATATATATATATATATATATATATAGAGAGAGAGAGAGAGAGAGGGGGGGAGAGAGAGATGTTTGATATATTATGTTTTCGTTACAAGAAATGAAATCAGCTACGTTGTTCCTATGCTCTAGTTTATTTTGAGAAATTTGTAATGTATGATGTCTGTACAAATATATATTCAAGGACAGATGTTACTAGGGGCGTATAGGGAATTTTTATAGATGGATTTCGATTAAGTTTGACAGTTGTGTATTTATTTTACTTTTGTCGTGAACTTTAGTTTTTTTGATTAAGAATTTTCTGAGATTAATATTTTATGTTTACATGTATTTGTATTTTGTTTTCTTTTAAAATTTGCTTTTCAGTGTTGGATATTTTTTTTTAAAAAATATGAGAATACTTTTTTCTTTTTATGATTATTTTCGCTTAGTACATAACAAATTTATTGTAATTACTATTATGACAAATATTTCATTTATTGCGTAAATTTAGGCATTTTTTGCGAAATAAAAGTATATATGATCAGAAATGTTTATATGATCACAAATAGATGTTTTATTACGACAATTTATTTGACTTGCATCTTGCATTCAATTATTCGTTAAATTTTGATTGAAAATGAAATAAATATTATTCTCCAATCTGATTCATCATTCTCCAATCGATTCAGTATCAGATAATTTATTTTTTATTCAAAATTTTTATGTCAACGAAAAGGCAATAAATTAGTAGTGTCACAAAAATTAACAAAATTGAAAGGTCTAACTTTTTAAAATGGAAAATGTGTTGACCAAACGAAATTATTTTAAGGAATAACATAGAGGTATATCTAAAAAGTTGTTTAAATTCCATATTTTATTTAACTCTTCTGACTAATATATGTAAATTTTTTCTATTACATTTTTAACCATCAAATTCTTAGACTAAGAATTTAAGTTGGTTTAAGTATTCATATTTTTTTTTATTATAAAACAGTTATTAATAATTTAAATTAAATATTATGAAGAATCCACTTGTATATGATAACAATTATATCCCACTATTTTTTTATACTGATTTATAAATTTACAGCAAATATTTAAGTGCAATCTTTTATAATTTATACGGAAAAAATATTAAGTTTATTCAGTTGATATATTATTACAAGACATCTTGATGATCTAGAAATGGTTTTTAGTTTTATCATACAGTATTTTACACATGTGCTCTTTTAATTAATGATCGCTCCATGATCCATCTCATTTTCACGAAATGTAGCTAAAAAATTTTATACACGAGTTTATAAGTCTTAAATAGTATTAGATATTAGGCTCAAACAAAAAATGAAATATAACTTTTCAAATAATACATATATTCTTCAAAACAATTATCACAATTATTAGCATATTCTCAAATATATAATAAGTTTATTTATTTCGTCAGTGAAAAAATCAGGTGTGTGTTTTTTAAGCTACTATTTTTAAAGTTACTTTTAACTTATTCCTCAGAGTCGAAATTGTCAAAGTAAAATAAAGAAATGTTATTTTATAGTTAACTGTGATTTAAAAAAAAGATAGATATTGTGTATATTATGTTGATATGTGTAGTCAGTTGTTAATACAAGTAGTGAGTCAAAATGGAATCACAGTAACAGTTATGTTTAATTAATTTGTAATTAAATATCTAAATGTAAAACAAAAAATTCAATAGGTTATGCGCCCAGCCGCGTTTCCGAGTGCGCGACTTTGATGGTTTTTATTTTATTTTGTGAAGTCTCGCTTAAATCATATCAGGATGGATTTAGCGAAGCACATTAAACGGTTGACTAGTGAATCGAACTGGCCCATGTGAAAACGAAAAATTCGAGATCTGCTTGACTAACACGAAGGAGCATTGGACACAATCGACAATAAGTTGGTAAAATCAGAACCATTAGAATATCTGCTACGGAAGCTCAAATCTAGAAACATAAAGAAGAAAGTGATTTGTATCGTAAGGCAAATATTTATGCCAAGTCGATGATTAAGAGCTCAGTTACTGATGAAGTGTACTAGAAAATCATGGACAAAGAGACTGCTCATGATGCGTAGGAGGTGTTAAAACAGCACTTTGTAGCAACGACCAAGAATCAGCTGTTCAAGATACGTACAGATTTTTTCTCATTCAGTTGGACGTCAGGCGAAGATGTATCTACACACATTGCAAAGTTAAGGAGTTTGTAGAATGAGTTAAAGAACTGACTTAAAACTAAGGGCGAGAACACGTTGCCAGATTCAATATTGGTATGTAAAACTTTGCATATTTTGCCAAGTAAATTTGAGATGTTTCCATCTAGTTGTATGCTACTGACTAAGGACATAGAGGAGATGGTTGATGATTCAACGATGCCGCTGTGCATATTTGAGAGAAACTTCAGAAAAAATGAAGACAGCAAAAAGTTCGCTCAAGAAGCTCTAGTGGCAAAATCAGACAAACAAAGAAAACAGTATCAGGCAAAAACGAGTTACTTGAAGTCAAAACAGGAAGACAATTGCAATTATTGCAAAAAGAGGGGACATTGGGTTCGTGATTGCAAGAAATGGATCGCTGACGGATGACCATCGAATAGCAATAAAGCAGGTGACGCTCAGAGCAATGCACTTGATACCAATGTATCTCTCATCTCTATTTGCGTCGAATTTTACACAGCTGAGGCAAATTCAACGGATTGGTGGATTGATAACGGAGCAACAAGACACGTAACAAATTTCTTGGATCAATTTGTAGAGTATAAAGACTTCGAGAGCCCGTCCAGTGTAAAGTCTGCTGGAAATGAAACTCTTGAGGCACTTGGAAAAGGAATTATTCGAATTTTGTCAATTGTTATGATAAAAGTCAAAAGATAACGTTAAAAGACGTGCGATATATTCCGAAAATCTCTAGAAATTTGTTCTCAGTCTTAGCATCTCAGGACAAAAATCAAAATAACGAGTTTAAGTCGACAGCAACCAAGTGCTGGATCGAGGTTAATGTTAAAACAGTACTGCGAGGAGTTCGTGAAATATTCGGAACGTTATAAAAGGCAGCCATCCAACCAATTTTTCCTAAGGAAGAGACAAGAATAAATATTACAGTTGCAGATAGTTTATGATTTCAGCGATATCATGACAGATGGGGACATCAAGATAAACGGCATGTCAAAGAGATTCTTGAGAGAGAGTTGTGCATCAAAGTAAAATTGGACAAGGAAGTCTACGAGTCATGTATTTATGGAAAAACACATAGATTACCATTCGGCACCAGAAACAAAGCAAATGAACCTGAAGAGCGAATGTCGACAGATGTATGTGGACAGTTTGACGAATCTTTTCCGAAGAGGCGATATTTAGTTGTGTTTAAAGATAGTTACACAAAATGTTGCTACAGTTTCGCAGTTAAAGAGAAGTCAGAATTCAAAAACCTGCTGAAACAAGCGTTGGCACATGCAAAAACACAAGGACATCCGATTAAGGAGTTACTTAGTGACAGTGGTGGAGAGTTTGACAACGAAGAAGTCAGAAAAATTTTACTGGAGAATGGAACCTTGCAGAGACTAACAGCGCCATATACACCTGAGCAAAATGGCGGCATAGAAAGAGAAAATCGTACATTTCAAGTATTGACTTGAAATGGCAAGGACATTCAAGTATTCAAATACAGACGTTAAATTTCCGGACGCAATTTGTGCAGAACTGGTAAATACCGCAGTGTGTGTTCTGAATAGAACTGGAAAGTTGTCAGAAAAAGGAACGATTTCATATGAGCTTTGGATAGGTACAAAACGAATAATAAAACATCAACGCATAATCGGATCTGCGTGCTACATACACATTCCAGTTCAGAAGCGGAAAAAAGTGGACGAAAAAGCTGCAAAACGATACCTCGTAGGATACGATAATGACGAGAGGTACAGAATCTCTATAAAACAATAGCATAAAGTTGTTTTGTCCAATGATATGCAATTTCTGGAAAAACCCAGGGAATGTGAAGAAATAGTTAAGTAACCACTTCGAGATGTCGAGCTTGAGAAAGAGCGTGGAGTTGAGAACGCAGAGCGAGAAGAAGAGCACAAAGAAGACGATGACGAAGAAATGATAAAAGCAGAAGGAATCGACAACGATGAGTATGAGACTGGATTTGCTACTGACATAGAAGGTAAAGAAGAGGACTCTCAGCTGTCATCAGGAAGACGACTCAGAAATCGTTCGACGCTCAGAAGACCAAAATATGTCGAGGATTGTGTCATGGTAGCGGAGAATTTTGTCAACGTGACAGAAACTCCCGAAACATACAAAGAAGCTCTGATCAGCAAACAGAGTGCCAAGTGGATAGAAGTCAAGGACAGCGAAATGGATTCACTGAAAGAAAACCAAACATGGAAATATGACACATTTACGAAAAAAATTTCAAAACAGGGAAAGATAAAATAAATAATTTTCCATATAATTATATATATATATATATATATAATATTATATATTATATATATATATATATATATATCCTAATTAAAAAATAACAAGGGAAAGTGTCAAAGTAAAATAAATAAATGTTATTTTACAGTTAGCTGTGATTTAAAAACAAGATAGATATTGTGTATATTTTGTTATGTGTAGTCAGTTGTTAATGCAAGTAATTAGTCAAAATGTAATCACTGTAAAATTTATGTTTAATTAATTTGTAATTAAATATCTAAATGTAAAATTAAAAATTCAATAAAAATTCTTTTTTTCGAGATTACAATTTAGTGTTGGTAATAAATGGTAGTTGGATGATGTCAGATGTAGACCCTAAGAAGAATATGAGATGGAAATAAATTTGTTTTGATTCAAATGTTTCTGTTTTAGTGTGTGGTTTCACATTATCATGATGAAGTACAGTTCAGGTACAGTGACTCTGAATGCGAAAACACAAATTTTAACTGTCTCAACTTTTCAAGAAATCGCTGTAAGTTCATTGTAGATTGTATTTTTACAAATTTTCCAAATGAGGATATGTTTATCCCAGAAAATTGATGTTGTGTTTACTATAAAATTCATAGATTTTAAACTTTTTGCTTTAGTCGATGTGTCGAAATGATGTTCGCAGGTTATTGGTCGGTGACTATAATTATTAGAAAACAAACAATTATTAGACAACAAACACATTACATTTAATTTTGTAGCACTGAACATTTTTCTGAAAAAATTCAAACCGTTTGTCTTTTACTTCTGAGATTGAAAATTTCGGCACCCAACGAGGACGAGGTTCTTTCTAATGGTCAAATTTATATGTACAACTTTTTCTTTAGAAATTATGAGTTGTATTAGGTAACATCATGATTTATCCGGTGGTCTTCTTTTTAAGGTACTAAAGAACTAACACACTGGTGTTAAAATGGATCATTTAATGTTAGAGTTTTGCCTGAACGAGGTTAATCCTTGAAATCTTGCCAAAATCGATCTTAACTTTTTAAATTTTTGTCCATCAATTTACAATATACTTCAACATTATGAATACTATAGGGCGAGGTACCAATCCTGGTTCCAAAAAAACTAAATATCTCTGTTGTTGCGGTCCAACGAGTATTGACAAATGAAGGAGTACGTGATATTCTTAGTTGATGGACGATAGTTTGGATCCTAAAACAATTCAATGAAACAGATAGTGTTGAAGGAATGCCTTACTATCAAAACTCAGCAATTCGGACACGAGAGAACATCTTCGCAGTAGCCGCGGCCATCGAAAATAATCCAAAATATCCATTAGACAATTGGTTGCAACAAGTGGATTGAGTTGAAGGACTGTGTCGCAGATATTACACGAAAATTTAAATTTATTTCCATATAAATTTCAACTGACAAGCAGTTCGAATGCTGAAGACCTACCGATTCGGCTAGAATAGAAACTGTCACGATTTACCCTACAAGAAGAACATTTTATCAATTGTTTATTTATGTCGGATATTTCGACCTTAACGCAAATTTTTATTTATGGAGGTTTTGCAAGAAAGAGGTCTACAAAACCAAGACACGCAGTGGGGGTCATTTGATGGCATCAATTACGGCTGTTAATGAAGGCATGCCCCACGCAACAATATTAACTACTGTAACGAACCACCTTTTGATACGCTCAAGGTATTCATGAAGGCGGAGGTTATTTAAAATAAATTATTTTTAAAAATTAGTTATTCAAAATTTTTTTAAAAAAATTCTAAACAGAATAAAGACAAAAATATAAAAAAAACAATTCAAAATCACCAAACTATTAAACTTTATTTTGCAGCAGGATTGGTATCCCACCATATATATGCTAATTTATGCAGCCGGTACTGTTTATGCATATATGCATAGAAATATGTCATGATAATGTCTATAATATTTCTAGTGATATATAATGAAAAATATGATGATATTTTTATTACAAATTTAGTATTATTTTTTAACATGTTGGGCGCCGCATAATAAAACCAAAACTTATGCGTTGGACCAAATTATTTTTACAGTTTTCTTTAAGATTTTACAGTTTTTATATTATTACCTTCTGTTTCATTTTATTTCACTAGAAAACGATGAGCTGTTTGTTATAAACAATTTGTACGACAATATGGCACAGTTTATGCCAGAAAAATTGCAAAGAAACTTAATACAATTTGTGAAGTGTATAAGATACCAATATGTCACCCATATTTGCAAAAAGAAACACAAACTAAAATAAATATATTTTATATTTATTATAACATAATTTTTATCAAAAATCGTTTTATTAATGCTTTTGTGTACCGCTTTGAATAAATATATTCTGTTTTCTATTAAAATTAAATATTTTATTATATTTCTTTATTTTTATGAATTCATTAACTAAACATGATATGCTGCCCGATCCATTACTACTCCTATGTGTCTATGGGATCAAAAGTGAAAGGGTTAAATACAGATTCAATGTAAAACGTACTCATCAGTAGATGTGTAGCGCTAAATGCCTTGTCCGAAATGCACACTAGTGGGCACATCATCTCTACGGCAAGAGATGAAATGCCCACTGGTGGGCATTTGGCGCTCAACGTGTTAAGAAACTTGTTTATAAAATATATAATTAAATGTTAGTAGCATATATTCTTTTCTGGAGCTAATATTTATTTATTTTTTATCAGAATATTTTTTCATACATTTAACATATTCTTATATTAGTTTGTCAAAAAAATAATTTCATTTAATTATTTAAAAGTATTTCAATTTTGTATTTAATTATATATTTATTATTTGTTCTCGCCGGTGAGAAACCATCAATTTCTAGCATATTTTAATATGTGATCATTATAGTAATGTACTACTACTTATAAAACTTTTAATTCTCCGACACAACCACAACTTGAAATTTTTGGAAGATATACTTAACAAGAAATACTAAAATATTTAAGAGTTCACAACAGGGCTTTCATGTAAAAAATAATATAAAGTTTTGTGCTGTTTATGTCTTCTTCGCACTGTTTTTTATTTCATTTAAAGTTCTGTACATTTTATATTTTTCTTATAAAATATATATTCTTATAGTTCTTTATATTTTTCATTTCACATAAATTGTCACTCGTTAAATTATTTTCATACTTTTATTTCAATTAAAATATAACATGCATTTTTATATCATTTATTATAAGATCCAATTGAATTTTATTAGAATTTAAAAAATTATTTTTATTTTGATTTTCGTACAAAGTTGAAATGCGACAACATTTTGGATTATTAATCAGGTATGAAGAGACCAAATACTAGTTTTGAATAAATACATTAATTATCGTAAAATGAAAATTTACTTTAAGAGTTAATTATTATTTATTAAGAAAATTTTTATATTTTTGGATTCTTTCCTGGATGGTATTTAATTCTTTAAGTTGGTAGAAAATAAATGCTGTTTATGACTTACAAATGTATATACATTTTTTAGTATAAATGGTTTTAAGTAGTACAGGACTATTGGATGAATAACATCTAACTTTTGTGCAAGCTTTTGAATTTTTGTGCGTGGTTCTGATTCAACAAACATCTTCAGTTGGTCGTAATGGCCTGAAAGAAGACGCCCGCAACCTTTTTCATCTTCAAGTCTCTAGTTCCCAGCACAAAATTTTTGGAACCATCATTGCACCATATAAACTATATAAACCTTATATATACATCATTGCACCATATAAACTATATAAACCTTATATATACATCATTGCACCATATAAACTATATAAACCTTAACAGTATTCACATCAAAAGCATTGTTTGGTTTACAAGCAATTTATACCGATTTACCACTTTGTTTGAACTCATACAAAAATTGATTGTTTTTGTTTCTTTTCCATCTTTAATTCAGTAGCTTAATTTGAAGCAAAATTAATAATGAAACTAATGTCGATGTTACTAAATACAGACCGAAAATGTATTTTAAAACGATATTAACATGAACACGATGAAATAATACTTTGATTGAAAAAAGTAAGGTTAGAATTCAGAAAACAAAAACCGAAATTATTTTCCTACCAACATAATATCAATAATTAAAATTGATCTAGTTGATTATAATGTTAATATAATTTGAAAACATGAATGTTATATATATATATATATATATATATATATATATATATGTATATATATATGTATATATATATGTGTGTGTGTATATATATATATATATATATATATATATATATATATATATATATATATATATATGATTCGGAAGTTAATAAGTATAAGTTACAAATTAAATCAACGGTATCGGAAAAAATAATTAATACAGTTTTTGTTATATATATATATATATATATATATATATATATATATATATATTTAGTGGGTTATCGATGAGGTTTATATGGTCTGATGATTTTGTTATTTTGATATATGAGAAATTTTTTTACTTCAGAAGTTTTATTGAAAGAAGAGTATTTTCAATTATACTAATTTGTTTCTGAACCATTGATGACTTTCGCTTTAAATATTGTATATAATATAGAAGATAATTCTTTAAAATGATACATTTATTAAACGTTGTATACAAAGGAAAGGACTAATACTTTTTCGTATTTTCATAACAAAAGTAATTGCCAGCATTTTTAGTGCGACGATCGTGAATAACAGTATGCATTGAACAGTGTCTGGAATGAAACCTATGACTTTTGACTCATGAAATATTGTAAACGAGAGATATTTGCGGAGTTTGCTGATGAAAATCCGTAGAAAACGAACGAGCCAGAAATTCCATCGTGACAGAAGGTAACGACTTCAGCTCGTTTTACGATATATTTAAAGAATTTCTCAAACAGTTGCGAATTCACCGTCGATTAAAATTCATATTAATACAACAAATAGAAATTGGTATCATCAGTTTTATTGATCTTTAAGAATTGTAAACTCTGCTTGTAATAAAATATTAACATTTTATATAAATCTATCCTAACCGAAACTTTAATGGATATAAAAAAGTACTGAACCAGACTTGATTTGCTAAATAATGACCTTTAATTCGTACAATAAATTAACTGTTACATTAAATGTTGTTAACTTTACGATATTGATGAATAAGAAATAAATATTTATATTTAAGAAAAAAATAGTAATAAGAAGATTAATAATTCAATATTTAATTACATGTTTTTAACCAGTCTTGATATTATTAAGATATTAACAATGGTGCTGAAATGACTCTTTCAAACTTCAGTCCTCTCCCAATCTTTTTTTGTTTATCTACGTCTTTTTGTTAGTAAGATAATTCCGGCACTTGAAGTGTTAAAACCATATAACACGCAATATTCTGCTCAATAAATAAAATTATAAGAAAAAATTGTTAGAATTGAAAATATACATTGACCGGCAAAAAACGGGACACAAAAAGAAAAGAAACATTTGAATTTTCTTTTGAAAAAATGTATTTGTGTCAACTGTAATTATTTTTGGCCACATTTTCTACCTCAGACGAGCAAAAGATTTATAAAGCAGACGTTGAAAATTGGGTAAGTAAAAGAGCGACTTCTCTTTTGTTGGATGAAAATAAATAATTTTTTATTCATCTGTCTGTTGTCAGATTTCATTCTGTTTGTATCGGAATTAATTTAAGGTTGAAGTAATTAAATATAAAAAAATGTTAAAAATGAGTGAAAATTTAGTGAGAGTTACGGTTGTCACTCCGTTACAAGAAGGATGACGTTAGCGGTACTACCGAGAAATGTCTTTATACGGTTCAGAAGATATACCAGCATTATGCAGAGATTGAACTGTTGACAAAAAGATTAGGATCAGGAAGAGATGACAGTTTTGTTGTTTGGTTGATGTTGTGAAATCAGTACCTTACAGTCGTAGATGTGTAGTAGGGTGTCTAACACTGCAAGAGAATAGATAGATAAGAAGAATATGTTGAGAAGCGGGTCTTAATGTATTTAGATCAGGTACTGAGCCGCAATTTATTAAGTCTCATCGAAAAACTAGATTCCAATTTGCTTAAGAGTATTGTAATTGGATCGAATGGCAGTGGAAATATTGTTTGGCGACGACTTAAGTACAGCTTTCATCAGTAAGAGGACGTAATGTTCTGTTGCGCCTAGAGATTTCAGTCTGTGTCTTTCCGTAATATGTCTAAAACATCAGCTCCTGTTGACGGTCAGTGAATTCACACTTAAGGTATGAGTACTGGTTTCTACATCTGTAACCTAGGAACGCTGGCGAGTAAAATAGCCTTACATTCTCTAGATAGATGAGTTGCGATATTCTCAATGCGCAGTCTCGAAACGGGTTAGTTTTCGTGAGGAATTTCATAGTATGGAGTGGCATTTATTTCTTCCACATGGAGATGTACATTATTGAGAGAAGCTGATTGAATGCAATCCGTTACATAATGGATGTGTTGTATATATTTGTGTTATGTTATATTAGTTTGTGATACCGTATGTTTCATATGTCGGTGGTCTTCATGTTGATGCAAGATAAAGTGTAACCAAACACCTTTAGATGTGTTCACGAGTACATTTACAAGGTTGAAATCAGCTGTACAGATTGTTCAGCACGTAGCCCGGATTAAAGTACTATAGACCTCATATAGGATGAGTTGAAAAGAATAGTGCGCCAGCGAATATTAGCTTCAAACAGCGTAGCGAAGTTGATAGACAGTTGTTCTGGATAAGTGGGAGGCAATTTTACAAGAAAGAATAAAATTTTCATCCAGAGTATGAATCGTTGGATAGATTAAGTAATTCGAGGATGATGAAAAAAACACTAATAATTAGATTTTAAAAAATGTTAGCGTTTCGAAAAGAACTCATTTGTGAAACATTAAAAATATTTTTCATTGTAATATATACATAATTGAAAACAAAATTTCTATCATATAACATTTTAGTATGGCATTTTTATAAATATTTACAGCTTTTGTGAAAGGTGTTGCTTTACTTTGAGACGTCCAATTAATATTTTTAATATTTTATCGATTAATCATATTACAAAGATTGTTGAAAGATGTGATAATTGAAGAAGTTGGACGATTTAAATAGTGTGAATATTGTATGTTTGTATGTTCATTTAAAACAATTTGTATATCATTAAGTTTATGTATGTATAGCTGTGTTAATTAAAAATGATTTTAATTGATGTGTACGAGTATTTTTATTTTTTGTTTAAATGATCCATCTGTTGATAATACAATTAATCTGATTTTATTTCCAAAGCTTTGAAGGTTTGTACTATATCATCCAGTTACAAACCCAATAGATTGCTAAATTACTAATTTAGGGTTAGAATAGGATTAAGGACAGATTAGTTAGAATAGCTACTGAATTTTGTGATAATTTTAGTTTGAAAAATTAATTAGTATTTTATGTCATTAAATATACCAAAAAACACAATATTTCCTTTTAAGCTTCAATTTGTATTTTTGTTTTACGCGATTTTAATTTCTTGTTTAAGATATAATCATATCGATTTTGATGTCGAGCTAAATTCTTCGACAGTTCTATGTGAATAGTGTCTTATATTATTTTTTACCTACGGTCAGTATAATATGAAACATAGGCCCATTTGTAGTAAATTATTCCTGAATGAAATTATTACTTCTTATGATCAAGTTTTATATATATACATATATATATATATATATATATATAGTTTGAAAATTAATTAGGTGCCTTTTTAGATTATATGAATGTTAATGGAAAAATAAACTTCAATCCTCAAAATATTCTATATTATTTTATATAACTTTACTTTATCTGTTGTATAATTGACGAATCACTCGTCTTACAAAAGATGGAGGGTTTAAGTCAATGAAGTTGTAATGTATTTTCAAATCTTTTCTACTATTTTAGCATTTTTGGCATGTTTTATGCATCATAATACCTTTTCCACAAAATTGAACATTTAATTTTTTCGGCTCTGGCAGAATTGTTTTCATTTGGAATTCGAATGAATGTAATGCGTAATATGAAGCTTTTCAGACGCCTTCGTGTTAATTAGTGTTTTGTGAGGTTATTTCAACTGTTTGGGCATGATATATAGTGTATGTAATTGTTAAAATCGGCACTTAAAAATTCTAAAACGATGAAAAAATATTTTACTATAATTTAGGCACAACATTGATTTTTATACCTTATATATATATATATATATATATATATATATATATATATATATTGTTGAACTTGGTCAGGACAAATACAAATATAATGAGCTCTTACATATAGCCAATAAATGTTCATGCATGTTTTAATAAAAGAACTCACTTTTATGATGAACTGGTTTTACAAATACAGTAGGCCTACGCCGAATGACTGTCCCATCGAACGACTGATCGTACAACGACCGGAATTCATGAAGCACACATTGCTCACTATTAGTTTTGCCGTTAGTAGTCTACTAGCCGTTAATCTACCCGTTAATCCTGCGCAAATTACAGTCGTTCCACGAGGACCCACTGTACTCGTATTTCAGTTAATATTACAGATATATTAGACTTTACAGATATTTGATAGTGTTTTACATTTTTTTCTATGCCTAATTAGAGTTACATCCTATTTTTGAGAGCAAATAGAATTGTCCTGCATATCCTTAAATAGAAAACTGTTTATATATTATTATTAGTTAAGTATATATGAGTTTATGTTGAGTTATATGACTTTTATTAATTCAACCCCAAAATGAATTTATTTGTTAAATAAAACAGAGACAATTTCTTCGGTAGATTCAAGGGTTCGTAATGTATAATGCCTCAATAATCTTACCAAATACATAGACCAATCTTTGGGAGAAAGACTATTTTTAAAATGTAGGCTACTACTTGTCAATTTTTGAAAATGGGTCACTATAATGCAGAATTTTTGCACATAACAAACTTTTTATCACTAATTACTAATTGGCTTAAAAAAGTTTATATTTTGGTCTAGTTTTCAACCATGAGCAGATTTAAACTCAGTCTATATGATTTTAATTTATTTGTTTGGTACTTAAGGTTTGAATTTAAACAGACATCCACTTGTCCATATTTTTATTAGAATAGTAGATTATATATTTAGTTGCCATGTTATTTGGGCTGCGATCTGTTGTAGATTTTATTAAATTACAACAATCCATTCTTTTTCAATTTTTGAGGATCATGTATATTGTGATTCATGTTGAGAGAATTATAAGTAGAATAAAACTGACAAAGCAAGCATTATATCCATTCGTTAACAGTTTTTTTACTATATATCTGTAAGAATTCATATATGTTAATGTGCTACTACTAGCAGTCGAGAAACGAATGTTACTAGGGGAAGAATTGCACATGGCCTTCATTGATTTAGAAAAGGCGTATGATACAATACCTAGACAAAAACTTTGGGAAGCCTTGTATCAACTGAATATTAACCCGCATATGCTAGCAATAATTCAAGAAATATATAAGGGAAATCTGACGTATATCAAGGTTGGCAGACGTCTATCTAACCAAATTAACTCTTCCAAAGGATTAAAGCAAGGATGTAGTTTGTCACCACTACTCTTCAATTTGTACGTAGAGGCCGTACTCAGGAATTGGAAAAAAGCTGCGTAGGCATGGGAGTACCTGTTGGAGACCATAACCTTTTCACATTAAGTTTTGTCTACGACCAGGCCGTATTTGCTCAAGACTCATCTGGACTTTATGATAAGACGACTTTATACAGAATATGAGAAATGGGGATTACATGTAAGTCTGAAAAAGACGGAGTTTTTGGTCGTGAATAGCGAAAAAAAATTTGAAATACTTATAAATGATGACTTAACATTCGAACAAGTTGAAGAGTTTAAATATCTAGGGGCGGTAGTAGATAAAAACGGAATAGGTGAGAGAGAAATCAAACATCGATTACAAGAAGCAAAGAAAATAATTGGCTGCCTAAAGTCGCTATGATGGGACCGAAACATTTTTTTTAAAAAAAAACGAAAAAACGTATAGGACGGGTTATATTAGAGTCCACCCTTTGTTACGGAAGTGAGATCAGGACAATCAATGCTGAGACAAAGCGAAGGCTGAATGCAGTAGAAATGGACTAACTCCGACAAAGTTCAAGACTCCCCAGGCTTCAATACATAACAAATGAAGAAATCAGACGTCGAATGAATGCTGGAGAGACAGTTACCGATAGGATAGAACTTTGAAGTTTAAGAAGTTGAAGTTTGGTTTGGGCATTTGATGCGAATGCCAGAAAAACGATGTCCACAGCGGATATTCAAATGGGTCCCGCCAGGAAAAAATAAACGTGGACGACCTCAGCTTTCCTGGAACGAAGGGATAAGAAAGGCCATGAAGAAGAGACAGCTCAACGAGGAAATGACTCAAGACTGAGAAAGGGAAAAGGGGATTGGGAAAGCGGCATCTAGCTGTATTTTGATAAAATTACATATTATGTTTCATAAATATTATATTGTAATATCAAGCTCAAATATATATATATATATATATATATATATATATATATATATATATATATATATATATATAATGTGCTACTATGGTATTTTTTGACGTCATATGCAGTGTTATTAAACACAATGCAACAAACAATATAAATAATGACAAATAAGAAATTTATCTATTGACATCCTTTCAGCGTAAATACCAAAAATTAAATGAATCACAGATCTGATTTTGAAGTTACTTGAAGCCGAAATACAGGTTATTTTATCTGATTTATTAATCTGTATGTATAATTAGTTATTAATTGTGATTATGTGATAAAAAGTTATTTCACGTGTATTTTTTAGTATACATGTTTGAGAATAATTTTATATATTTTTGAAAATTGTAATATTCATAATGTTTACTGTTTTATGTATGTAAAATTTATCCCAACTTCTGACACCAATTTTTTTATGTATTTATAATTTATATCCCACTTCTGACACCAAATTTTATGTTATGGGTTAGTTGGATATAATTTTATACATAAATGATCTGCAGGTTTGAATGAACACAACAAATATCTATTTACTATTATTGTTTAATTGTTACTAATGATGGATAGAACCACACGGGTTCTGTTACTTGACTGACTTTTGATTGTTACATGATTCTTGATAGTTACTTGATAGTTACTTGATATTGTTAACTTGAAATTGTTAACTTGAAATTGTTAACTTGAAATTGTTAACTTGAAATTGTTAACTTGAAATTGTTAACTTGAAATTGTTAACTTGAAATTGTTAACTTGAAATTGTTAACTTGAAATTGTTAACTTGAAATTGTTAACTTGAAATTGTTAACTTGAGATAGTTAACTTGAGATAGTTAACTTGAGATAGTTAACTTGAGATAGTTAACTTGAGATAGTAACTTGAGATTGTAACTAGATTTGTAACTTTATTTTATGAATTCGTTTATAACTTGAATTATGAATTTGATTATATGATTTAATTTATGAACTTAAATAACAGCGCAGGCCTGAAGGGCCCCGCCCTCCAAGAGCACCGAGCATGTACGCTCGCGCTCAGAATACTGACTTTACATGAGTACCGAATACTGACTACTACTGACTGAGTACTGAATAATACTGAGTACTGAATAATACTGAGTACTGAATAATACTGAGTACTGAATAATACTGACTTATGAGATCTCAACTACCGTTTATATACTGTTCTAAATGAAATAGTGCATTGTATTAAAGCGTGTGAACACAGATCACGACAGTACGTGAGAACAGTTTGATTAAGAAGAATACATTGATTAAATATTGACACGTCAGTTGAAATTTCATTAGTCATAACCGTGACCTAATTATAACAAGTGCAGCATTGTGACACATTTATGAAAAAGTACAGCTGAGTGACACAAAATTATGAACACGTGCAGCTGTGTGGGTGGATACATAACACCTCCCTCCTTAAAAATAAACATATGGTCACATATGTTTGTTAAACATTGAATACTTAAACATTAAATACATTATGGAATACAATTTTAAAAATACAATATAGATAACATATACTCAGTTATTTACTTCCTTTGAATTACGCCAGATTTATAAATCTTGGATTTACAATAGGTTAGAAATAATATGTACTGAATATTGGTAGCTGAAATAGATAAATATTAAGACGCATGAATTTTGAAATTGAAATAAGAAACCTTTAATTGTTGATATGTTTCAAAAGAATAGTTAGCGATCGTATATATCTAGTTTTTCCAACTACACAATGAATTATATATTTTAATAAAGTAGATTCTAAAGAAGAATGGCATAACTCAAAAGCAGTATCACAAATTTGATTAATATTTAAAATTTAAAACTAACACAAATTGAGTTATGAATATATATTTATTTTCAACTGTAATTTAAGTTTATTAACTTAATTACTTAATAATTTTCTGATGACCTTTTTACAATGGAGTAAAATATTTTTAAAGATATGATTACAAAAGTGTTAATTGGGTCATTGTTGTAAAATAAGTTTGATTTTTTTTTTTTTTATAATTTCTATGATTCATAATTTGTTAATTTAGAAAATTGTTGTTGGTTGTTTATTGAATTGAGTTCAAGTAAAAATAAATAACAACTTACAATAATATAGTAAAGTGATTATTTGAATTATGTTCTTACGATGTCTTGAAGAAGATGTCCACTCGAACTAGTAGAGAACATCGAATGTTCCTAGTTTAACAGCGACAGTACTTTCTCAATAGACGATGTCGATTCGAACTGATGTAGAACACCGAATGTTGCTCAGTTGAACAGCGACAGTAATTTTCAGACCAGCAGATATTGTTTTGGATCTTCCAAGTTTAAAAGATTAAAATCAACCGTAGCAATACTTGCTTAAGAGCAATTTAATTGTATACGTTATTTGGAGATGATCCCACTTCTGACACCATTTTTTATGTATGTAAAATTTATCCCAACTTCTGACACCAATTTTTATGTATATGAAATTTTTATCCCACTTCTGACACCAAATTTTATGTTATGGGTTAGTTGGATATAATTTTATACATAAATGATCTGCAGGTTTGAATGAACACAACAAATATCTATTTACTATTATTGTTTAATTGTTACTAATGATGGATAGAACCACACGGGTTCTGTTACTTGACTGACTTTTGATTGTTACATGATTCTTGATAGTTACTTGATAGTTACTTGATATTGTTAACTTGAAATTGTTAACTTGAAATTGTTAACTTGAAATTGTTAACTTGAAATTGTTAACTTGAAATTGTTAACTTGAAATTGTTAACTTGAAATTGTTAACTTGAAATTGTTAACTTGAAATTGTTAACTTGAAATTGTTAACTTGAAATTGTTAACTTGAGATAGTTAACTTGAGATAGTTAACTTGAGATAGTTAACTTGAGATAGTTAACTTGAGATAGTAACTTGAGATTGTAACTAGATTTGTAACTTTATTTTATGAATTCGTTTATAACTTGAATTATGAATTTGATTATATGATTTAATTTATGAACTTAAATAACAGCGCAGGCCTGAAGGGCCCCGCCCTCCAAGAGCACCGAGCATGTACGCTCGCGCTCAGAATACTGACTTTACATGAGTACCGAATACTGACTACTACTGACTGAGTACTGAATAATACTGAGTACTGAATAATACTGAGTACTGAATAATACTGAGTACTGAATAATACTGACTTATGAGATCTCAACTACCGTTTATATACTGTTCTAAATGAAATAGTGCATTGTATTAAAGCGTGTGAACACAGATCACGACAGTACGTGAGAACAGTTTGATTAAGAAGAATACATTGATTAAATATTGACACGTCAGTTGAAATTTCATTAGTCATAACCGTGACCTAATTATAACAAGTGCAGCATTGTGACACATTTATGAAAAAGTACAGCTGAGTGACACAAAATTATGAACACGTGCAGCTGTGTGGGTGGATACATAACAACTGAATAAAATTAAATAAACATTTCTCAAATAAAAAGTATTTTATAACCTAATTTTTCATAATATACGGAAACAAATCAAATAAAATAACATTTTTATATATAAATTCAGTGATATAAATCTAAGAATATGCTCGTTGTCTTAAAAAAAGTCGTATTCTTAAGAAAATCGTATTCAGTCCACGAAAGTGTATAGCGAGACTATTATATTCCCCTGGGAATGAAAAATATATGGACGAAGCATTGTTGTTTGTATTGACTACATTGAGATGTTTAGACGTAAAAAGTGTATGTACAAGTAAACCGTTTTTCTATTGTCCGTGAACATTACCTACGTACTGTAATATCCAAAAAAAAAATAAATATAGATGTCAATGCAATATTTCAAAACTCAGAAGAAATAATATTAAATCTGATATTTTTTATCATTTGAAAGTATTCCGTTCTTCTTATATTTTGTATTAGCTTTCATTAAAAGCAACGATACATTTTATGTTTATAAAAATTTAAATTATATTAAGGCCAATAAAAAAAGTTTTTAAAATAAAAAAAGAGAATCGAAAAATTGTTGGACTTGAATTTCACTATAACTTTTCGTACTAATTAACACAAATACGGTAAAAGACAGGCTCACAAGACTGTTAATTCTGATCGGAGCGTATGGTTGTTGAAATTTTCATTAAAAATTCATTGTAAATTCGTTTTTCCGAAAATTACATTATGAAAGTATGTGGATCCTCGATAGAATGCGAAACCTCAGTCGTATAAAACGCGTTCACGCTTGAAACCATTCGAACGATACACTCTTAAAAAAATATATAAATTTGTATGCGATTACGTAGACACAATTTTCGTATAAACTGGTTTTGTGAAATAAATTTTCATTTATTCATATACACACGCGCGTTAAAAATCCAGTTTTAGCGTCAGATTTATTTATTTATGATTTATCACGAATGTGTAAAATATACGTTAATTTTTTTTATCAAAAATTACTGTAAATAATTTATAATCATGATCATGAGCTCGCTGTTGTACAATAGATATAATAGTTATATTTGTTTTCATTACTATTTAAAATGCATTATTAAAATTTTCCGATTCTTTTATATGTACATACATATATGTATATATATATATATATATATATATATATATATATATATATATATATATATATATATATATATACACATATATATACACTTTCTAATTTGATACCTAGAATGTAAGTTTAATAATTTATATGATTTAAAATACTTGTTAATGATAATACTAAAGTATTTTTTGTAGTAGAATTATGTTTATATTTTCATTAAGGTTGTCCATGATAGCGTTTGGACCGTTACCAAATGTTGTAACGCAGATTTGCCTTCAGTACGCCGTAATCGTTCAACCAATTTACATGGAATTAAAAGTGTTTAACAGCTAAAAGTTGTGTTGGAAGAAAATTATTTAAATATTATTTTCAATTATGCTGTTTCTGATGTATTGCGATAATTAAAATAGTAAGTTACGTCAAAATGTTTACTATCGACCTCATTATGCAGCAAAATATTATAACATAGATATACTTCAAATCAAAGTAGTTGAAATGCCACCAAAATCATTAGTTAGCTTTTTTTATTATAGATTTTTATGATGTGTCTTATTCCAGCGAAAGTTGAAAATAAGAAAAGTTGAATTAGAGGTAACATATTTTAACTAATTTTCTTTGTTTGCAAAATAGTTAATATGTGCTTTTAAAAAGAGATACCACTTATTTTCAATTATGTGTACATTTTTCTTTTTTCCATTTTTTTTTTGAAAAAAAGAAGTGATCATAATAATGATGCCGTCTTATTGTAACATTATCCATAAATGAATTTTATTAAATTTATCTATTAATGTCGTAAGTAATATTATATGAATGATTATTTTTAATAATTATTAAGTTAATTACAATACATTATTTGAAATGCAGATACAGGGTAGATACACTAACAGATAAAAAATTATGAATCTTAACTAATGATAAATTTGTATTTATCGAAGGTAAGTAAGGAAATATTTGATAATGATTTTTATTAAGTAAATAATTTAGGCATTTGATAAAAATATAATAAAATATTTAAAATTAATAAATATTAAAACATAATAAGTAAAAAAATCGAAGAAATTAATAACGTTTGAAATAAAAGAAAACTATACGGTATACGGTATGATTTAATTTCACTGATTGAAGGAAATATAACATCAACTATTTACATCGATATTAAATTCGAACGTACGAATATTAAAAATGAGTTTATCCTCCCATTTCTCTTTATCTGCTAATATAGTTTTCTATAATTACAATTCATATACTATAGTCTATTTCACAAATGCACATCAAACGTTGAGAATGATATATATATATATATATATATATATATATATATATATATATATATATATATTCCGTTAAAAATCATTGAGTGCATAAACTCTTATTGTCGTTGAATCATAGAGAGCAAAATAAATAAAAAGAATATAAAAGAAGTAATAACTTCAACAAAAATAGATGTAGTATGGAATAAACGAGATAAAGATAAGGCACTCTATTTAAATGTGTTTTCTTGGCAAGTATCTTAATCCTTCCATTAGAACAAAAACGGTACGAGAGGAGTCTCTCTTGTTTTATTTTTAATTCAAATGAATGGCGCTGTTCGAGTTCTCGTATAAATTAAATACTTCAACTTTAACCAGAACTTTAAGCGGGTGATTTAATTAGAATATGAACGAAGTATATCGCGCACTCTGTGACGTTTAACATCGAGTCATTAACTTGTGCACGTTTCAATTATTCAAACGTGAAATATTAACTTGTGGCATATTTTGTTTTCGTTTTCTTAAAACGGAAACTTGTGAATGTTCGTAACATCAAGCGTCGATTGATTTTATATTAAACAGATACTTTACTGGTATTGTATTTTTTGCCGCTGTTATTATTATACTGAGCTCTCTTAAGCCGATTAAAATAGTTGAATTCATATATATATATATATATATATATATATGTATACATATATGTATGTGTATATATATATATATATATATGTATATATATATATATATGTATGTATGTATGTATATATATATATATATATATAAATGTATATATATATATATATACATATATATATATATATATATATATATATATACACATACATATATGTATACATATATATATGTATATATATATATATATATATATATATATATATATATATATATATATATATATATATATATTAGCTCGAGTCATAAGTAATTTCCGTTCCTGGGAACAAAGTGTAACAATGTATTTATCATCATAATGACACATGATATTTGACAGGTCAGAACCTGGTTGGAGTAAAGAAATATCCTTTATTCTTATCACGGCAGTGGTAGCGTAGGTATTGAAATAAAATAACAAGTTTTTAAACCCTGAAATAGAGGGATTGAAAGTGCATATTAGACACGTTATGTTTTGGGAGTTCAAGCAGAGGAGTAATGCTACAGAGACATGGAAAGAAATATGCACTGTTTGTAGTCAAAGTGCCATAACTGACCGGCAAGTATGAAATTGATTTGCGAAATTTCATTTTGGTGATATGTTATTGAAAGATGAACTCGGACCAGGAAGCGCATCAGACTTTGATGATGACGCTTTAAAATCATTGGTGGAATGCAACCTACGGTAAAGTACTCGGGAATTAGCAAAGAAGCTAAGCACGTCACAGTCTACCATATCCCGCCAGTTATAAAGATAGGAAAAGTCAGCAAGCTGGGTGTTCGGGTTCCACACGCTCTTAGTGAAAAGAACAAAGTGGATCGCTTATCCATAGTGACAAGTCTTCTTTCACGACAGAGAAATGACCGGTTTCTTAATAATATCATAATAGGCGATGAAAAATGGGTCAAATACGACAATGTCTAACGAAAAATGCAGCGGAGTGACATGGATAAATCTCCATAACCGACCCCAAAGCTGAACTTCATGGAAAGAAAGTATTGTTGTGCGTGTAATGGGATTGTCGCCATATTATTCATTTCGAGTTCTTAAACAGCAACGAAACATTATATGCAAATTTATACGCTCAGAAGCTACAGCGTGTCCATCAAAGTGTAATCTAAAAGCACCCTGTGCTCGGCAATAGGAGAAATGTTGTTTTCCTCTACGACAACTTAAGACCGCATACAGCAAGAATAACACGGGATAAAATTTTGGAGCTTGGTTGGTCTGTTTTACTCCACCCACCATACTCATTTGAATTTGTACCAACCGATTATTACCTTTTCCGATCTCTGCAACATACTTTGATAGGGAAACATTATTTAATGAAAACCAAGTTCGAGAGTTCATCAACAACTTTTTCATATCAAAACCAGCAGAATTTTACTCAAAGAGTATTTAAGAGTCAGGTAGCTTTTCGGTAAATGACAACAGGTCATTGCAAATAATGGTGAATATATAATTAATTAAGATATAATTGTTAGTTTTTTTATTGACCAATAAAATTGATATGCTACAACAAAAATTTATATATGACTCCACATAATATATACAGGTGTCTTAAAAATGA
This sequence comes from Acanthacorydalis orientalis, assembly GCA_034766995.1. Taxonomy (NCBI): domain Eukaryota; kingdom Metazoa; phylum Arthropoda; class Insecta; order Megaloptera; family Corydalidae; genus Acanthacorydalis; species Acanthacorydalis orientalis. The sequence continues at coordinate 2,026,142 of CM068322.1, forward strand.
ATAAACATTTTAAAAGTCCATAAACCTCTTAATTTTATTTCATTTTTAGATAAAACGGATTTAAAATAATGGCTGATCTTAGACTAAACTTCGAAAAAAGGAAGTTTGTTGTGAAGTGCTACTGGAAGGGTTAAGACAGTTTAGAAAGAAGTTTCAAACAGATTCACCTACGTGACTTACCATTATTCGTACTAGAGACAAGTTTGAAGCAGATGGAACTGTTCAAGACATCTATAAGCAGCGTTTTGGAAGACCGCAAACATGCACAAAATGAGAAAGAGTAGAAGATTTCCAAGGAAATCATTTCAGTAAGCGGATTATGAGACAAAAAAATTCCAAATCGAGCGCCAATCGTATTTTGAAGCATTCCTATTGGGAATGTTACATTCCAATATTATTCCACGCTTCCAATGAAGATGTAGCCCACCGGAGAATGGAGTTTTGTGAGTAGTACTTAGCAGAAGACGTAAAGTTTTCAAACAAGATTGTTTGGAGCGATGAAGCGCCTCTTAAATTAAACGTCTCAATTAATCGCTACAATTGCAGCTACTGAGAATCTGCATGTTACGGAATAACATCATGTTATTTTATTATGAGTTACATTTTGGTGTGAATTATCAGCAAGTGGTTTAATTAGACCATACTTTTTTATAGCACTGTGACTGGTGCTGTTTACTTGAATCTTCTGAAAAATTTGTCATATCAGACATTCGTGACGTGTTTAGGAATTAGAAGGACTTTTATTTCCAATAAAGTGTTGTGCTTTCCTACTACTATCGTGATGTTAGTGCCTGTCTTGATGAAAATTTGACAAACAGATGGATTGTACGTAGAGGTCGCAGTGAATACCTCCGTGCTCCCCAAACTTCACACCAATAACTTTTTTATTGGAACTTCTCAAAGATAAAGTTTATGGTACTCACCGATTCTTTCTCACGAGTTCCTTTCCTTTTTTGATATTTTTTTTATCTTTCATGATTTTGCTGTACTTTAGTGGTCTAAAAGTGAAGGCAATGCTATTGAAAATAATAAATGATAATTTATTAATCATTTGGGACCAGAAAAAAAATAAATTTAAGAGGTGAAAGAATGCATCATTTGTGAAAGTGAATTAACACAGATATAACACATGATATAACACAGTTTCCAAACTGTATTATATCATATTATGATTGTAGGATACAATATGTAACTAACAACAATATTAATAATTAAAAGATAATGATTGGTTCATCAGTGGATAAAATTATTTATAAAAATAAACTACTAATATTTATTTCTTTTCTTTTTGAGAAAAAAAAATGATTATAACATTTGGAAGTAGTTCATTACATGTATATTAAATTTCAAGTAAAAATTAATCACTGAGTACACTTTTTATACCTACTAATTGTTTCTGACAATTCATAATGAACAATAATTATAAATAGCTAATTGAAACAAAAAAAAATCAATGTTTTTCTCCGAAACAATCTTTTGAAAACTGAATAGATTCATTATCATATGTTTACTTCTGTTTTCAATTTTAGAATGATTAGCTAAGTTAATTAAAATCCAAGCTCAAGTAAATTATTATTACTTTGATCATCATTGACATAACTATAATTCAATATTAGTAATTAGTAATTCTTTTTCACAAAATTTTTTTGAACTATGGGAGATATCAATGAAATAATCAATCATTTTATTTCAGTTGTCACTGTAAAAAAATATTGATGTCAAAAATAACGTGATATAAAAAAGGATGAACCCTATCACTCTTATTGTATATATATATATATATATGTGTGTGTGTGTGTGTGTGTGTGTATGTATGTTTGAATGAATTTCTGTGTTTTATACATACATAGGCACATATTTATGCGTTTTTATTTACTGCAAAGTATTTTTGCAACAGAAACCATGATTATCAATCAACAAAATTAGTATCTGTATTTTGTGTTAAATATTTAAATTTCCATTTGTTATTTTCGACTGGCAAGATTAAAATTAATCAAGCGCTGGAATTATATTCGATATTATTCTATAACTTCATAGTGAAATAAATTTTATTTTGTACATATGGAAATATGTTTAAACATGATTATATTTTATACTGAAAATATAGTGGTTATTTAATACGAGGTCAGACAATTAAGTAATGCGACAAAATTCAAAAATCGAGTATATTTAAAAATTAAGGTACATCGCTGCAATCCCCTTCAAAGTAGTCCCCTCCCGCATCTATACACTTATTCCAGCGAGTTTTCCAGTTTTCGTAACAATTCTGGAACACTTCTTGTGGGACCTCTCCGAGTACCCTCGTCACAGATCCTTGGATATCTTCAACGGAGTCAAAATGTCGACCTTTGACGAATTTTTTCATATGGGGGAATAGGAAAAAGTCGCAAGGTGACATATCCGGTGAATAGGGTGGTTGTGGTAACGTTGCGATGCCTTTAGACGCCAAAAACTGAGAGACACTGAACGCACTGTGACAGGGAGCATTGTCGTGATGCAGAACCCAAGTCTTCGCGATCTCTGGACGCACTCTGAGCACCCTTTTTCGTAATTTTTCGAGCACATTGCGGTAGAATACTTGATTATGGTTTGTCCAGGTGGTACGAACTCTTTGTGAACCACCCCTTTGCTGTCGAAGAAGCAAATCAACATGGTTTTCACTTTGGACTTGCTCATTCTCGCCTTCTTTGGCCTTGGTGCTCCAGGGGACAGCCACTGTTGGCTTTGTCGTTTAGTTTCGGGGTCATATTGAAAGAACCAACTTTCATCACCAGTAATAACTCGATCGAGAATAGTAGGATCACTTTCAACCTGCTCGAGACAATCTTATCTAAATTTCTCTGTTACATTTTCGTGACATGCACTACTCGCGCTTTGTTACAAAACACTAAACAGCTGGCGAAGAAATGATCGTACGAGGGTGGTCAAGGTCTCAATCGAGAGAGTAGGGATCTGCTATTACGGTGGCGGAGTTACAGGTTCGCAGTGTTACCACAGGCCGAGAAAAAAAATCGGTCGCATTATTTAATTGTCTGATCTCGTAATTTAAAACAAATTATTACAAATTGCGTTTATTTAGAGAAAAAATTAAAATCATATTACGGTTTTTTGATTATATAAAGTGTATGTTAAATATTTTTAATTGTTATTAACTAAATTGTGGAAAAATCAATAGTTATGTAGTGAAATTTTTACTAAAAATACAGGAAATTATTACAGGAAGATCGTATTAATGTAAAAATTAAAAATAATTTGTTGAGAGTAAAAATTAAAAATATTTTGAAATAAAAATTTATTTATTAAAAAAATGTCAATTAATGGAGAAACGAGTAATAGAGTTAGAATATTTACAAAAATGTAAATAATAATAATTATCTAATAAAAATGCTGTTAACAAATAAGTTACAAGTAAAATAATTGGATAACAATCTTTTTAAAATTATTCTATTATTAACTCTATACCATTTTCACTTAAAAATGTTTAGCTAAACTTGTTAATAAAAAATAATAGATAAATTAGCAGGAAAGTAGATTGCAAACGAAATAAATTAGAGATACAAATTGAATAATAAAAAAAACAATTACCGTAGCATAGCTGTGCTATGCTGCAAGATTTTAAACGTAGAACTATGTCTGGGGCTGCATAGTAAATGAAAACCATGAGTATTCTAGATTAAACATTTATTTTGTTTTGTTAGTGACAGTTTCTACAGGTAAAGGTGGAATTAATTCTTAGACCACGAGTAATGGGCGATGATAGGAGAAGTATGAGATGTGGTGAGTGAATCTGGGTCCTTCCAAATGTTTCACAAAGATTATATCTATACAGAATCCGTCGGGAGTGGTTGGTTCTTTGAATAATGCGAGTTGTAGCCCAAATATATCTCGCATGAAGTTTAGAAATTGAGAGGTCGGGCGAAGCGAAATTTCACTCTCGCGCGTGGCCTTCAACCGGGCCCTATACCCTCGTTTTCATTTGACTTCCAATATTTGTAGCCTTTACTAAATCCTCCTTTCACCCTCGGCCACCCCTCTTATTGAATTTTTGTACAGGTATTTTTCTCTGAATTTTCTGGGCATGTTTGAAATTTTCACTGCTACTTTCGCAAACTAGCTTTCGTAACTTAACTCTCAGAGGAATGCTATTATCACTGATAGCGTTGTCTATAAGTTACACAACGAGGTACTGCTCGCTTCCGTATCTCAAGTCACATTGACGTATCAGCACTGACCGCAGCGACGCGTCAAGGTCGTCGCGCTAAAAATAGCCATTTCCGCCGTGCCCCTCACCCTCGCGCATTTGGCGCAATTAATTTATACATTGTTAGGAAGTAATATTTATCCTTTATTCAACGTTACATTAATTATTAACGCAAATCTTATATTTTCTATGTAGTAAGCTTTCAACATTTTGCACTTTTTGGGACATCCGAAATTCCGTACGTATCTTATCACCCAGACTCAGGAAAGGACGTAGTTTTATGTTAAAAGTAAAGAGTTTGGAACAAATATTAACGGAACATATCGTAAAAAGAAAAGAAAACCTATGATTGACAGAAATTGTTTATTGGATGTTAAAAATAAAAAAAATCCAAAGAGAATCATAAAAAGTAGTGTAATGATTACAATGTAAATGTTTTACTGTGACCAATTTACTTTTGCAAATATTTTTTTTATTCATTCCAAAAAACGAAAAAGAATAAAAATATAATATTTTCTGTATTTTAGTGCTTTGAGAATGATGACATTGCGATCTAAAGCGCATCCAACAATCAAAATGATCTATAATCAATTATTAAACATTTTGATCAGAAAAAAATTGTGTGTTTTGTGGAGTGAGTAAAAAATACCATGGCTGTGTAATATTAGAAAATTAAATGAACATTATACGAAGAGAAGCACAGAAATCTTAAATTAGAAAAAATTGAAATAAAAATTTTTTCATTAATGGATCGTCCTCAGTTGATAATGATGGCAATGACAAAGTAATATACTATTAATGATTTAAATATTGTATAAAAATTGTGAATTAAAATATTCAAATTTTAAAAATGAAATACAAATATCAATCTTAAATAAAAATTATCATACCACAAGTCCTTATTGGAAATGATATCAAAATTTCATGAAATGAAATACTTTTTTGTACAAAACGAGAAATATATCAGTTTAAATTCATTGGTTCATTGAAAACATACAGTTGATTATGATAAGTGAAAAGAATCCGTTTAAAATATATGATTTAATGTACATTGTTATTAATAAAAAAACAGACACTGAAGTATTTCAGAGAGGAACTAATTATTTAGTAAAGAAACTGATTTAAATTTATGTAGTGTGTGTATATTTGGTTCTGTAATAGTCATATGCTTAATAATACATATACACATACCCGTACATATATATATATATATCGGGCGCTAATTACCTTAGCTGTCGAAGCGCCCAAAAACCTCAATAATCAACCTATGTATATATATATATATATATATATATATATATATATATATATATATATATAAATTAATTTTTAGTTATAAATATTTCAATTCACTATTAGTTTTTTTATTATTTATGTATTAATTTAAAATCATCATCTTTATTTCCTAAGTTTATCTTTTTAACACCTACAATTTTTGTTATAATTGGATCAGGCAACATATATTGAAATGCTTATTTTATATACTAGAATACGTAGATATTGTAAAAGGTTATTTAGGAAAAAATAGATAAATCCAACATGTTTATTAGCATTTTGGATTATTCTTTCATGCATGTAAAAAAATATGTATATTTTATTTATTGTAAAATTTTACAGAAAGTTTTGAAAAATGTCTGTTTGGTACAAAGGCCTGCTATTCATTTGTAGAATGTGAAATGTGTGAATTTATCTAATAATTTTGTAAAAACGACTATATATTAGTAGAATAACTCAGATAAGTGAAGTCAATAAGATGAGCGAACATAAATGATAACGTAAATGATAAGCTAAGTGATACAGGTTGGTTATCGAATTTTCTAAACATAATTCATCTCATCCATACAACTAGAAATAATACAAATTTGTTGACAGTGAATAATTAAATACACACGACTAAAATCTATAAATTGAATTTAACATTAATTTTTTTGATGGAAAGTGTCATGGCTAAGAGAATTATAAAAATATTTGTAAATAATATATTCGGAGTTTGCATTGAAAGCCGCTGTATTTTGTGTTTTTATTTCACAAACAAAATGTGTGAATACATTAATCAAAGTATTTGCTCTCGAAAGCTATAGCTTTCGAGATCAAGCTTAAAAAAAGTGTACCTTTTTCTCACTTTTTTGATAGAAGTTGAATTCCGCGATGATAGAATGGTCTGTCTTTTCCGCCAACCAATTCAGCAATCCAATTTTCGACTTCTCCGTAGTTATGGAAATGTTTATCTTCCGAAGCGTGTTGCATCGATCGAAACAGATGGTAATCTCTTAGAGCCAAGTTCGGAAAATATTCTGGACACGGAAGAACCTCCCATTCGAGTTCCATCAGTGTTTTTGTTTCACGGCTATAGCAACATGGGGCCAAGCGTTGTTATGGAGAAGAATCACTTTTCAGCGATTTGATGCAGTTGATGGTCGTTTTTGCATAAAATTATCATTCAAATGCTATAATTGTTGTCCATAACGTTCTGAAGTGATGGTTTTCTTCGGTTTCAACAGCTCATAACATACGACGCCCATCATATCCCACCAAATAGAGATTGCTTTGTGACCGTGAATGTTTCGCTTTGGTGTTTTGGTGTTTCAGTTTGATGATTGGCCAGAATCAACCCGTGAATTCTTGCATTTCAAGTTCTTCCCATAGAGCTTGCAGTTGTTTATCTTTGAACGTTTTTGATTAACCTAGCCGTTGTTTATCGGAACGTCAAAATCATCACTTTGGAATCGTCGAAACCAATTTCTACATACTTTTTCCGATGGAGTAGATTCACCATAAGTTTTCTCAAGCAAACGATAAGCTTCAGCTTCACTTTTTTTTCAAATCGAAGTAGTGTAGAAGTACACATCGGAAAAACAACTTATCGCAATCCATTTTAATTCCGTTATAGAAAAGCACTTGTGTAAACAAAGGAAGGCCTTCGATGAGTGAATTTTAGTGGGAAATATTCACACTTTAAAATAACGTAAGATACATCTATAACTGCTCATTGCATACGCACCTAGAGCCATCTACACGTGAACAGCGGCTTTCAATGTAACCTCCTATTAAAGTACAATATTTTCTGAATGATTTTTTATCCACATCTATAATTAATGTACGGTATACACAGTAAACCAATTTAAAATCTATCGAAACATCCAACATGTACGTTCTTTTACCATTTTTATGTTGACTATAAGAAGTGGCTCAATTTATTCTCTTTCGTATTTAGTACTGAAAGAATTTAGCAAATATTATATGGGCATAAATGGAGATGTATTCAAGATATGTTACCAGTTTATGATGCAAAAAAAAACATTCAATGAACTGAACAAACTTTTTGAAATAGATGGTCAAATTTTGATTACATATTTCTTTCTTATGAAGTACATCTTACATTTATCACTGAAATAGATATTGCAGTCTTGTGTGTATCTAGAATTTCAGGATGCCAATATTTAGATGTACATAAAACAAATGCTTATTTTCATAAAGGAAATTTGTTTTTAGTTTAATTCGTGAGTTTTGTACTATGTAACAGTTCGGAATATTTATTCATGAACGTGTCAATATTTCATTCAGAAAGAAAAAATTCATGGCAGAAAGACTCAAAATACTGGTAATGGTAATACAAAAATAGTTGAAGTAATTGGGAAGTTTCCGGAGGAATATTTAGGTAAAAACCAATAATAATCATGGAATAGTTCTATAAATTCACCTATCCTTATTCGTCAAAACAATCAAATACAAACTAAAATTATTCGTTTCTATTCGAGACTATTATTGTTATATTTAATTTTTTTGGCAGTATTAAGTAAAATTGATTTTTAAAATGAAATCTCCATTTGTCATGTATTATGTAGAATTCTCTTTATAAAAACAATGATCAATTGCTAATTATATGAAATATGATATATATATATATATATGTATATACGAGGTCAGACAATTAAGTAATGCGACCGATTTTTTTTCTCGGCCTGTGGTAACACTGAGAACCTGTAACTCCGCCACCGTAATAGCAGATCCCTACTCTCTCGATTGAGAACTTGACCACCCTCGTACGATCATTTCTTCGCCAGCTGTTTAGTGTTTTGTAACAACGCGCGAGTAGTGCATGTCACGAAAGCCCACCGAATGAACATCGCTCAAGATTGTCTCGAGCAGGTTGAAAGTGATCCTACTCTTCTCGATCGAGTTATTACTGGTGATGAAAGTTGGTTCTTTCAATATGACCCCGAAACTAAACGACAAAGCCAACAGTGGCTGTCCCCTGGAGCACCAAGGCCAAAGAAGGCGAGAATGAGCAAGTCCAAAGTGAAAACCATGTTGATTTGCTTCTTCGACAGCAAAGGAGTGGTTCACAAAGAGTTCGTACCACCTGGACAAACCGTAAATCAAGTATTCTACCGCAATGTGCTCGAAAAATTACGAAAAAGGGTGCTCAGAGTGCGTCCAGAGATCGCGAAGACTTGGGTTCTGCATCACGACAATGCTCCCTGTCACAGTGCGTTCAGTGTCTCTCAGTTTTTGGCGTCTAAAGGCATCGCAACGTTACCACAACCACCCTATTCACCGGATATGTCACCTTGCGACTTTTTCCTATTCCCCCATATGAAAAAATTCGTCAAAGGTCGACATTTTGACTCCGTTGAAGATATCCAAGAATCTGTGACGAGGGTACTCGGAGAGGTCCCACAAGAAGTGTTCCAGAATTGTTACGAAAACTGAAAAACTCGCTGGAATAAGTGTATAGATGCGGGAGGGGACCACTTTGAAGGGGATCGCAGCGATGTACCTTAATTTTTAAATATACTCGATTTTTGAATTTTGTCGCATTACTTAATTGTCTGACCTCGTATATATAAATATATATATATATATTACACAAAATACATTTTGAATTAGAAATTCGTTCGTTGTGCCAATATTTCTATTTATTTTCATTTATTTTAATAAAAAAACTTATATAAGACTATTATTAATGGGTTCAGAACTTAAAATATTTAATATATTTTTATTGAAATCACCCCTAAAAATTGTAAGTACACGACCATGCGAATTTTAACACCTACTTTACTATAGACGAAAAGATTTAGATATATATTTATATATATATATATATGTATATGTATGTATATATGTATATATATATAGAGAGAGAGAGAGAGAAACAAGTATTCAATTTAGGATTCCATATGAAAGTATTAAAAAAATCTCAAAAGTTAAAAAAATTATGTTATGTTCTATTTAGTATTTTAATTCGATTGTATTTTATACCCGGTTCACACTTAGTCAATCATTTAGTAGAGTATAGTAATTTAGTCAAATGAACCTAATGTTCACACGAAGCAAGTGATTAAGTACAGTTTATTAAATGAAGGCGAGTCAAACAAGCGTTCACATGCAGCCATTAGTTTAGATGAGCCGGTATTGGTGTAGTGTTAACTTAATTGTACAATGTATCATTGTGTGTATTGTGTAATGTAAATTGGTAACTTTCCTTCGTTAAAATGGAACGAAAAAGGCAATATGCTAAGCGAGCTCTTTTATCAGTTCTGCTACTTCTTATTCAGGAAACTGTTTGTCTGAAAAACTTCAAAGAACTAAGCGTGTTTGTACAATAAATTGGATAAACAGAAGAAATGATCTAGAAACCTCCAATTGTCTTTTAAAAGAGTTTGCTACAGGAGATGAGTATTATTAGTACTTTACTGAGTGAAATTGAGGTAAATATTCAAAAGCATGACACTGTAATGAGGAATGCTATTCCAGCTTCCATAAAATTATAAGCGATTACGTTTTTAGTCGTTTGGTGCATTTCCCTTTCTTTATACGCATCACATGACACATTCATACGCGTCAAACACTCATGTTTGACGTATTCTTCAATGAATTTTAATGTAGTGCCTTCAGAGCACTTTGCTATTTTAATGCTATATCGCTTTAACATCGTATTATTGTATGTTATTACATTTCTTTTGCTGCACAATACGTTGATTGCTATGCCTACACTATACTAAACGCTTACAAGGAAAGTCCACTAGAAAGGAGGCCTACTCACCTAGAAAATAGAATAGATTTCTACTTTCTAAGCTCGACTTATGACTAGAATATTCATGTTCAGTCGACTAAAATGTGAGTGCTCAGACTGGTCGAGTATTAAATTTCCCAACCAATCAACTAAACTCTCTTAAATTACTAGCTACGTGTAAACCGGCCATTATTATTGAATTTAACTAAAATACCAAATAAAAAATAACATTATTTTTTTAATTCTTGCAATTTTTGTAATACTTTCATCTGGAAGCTTAAATAGAATCACCTAAATATAAATATATATATATATATATATAAATATATATATATATATATATATATATGTATATATAAATACATACATACTCGTATACATTCATACATATGTTTATATATGCATATCTATCTATCTATCTACCTATCTCTCTCTTTCTCTCTCTCTCTCTCTCTCTATATATATATATGCGTACACTTTCTCTATCTCTTCGTCTCTCTCTCTCTCTCTCTCTCTATATATATATCATAATAATAATATGTACTTGCGTATTTTTGGCTTTTATAAACATAAATATCGATTTTTTACACTTTTTGAAGGTAATGTGCTAGTTTGTTTCTTCTAAGAACGGTTTGATTATCATTATCAGATGAATCTTAAAGTCTAGAGCTCTCTTCAAGTAGATACTGACGATTTCAACATCTACCTGAAAATAATGTAAATTAAAATCAATCGTAAGAGAAAGATACTAGTATATGGCTAACAGGACTCTGTAAATTAATATCTACGTTTATAACATGTATTATATATATATATATATATATATATATATATATATATATATATATATATATATATATATATATATATAGTTTAAGGATAACGTAAGCCAAAAATAGTTTTAGAAATTCGCACATGGACAATAAAACTTACATAGAATTATAAAGTGCAGGTACACCAGGAAATGAAAATAGATAGAAATATTTAAAAAAAATTGTGTGCGTTGAAAGCCACGCGGTAGAAATGTAACTTATGTATGATGTATGTAAGAATTTACGAGGGTATAAAAGTAAGGTATTATTATTAATTTTTATGAAGAACTATTTTCTGCTTAATGAAAATAATTAACTAATAAAACTTTTATTCACCTTCCATGTTTCCATATTCCAAAAATGATACAGTTGGCTTGTGGTAAGTAAAAAAATCTTGATTGTAAACGCTTGAGGTATCTTGAAAATACTGCATCAATTGTAGTTCCTGATCTTGTAGTTACTTATTTCGGATTGTTATTAATCTCCTGTTTGAGTTTTTCTTTCAGGAAAGCGATTAATTGGTGTGTTTGTTGTGTAGAAAAATTAATATTAAATCCACCACCAAACACCATAGAAATTTGATTAAAATTCTAATTCAAGAGCGCAGAAACGTAACTGTGTATGCCAGCAAAACTCGGTTGAATGAATCGTATGATCTCCATTGTGTTATATAGAGAAATGTTAATTACCACCAGTATTATTCGATTCCCACTTTCAACGAGACATTTAGCTGTACATATTTCAAAAGTTGGTAATTTATCTACAGATACATTACGTGTTTATTGTAATGTCAGGTTTAGATGAGGTGCGACCAAATTGGTGTTATCATTTGAGTTATGGTAAACAGCTACACCAGCAGCTCTAACCTTTGGGCGTTTAAAACGAGCGATACAATAAAAATTTGAAATCGTTATGTTATCTCCATCGTTGATACAGGTTTCTGAGAGCAGTAAAATATTATAGCGTTAAAGAACGGAATTCATGAGATGTCTAGTGTGGGCATTTAAAGTTTGACAATTTAAAAATGTCATAGATAACAATCCACTCCTCTTGGTAATTAAATCAATGAATTGTTGGTGTATCGTTTCTTGGAAATTCAGTGAAAGTCGCGTTGAGACATTATAAATTTTGTGACGCGTGCAAACAGGTTTACCCTCGCTATAAAAGTTTCACTTCAACAATGAAATATATCTAAATGATTGTCTTTTGTCGCTCGATGTTGTTCAATGTAGTCGCGCACACGTATTTAGACGCATGCAACAATTTCTACATAGTATATAGTTTAACAGGTCGTAATAAACGTTCATAGGAACATGCGACGCTTCATACATATGAATCTCTTGAACATTTTACTTATTTGTTTCCAAATTTTCTCTGACGTTCCTATCGGTCGGTCGATTTTGTTGTAATAAACATGTTTTTGCTTTTTTATGCACTTGGATCGACTTAGTTGACTAGAACTGATTCATCATTATTTATAAAACAGCAACTATAATAATTTCTTTGTTATATCAATTTACTTAACTGTATTGGAAACGTTTATTATATAGATATGGATAGTAGTGGTTGTACTAAAAAAAATATTTTGTAGTATTTTGATAAAATTTTAGAGGGTTAATTAGAAGGACCTCTAATATTCGAAAAAAAATATTTGAATACACGCCTAAATTTTCACATTATTTTAAAAATTGGACATTGAATAAACCATTCATGTATAATCTAATGCAAATAATATTGCTTTTTTCTTATTAAATATTTCTTTATATTACAAGAAGTACACAAATATGAGCTATTACTTTAAGATTGTTTTTAAACTGTTGAAAAAAAAAGTGACATTTTTAAACTGTTGAAAAACAGACTTAGGTTTTAAATTAAGCGAGGTAATCAAGATCTAGATCTAGATTTCGATGACAAACATATCAAATATACAAAGAAGAATAAGAGTGCACAACGAGGCAAAGATTTTAGTAGTTCATCTCATTTTTTTAACTTAGCTGATAAAAAAATGTTTTTTGCGAGTCTTCTGTAAATGTTAGTGAGAAAGTATATACAATCTAATTTGAATAGACAAGTATTGAACGTGAGTAAGGAAACAATGTTATTTAGATATCATTTACATATATTTTATTAAGGCACGTCCGAATTGAAGTACACATTTCATACAAACACAAAAATCATCAGGAAACAAACAGTGAACAGAATATAATATAAATATTACGTATTTAATTTTTTAAAATATGTTTTTTAATTAATCAGTCAACTGCACCAATAAGTAAGTTGAACTTTAATTTGAACCTAAATTAAAATCAATACTTTGTTTGTATTTTTAGGCTAGAAATAACTATAAAACTAATCCATCAAATGTACTGAGAGAGACAGAAGTATGTATAAAAAGTAATGATCTTTGCTCCTAAATACTCCGTCTATTTCTATATATTTGATCTGACAGAAAACTGTTTCTAAATTTAAATTTTAATTTGAACTGCCTTTCATGTTTCCACTCTAACTTCTACGATAAGTGCAAATATATACGATTTTACAGATAGTTTATTACCATAGTGCGAATAGACAGTCGTTTTGAAAGACTAAACCATTGAATGAATAAACAACTATAAAGAATATTTTATTTATTTAGAATTAAATAGAGTTAACAATTAGTTATAAATTAGTCTTTATTGACTTTTTTTGGTAGTATTGGTAAATAATATAACACCTACTATGTTTAAATTTAAATTATACAAATATTTTAAAGTAAAGATTAAATAAATGTTGTATAACATTTGTTATAAAATGCTATAAATGCAGGCAAAACATTTTAATGTAATGACGATATATAATTCAACGTTCAAAAGAATACGCCAAACAATGCTATTGTATGTTCAAAATTATTTCTCTAATTTACATGTTTTTAATGGAAAACATTCTGTTTATAATTCATGGATTATGTTACATACTTCTTAGAAGTAAATGTCATTCGATAAACAATGTGTGCTTTTATATTTCAAGAAATTTTGCCAGTGTTTATTTTAAATGTTAATGATATATATATATATATATATATATATATATATATATATTTGAATATATTGTTTAACGAAAAAATCTAATTGTTTTTTAACAATAAATTGACTTAATTGAAGCGATCCATATTATATATATATATATATATATATATATATATATATATATATATATATATATATATATATATATATATTAAATGTGGTTTTTAGGGACTGCAAAATTCGTGTCTGAAACGAATCATTGGTTGGTTTCGGGGAAACACTCAATCCCGAGGTACGACTGCAGAAATGAATACATAGTATTATACGATTTACACTTTATTAAAATTCGTGGGAAAAAATGTCTGAAACGGAAAAATAATCATATTTATTTTAAAAATTCTTAAAAATAATTATTATCTAAAATGTTTATAAAATATATTAGACGATAGTTAATTTACACTGTTCGTTTTTTATACGTAGGCACACATGCACACATAAATACATATATATATATATATATATATACAGAGAGAGAGAGAAGGAGAGAGAGGGAGCGAGAGAGATATAGATAGATAGAAGTATACGTAATTTGTTAACCTTTTCTAGCTATAAATATAAAACTTTTGATGGACGTACGAATAAAAGAATTCAGCTGACAAAGGTTGATATTTAAAGAATGACGAAAAGTAAATACGACCTATTGGTCTCGTGATTTCAATCGCATCTGCTACGGTATGAGAAATGGTAGGTCATAGAACTATATCCATCACTGAGTTACGTTGAGAACAAAATAAAGTTTAGCGGGATATACGAGAGCATCAATATTATTCACTTGAACAATATTTTCATAAATTGTGAAAACTATATATATGTATATATATATATATACATATACACACATTTATATATATATATATATATACATATATATGTATATATATATATATATATGTGTGTGTGAGTGTATGTTTGTGTGTGTATGTATGTATTCAGTAAAAAAAATTGTTGGAAGTTAAGAAAATAAGCGTTATTCTATTTTAGTAGGAAAATGTAGGAATAAAATTATTTGTTATCAACTTTTAGATTTATGAAGAAATTCCAAAATAAGCACAGATAAACTGATGAAACAGATCATCTTCAATAATTTATAAAATCAAAAATTCAAAATTGAAAACGTATGTGAATTATTATAAATACAGAGTAAATAAGAAATAAAATTTGCATCGAGTTTATTAATGTATAGATTTAAAAATTTGAAGCCAATACGTGAATAAAAATATATTATTGTGAAAAAATAGAATGAGTTACTTAAACTTATATAGAAATACTAGGGGGTTCTCCCCCTACTCTCTTTGTTCATCATTCACCGGGCTGCGTTCGCCCACTTCTCAAATATAAGACGTATATATATAACTGAATGAAGCAATAAACATATTTTTTGAATCAAATCAAAATTAAAAATAATTTTATTGTGATGAGTTTTAAACATTTCAACGCCGCATTTACTGTGCGTTGGATGGAAGTTGGAGTTTGGTCCGGGGTCTTAGCCGAGGCTTTTAAACTGGTTTTGACAGGAGATTTGTGTCTCAGGAAGTGGTTATAGGGGATGGTTTGAAGCGATGGAGTCCGTAAAAAATTTCAAAAAACCGGAAGAAAATATTTTTTAAAACTTGTTATGTTTATATAATTCTTATCACAAATATATGCAACGTTGACATTTATATATATATATATATATATATATATATATATATATATATATATACTATAGAAACATGTCAGAAATAAATAAGTCGACATTATCGCAATTTTTTTATGGATAAATTTAATTACTTTATATAATATAGAGAGCGATAAGATAAAATTTATGATAAGAAAATGTTAAAATGAACAGAAAACAAAGAGATACTTTATTCTGCATTCCTTCTAATTATTCTATTTTAAGATTTATATTACTTGCTTAAAAATATTTTATTAAACCTATTTTTTTTCCGATCATAATAGTTTCGATTGCTTAATAACTTGTATATTTTAAATCAGTATATGCACTGTACAATTATAGACTTCATGTGTTAATAATGTTCAAATTTAGTCGTTAAGTTAATTGATTTGTGAAATATTTCTTGGAGAAACTTGCTTTTACAGGGTTTTCTATTAAGGAGAATTTTTTTTAATTTGAAATAAACCACATAATGTGAGCTGAAATTTCAAGTTTCTTTATTGTACATAATAGTTGGGATATGCCATTTATAAATAAAAAATAATATCGTGTAAGTGACTGCCGTATACTTTCTTACAAGTAACAATTCTTTTGTTAATTTTTTTAATAACTTTCCTACACAACTGGGGCTCTATGTCACCAATTATTCTTTGGATTTCATCTTTTAGTTCGGAAATTGCTTTAGGATTATTAGCACATACTTGTCCTTTATCTTACACCCCAAATAAAGTATTCTAACGGTGAATAGGATCTCGGTAGAAAATTAATGTCTTCATTTTGTACATAACATGACCAGGAAATGTCATCCTCAATAAATAGTTTCACCAGCTGCGTGGATTGTTACATCGTCCTGTTCGAACCACATATCCTTCAGATCAATATCATCCAATTCAAAATTCGGTGCAAAAATAAGAGCGGTTTTTACGTATTGAGTATAACATCGCATATATCAGTAAATATTTATATTTATTAATCAAAATTGGCCTGCACACATTTTTCCCAACGGAAAACAAAATAATTTATTCCTATAAGATAGAATTCTGGAGTCATGGAATTAACGAATTCATCGAAAGCGCTTTGAGCTGATGTGTGATCTTTGAAAACCTTCTCTAGTAGGAAATTACTCAAATGTTTATAAAATAATAATCTGTCGGGTACAGGTCCAGAAAATAAAAATTATGTGAGGAAAAGTTTCATAACCCAATTTATTTAATTTTTTTAAAGTCATTTGCGAGATGTGTGGTCGAGCGTTGTCTTGAAGAAGAATTGGTCCTCTTCGATTGACTAACGCAAGCCATGATGCAACTTCTCATGCATTTTTTCAATTTTCTGACAATATTTTTGTGCTTTTATTGTTTCACCAGGATTTAAGAAGTTGTAGTGAATGATGCTATTTGCCGACCAACAAAAAACGACCATAAATTTTTTTCATGAAGCTTAGGATTAGCAAACTGTTTTGGTGCGTCTCCTCGGTCTAGCCATTGTAATGCACTTTTCCGATTACTATAGAGTGTTCACTTTTCATCACAGTCATCATTTGTGACAATGCGATCAAGAAAGGGATCATTTTAGTTACGCAAAAGAAGCACAGAACAGAGTTCGTATCCCCGAATTGCTTAACGTTCGTTTAGTTCATACAGCACCCATTTTTCCAGCTTTTTCGTTTTCCAATTAGGCTCAAATATCGAACAACTGCTGAATGATCAAAATTTAGTTCTTCTACCAACATTAGAGTTATTTTACGTGGGTCCGTTTCAATAATGGTTCTTAAATCATTATTGTCTATAGCGGAAAGACGTTCATGACACTACTCATCATCAAGGCATTCGTTTTCATTACGAATTTTTTGGAACTAGTGTTGAGCTGTACGATCAATAATTGATTTTAGACCAAAAATAAATACGATATTTCGAGCAGTTTCTGTTGCTTTACGTCCCAATTTAAATTCATACAACAAAATCCTGCAAATTTATTTTGACCCATGAATAATTTAAGAAGTTATATTCAACAATACTGAAAAATGAAAACAATGGATATAAGCTGAAATCAGTAGCGCTAATTTCATTGTTAATAATGATGTATCACATGACTATAACAAAAGGTAACGGTAACTAGAAAAATTGGCGCCAAACTTAAAATGATAAAAACCGAAATTATTTTTATACCATTATATATATATATATATATATATATATATATATATATATATATATATATATATATATACTTACACATTGGGTTATGTTATTATATTTTAAACTGTTTTAATTGTGAGAAGAGTATACAATTTACTCCAAAGTACAGGTTAAATGAAATAGTTTACATCTTTCTTTGCGTATAAACATTATTAAATCGTATCGTAATGTTGATTTGATTGAAATTTTAACATGAAATAATAATAAATATATGTGACGAACCGCTACTGAATAAAGATTGAATCCGTGCAACGGAAATCCGTCGAACGTGCGAGAGAAATTCCTCGTCTCACCGGTACGACGACTACGTCGTCTACAGAGAGCTTGCAATTGAATGAGGAAGCACTCTGCATACTAATTTTACTTGGCTATGGCCCATACTTCGACCTCTTCTGTGCTATATGCCACGTTGCCTCACCATATATTTATAGCAAAACCGCTGCCGTGCATAAATTTATTGACAGGCATCGTGGACGGGCAGGTCGTTTGGCGACGAATAAATAGGGGCAATTTTTACTCATTCCATACAAAAACAGGGCGTTCGCGAAAAAAGAACGCATTAACGATGGAAAGGACTGGAGCGACGAAAGATGTCGCATCATTACGCGCGTCTCAGGAGAGCGACCGATCTTTCGGCCAGTAGCGTTACTTTGAAAGGGTGAAGAAGTGCTAACAAGTCGTACGTTACGTTAAGTTACGATGGAAATATCTACATCATCTGTAACGTGACTTCTTGTTTTTATTCAATTTATTGCATTACTGAAATATTAACAGCCATCAAAATAAACTGAATAGATGTTTGTGCATGTTTGCTGTGTATTTATGAAATGCGTGCTGCGAAATAATGAAGATAGAGTGATAGCAGTTAAAATTTGTCACTTTTCATAGATTATAAAAAATGTCAACAACGTTTGGTATTTCGGTAATTTTTTTAAAAAATGAATGTTTTCAAACAAAATGTCTTCATTAATTTAAATATTTTTATTATATAGTGCTCTTTTATTTATAAAACAAGACATTATTAATTTGTAAAACAATACATATATTATGTTTTGTAAATAACAACATACCTTTTATTGTAATAAAATTTTCAGTGATAGTTATGTTTGAGAAGAAAAATTGAGTAACTTTTTTCAACGATAATTGCAAATAGTATATATATATATATACATATATATACATATATATACATATATATATATATATATATATATATATATATATTATATGTATATACATATGTGTGTGTGTGTGTGAATATGTATGTATATTTGTGTGTTTAATTTTATTATTAATTTTTCTTTGGAACATAAAAATGAATGTTAACAGTAGTATGTCATTTATTAAATTTTGGGCGAGGGGATTTAAAGGTTAATATGCGACTAAAACAGTAATTCTTAATTTATTATTTGAAAATAATTTCCGATTACCTAATTGGTTTATAGATTATCCGTAAAATTCATTTAGTATAACTGATAAAGGCAAAAGTTTTATTGTACTTTCTGGTGTATGAATTAAACGTATCAAAAACCTAATATTAGAAATTTTTTCTTCAATAAACTTTTTTTGAACAGAAAACAATTTTCATCTGTTTGTCTTAGTCATATATTGAAGCGGATTTTGGCTCCTTAATGACTAATTATCAAGTAGCAGCAGACATGATAGTAGAATTCTTCCTGTGAATTGTAAGCCAATCACAAATCGTATTTTTATGAGAGACTAGGACAAATTCATGATTATTGTGATGAAATATAGAAAATCCATTTAATTTATTTCAATAGAGAAGAAAATCGCAATGACAATTATTTGTGTGATAGAAATAATATAATTCTTCGTTTGAATATATCTAAATATATCTATTCTAATTTGCAGAAACAAGAATTCCAAAATTACTACTCTGAAAACTATTTTTTTTTACAATTAGATCTACAATCAACTTTTAATTAATTCTAAAACAAGATATTTGCTGTTGAATTGTAGGGTTTCATTCTTTTATTTTCAACAAAAATTAAAAATTCAAAAACTGTGGATCACAGGATTACAGGATCATAGCAATTAAAAGCTATGTACTCCAATACTATCGATAATAGCTCACAATCATTCATTAGTGCGGGAAAGTGAGATTTACGTAGCTAAAAATAATTAATATTAATATAACAATCTATGGATGAAAAGAGGTAAAGAAACAGTTCTGTTTACAACTGATTGGGAAATTAGTATATTATTTTCAAAATGAACTGAGGAAATATAAATTTATGAACTTAAATTTAGTTACGAAGGATATCATTGAGTATCATCATCATAAAATGTTTGTAGCAATTATTTAAATACAGTAGAGTTCAGTTATATTAAGCATTGAGCTTTTAGATTTGTTCGTTATTACCATTACCAATACATACAATACCTCGAAATCCTGTTATTTTTTTAAAAAAAATAATATAATCTTAAATTATATTGCAAAATAATATACGTATTTCTTGTAATTAAATGAAAAATTTAAGTAAGACACGCATACATACACCTGCAAACAATTAAGTACATTAGTGTAAGTGAAAAGTTGTATTATGCACTATTAAATTAAATTGATAATGTCTAATAATCAATATATTTTTGTGAATATCTCATTTTTTTATGTTGATAAGGTGTAGTATAACAGATTTTTGATCAGGTATTTTTATCCTTTGGAGTATTAATTTTCGTTGACTGCAGCGTAGGATTTAGATAGGAGCATTATGAGCCACTACCCAAGGTGGAAAATTTTGAAGGGCGGTAAATTTTGACAGGCGGCCAACTTTGGTGGGCAACAAATGTTGAATAGTTGGAAATTTTATTTTCAATCATAATTTAGATTTATAGGTAGTTCAAATGTGAAGTGAAAAATTAAATCTAAAAATTTATGAAGTTCACATTTTATTTTTGAAATTTCTGTAACAGAACTTTATAATTTGTATTTTTCAAATAAATTAAATGAATGGAAAGTTTTACAAAGTTTTTAGTGATCATTAAAATTTTTTCTGTTGAAATTCTTTAAAAATTACCAACAGCCATTGATTTTTCTTAATTCATTTGAAAAAAATTTAGGAAGACGGGGTAGCATTTGATTAGTGACACAACTGCGGCACCTATAGTAAATTCCGCTCTGGTTGGCTATTAACATGAAGCTGCATTTGAAAGCATGAAAGTCAACTTAATATATAATAATGTTTTTAATTAGGTATGTGAAATAATGTTTTCTTTTATCTGTTCTAAAAATAAGATTTACTATCAATTCGTTACAAAATTCAGTTATTAGAGAGAATAATTTTTTTCAGCATATCCGTCTTAATTATAATTTTAAATTACAAGCAGGTCATTTATGAAACATTTTCTGATGAGGAATATTATATGATCAAAAGTATTCATTCAACACTTCTTATTTACTTTTTATTGTTACTCATGTACATTTAGATGGTGATGTCATCATCCACAGAGCGATAAAGTGCTGAAAAAATTGAAACTGCAATAATCTTTTTCTGTACATTATCCCTCTGAAGATAATGGAATTGTACTTGAAATTCGGATAAGAAATAAAAGAAATGAACATTAATTATTTATTGAAAAATTTTTGGTAACAAATTTTTTTTGTAGAACGAGAAAAAAAATCATCTGCAAAAATAAAAATTAAAAAGTGATGTTTTTATTATTAAAACATTCTGTATTTTAGTTATGCACATTAGAGTAGAAATTAAAAAAAAAACTAATTGTTTTATCTTTTCATAAACTCATTCAAGAAAAAGTTTTTTATGCAAATACTACGATTTTTTTGTTCTTACAAAATAATTGATTATTGTATATTTTAATACCCAAATGCAAATTTCGATTACATTCTTTGCCAATCAGAGAGTAGTTCAGGACAATTTGCTTATACCTTACTTCTAAAAATTATGATACCATATTTATTTTGATATGATTCGATTACTGCTCAGAATTCATATCCATAATAGTTTGTTAGTTTCTTACAGAATAAATGTTATGTTATAATATTTTGATTCATGATACTCGTTCTATTGTATATACAAATAAAGAGAGCTTACTATTCTCACTTTCAGGTCTTAATCACAACTGCAAAATCGTAATTAAAGGTGTTTTTGTTGATTTTTACTACAGTTGTGGCAAGACATTTATGTCGTGATTGTAGTTGATGATAACGTCAACAAACACCAGTAATATGTTTTTGATTACCTTTTTTTCATTCGCGTATAAATAAAATTTATAATTTAAGAATATAACACATTTTTTTAATTAAGAATTAGAGTGTAAAATATTTAAATTGAAGTATTAAGATATATTTAAATATATTATTTCATTTTTTGTGAATAAAAAATGTATTATGATTATAAGACGAATTGATATCAACAGTTCTTGACTGGATAAATTTGTCTCGAAAATGAATTTTTCATTCATTCATAAACTACAATTTCCTCTCCTAATTAAATATGTTCAATAATGATTATTGATCATTTTATTATCATTTATGTACGTGTTTAATTTTAAATATATAGAGTTCTTTGTTGCGTATCATGTTTACTTTGTTTTGTGAGGTTTTATTCAATATTACATCATGTCATATGACGTTTAACAGACATGTCAATTATTCAAAAAGAATAAATTTATTTTCAATAGGTATATATTTTTTATTTTCAATAAGTATACTGAAACGCTGAAAGAAAGAACTAATTTGTTTGTACAAACTTTATATATATATTATGTTATGTGTTGGGGGTATCAGTGTTCGCAAAAATTCCATACAACATTTTTTACAATTTAACTTTAATTTCCTAATTATTTGTGTTAGATAATTAAAATCTATTTTCAATAATTACACTGTATCATTGCCAGTTTACTATCTGTTTTCAAGAATTACATTATATATTATAATCTGTCTGTTTACCGCGTCACATTTTATTTAGGCGAACTTATCGAACTCATCAAACTTCTCATCTTACCCAACTGTCCGCATGTTTCCAAATCCGTGTTCTAGGACATTTCAGAGCTTTTTTCAAATTTCAGAGCCTTTTTACAGAAGGAATGTCTGGAATGTTCTGGAGATTTTAACACGTGATGACCTTTTCTTATATATATATATATATATATTATATACATACATAAATTTTATTCTTTATTTACACAGAAAATTGTTATCAAATGTGACTTGCAGATGTGATTGACAAACTTGCAGTCTTTAAAAAATTTTAAATATTCAATTCATTTTTCTTAATTATTTTTTGATTATTTCATCGAATTATATTGTCGCTAATAACAACCCTTCTCTAAATTTATTTCATTACTTGAGTCGAATGGTATTAATTCCCTTAATGGCTGATTTTTCTGACTTCTTTTCATAATTCAAATAATGTAATCTTCACATAGTTCTAATTCTTGTTAACCACTTGACTTATGATTTAATTCGCGACAGCACGTGCCATTGTCAAGCCGTAACACGAGTCTCACTCTTGTCTCTCATGTTTGACCCGAAATCCGTATCACGAGTCTCACTCGATATTCTAAGGCATGGGATTATATTCAATTAAAACCTTGTTTCTATACTAAACACAGTCTACTATTAAAATAACAATAGTTAACTTTTGCTCTCCAATATATAAATTATTATTAAAAGATAAATTGTTGTAGTGGTTGTTCTTTTCAATCACCTGTCTGTTTTCTACTACTACCAGTTGCCCTAATCACCTAGATTTGATGTTGTTTTATGAATAAAATGGTATTATTACGTTGATAGTTTTTGCATCATAAACAGAAATTATATTCAAGCAGAATTAACAAAGTAAAGAAATTTCGTGTAACTTAATTTCTTTTATTCAATTATTAAATAACCTTATTGAACACAACTTACAAACATATACATTATGCAGCTTATATATTGCTTTAATATCCCATTTATATATATATATATAAATATATATATATATATATATATATATATATATATAAATATGTATATATATATATTACATATATATATATATATATATATATAAAATGATATGATTCATTAATAAGCAGGACGTTGCTATTGTGTTTATTCTTTATTATAATAGTAATTGGTCAAATTTTGTTTCCATTATAATCAACATGCTATTTAATAATTATTGTTCGAAGATTGTATATAAGTAATAATCTTGTATGTATTTTATATATAAATATGTAAAGGTATATATACGAGGGTGGTTCCAGAAGTACCCGATCCAAAAAAGAAAACACAAAAATTTTGGAAAAAATATATTTATTTTTCAACATAATCTCCTTTCAGCTCTATACACTTTTCCCAGCGATGTTCAATAAGTTCGATACCCTTTTTATAATAAGAACTGTCTTGCTCCTCAAAATACCCATTAACTGCCGACATCACTTTTTCATCGTTGGTAAATCTTTGACCACTGAGCCATTTTTTCAAGTTTGGGAACGGAAAATAATCCGAGGGGGCCAAATCTGGCGAATAGGGTGCATGAAGTAGCAATTCAAACTTTAATTCATTAATTTTGGCCATTGCAATAACGGATTTGTGAGCTGGTGCATTGTCTTGATGAAACAACGCTCTCTTCTTAGCCAAATGCGGCCGTTTTTGCTTGATTTCTTCGCTCAAACGTTGCAATAAGTTCGCATAATACTCGCCGTTGATAGTTTTTCCTTTTTCAAGATAGTCAATGAAAATTATCCCACGCGCATCCCAAAAAACCGACGCTATGACCTTGCCTGCAGATGAAACGGTCTTCGCCTTCTTTGGAGCCGGTTCTCCCATTTCAGTTCATTGTTTTCATTGCTCTTTTGTCTCCGGTGTGAAGTGATGGACCCATGTTTCATCCATGGTTATGAAACGGCGCAAAAATTCTGCTTTTTTGATGTGAAATTTCGCTAAACACTCAATTGAAACATCTTCACGATACTGTTTTTGCTCGAGTGTGAGCAAACGCGGCACCCATCTTGCACACAGCTTTCTCATGCCCAAATTTTCAGATAACATGCGATGTACCGCACTTTTTGAAATGCCTACTATGTCTGCTAGCTCGCGCACTTTCAGTCGACGATCATCCAGTACCGCTTTGTGGATTTTCTTCACCATTTCTGGAGTCGTCGCCTCATTTGGTCGACCACTGCGATGCTCGTCTTGGCCTCGTTTAAACTCTGCTGCCCTATATTTCACTGCTGTAAACGAAGGAGCAGACTCACCCAGAGTAGAATCCAGTTCAGCTTTTATATTGGTTGGCCTGAGGCCTTTCAAATAAAAGTATTGTATCACGTAACGATGACCAATTTTCTCCATTTTCACAAATTCACTGAAAACGTTCACTATTGATGGCTGCCAAATAAATACTAAACAACGTGGCGTCCTCAAACTTGAAACATATGTTTTATAGATTATGTACTTTCTAATACAGTGATATTTTTCAAACAACTACCGCCATTTCTAAGTCAGGCCGGGCACTTCTGGGACCACCCTCGTATATATATATATATATATATATATATATATATATATATATATGTATATATTTACATATATATATATAATATATATAATAATTATATATAATATATATTATAATTATATATATATATATAATTATATATAATGTATATATATAATATACACGCATATATCAGCATGTTCGTTATAAATAAAAAATACTATTTATTAAAAATATATTTTAGGAGAAAATGAAGTTGGCATACAATTTAAAAGGGGATATTTTTTAAGTATTTTTAAATAGTTTCATTATATGTAAGAAATTATTGATTAGTCAGCAATGATTTAATTATATTTTCATTTTTATTTCATTGTCGTATATGTATTATTATAACCAAAATGTATTGACTTAATTCTATAAAAATAACTCAGTTTGGTTTCATAAAGACTCTTTTTCATGTAGTTTACATTACTACTAAGTGATTGGTACTAAATAATGAAAATTAATGTTTAAGTAGTTATTAATAAATGATATCATATTTTATTAATAGTTTTTATGAATATTAATTTTGGGAGAATTTTTCTTAAATAAATATTAAAAATGTAACTGACAATTAACTCACAATAGCATTATTTTTTACATACAAATAAGTATCTTATTTTAAATACTTTTTGACATTTAATCATATACGTAATATATATATATATATATATATAAGATTTTGTATAAATTTTTACTAGACGAATAAGCCTATTTAGAGTGTGAACATTTATTAATAAATATATGTGTAAACAATTAATAGTAAAAGATAGTATTTAAGGTTTCCATTGTCAAGTACTGTTTCATATTTTTCTAATGTTATATCTAAACAAGACAATAAAAATGAATAATGTAGCGTTTCAGATATTAATTACTTAATTAGGACTTAATAAGTATTAGGTAATGATTCATTAGAATTTGATTAAATATGATCAATATTCAGCTAGAAAGATTTATTTTAATCATATATGAGTAGTGTTAATATTTGAAATATAGAGGATGAAAAACATTTTTTTTTTATTTGCCAATTAGATTTGCAATAATTGTGTTTAAAAAAATACACTGAGGGACAAAATTAAACTTTTTTGGTAAAAAAGAGAAAATACTGGATATTAATAGAATTTTTCACATTGAATTTAAATATGGGCAAGTAGTTTTTCTCTAATACCCACTTTTTTTTGCTACACCTAGGTTAAGTGCTAAAGAAATGTTTATATTTACTTACATACATATATGGCACTATTTAACTTATCTAAAATGTGATAGTTGTTGATTTCCTTGTGTGTTTGGCATCTAAAACATTTTACTTCAGCGTCCAACAGTAATGAGTAAGAATTCTTGCACTCCATTGTTCCTGGTACCTCTTTTCCAGGACAAAGATATCTTGGTGGAAACGCAACCAGCGTCCGTCACTGACGGCACCATGTTTGTAAAGGAAGAAATCCAGGTGGGAGTCCAAAAATTTATTTTGAGCGACATAATACACTCCACATATTTGTATGACTGTTCACTCACAATCTTATGGTATTTCAGGGCTTTACGATGTCCTAAAAAAATTTTTTATAACACTTTTCAATGACCTCCATGCTGATTTGTCAACTTGAGTTATTAGATATTCGAATTTTTTATCTCTAATCAAAGCTCTTATTTGGAGGCCTACAAAACACCTTCTTTGATTTTAGCACTTATACAAAGAAATTTTTCCTTTGAATAATGAATCGAAGGACCATTTCTATTCAGCACCTTAAGAAAAATTTTTGAAACTTTAACCCTAACTTTATATGAAGTAAAAGTAGAAGTATCATGTTTGAGTTGACTAATGAGGGATGTAAAATATTTTTCTGCCTAGGCATAAATGATTCACGCTTTAGTTATTTTTTCTTGATGTAAGGATTTTTCTTATCTCTGCTGTACCATTCGCAACAAGAAACACACTTTTATAATAGCCGAGTTGCAAATCCATTAACAACGCAACGACTTTTAAATCGTAACATGTGGTCCAAAAATACTTATCATACTGATTTTTTCCAACAAGATTTTCATATTTTCATGTTTTCTTCATTTTAGTTGTATAATGCCACAGAAGGAAATGTTTTTCCATTGTTCAAAAGAACAGTATTTAAAATAGTTTTTGAACAGTCAATGAACAGTATCCACTCTGTTGTTTCATGTTCATGATCAAGTACATCTATCACAGTGCTGTTTTTGTTACATTACACTAAATAATAATAATTTAAAATATTGTTTTACGTGTATTAATTATCACTGAAAAAATACCTAATATTCCCAAAAAGTAATACATAAAAATGCGTTTGTACAAAAAATGTGGGTGATAGAAACATGCTGATTACATGTTAGAAATCATCGTAAAAAGTTACGCTAGAAACACAAATAAACGTTCCATGTGTCAAAAACTGTCTTACTAACATTATTAGTATGAATTGCTGTACATAAGCTGAAAGAGGTCTGATTTCATTATGAGATTGAGAAATAACTTCAAGAATTCAGAAAAAGTTCTAATAAGGATAATTTATTGATAAATTGTAATGTTATCTAAAAGTATAAGTTTTTAATGAGTAAAATTCAAGAAGCTATTGAAAAGGAAAAATTTCAATCGTGCATAAAAATATTTTATATACAGACGATATATGTGTAGTCATCGTTTCAAAATGCATATAAATATAATTTTCAAAGTATTAAGCAGTTAAAGAATAAATAAAAAGTACAATAATTGTGTAAAACTTTAATTATTTTTTATAGTAAATAAAAAAAACTAGAATGTTACCTCTCCGAATGAAGTTGTCTTTATTGTAAATCAGTACATTTGTTTGATGAAAATGTTCAAAAATTAATTATAAAATTTATTACAATTCTTTATATTTCATTTATGAAATATACTTTGCGAAAGTAATCAATATTTAACATTTCGATCAGAAAAAACTTGTGTGGTTTGTGGCGGAGTAAAAAATTCATGTGTAAAACTGAATTCATCTGCAATATCTAGAGCTATTGTTAGATGTTCCTGTTTGTATTTTATGATATTTGGTTATACATGTTTAGTATTAATTGTCTGTATTTTTTAATTTTTTTATAATTAAATTTACTGTTAAATATGTTACTCTTGAATATATTATTTAACATTATAGCGTCTCTTATCGTCACTATCTAGAAAAATAGATAATACAATCTACTTTTAAAAAGGTATTTTCTGAAACACTTTCTTTCTTCGAGACAGTAGTTTGAGAATGGTAGCATCTTTTGAAAGTTTTATTGTATTCAAAATTTAGATAAGAATGTCAAGGGGGTGAAACAAACAAACGAAAAAAAAACAATTCTAAAGCGAAGAAGAAATAAACTCGGTTAGTACTGCGTAACAACCAGCACTATTTCAACATACAAAAACCTTTAAAAAATCCATACTGTATGTACATAACGCGCAGGAAAACACTCGACACGGTTCTATATTTACGTCGCACGCTACCTTGCATGCATGAGATACGTCTCAGTTCGTCAATGTTTACTCTTGTCACTTCAGAGTTCTGATTTATTCAGCACGTTTAAACGACTAGATCCAAACACTGTTGAGGAAATGTTAAGGTAATTCAGTTTTTCCTTTTTTGCCCTCACTTATATAATTATTCAATAAATCTCCAGATTGTCGCGTTTAAGGTGGAATTTTAAAGAATATACTGATGTTTTTACCGTCATATATATAATACTTTTCAATTATTTTACTTCAATAAATATTTTACTTCCTATATATATATATATATATATATATATATATATATATATATATATATATATATAGAGAGAGAGAGAGAGAGAGAGAGAGATTGATAGAAAGATAAATTAGATAGACAGATAGATTGATAGATAGATAGGTAAATTAATATTAGATTTATATACACTGTTATATAATACAAAGATAAATGAAACACACTATAGCTTCAGATTTATTAGATTGGAACAAAAGATTGTAGCGTTTTTAATGTAAAATTCAAAGGAAATGTTTACTTATTTATACATATATTTATTCTAATACATAAGTGACATTTTGAAACACCACCTTTCTCCATCTTTCACTTATTTTTATAATTCCGTCCTTCCAGAACTTGGCATCCTTCTGGGCGATAAATTTATCGAGGTGGTTTCTGCAGGCTTCCAGAGAAGTAAAGTTTTTCCGATAAGGGGGATCTGAAAAGACGGGAACAAATGGTAATCTGAATGTGGAAGATAAGGTGAACATGATAGGTAAGGCAGGACGTCCCTAGGCAAACTGCACTAATTTCTTCCGGGTCTATAAGGAGACATGAGGTCTAGCGTTGTCTTGATGGAAAACAATACTCTACTGATTGGCCAATTTTGGACGCTTTTGATCGATTGCCGCCTTTAATTGGTCCAATTGATCACAATACTTCTCCGAATTAATCACCTGTTTATTTGGGAGAATCTTGCAATACACAACACCCTTCGAATCCTATCAGATCACAATATCACCTTCTTCGGATGAAGATACACTTCTGGAGTGGTTAACGGATGCTCGTTTTCTTTTCTCTAAGACCTAGTTAAATTATGAGCCATTCAAAAATCGTAGCGATTTACATATCCAAGTGTCTCCAAATGATTCACAACATTCGTATGAGATACCTGTATGGGAGCTAATGACCTTAGATGTCGAAGCGCCCTAAAATCCTCATAACCAACCGAGACACCTGCAGTACCTCTGCGATGTCCCTTGTTGTTTAACATTGATTATTTTCATCAAGCATTACAATTTTGTCATTATCAATAACTGCGAACCTATCTAGAATTCTCTCGATCCTCCAGATCAAATTTTCCATCCTGAACCCAGCGAATCACTTTCGAACAGTACGTTCAGCTACTGCACCTTCTCCATAAACGGTGGATATCTTTTTTGCAGCGTTTTTCCTTCTTCGGAAATAAAATAGCATCAAATGACGAACATACACCTCATAATCCTTTTTATTAAATTTTAAATTTAACAGACTTAAAATTCATATTGCATAAAAATAGCAGAGGAAGAAACTTGAAATATCACTTATCAAAATAACACATATAGAATCATGTCATATAATTAAGCTGCGCGCGAAACTGCAATTAATGACATCGATTGGAAAACACTACGAACTTTTTTCCAATCTTATATATATATATATATATATATATATATGTGTGTGTGTGTGTGTGTGTGTATATGTGAGAGCATAGTGCGTGTTTTTTATTTGTTTTAGTTTTATAGAAATAATTTTTCCAATAATATTAGATTTTCAAAAAAGTAATTTTTGAGTTATTGTTTTATTTATTTGAGGACTTTTAGTTATATTCAGAAATGAGGACAAAAATAATCAAATAATTTTTACTTCTATAAAAGAAAAAACATGTTTTATGATAAAACAGATTCTTTTTAATTATAATTAAATTATAATTATTTGTGTGCCGCAGCTTCATATATATATATATATATATATATATATATATATATATATACATATATATATACATATATATATATATATATATCTTTGAAAAAATAATTATAAGTATATAATTCATTTAAATATATTTAAATTACATTTTATAAATAAAAAAAAGATTTTTGAAACAGATAAAAAATAAAAACTCAACTGTTGTCTATATTTTTTATTATACTTATTGTGTGGTTGTATCAAGAGGATTTGAAAATTAACAAAATGAGATGTATATTTTTTGAACAAAAAATAGGATCGTATTAAAGAAATAAATTCTTAAATTAATGAATAAAAGTATTAAATTCGTCATACAAATTTATTTTTCATATTTTTCTACATAACTATTAGAATTATTTCGAGTCATATAGATTAGAAACAGTTTGCTGGTTTTGTATTAATGTAAACAAAATTGTTCAGGTTTGGTAATCAAGAAAAAATATTAAACAAATAGAAGAAAATGTCGAAAATTTCATGATTTATTCCTGTAAGTAAATAAAAAGAATGGTTTTTACTTGATACAATTATGAGTTGAAAATATTTTTTATTCATGGTTAAATTGAATTATATATATGATCTAGTTGAAATATTTTTGAATATAGTATAGAAAAAAATCTCTCTGCGTTAAATATAGCAACGAAATGACTTTAATAATCATAAAAACATTCCCATTGCGAAAAAATATTCTCTCGTTATACAGAAGTATTACGTATTCCTGATGAGAAAAACACATTAGTATTGGAAACGTATGATAAGGCATAAATCAATAATCGATAAGACAAAAATACCATTCGGTTATAAATCGTAAGATGTAAGTGAAATATTTTAATGTTCTATTCGAACATATATACGTGTTCGAGATGTTAACGTTAAAATGTATGCTTTTTCATGCATACTGTGCAATTTTTACATAAATAAATAGAAATCTTATTTTGAGTCAATTAAATTATTATATATTTTTTTTAAATTTTTTAATTTACTTCTGAACCATTTTGTTATTTGTTTCGTCATCATGCATTTTATTTTAATAATAAATGTGTGACAAAATAAATTTGTTCATTTTTAATTAGTGTCTAAAATTATTGGAGTATTCATGCAAAGTTGTTATTTTACATAGTTTCAATTATATAATTTTGAAAACAATACAGTTCTGACACTCTTTTACAAATTAATACTATTTTTATTCCAGAAAGTACAAAAAGTTTTTAGACCCCAGAGTTCCAAGGTACAGAAAAATCCGATCATATTTTGCTGTACCCATACGCTCAATGGTGATTGCATTTCTATCGAAATCCGCATAAGCGGCAATCAAAAATAATCAATAATAATTTATTGACTCTTTTTCGTTGCAAATTTTTCAATGTGGATTAATCTTCATTCGGCTTAAGTTCCATCCTGGGAATATACCGTCCAATGTGGTTTACGGAGAGAAAAAAGGATTAATATGTGAAAATATATGGCACATTTAATATTTTGTACCAGTGATAAATTTAGTTTAGTTTATCCATAACTGCATTAAAATCTATTAAAATGTTAGAAAATAGTAAGAAATATAGATAAAACAAAACATTTACAACAAATGTAAATAAAACAAAACATGTATTAGCATATTTAAATAAATATATAAAAAATACTTTTTGTATTGTATTTTACTTATATCTGGGTCGTTTCATATGTTTGATAAATTTCTATAATATGGCACCACCATTCATTTGGTAATGTTACGGTTATCAAGTGTCACTCTTAAAACTAGCATAGGCGAAATTTCAGTCAGAAGCGACGCGTTGTTCACATTCTACAGATGTTTGAAGCAAGATTTGTAGCAGTTGTAGCAAAAATGGAAAAAAAACGAACAGGCCTTTTTGTAACGATTTGTCACCATTGATGAAACATGGATTTTCATTATACATTTGAGTCGAAGAAGAAGTCAAAGCAGTGGACAACGATTGGTGAAAATGCATCGAAGACCGTTTTGTCGGCTGGGAAGGTGACGGCCACAGTTCTTTGGTATTCTCAAGGGATCATCCTCATCGACTACTTAATGAAGTGAAAAACGATATCAGGAGCCTATTATGCAATTAATATTGGACTGTATGAAAAAAGAGCTAAAACAAAATCGGGCAAGATTGGAGCATAAAAAAATACTCTTTATCAGGACAACGCGCCGTTCAACAAATCGACTGTCCCAATAGAAAATTCGTACGAATTAGGCTCAAATTGATTCCTCATCCACCCTATTCTCCGGACATGGCCCCGTGCAACTTCTTTCTCTTCTCAAACTTGAAATTTTGGTTGGATGGGAAGAAATTTTCATCGAATGAGTGTCATCGCTGTCGTCAATGCATATTTTGCAGACTCGCTGGACCAAGT
Source organism: Acanthacorydalis orientalis (assembly GCA_034766995.1). NCBI lineage: Eukaryota > Metazoa > Arthropoda > Insecta > Megaloptera > Corydalidae > Acanthacorydalis > Acanthacorydalis orientalis. The sequence goes on from CM068322.1 coordinate 2,059,452, forward strand.
GTACAGCCCTCAATGGAGACTATGCTGAAAAATAAAATCGATTTTTTCCAAAAAACGGCGTATAATTGGCTTTTTTACAATAATTATCAAACGACCCTTATATATTTATATATATTATCGTAATTTAGCAGTTATTTTTTACAGTATTATTGGAGTTAAAAAACAAATAATTTATTTGTAGCCACGTATTTGCCGAAATGTTATATTCATGTGACTAGTAAAATATGATATTTATCAGTCTACCTGCTTCAGAGCTCCATTGTTGATATATACATATATATATATATATATATATATATATATATATATATATATAGAACTATTCGGTAAAAAAATAATTGTCTCGACCGTTGCATTAGTACACAATTCTACGAGTATAACCCGGAAGAAAAAATATTAATCACATATACGATTAAAATGATTCAACAAATTTAATTTCATTTTGAAGTTTTAATTTGCAATCTCTTTTTGTCTTCATGTAAAGAATGAGAAAAATTTAAATAATTGTATATTAAAATCTGTGAAATATTTTATTCTTATATTTTATGTATAAAACTCATCCTAATATGAATAAAAGATCATAATCGAATAAAATTTTGGCGTATAGTGATATATATATATATATATATATATATATATATATATATATATATATATATATATATATTTATAATATATACGCAGGTGACTTACATTATGTCACATATTAAATCATTTTGGATGTATAGTGTTATAGATTTCCTGTTGTGTATAAGGGACCATGGTGGAGATTGCCTACCGTACAACGTTTTCGTCTTACTAAAACAGTATTCTCGCGACAACAATTTATGACTGCTGCTATATTGTTCTGTGGAGTGTTTGTCGTGACTCTGATTTACATGTTTGCCAGAGCGTTCCGTTACTTATTACTATTACATGACTATTTTAAAAAGAGTGCTCTAATATTGGAGAAAAATGTATGGGCGTAACGTATATCTAGGGACATGTTTTAGTTTCAAACACGGTTTTTGGTTCTTTTTATGCGCGGAGTCATTGTATTTGATTTGTTGTGTATTAAATCATTTTATTTCATTATTTTCATACATTTTATATAAATATTAAAACGTTTTACATACTTTATGTAAAAAAATACAGTTTATATTTCTATATATAAAATAATTGTAAATTTTAATAAAAGATATATTTATATATGTGGCCTGTTTGTTTTTGTGAATGCGTTTCATATCACAGAACAGTTTTAAAATTGTGCCTAAATTAAATTTCATAAATGAATTCTTTATTTAACACACAAATCACAAATATAATTTTTGACGAAAAATATTCAATAGATGATTAATGATCTTTTTTGCCTTTGGTTATGCGCATTTCGATGACGATGGTATCATCCTCAGAACGCCAGCGTATAGAAAATTCTGATCTTTCTCTGATAAACAACAATTCAATATGATTAAAAACCATTTATCAATATTTTTAATTAGGAAAATTATGGTTTGTGGGGCGGAAGAAAAATTTATTTGTGAAAAAAAATATAAATCTTATTTCAAACTAATTAAAAGAAATATCATTATATCATACCGATTTTTCCAATAAGGACATAATATTTAGTTTGAAAAAAAAACATAGAGTTTTCACTAAAATTTCAAGTTTATTTTTTTATAAATAATAGTTGATGTATGCCATTTATAAATGAAAAATAATATCGTGTATGCCACCACTGCTTACTTTCTTACAAGTACTTACTTTTTGTTAAAATTTGCAGTATCATCCCTACACAACTGGGGCTATCTCACCAATTATTATACGGATTTCATCTTTCAGGTCAGAAATTGTTTTATGCTTATTTGGCGTAGACCTACCCTTTAACGTAACCCGAAAGAAAATGATTCAACGGTATTAAATCGCAGCACCTCGGTGATTAATTAACGTCTTCAGTTCTGGAAATAATGCGAGCAGGAAATTTCGTCCTCAATAAATCAATTTTTTCACCAGGTATGTGGCTTGCTACACTGTCCAGTTTGAACCACTTGTCCTCCAGATCAACATCATCTAATTTTGTCCACAAAAAATGGTTATCATATTTCGGTATCTTTCTTTATTCACAGTCATCGTCGTCACCAGCTTGATACTCAAAAAAGTAAAAACCAATGACTCCGCCGGACCGAAACGTACAGCAAACAGTAAACCTCAATCTCATCCTCGCTAATCGAAGAATTGTTAATTCAAATGGACGAGTATGTCGAGAAAAAATATCGTGTAATTCAGGAAATTTATTTTTTATAGAACGACCATTTTCAAAATACAATTGTATTATTTCAATTCGTTGTTTTGTAGCATACGAAGCTAAAATTAAAAATGCTAATGTCAAAATCTAACAAATGTCAAAAAAATATAACTGTCAGTTTGATACCTGTGAAATAAAACCCCTATAAAAAAGTGAAATCCCATTATAAAACAATTTATATTTTACTTAATACTTTGTTAATAACTTTATAAAAATTTTAATGATTTAATAGTATTAGGGATATTTTAAATTAAGTTTTTTGTTACTTAAGAGATGTCATTATTCTTTTTTCCTATACTTTTTATGGGTTTAATTAGTTGTCGTCTTTAAATGCCCCTTTTGATCTTTTCTTCGGTAAAATAGACAAACTTCTTTCCATTTAGTTTTATCACGATTTTTGGGTACTGATTATAAAACTTTTCTTTTCTCCTCGCGTACGCAATATATCATTACAGATGACTTATTACAATGCATTGAAATATTTTTGCTGTCTAACTTTTTTCACATTTCTCCAAGAACGTATTTTTTTACGTCGTACTCGTTATCCTGATGATAAAATAGAGATCGAATAATTCTTTCATACATACTGTAAGTCGAATAAATTTTTTAGCTTGATAATCAACATGTTGTTGAGAAAAATCCAATTTTCACTGTAATATAGTTCTTATAATCGCTCAATTTAAACAAGGTATTGTCTAATTATTAATTTAATCTAAAAGTGAATAAAATAAAATTATAATTTTAAGTATCAGAGGAATCTAACAGTTACTCGCTATACTCCCCCCTTGGGTGGGGGGGAGGTATTCACATCCTTCTCACTAACGCTCGTTCTTCTCTAACAAATAACAGAAATTAACAAATTATACGCACAAATAATTTGCGTAAAATATAATTATATTTCCTATTTTTATTGAAAAAGTTTATAAAAATTAACAACAAAATACAATGTTGAAATATGTAACAATTTTTTTATTCTAAAACTCCAGTGAATACAATATTTTGAATAAATGTCATTAGTTTTACATTGAAATCGTATAACCTCTTTCGATGTACACTGTGAGAGAGCTATAAACATGTGACTGATGTCAACCAATCAGAACAGAGACCACGCGATATCCATCAACCAATCATTGATGATCAGAAATAGAAATGGTTAACATGCTATTGTAGAGTGTAGTGGGAGGAGCAGCGTTGCGAGGAGATGTCTACACGAAAAAATTTTGGTTTTATGAAAATTTTTCGATGGATTTTTTCTATATATAGAAAGATAAAACATTATTAACTCTCCTGTTCCAGTGCGGTAAACTCAGATGATCGTGTGTTTTTATTTACAAATAATTTTCTTTCTCTTACTCATAGAACACTGATATTCCTTGTTATACCCTATTATTTGGTAGTATCACTCATAAGTTTAAACAAATAATGATAAAAATGGCAAATATTACTTTAAATCTCTCTTGTATTTCAAAACCAATCTCAACCCTTTTACGCATGCGTGGTTCAATGGATGTCAGTTTACTGATCTTCAAACGTTTGTCGTGAAGAAATAGAGTGATCTTTTCAATTAAATTTCTTTATTTTCTTGTAATAAACATGTTCTCTTGATATTAATCACTGGTGTAAAGATTGACTTTGATGTTCAACTAATTAAAAATCTTTCTATTCCTTCATAAATAAATAATCTTCACGAAAAATATTACCGGTAAACTGTATGTACTGCACCAGCACAAAGACATTTAAAAAGGAGCATCGGGCTGAAAGAGTTAAAAGACTGAAAGTTAATTTTTTCCAATAGTGAGAAGAAATATATAAATTTACTATCTAAATGATTTTAGCACATTATTTTTAATTTTTATATCATTTGTCGATACTTGTGCTTTTACTAAAAACATCTCCATGAATTGCATAAACGACATCGAGTATAACTGTTTTTCATAAAATTATTCTTTCACTTTTCAGTTTTATTTTTAAATATTTTCTTGTTAAATGTGTATTTTAACCATTTGTACTGATTGGTTGGTTATTGGGGTTTAGGGCGCTTCGACAACTATTTGTACTATTTTGTGTTACTTATTCAACTTGTTATTTCTTATATATATATATATATATAAATAAATATATATATATATATATATATATATATATATATATATATATTTATTTATATATATATATATATATATATATATAAATAAATATATATATATATATATATATATATATATATATATATATATATATATATATATATATATATATATATATATATATATATATATATATACATATATATATATATATATATGTATATATATATATATATCATTGTATTTTTTTAATGAAACAGTTCATGGAAAAATAATAAAAAAATGTTCAAATATATAATTTAAAATTTTTCCATATTTTTAAATGCTATACCAAAAATTTAAAAAGAATAAGATTATATTATGAATGAAACTTGTTCTTAGAATCAAATTCGGTTACCTTACTCGAAGCTGTCAGCAAATGTAATATTATTGGTTTATTTTGAAATATGATATTTGAATGTGAAGGTCGCATCTATTAACATATTTACATATACATTTGAAATCATATTCCATTATTGATTTTGAATTTGATATATGAGAACTGATATTTGTAAGAAGCTGTTTAATTCAAAATGTGCTACATAGTTATCTGAACATTCGTTCTATGCAAATCAAGTATTTTATTACATGCTAACCCATTTCCGACATGATGAATTGATTATGTTTATTGACAAATAATTTAATATTAATTGAAGGTAAGTACACTTTCTAGTACATTGCAAGAATCAGTTATATATTTTTATTATTATTTAAAAACCCTATAATTACTCAGTTATTTTTTTATACAAATTTTTAAATTAAACCTAAGACATTAAACATAATATCAGAACACAAAAATAATAGACAATAAATTTTTTTTAGATAATCAAAAATTGTATATTGCATGATAATTACTTGATACGGTAGTGTCTTCTTTATGATATGATTTTAAAATAACAAAGAGGATGATATTTAACTTGAAATATCATTGAAACAAATCGAAAACTTTTTACCGATTTGAAATGTATTGAATCTGTTTCAATTAAATATAAAAAATACTAAATTTCTGGTCTGATGTTCAGAATAGTTTTGATATAATCTCAGTAAATTACATCTTAAAAATGATTTATGAAAACATTTTAAAGTTAATCGATATCTACAATAAGTAATACTTTTTTGTAATTATTTTGAGAAAGTGAAATTATATTCTAAATTTCTTCTTTATTAACATATTTAATATTTAGGTGTAGTTCAGGAAGATGTATATTTTCAATTAGGTAAATTTATAAAAAATAAATATATACGCTAACTTGTTTTCCTTCAAAATTGTAGTTTGTAGAGCTTCAGAGCAAAGTAGAAATAAATAAGAATTTTACCTATTATTCATAACAATTTATATTTCGTTTCCACAAATGTATTATTTTCTATGCACATAAATTTTTTTTAAAAATATTCAAAAATTCCTTATTGTTCATTTCGGGTAGTCCATGTATATTTTAATAATGGTATCATCTTTAGAGAAAAGATGTAGAGAAATAATTTTTTTCTTATATAATAGGAGGCTTTGCCATCTTTTTACTGTGCTCGTCAATCTTCACGGGAGCTTGGCTACCGCTCTCTCCACTCTAATAAATAACAGAAATTAACAAATTATACACAAAAAACAATCCAAATATAAGTCCTAAAACTTTGAATGAAAAAGTTTGTAATAATTAAGAATACAATACATTGTAAGAATACAATGTTAACACGTTGAATGCCTTGGGGGTCACCGGTGACCGTCACTCCACTTGTCTTTAGCGCCGTGGAAGTTATCGGTGACTGGCGATGCCAAGATTAGTGAAAACACATAATTCAATTAAATGGTAACATTTATATAGTTTTAAATTTTCTTATCGTCATATCAATGATATAAAAACTAATGGACAATAAAATATCGAAGCGTCATCGAAACAAACGCACTTCAGCGCCAGGGAGGGGGTCACCAATAACCCCCACTAAGATAAATACATAAAACATGATAATACAGTTCAACTTAACTGTTGTATATTATATTTTAGTACAATATACATCACACAACAAAAAAATCCTTACGGCGCCTTGGGCAAGTCATACAAAATTGATGAGGAATTCAACGTGTTCAATTCAGAATGTGTAACAATTGTTTTTAATTTGAACCTTCAGTGAATACAATATTTTTAATAAATGTCATCGGTTTTACATTCAAATCGTATAAACCTCTTTCGTTGTACGCTGTGAGAAAGCACTTACTTGTGATTGATGTCAATTAATCAGAACAGATAACACGCCGTCTCCATCAACCAATCAGAACACGAATAATCGGTTACACATGACGACGATCACTTTTTGATTTTTATTAATAGAGAGATTATTTACTGTTGAGATTATTGTAGATATTTTTCTGATTCTGCGTTCTGAGACGATTCGCTATTTAAATGATTATTACCTATTCAAAATCAACAATTTTGATAAAGCGTATGGAAAGTAATTCAATTATAAAAATAAATTTGTCCATAATATCAAAACATTTTAAGTTGTAAAATTTAATAGTGACCGACTGTACTAAGAGAATTATTTATTTTTTAAACTTAATAAGTACAAATAAAATTTTTGGTTTAAAAAAATGTGAATTTGTATTTTCCGTGTATTTTATAATAGTTAAATATTTTTCTGTAAATTATTTATTTATATTGTTTTGTTGTTGTTTATTAACATGTAAATTTAAAAAAGTAGTACTATGAAAGAATTATTTGTACTATTTAGAAGTTTACGGTATTTTTTTTTTAAAAAAATAACAGGTATTGTTTCATAATTTGATAAAATTGATTTTATTCTATTGGTTTGCTTGATAAACATGTGATGAAATTAGAACTGATAAAATGAATATGATCTTGAAAGAATAAAATTAAATCAAAATAAACAGAATTACTTGACAACACAATATTTATTATTTTCAAAACATGTCTGAACATAAAAAAAAAATATATAAAATTTGAGTAGTCGTATAATCCTCTACGGTTTCCGAATAACACTCACGAAAACGTGAAATACTATGACAGTTTTCACCCTTCTGAAATAACTGACTGACATTTGGGCCGTTACATCGCAGCTAACATAATTTATATAGTCATGGGAAGGAGACGGAGCGTCATACGCATTCAGATAAAGTAATGAGTAGTTCCATTCTATATTGCGACATTATTTTCGTACGTATACACACTAGTATGAGGTGGTGGCAGTTAGATGGATGTCGGTAGGTGTGCTGGCGGATGACGGCTGTCGACGTCTTTCTTGAAAACTACGAAAGACTTGCACAGACTATCAGAATATGATACGCGCGTGTTCCGTTGAAATTTTCCTTGCAGACCGAATGTCCGCCCACACCACTTCTACCTCGTTCCGTTGCAAAACGTTCCCTCACCGTACGCTGTTTCTCTCGCTTCCGCGAACGCATTATTGTTAAGGTGGGGGCTGGCGAGTACTGAAAGCCCTTATGAATCCAAAGCAGCATTCATTTTATCTGCTGTGCCATAAGGAAATGTGAAAATAATTGTATATGTGCTTTTGTGTACCCATGTATGTGTGTGTGTGTGAGTTTCCTGTATATAAATACATACACATACGTGCCTGTGTGTTGTATATATGTACCTATTTATGTAAGTATGTATGCACTTGTGTAAGCTCCGTTACGTGCGCAAGCTTAAATTCAACGTAAATATGTGAATGTGTGTATACGTATTTATTTTATATATAAATTTATGTTTCCTGTTCCTAATTCGTATCTTTTTCTTTAACTTAAAGGAATGATTCCGAGTATATTTCAAAAGATTTAGATCAAAATAAGTCCGTTGAATTCAATATTTATTGATAACATTCTTTGAGAAAAGTTTTACTTCTGAAAAATGTTTACGCTTTGACAAATTTTGTCCGTGTAACTTAATTAAAATATACTTTTTTGGATTTTTGTATGCAAATATAATTTTAAGTATAAATATGTATTACGTGTATTCAATGTAATAAACATACACATTAATTTAATATATAATTGTTTAATTTAACATTCTACCTCATGTTAATCCATGTATGATGATTAAGAAACAACTCATTATTTTAAGTCAATTCTGTATTCATGCATAAGACTTTATTTATTTTTAATTATATTAATCGTTTAATATTATTTTGGTTCAAGTAGAATGTTGAATTCTTCAAACAAAAAATACATGGTTTTTTTGATGAGTTTGGTAAATTTCTATAATATGGCGCCATCATTCATTTAGTAATGTCACGACTATCAAGAGTCATTTTTAAAACTAGCATAGACGAAATTTCAGCCAAAATCGACGCGTTGTTCATGTTCTACAAATGTTTGAAAAGAGCATTTTTAGCAAAGTTGCAACAAAAATGGAAAAAACGAGTTCCGTGCAATGATAAAACATTTTTATTTGAAAAATTCGATAGACCAAAAAACACATGAATGGACAATTCAACCCTATGTTTGGCGATGTTTAATTGTAATCTGCAGGCCTTTTTGCATTGATTCGTCACCATGGATAAAACACGGATTCACCACTACATGTCTGAGTAAAAGTAACAGTCAAAGCAGTGGATAACGACTGGTGAAGTAGTACCGAAGAAGGAGAAGACCATTTTGTCAGCTGGTAAGGTGATGGTGACTGTTTCTTGGAATTCCCAAGGAATCATTCTGATCGGCTACTTAACGAAATGAAAAACGATAACAGGACCCTATTATGCAAAATTATTGGACCGTTTGAAAGAGCTGAAACAAAAATGGTCAAGATTGGCGTACAGAAAAGTACTCTTTCACCAGGACAAAATGCTGTCCCACAAATTGACTGTCGGAATGGCAAAATTGCACGAATTAGGCTTTGAATTGATTACTCATCCACCGTATTCTTTGGACTTCTTTCAATTCCCAAACTTGAAAATTTGGTTCCGTGGGAAGAAATTCTCGTCGAATGAGAAAGTGATCGTCGCCGTCAATTCGTATTTTGAGGACTCGCTGGACAAAATGTACAGCTCTCAATGGAGACTATGTTGAGAAATAAAATCGATTTTTTCAAAAAAACGGTATTTAACTAGCTTGTTTACAATATTTATCAGACGACCTTTGTATATTAAAAAAAGGCAATTAGAAATTGTCTTTTAGAGAAGTGTTTGTATATTTTCTAAACAAATTAAACAGTGGATTAAAACATTTTTAGTAGAACAAAATAAAAATGTTTTAATCAGTCAATAATTTTTGTTTGCATATTTGATCCTCTATATTTACTTTAAAATATTTTCGTAATTTTAAGATTAAGTATAATTTACTTTATATATTATACCATGAATGAAATGATTATTTATCAGTTAAGTTACTAAAGTTTTAATTTGTAACGTTTATTCGTAAAAATATGAATAACTATTTTAATAAGATTTTTGAATCAATTGAAATGAGATACGCCATTTATTTTAAACATAAACATTCTTTTTGATTTTTGTCAAACATTTTTTAATTTTATAATTACTCTACAAAATTAAAAAGTTGTTCAGATGGTAGTCATATATTATAATTAATACATTTTTCTTCATTTTTGGAAAAAATGTATGATTACGTTGGTAAAACTAAAAAGTAGATAAATCATTCTAAATATTAATCGATATTTTATTTTATTTGATAAATTATTCTCAATTATAGTAATATTTTATTTTTTTTTATTTCTTGTTGATAATTTTGAGTTCTAGATCATATATTTAATATATTATTTTGACGTTATGTCGAAGTATATACATTTATATCGTGACTATAATCACTGTCTTTTAAAACTATATTCGTGAATTTCGGATTAAATTTTATTGAAGAACAATATTAAGTATAAACTTCTTGTCGTGTAATCAATGTAGTTTATTTTTTACCAGATCATGCATATATGTACGCACACACATACACACATATATATATATATACATATTGCATATTCACATAAACACACATATTGACATTTCATATATATATATATACTAAAATATATTGATATTCAGTAATCATTATTTATTTTGCTGAATTTTAATTACTTGTTCTTTGCACAAAAAAATTTTATTAAATTACAAATTTCATTCTAATTTTAGATACAAAAGGCGGCTGAAAAGGGAGGTTCCAATCTATTAAATTGTTTGAAATATATTAATGAAATCGAAAAAGATAAAAGTTGAAATATAGTCTTTCAAATGGTATATTTATATTTAAACACCAACATTTTCAACATATTTCTGACAAATTCTAATAAGTTTATTTATTTAGTCAGTCATAAAATATGATATATGTCGTTCAATATATCTTCGATGGAAGGTTTAAGTTGAATTTTAGATACAAAATGTATCCGATTTGTCCCAATTCGTTCTTGTGAAGATCAAAGTTCTCATTTTTTGTCTAACACTTTAAAATAGATCGGTTTAAGCAATGATTACAGGATATATTTTTTAGTTTCCAATAAATGTCTGCAGGTGTCTCGTTTTCAGTGATAAAATATTCTATGACGATGCACTGTTTTAAACGTATTGACAGTGTTAGTATACAATTTCGTATTTACTCTTACTACGTAGTATATACTGTAGATTGACTGATACAACTAAGCAAAATTATGTGATAATTCAAAGCACATAATGTGAATACGCAAACGTTACTTTCTTCTCTTTTGAAAGTTATGATTTCGTGTACAAAACTTTTCATAGTTCTTAGTAGATTGACATTTAAAAAAGTGGAGTTACCGTGACACTCTCTCTTAATAGTTATGTCTGGTATTTTAAGTGTTTTGACATTATGCTATTAGAAAAGATATATACAACACAGCACTGCCATTTAACTGAACTGAAACAGATATATATATATATATATATATATATATATATATATATTGGATGTACATAACTGTATTTAATTCTAATGCTCTGCGTTTCTATTTATTTATATTTAACCTCACTATTTATGACGAGGTATAAGTTATATTATAATTATTTTGTATACTTTTAAATCAATGAAAGAGTATATTTTTTAGAATAAAAAAAATATTATTTAATTAAATACTTGTATTTATGTGATATGTAATATTTTTTATATTTTGAGTTAAAGTGTTTTAAAAATCTCAATACAAATAATAAATTATGTACATGACATTCTATGCTTATGATGCATTTAATTTTTAAATAAATATCCCTCTCAAAAAATCGAATGTTTTTTTTCAATCGAAAAATAGTACACTACTTAAAACAAAAAAAAATTTAGTTTTTTTTTATACTGAAGTTTCACTTGATGACATTTTTCATTAGAGTTATAATATATGTAAAAAAATAATTTATAAAAGGTGTTCCTAATGTTCGTTTATATTTGATATGTTTTATAATTTCAAACAATTGATTTAAATTTTATTTGTTTATTTCCATCATTTCAATTTCTTCGGCTATCCTTTATTCTTTTAAACTGTTAATAAACTGATAATAATTATTTATTACTTTATTGTTATAGTGATAATATTGTGAATAATCTGACTATATATTCTTGCTTTTGTCAAGATCATAAAAAATTCGGAAATGTGAGTTAAATTTATATTTGTGATTTGTGTATTTAAATTTACTTTCGATAGACATAATTATTAAAATTATTATTGACATGTTTTGATTTTTTGTATTAATATAGTGTTAGAACTTTATTTGTCATTTTTATTATCGTTGCCCGTGTAATGTATTTTTAGTTTCGAAATCCACAGGACACAGGAATAAAAATCAATTCGCGTCTTAATAATAGATTTATTAGTTTATAATATAACTTAATAATAGAAACATATAACGAACCGAGTTTATAATCGACTGTTAATTAGTATATTGACTGGTTCTTACTATTATAATCGACTGGGTACTATGGTAATCAACTGGGTGCTATGATAATCGACTGGGTAGCGAACATGTCGATAGCCCTTATATATGGTCACTTATCGGTAGGAAAAATTAAACTACAAAGTAGATCACGAGTACACATCGTCATCTTCCTACTGTTTACACTGAATAATTTGTTGTGGATAATTTGTTTTGTACAAGTGATATAGTTGAACTATGATTGTTTGTTCCTTACAAACAGTCATATGTTTGTAAATGAATGTAAGTAGTTTATGAAGGTGAACACGTTACACCTTTTTCTTCAAAAATTGTCTTTAAACAGTACCAGCATACTTTTGAATATATTATTTGGCCATGTGGATAATCATTTTTAAATCTTTGAATCTCCTTAGAATAAAAGTTCTCTCTAACAGTACATAACATATGATCATTTCATTAGTAGGATTTAATTAAAAATATTTTTTTTCTGCCAAAATTAGTACTGAAATATAATTTAAATACTTTCGGTTCACATTTATCAGGGAGTTGAGATTTAAATAACAAGACGTAATATAAATAACAAGAACTAAAGTTTTATTATTTTAAAAATACCTATAAATAATACAGAGCACGAACAAGTAGCGTAGTTGTTTTGCTTGCTGCTATGTTAAGGACTGACAATTGCCGGGAGCGTTATCGCGTTAATGAGAGCCTTTATATATGGCGTCAATCATCATATGATAATAACCATGCCCTTCGTCAATTGATTTTTTTACACTATATCGAAATTTTACATCAATATGGTTCATAACATTTAATAAAATAGACATATTGTTTCAGTGTAAAAATTCGTTACGATTTGAAATTGTACTCAACTCAGGCGATTATTTTTCGCAGAAAACTCTTTTATTCATCAATTATGTATTCACCATTGTTTTCTGCAATCATTTTTCAACGCTTAGGCAGTTGTGGGGTTCTGCGTTCGTAAAAGCTGTACGGTTTTTCGGTAAAAAAGGCGGTGAGGTATTTCTTGACGGCTTCCACGGTATCAACTTTTTTATCGTTTAAACTGTTCTGCAGCGACCGGAACCAATGATAATCCGAAGGTGAAATGTTTGAAGAATACGGTAAATACGATATCATTTCCCATTTCAACTGCTTCAGTTTTAACAGAGTCAGTTTTGCTGGATATGGTTTTGAGTTGTCGTGGTGGAAGATGACCCACTTGTGATTGGCCAAAATCGGACGCTTTTCTTCAATTGCTGGATTCAGGTTGGTTAATTGTTGATGGTACTTATTCTTAGTAATCGTTTGGTCTCGTGGGAGTAGTTCAAAATAAACAACACTTTTGAAATCCCACCAAATATACAGCAAAACCTTCATCGGTTGTTAGCCAGATTTGTCGAATGGTTCTGCTCCTTCATTCACTTGTTTCAACATTCGTCTACGTCAGACATTGTTGTACAGTATCCATTTCTCATTACTAGTCATTAACTGATCCAAAAAAGGTTCTTGATTGAGGCGTTCCAGCAAGCAAACTGCCAAAGGGGTGCAATCAAACTTATTTTTTTCAGACGAGTGCACCACTCACGTATCTAGAGCTTCAACGTGAATTCCAGCTTCTTTAAATGCCGAAATGCAGCCGATCTGTCAGCGTAAAGAGTTCCGTGAGTTATTGTTAACTAAAGCGCGCACAATCTAGTCGTTGATCTCAGTAGGTTATCCAGAGCGAGGATGAAATTCGAGATTCAAACCACCAAGTCTAAATTTAGTAAACCAATTCTTCACAGTTGAAAGTGATAGTACAAGGTCCAAACACACCCCCGAATTTTTTTCGTAACCCTGCCAACGGTTACTCTTTTTCGAAACTCGTACAACGTAACGTAAGTGTATCTTTTCGTTGTCCATTTTCAAAAATTTTTCTTACACACAAATCGAACCGAAACAAATGCATATGATGCTCAAATGACAGCTGTGACAGTCCCCTTCCAAACAACATATAACATGAATATATCTCAATTACGAATGCCGCCATGCGGCACTCTTAACACCATTTATTGAATTGTATACGAACTTTTGCGGTGATACAATATTTTTAAATTCATACATACTTGTATATTACATCAAAGAACATAGCCGAATCGAATAAAATAATGAAAATAATTAATTTGACGTATATAATACTGGACGCCAATTACACTCAATATTCAAAATGTTATAAACTATTAATTAAATTTTATTTTTTAAATAATGTTTAGATATAACTTTTTAAAAATAAAAATAATGTTTTTACATAAATTTTAAATATAATGAAGTAAAAAATAAATAATTTTTCACAATAATACGCAATGAAGTGCGAAAACATAAATACCGTAAATATAAAAATATAATCTATATTTATTTATGTAAAAAAATAGAACGAAGTAAATTGTACTTAGAAGAAGGATGGACATGTATCATAGGCATAGATTGTTAATTTTTTGTAACTACAATTTATTATTTTATAGAAGATTTATATTTATTCGTCGATATCATATGTATAAGTTAGTATTAAGTATGGAAAAACTTTGTTGTATAATGGAAAAATAATTTAAACATCACGTGCTTTTTTGTTGTATCACATGCAGGTTAAAATAAACAGAATATCTTATAATCGGGATGGATATATTTATTTCCTTACATACTTGTTTATATAATGTATTTAATTTTAACATATTAGACATTTCAATTAATAAATACACATTCTTCTCACCTGTAAATAATTTTATTGAATAAACATAAAATTATTTTCTTTAATTATATTATTTACTTTTATATTTATTTATGTAAAAGTAAATAATATTATAAAAGAGAATAATTGAAGTAAATATATATATGTAAGTATATATATATATATATACATACATATATATACTACTCTTTTCTTTTCATGAGATGTATTATTCAGAAAAAGTACCTTTTTTAAGAAAACATATTTTTCTTTTATATGGAAGCCAATTATATATATATATATATATATATATATATATATATATATATATATATATACATTCAAAATAATATAGTATGCATCGGAGATAAGGAAGAATAAAATAATATTGATTAATTGTTTTTGATATTCGTCTATTTGCTTAGATGCTTACTATGACAACAGGTTTTATATTACAAAAGTCAATAATTTTTATATTTAGAAAAATGGATAGAATAACTAAAAATTGATATTTATTATCAATAAAGTTAGGAAGAATATTGATAACAATTGAGTTTTTGGAAATCAAAATAATGTGAACAGAGAATATGCTTTTTCATGTGCCGAAAAATCTTATATCTTCTCAAAAGGTAATTTAGTTTTTTTTTTCTCTACAGTTATTATGAATGATTTTAACTTTAGTTTTATTTATTTTGATCAGATTGGAAAAAGTAAATTTATTTTTTACTGAAATTCAAAATACAAACAAACATTCAAATTTAATCCAATATAATTTTTTTTTAATAAACTAAACAAATATATTAGAATGATGTAACACCCACACTATTGATCATTTTTAAGAAATAATCTATTTTGAAATTTAAATCAATAAATTCAATTGTTTTACAATTTTAGGAACATGTAATAATTGTGATATAATTATGTATGGCAATATTCGATAACATAAATAAAGTTGAAAAAATATATTATTTCACACCTTATTGCGACTTTTGAAGAATAAAGAAAGTTTCTTGTTGTATTGTATGTATAATATAATAGCTTAACAGATGAATTACGAAGTATATTTTATATAAATAAACAAGTTCAAAGATAGAGAAGCTTTTATATAAAAGATATCCGTGATATTATGATATTATTAATTGAGTAATATAGATTTAAGTTTGACAAATTATACTCATTTGATAAAAAAGAAAAATATTTTCAAATTAGATTAAATAAAAAAAGAACATCCAATCGACAATCTTAGTAGAGTAACAAATGATTTCAATGAATCAGTCTTGAAAAAGTAACAATTTATCACACTTTATATATATATATATATATATATATACTCCAATACGAATATATGTGTATTGAATGTATGTATAAAAATGGTATATATATATATATATATATAACATTTTCTTCTGTCTGTTCTTTTTACTTTTCATACAGCGAACCATTTTATTTTCCATACATTATCATTTCTTACTTTGTGGTAAATTCACGTACCGTACATTTCTTTATAACTCGTACTGGAATGAATATAAAACAATATTCGTTTGTTATAAACGTCGTGATAATACTATAATCACCCATGGGAAAGCTATACGTTAGATAACTTTCGAAAGCGCGGTCGTAAAGTTCGACTATGTAAATTGGATAGTGTTTGTTAGAGGATTCGTGCACCGAGATCATCAACTCAGCAATCATGTTTATAGTTCTAAAAGTTCAACACAAGGGATTAGTGTACTTAAGTGTAAGCAATAGTGTAATATTAAATTTAAGTTTAATCTCATCGTTTTAATTATAATTATATGAAGAACTTCAGTCCGGAATGTCTCATTTGAAGAATAGAATCGTAAATAAAATTAAATAAATATTACATTTATATGTATTAAGTAAAAAACATACAAATAATTTATAGTAATATTATATTGTAAAAAATTTTCATATGTTAGGAATTATTAATTTCATAATACTCATTTGCAGCAAACAAATGAATTTTCAAGAAAATATAAGTATGTTTATAATATATATTATATATATACAGGTGCCTGTAAAGAACTTATTAAATTTGAATAATAAAAAAACTTATATGTAAAAGATATTTTTTGTGCAAATTTGTGCAGTCAATGGAAAATTAGTTTTCAAAAATAACATCATCTAAATGCAAACCATTATGTGTACGGCACTACTAATCAATTCCTGAAATTATTCATCACGCTGCGACAAGTTGTGTCCGAGATTATCTCAATTTCTTGCCGGATATATTTTTTTTAACTCTAGTATGGATCCGGGATTTGTAAAGATAGAGCCTACTTCTGCATCATCCCCATAAATCGGAGTTAAGTCCGGGCTACGAGTAGACCGTGTTATGCCATCTCGAGATATTAATTTATTCCGAAAAAATGCTTGAACGACCTGTGGAAATGTGTTTGATGTATGACATGTCGCTCTATCTTGTCGAAATCATCCCTGGTGATTGTACCCATTAAAATCTAGCAAAGCGGATGTAAAAAAGTTTCGAATCATTTCCAAATATCGATCCGAATAACCAGTTACCGTGCAGTCTCTAGCGTCTTCAAAAAAACATGGACCAATTATTCACTGAGCCAACATAGCGGTTCAAATTATCACTTTTCTACTGTGTAAAGGCTTTTGGTGCTTGAGTTTTGGATTTGTCTCACTTCAATAATGACAGTTTTGTTTGTTGACGTGCCAGTTGAGATGGAAATGTGCCTTATCAGAGAGCACAATGATGTTAAATGTTGGATGATTATCAAATATTTCATTGGTATAATTGGTAGTATATATATTGTATATATATATATATATATATATATTATATATATATATATATATATATATATATATATATATATATATATATATATAATTGCTTACAAACAAAGAAATCATTGATGAAATTGAAGATATTATTGTCAACGCAACATAAAGATGCTGATATTTTTTTTTAAAAGTAGACTATTTTAGGAATTTAGAGCAATTGATAATAACGTTGTAGCAAGGTGAGCAAAAAGTAACCAATCGATTTCGATGTCTTAAATTTTTTTTAAAAAAAACGAAAAATAAACCCAACATTAATGTAAAACATTTATTTGAAAATCACAACGAAGTAGGAATACAATATCTGATAGATGTCCACCTCTGGATGCTGCACAAGCACGAACTCTCTCTAAATCACATTTTTCATAACTTTTAGCAAATCTCATGAGATATATTGGCAATATCTTCATGAATTGTCTCATTCAGTTGCTCAATTGTTGTCAAATTATTCCTGTATACATTGTCTTTGAGATAACAAAAGTCCAGTGCTTTATGATTTGGTGATCTAAAGGGCCGGAATATATCGCCAAAACGAGAAATTAATCGTCCTGGAAATATAGTTTTTAAAATGTCTGTTGTTTCTCTTGATGAATGGCAAGTTACGACAATCTGTTGAAACCTTATGTTTGAAGGATGCGTTCCTCTATTTCTTCTGCAAGTTCTGTATCATCCCACGATAACGTTCACGTGTAATTGTAAGAGAGTTCCCTGTATTGTCTTCAAAAAAATAAAGACCGATCACACCTTTCGCGTAAATTCCCCAACAAACTGTAACACGACGAGGATGTAAATGTCGCTCATATATAGCACAAGCATTTTATGAGCTCCAGATACGACTATTTTGTTTATTAATAAATCCCCTGTGATCAAAATGTAGTTCGTCACTCATTATCAATTTTTATAAAAAAAATCAATCTCATTATTTATTTCGTTCTAACGTGAAACGCATTTTTTTAATTCTGCCACGTATACTCTCCATTACAGCCAACGCGCTAACGACAGTGACGCGTCGAATCAAAATAGCGGCAAATTCGCTTCAGTCAGTTACATATCGCCTATCCAGTATAAAGTACATAAAGTTTCTCATTATGGACCGGTATAAAATGTTGTGAACACTCAACAATCAATCAGAGACAACAATCTAAATGTAAACGTAGACAACTGGGTAAAAAAAACTTCAATACTGTGGTATTCATTAAACTTAAAATTATAGATTTTACGTGAGAGTAGTTGTGAATGATTCTGCTATATTTTAATGTTAACTCTTCTCGATTGTATACGCGCATATTCCAATTTCATTAATAGCTCGTATATTTGAATAGGTCATTTCAAAAAGTAAATAAGTCATATTTTTTCAAAATTATTTTTTTTTGAGGAAATTAGATCCTTGAGGGTAGTTTCATAATCAGCACAAAAATTACATTAGCCACCTTATGCTGCGCTGTTGAACCTGACCACGCCATTGCAAAGTCATTGCAAAAAAGCATATGGATCGAAGATTTCGAAAACTTTAAAAAAGTAGACAAATTAAAACCAGGAAAAAATAACATCTTGCAGGAGCACATGCCATTTTACAACGAAATATTCAGCTGGCCAACCGAAGAAATGGAAGAAACTCTGCTAGAATTCGATGTCGAATGTTATTATGCAAACTAATATTAGATTACAAGTGAGATACATATTTGTGTGCTATAATATATTTTTTTAATAAAAAATCATAACAAAAAATATCTTTTTTAAACAATTTATTATGCATTTAATACTATTCCCTTCAAAAACAACATGTCAAAACAATTTATGTTGATTTTTCATACATTAAGGTTTCATTCATACTTCAGAAACCATTAAGCAACTAAAAAATTAAAGACCAAAAAACATATTAACAAAAAAATCTTATTATTTCTGTGTTATGCAGTTTTTATTGAATTCTGTAAAATTTTAATTCTGTGACTTATGTAGTTTTTGAAATGACCGACTAATTTGTAACAACATACTAGATGTGTCTACTCGGTGTATGCAGCTACTGTGTAATGATATTGGGTGCCGAACCTAGAACCATGGCCCATGCTTTAGAATGTAGTGTTATATTGTCGGTTTAATAGGAGCTGATGTATCAAGATGTTGAGGAAAGACATAAACTGGAGAGATTCAGGCAGAAGGTAATGTTCTCTTATTAATAAAATATGTTAACAATAAAATTAAGAACAAGCAGAATAATAATGTAAATGAGTCGTTTCTAAATGAAATTCGTAGTGAAAACCATTCATTTCCACTTTTTATTGGTTGTAACTATTTGTTTTTAATATACAATGTAGAATAATTACGTACAGCCCAATTTTAATTAACTATTTTTTATCCATTTTAATTAAATTTGTAATTTCAGTACCAGCTAACATAATTCAATAACCGAAGTATTTTTTAAACAATTTGAATTTTAAATCAAAGAGATTTACATAATTTAAAATTATTTTTTAGATTGCAAAGTAAATAATAATTAATTGATATGAGTTGACATTATGAACCTATATTAATATTAACAATTATTAATTAAACTAAGTAACTAATTTTTCAAGTTTCTTTTTTAGCCATTAACGCGAATATTTATTTATTTATGAATCAAAATAATTTAAAACAATCAACGTTTTTTTTAGAAAAAAATGTTTTGATAACCCCAGTATTTTTAAACATATACGAAACAAATTAATAATGGTGTTTGCGTTCACTTCACTCTAACAAATTTTCACATATACATGTCTGAACTGATTTACATATTTATCACCAGAATTTAAAAATTATCAGAAACATCAGCGAGATAAAAAATCAGTCTTATTGAAAATATTGATGGCAAATGCACGTGCATATATACACGTGTAAACGTGTGCTTTCGAGTGAGCTAAAACTGAAAGAGGGAAAAAGCGGTAGGGAACGGCAATGAGATCAGTGAGCCATGTAACATAACAGTCCCCACCATATGCATATTACTATATACATGTGTATCAGATGAAAATACCGAGCTGTTATAGATTTTTTTGCACGTTATGGAAACCGTTTTACATAATGTAGATAGGATTGGGAAACGACGCCACTCGCCGACGGCAGATGACTCCATTGTTAGCACACTGTCGTTTTACACGAAAATATTCCTACACAAATCTGTGTCTGCTCTCTCTCTCTATATATATATGTGTAATCAAATCAACTCGTGTACGAGATGTAGAACGTGACAGTGTATGCTTAATACATGTGTGTATTAATTAACAATACATACAATATACTAGTGTGTTTGCTTCATGTTTCGGCACCTTTCTGTATTATTGCTTCACTACAAAATACCTTAACTAATTAAGAGCGCTAAATATACATACATTTGCATACATACACACACAAACTCACACATACACACATATATAAATATATATACATGTTTATGTATATATATATATATATATATATACATATATATACATATATATATATATATATATATATATATATATATAAATTTATGTTTACTATTCTCATCATCAACAGTGTTTATCGATCCATTACTGGATAAGGGTTTTCTATGGATTCTATCCATTTCCATTAGTGACCATTTATTTTCATTATATTCTTTTTCTTTGTGTAAATATATATATATATATATATATATATATATATATATATATATATATATATATCAATGGGGGTCAAATAAATACAATATTTATTCTTTCAATTATAAGGTTTTTACATCTCAATTATAGTTTAGTTATATTGTTTATTTGTGTTAAAATGAGAAATGGGCTTTGCGAGTAATTTTATTCTAAGAAAAGATATTAGGGATCTAAATAATAAAATAATTTTCAAATTAAATTTTGTCCTAAAATTGGTGTTCATTGTTATATACTTATTGTAATATGCGTAAAATGATGCTTATGATATTGTCTTAATTTAAATTGAGCTTCTCTACATCAGTTAAGAGTATTGCAAGACAATATAATTGATTCACTTACATATATATTTAGTTTATTTATCGACAATCTTTTTAATGGTTTCAAATCAAAAATGAGATCTTTAGTGGATGGTTTTGTAATATTTAAAGACATTTTACTAGAGTTGAATGTTTAGCAACCTCAAAGAAGATAGAAATAAAATTCTCAAATGGGTGAAAAATATGTGTTTCTTTACAATTCTTGAATTTTAGCCTTGGTATTTGAAATTCTTACCCACCCCACATTCATGTTAAGTTCAGTCATCGATATACTTCACTATATCGTACTATCTTAAAATTTTATATAACCTAACAACAAGATATATTGTAATATGTCAATAAGTTTCAGTTTGAGAAGCACGTGGTATTTCGCCATGCACATCGAGTTAATGATCCAAAAAGATTTCACTATGTTTATAATACGAATATTATGTCGTAAAATATAAATTTTGCATTTTCTTATATTTTTAGTTCATCCTTGTATTATTTACTATTTTCCTGACAATATATTGGTTATTGTTAATTTTGCAATTTGTAACGCTGAACTCAAATGCAATTGTAGGTACAATTTCAAATATAAACACATGGAAATCATATATTAATAAATTGAAAAAGTTACTTTTAGTAACAATTTGCAACCGTTTGGTTTGTGTTGTCAATATTCTTTATACCTTTCATCTTTTGCAAATACTTATTACATATTTTTCATATAAAATTTTCAAAACACTAAATTTTTAAGATGACAGCGAAATATTTTTTCGAGTTTCTAAGAAAAATATTAAAGTATATTGGAGGTTATTAACTCGTTTTTCAAATTTATTCACTACTTCTTTCAAATTTGTTCACTTTTTTCTACCCTTCGTCCAGCTGAACAATGTAAGTCATTCTCCAACGACGATTATGTCGAATTGTAACAGAACATGAGCTACAATTACATTCTTTTTATTTAGGTAGGAATTTGTGAGTCGTTTTCTTGTTTTTAAAATAATATTTAATTCATTTATTACATGGATCGTTTGTTTAATATGATACAAAATCAAGTTATACACAAAATCGATTTTATTTCTCAACATAGTCTTAATTGTAGACTATACACTTGATCTGTCTAATCTGTAAAATACTATTATTGTTTTTTTAAAACATTGATATTATACATTTTAACAAGCATGTAGCATACAAATTACTACAGATAAAATTTTAACACATATGGTATTTATTCAATTGAACGATTGTAGTTTAATATATAAACAATATTGGTTTTATAAAAATATCATCTGTATGGAATTCCCCACATAATTTTAAATTAAATATTAATTACACATTTAATGTCATATTTAAAAGTATCTATCAACCTGAAACTTTCATTTAAACGAAAACATTTCCACAACATTTCTTTGTTTCAAATTACGCCAATCGAAACAATACTCACAAATTAGTTTGCTTTGTGAAATGTTTACAAACAAATCTATCTGCTGGTTGTTGCTGGTTGCAACGAGCTTACGAAATGCATCATAAATCGCAATTATTATTTTAATTGAATCCTAATACATACTAACAATAATGAACTTATATATGTGAAACAGTGCACTTGTTTCTTTTGTGTTTCCGAGAATCTCGATTCAACAACACTGTTGTGCTATTCGTACGGAGCGAGTGAAATCCAATTATTATTTTATAACCTTACAAAACGACGTAAGCAAAATCGTTAAATTAATTAATTTTAACCATTATCGACAAAATGGAACAACGCAGGATTTTAGGAAACACTCACATACAGACACACAAATGTAACGTGTTTTCATAAACACATACATGTATACACACATGTACATAACGTTTTCTAAAGCACACGCGCGTCCAATAATCAATTCAATACACAGCACATACCTTGAGATAGTAATAACAGAATGTACCTGTTTCGTATAAAAAGAAAGAATGTGAAATTGGTAAATGTGTCACATGAAACTGTAACGAGTTAACGAAAAAAAACGAAACATCTTTACAATACACATACAAATATATAAATATGTATATATATATATACATATACATACATATATATATATATATATATATATATATATATATATATATATATATATATATACATATGTATTGATATATTTGTATTCAAAATTCCATTCGTATTATATAAATCAATATCAGAATGAAAGCATATTTAAGATTATTCGTTCCAAGAGTCTGTATATAAATATAAAAAATGCATTCTAGTACTAAAATTTCGAAATGATAAACATATTCTACACTGTGTATAGAAATATTTTTTTCATGATTTTTTTGAATGTTTAATTATGAGAATTATTAAAATTTATTTTTGTTACAGTTATGTGAATGTAAATATAATAAATTTGATAGAAAGTGTCGTATTTTTGTAAAATATATAATTACATTATCTTATAAAGTAGTAATACATATAGTATAAAAAATAAGAAATTAATTTTCTAATATTATAATTCTTCTTTTTAATGTAAAATAAGAGATACGATATTATAGTCAGAGTTGAACATTGTACAAATTTCATTGAAAAAATAGATATATTTACAACTAAAATATGCAATATATTTTCAACGTTATTAATTTATGTTAGAACCATCCGGTCGTACCGGATGGTTGAGTATATTGTAACATTTCAATTTTTTTTTATCGTTTTAATCGTTTTAATCGTTTGACTTTATATGATCCTTATACGGACCACAGTGAACCATGTAAGGATCATGTAAAGTCAATTTGTATGCCTAATAAGATTAATATAAGGTATATATTAAGTTGCTCATATAAGGATTCTAATCTTTATATAGATTGTATAAGGAATACTTAAAACCTTATACGGAAGATATAGGGTTGAGGTGTATTAGGGATATTGAAACATATCTGGTAGAAATAAAGAGAGACAAACTGAAATCGTCTTGGACCTCCATATCTTCCAAGTATAACCCCATTAGCTTATCTGTTTTTATTATTAATAAAATAGAAGAATCTTATGTCTTTGAAAACTTTAAACATCAAATGTTTTCACAAATGAATTACTTTTTCATCCAAAACATCACAAAAAAATCAAATTATAAATGTTCAATAAATGATTATTGATCAATTTTGACTATTGTTTATATGCATTTCGATGGGAACGTCATTATCTTCATAGCGTTAAGGTACATAAAAAAATTGTAAGTTATACCACTTAGGTAAATTTTTAGATATTTTTAAAATGTGAGTAGCAATATATGTATATATATATATATATATATATAATATAGTATATATCGTCGTGATATGTGATACAAGCCGTGTATAAGGTGAGGCCTATGTATAAAATGAGGTCGAAATTTTAAGATAAATTTTATTCATTTATCATATATCAGTTGTATAATACGATCTTAAATTAAATACCTCTGTCACATGTTATAATACAATTTTCTGTCCAAAATCGAAACTAGGCGAATGACATTTTGCGATTTAAAATTTTTAAAATGAATTTCAGGGAATAACTTGTTTTGACATACTGTGTATTAAAACATCGTGCATGGTTTGTATGTAGAAGGCTAAGGCTATTTACAATGAAATATTCAATGAATTTATATTACATATCAAAGTTTAAGTTTTTTTTTTTAAAAAAATAAAGAATTAATTTCTATATAATTACAATAAATTCATCGTGTTATTTTAATGTTTCTGGTTTTGTATTGGGCGTAAAAGACGACCCCTATTTTTTAAAGAATTTTTTGGGTCGGGTTTTAAGGGTTGCCTTATGTGGCAAAATATACGGTATATATATATATATATATATATATATATATATATATATATATATATATATATATGTCATCATCATCATCATCATCTTCAGCCCCTGTCAATCCACTGCTGGATAAAGGCCTCTTCCATGATTTTCCATTTTGTTCGATTCAGTGCCTCTCTTTTCCACATTTTTCCAATAAAGTTTTTAATATCCTTATCCCATCTGTTCATTGGTCTCTTTCTCGGTCTTTTCATATTCCTTGGTTCCCAGTCAATAATTTCTCTTGTCCATCGGTTGTCTTCTCTTCTTGCGACATGTCCCGCCCATTTCCATTTCAGACTCTTTACTCTTCTTATTATATCTGTGACTCCTGTTTGTTTTCGTATCCATTCTATTCTCTTTCTATCTCTTCTTGTTATTCCCAACATGCATCGTTCCATACTTCGTTGTGTTGTTTGATATATATATATGTATTTATATATATATATATATATATATATATATGTAATAGTGAATATATATATATATATATATATTCACTATTAAACAAGCATGAGTGTAAATATTAGGTTGGTGCAAAAATAATTGCGGTTTTTATCATTTTAAGTTTGATGCCGATTTTTCTAGTATCCGTTAAGGGGACTCGGTGGTCTAGAATTTTCGAAAAATCGATTTTTTTTTTCGAAAGTATAGTATCTTAAAAATATACTGTTAAAATTTGATGACGAAATTCAGAGTATTTCCGGATCTACAGCCCATTAGAAGGTCAGGTAGGTAGAAGAATAAGTGGAGCAGTTGAAACTTTAAACGCGTTTATCTCGAAACTACTTTTTTTCGTCTTGCGGGAGCCAGAAAAAAAAAACTACTTGACCGATTTGTCTGAAATTTTAATATGTTATTCTGAATAGTTCTAGCTCTTGCTGGAAGTAAAACTAATAGTTTCCATAAAATATTTATATTTTTTTTATTAACAAAACATTCAAAAATACTGGTCGTTTTCAAACTTGTACTTTTGACTACGTGCCATTTTGTCAATTTTTTTTTTTTTTATTCTACTTCCTGCGATAGCTATACTTATATTAATTAAAAATTCGTCAATTGTTTTATTTCAGGTCAGAGGGAGAGATAAATCATCATTCACCACGCAATTCCATTTTTTTAGAGAGGGAGATTTCAGCATCATTTTTCTAATTTAAAAAAAATTTTTTTTTGTCTTTATTTTCATTTTTGTGTAGTTTATTAGTAATAAAATAAGTGTAAAAAAATTTGAAAGCATTATTCATTACCCTCATATAGAAAAAATTTTTTTAAAATAGCTTAAATTTTAGGCCGTTAGACCACCGGGTCCCCTTAACTTTTGTTATAGTCATGTAATACATCATAGTAAAAAATGAAATTAGCACTACTGATTTCAGCTTATGTCTATTGTTTTTATTCTTTAGTATTATTGGATATGACTATTGTTGATATAATTTCTTAAATTAGTCATAGAAAAAAATCAAATTCTTGCGATTTTGTTGTATGATTTTAAATTGGGATGTAAAGTAAAAAAAACTGATAGAAATATCAAATTTGTTTTTGACGAAGAGTCAATAAGTGATTGTATAGCTCAACACGGGTTCCAAAAATTTCGAAATGGAAATGAAAACCTTGATGATGAGAAGGGTCTTGAACGTCTTTCAGCTATAGATTATAATGTTTTAAGAACCATTATTGAAGCGAACCCACGTAAAACAACTCGAGAGGTTGCAGAAGAACTTAATGATGATCAGTCAACAGTTGTTCGACATTTGAGCGTAATTAGAAAGATAAAAAAGTTGGATAAATGGGGTATGAACTGAACGAAAATCAAGCAATTATTCGATACGAAGATTATTCAGCGCTTCTTTTACATAACAAAAATAATCACTTTCTTGATCGCATAGTCCATATGTGATGAAAAGTGGGGTCCCTACAACAATCTGAAACGTTCATCACAGTGAATAGACCGAGGAGAAGCACCAAAACAGTTTCCGAAGCCAAAGCTTCATGAAAAAAAGATTATGGTCATTGTTTGGTGGTCGGTAAATGGCACCATTTACTACAACTTCTTAAATCCTGGTGAAACAATAACATCAAAAAAATATTGTCAAGAAATTGAAAGGTGCATAAGAATTT
The DNA here is from genome assembly GCA_034766995.1 of Acanthacorydalis orientalis. Classification (NCBI taxonomy): domain Eukaryota; kingdom Metazoa; phylum Arthropoda; class Insecta; order Megaloptera; family Corydalidae; genus Acanthacorydalis; species Acanthacorydalis orientalis. The sequence goes on from CM068322.1 coordinate 2,087,115, forward strand.
GCAATGTTTACGATCAGCAATAGTGAATTGAAGACGACCAATTCTTCTTCATGAAAACGCCTGACATATATGTATATACATATATATATATATATATATATATATATATATATATATATATATATATATATATATATGGATTTAATATATGGATTAATACATTAAATCCGTTCTCGTATATGTCGTAAAACCACCGCATATATGGAATTAAAAAAAATTAAATGATCTGGGTTATGAAAGCTTACCTCACCCACCTTATTCTCTGGACCTGTCTCCGAAATATTATCATTTTTTTATACATTTGACTAATTTCCTACGAGAGAAGGTTTTTAAAGATAAAGCATCATTTCAAAGTGCTATAGGAATAAACAAATTTGTTTCCCGTTGGGAGAAATGTGTGCAGGCCAATGATATCTTTTTTGATAAATAAATATAATTTTTAACTGATATATATATATATATATATATATATATATATATATATATATATATATATATGTCTGTATACTCGATACGTAAAACCCGTAATTATTTTTGCATCAACCCAATAGAATGTATATATTTATATATGTGTATAAATGTTATTTTATTATAGGTTCATCCACAATTTTTCTTATTTATATAATATTTCGATTAAACAAATACAGACATACTTCTATGTAGTAGAATCATCTTATAATCGACAGTCACGCATTCCAATAGTCGTATCGATTAAATACTGGCGTTTGAAGCCAATTTCCGTGACTGAATACAGTGTCTAGAAACTTGTCCTATTGAAAGTTGTAGTGCGGATGAATGGCTACAAACCACTATAATTTTTATTGCTATTTTTATAAAATAGAACATTTTTATACGTTATAAAGTAATGTTTAGTTTTGTCGCTCAGTTTATTTGTACTTTTATTATGTAATAGAAGCTGATGTTTTTCTTTTCTTGTTTTAATTATTTTTAGTATTTAATACAAAATATAATGTGTAAAAGAAATTCAAAGGAAATAGTTTGATTTGATTCGAGGAAAAAGTTAATGTGTATTCTCTTGGATGAACATAAATAAAAAAATTATTTTGCACCATACTTTATGCATATAAATAATACAATACGAGCATGTAACGTAATAGTATGTACATTTGAAGTATGGAGATTCCTCAACTTTCGTGTATAGTTTTTTTCTGACAACATACATAAAAAATAAATGTACGAAAATCGAACAATACACTTAGATAGCTTAAGGGAGGTTACGTTCTCAATTCTGAAAATAAAAATAAAATATAAGAGAATTCGGTTATAGAATACATTTAAATGTCGAGAATATATTTCTTTGCTGTAACTATAGCTCGCCATATCCCTAGCAGGTAAATTTAATTCATGTACTATTTTTTTTCTGTACAAATCCCAATTATATGTAGAATGTAATTCATCTTCTTCTTATATATATATATATATATATATATATATATATATATATATATATATATATAAACACATTTCTCGTGACTTTGAAATGCGGACAAAGTGACTAGTATCTAGACTGACGACAAATGTTTGCTTTTTCAGCTCTTAGGTTTCAAGTTTAATTCATTAAGTTCCGTTCTTAGACATATTTTACGTTTAAATATATTATGTTGTAAAAACCAATAAACAGTTTTTTTTAATATGTTTCTTTCTATTTCCCATCAATTTTGACGGGCTGTATGCCAGTGTTTAAATAACATATAAAAAAAGTTTAATTATTTACATTGGAAAATATTAATAATATGGTGTTATTTTCCACATATATTATTGGCATATTATTTTTGATAATCTCGTGGACTAAGATGAGACGTTTGATACATATGTAGTTATTGCCCTTCATATACGAGGGTGGTCCCAGAAGTACCCGACCCAACAAAGAAAACAAAAATTTTGAAAAAAAATACATTTATTTTTCAACATAATCTCCTTTCAGCTCTATACACTTTTCCTAGTGATGTTCGATACCCTTTTTATCATAAGAACTCGTATATAAAATTTTAAACAGTTTTGGTATTATTAACTTTTTGGTATATTTTTTTGTTTCCTAAGTAAAATTTATTTTATGTAAAATTAGTATTAGGCAGATCTTTTTAGGCCCTTTTACGACTATATTTCATATTCTCTCCACATAATATTTATTTATATAATATATATATATATATATATATATATATATATATATATATATATATATATATATATATATATATATATATATATTATTAATTTTATTAACACTCTGACATTCCTTAAAAGATATAAACAATCTGATATAATAACGGCACATTTTCAATATATATTTGGTCATCTGGATATTCGGCCATATATTCTTAAATTGTCAGAGCCTATTCTCAAACATTGTTTTTCATATGCATATTATTACAGTAAGATTTGAGTACAAGCATTTTATTTTGGTCAAATGTATTACTGAATTCAAGGTTACATTCTTTATTCGTATTTTTTATAAAAATATTTTTTTAGTTTATGCATGTCTGTGAAATGCCCTGCACCAAAAATGCAAATTTAAATTAAAAAATTAAATACTATGTATTAATGAGGATATAAAATTGTATTTATGAAGTTTTATTAAGTTAAAATAATTTTATGATACGAAATTTTAAATATAAAATTTATTTGTACATTCCTTTTTAATATGAATCCGGAAAAAAATGAAAAAGTCAAAATAAAACAAAAATGCAAATCAAAATTGTGATAAATGTCTAAATTTAGAATTCAGCAGTATTTAGAAAAAGACAAACACATTTAATTCATAGAATTTATGTTTATTCGTTAACTTTTTCTTAAATGTTTGCATTTGATTTTATTGTAAGAAATCAAAAATAATTAGGAGTTGACAGTTTTTATTTTTTAGAAATAATAATTCATATTTTTTTTACTTATAAAATAACATTGAAAATAATAAAAACATAGATGTAATTAACATTTTTAAATGATAGTCTGTTTTCAAAACCTTGCTATATTTAAGTTATATTTAGCTATTGTATATCTGAGATCCCGTTGATGTATTGTAAGTATGGTTTTTAGCCACGTAATTAGTCACGAATAGTTCCGGTTCTTTACCATTTCCATACGGCTTGGTGTACTTGAGTATACCACCATTAGGTAAATGAAAATATTGTATATATCTTATTAGGAGTAAGACCATCCAGAAAATTAACTATATTCGATTTGTATTAATATTTGAATAAAGTATTAAACTACCATTTTTAATTAATATATCTAAATAATATTAATAAAATTATCTTAATATTATTTTTTTTCCTACCATCCATAAGGAAATAAAAATATCAATTAATGATAGCCGATTGTCTAGTCCTGACGGGGGTTCTTATCATCGAATTGTATTCATCTAAACGGCGATAATATTAATATATATATATATATATATATATATATATATATATATATATATTATATAATATTAATAATCAATATATTTTAGTGAAAATTGTATTGAAATATAATGAAATCGTTTATGTAAGTCATTTAAACAGAAACGAGTAAATCTTTTAGAAAAAAACACGTTATATCTTTTAATTAATTTTTGAAATTGTTATAAAATAAAGATTTCGTGAATCGTATGACCTGAAAATGTCTACTACAATGATGGATGTATTCTAAGACTGAGTCCAACATGACAAATGTAAAAGAGATTGATTGTTACTAGCGTGCGATAATACAGTGAAAATGAAAAATGTCCAGTGTTTTAAATCAACCGACAGTTATTATATTAAACATAATTGTTTCGTTCATTAATTTTTGAGTTTAGTCATTTGAACACTTGTTCGCAGTTTTAAATTGAAAATGAAATAGAATATGAATGATTTTTTATTATATTGTCATAAAGAAATGCTTTGTTAGAAACAAAGAATATAAAAAGGTTAGAGAAAATGTACCATAAACATAATTTTATAAGAATGTGAATAATACTTTTATTATATTCGTATTATGAGTAATAATTGACATTTTAAATACTATAATATTTTGTAATAAAGATATAAAAAATTCAATGTTTCTAAATTATTGAGTGTGAATGTAAAAATGCATTACTTTTGTCTATATACATAGCATAGAATAGTTGCAATAAATTGAAATATGCTTGACTCAAAATATTTAATCACTTCTATGATACAATATATTTAACCCCAATATTATTCAGTCGTTATTATTTTCTAGCTCTTCTTCAATAAGTAATTCTTGCAACATCTCATCAAAATTAACATCTATATCTAATTCTTTATCACAAATTATAGCACTTAGGATCCTCCGTGTACTTACTTTTTCACCGGTTAAATATAGACTGAGCTTATTGCGTCTGTATATGTGCTCATTGCATTGATTTCATTGTGCTATTTCTTATAAAAGACTTGGCATGATGCGGTTTTTCTGAAAATTTATTTTGGCGGTCAAAGTGTTAAACAGGAGTCGGCAACTGTTGTCATTAGTGCCCGACTAAGCGTAGATATAGAGATATATTCGTACCAGTTAAATATATTTGAGAACTTATCAATGGTTTACGGAAATACTATGTCTTAAGTGATCATTTGGGTGTGGATAACATATTTGGTGTCAGAGTGTCATTTCGTCAATACTTTTTAATTTTTATTTAGGGCATTAATAATCGATTATGTTAATTTTTTGTGTTGTTAATGTTTACAATAACAAAATAAACAAATAAACAATTTTAAACTAATGTTTTCAAAAAAAGAATTTATTTTTCAATGTCTTATAATAACATCGTAATGGATGCCGTTAGTAAAAACATTTGGTAGAAGTAGGATCGTGGGTAAGGATTAAAAAAAAATATATTTATTTATTTGTATTCTTATAGGAAATTATAAATCATGAATTACCATTCTTAATACTATCCTTACAAAACTAAGATAACTGCACAAGAGTTCAGGTTCCTAAAATAAAAATTTGATTCAGAAATAAATTTATAGAATAAGTGTTAATTCAAAAGTAAAAATTGCTTATTTAAATTCGATAATTTATTTGTAAATTATTATTACATTTAAAAAATAAACCAGCATTACAATAAGGAAAAAATGAGTGTTCGAAAAACAAAATTTAGAAAAAAATTGAATGAAAATGAAAAAAATAGAAATTTCTTTTATAGTAACCAAAATAAAAAAGTTAAAATGAAATGAGACAGACATGTAGAAGCAGGGAAGATAAATAAGAAACGAAAAACATTAATTATGAAATTGGGAACATAAAACGCTTGGAAGATACCGATGAATATTTGATGTACAGATGTTAGAAAATGAATTGGAAAAGTTTGGAAAAAAACTCGGAAAAACGGATTGTTTAAGTACCAAAAAATGTACATGGGTCGTTTGATAAGTTTTGGTAATATCACGATTCACCATTCACTTGGCAACATCACGACTATCAAATGTCACTTTTTAAACTAGCATAGGCGAAATTTCAGCCAGCGTTGTTCATATTCTACAGATGTTTGAAGCGAGAATTGCAGTAGTTTCTGTAAAAATGGAATAAAACACGAGCAGAATTTTTTGCGTTGATTCGTCACCGTGGATAAAACATGCATTTTCCATTACACACCTGTGTCGAAGCAGTAGTCAAAACAGTCGATAATGACTGATGAAAGTGCGCTGAAGAAGGCGAAGATGGTTTTGTCGTCTTGGAAGGTGATGGCCCCTATTTTTTCAGAGTCCCGATGAATCATTCTGATCGAATAATTAACGAAGGGAAAAACTATGATAGGAGCCTATTATGCATAATTATTGAATTGTCTGAAGAAGAGCTTAAATAAACGGTCAAGATTGATGCACAAAAAGTGTTTTTTTACCAGGACAACGAGCCGTCTCACAAATCGATCGTCGCAATGATAAAATTGTACGAATTAGGCTTCGAATTGATTCCTCATCCAACCTATTCTACGAACTTGGCACCGTATTATTTCTTCTTCTTCCCGAACTTGAAAAATTGGCTCGGTGGACAGAAATTCTCGTCGAATGAGGATGTTAACGTTGTCGTCAATGCGTATTTTACAGACTTTGTGAACAGCTATTTTTATGACGAGATGAAAAATTGGAACCTCGCTAGACTAATTGTATAGCTTTCAATGGAGACAAAGTTGAAAAAACGAATCGATTTTTTCAAAAAAACAGTGTTTAAATTGCTTTTTTACCATAATTATCAACGACCTTTGTATTTGAAGATCATTCAAATATGATTTTTATTAAAATAAAAATAATCGTATTTTATAAACATATCAAATGTATTTCTTTATTAAGAGGTTTATTTTAGAGTCTATTTTATAAGAATTTAAATTTTTTAATAATATTTGATATACTTATATATATATATATATATATATATATATATATATATATATATATATATACCTGAGGAGTGTTAAGAAGTCTGGAGATCGTGTACAATAAAATAAAAAAACTGGACGATTTTTTTTTAATTTTCAATATAATTTCCTCTAAATCATTAGATTTAGAGGAGATCGTACTTCAACGATATTCCAATGCTTTTATACCAACATAATAGGTTCACATGTCGAACTCTTCAAAATAGGTAATTACTTTAGAGATGACTTTCAAAAATGTATTTCTACCAGAACTTTTTAATGTTTGGGAAGAGAATAAGTCGAATGGTGCTAAGATGAGCGAATATAGAGCATGGGGCACAAATTGAAATTTGAGTTTGTTGATTTTTAATCTGTGATTGTGGCTGAATGAGTTGGGCTGAATGCCGCGACTTATAATGCTATTTATACATAATTCTTTAAATTTTCTTAAAATCCTAGTCTGTGCGTATGTACACACACACGCACACACACACATATATATATACATATATATATATATATATATATATATATATATATATATACACACATGTGATATATCATATCTTATTTTTAAAACTTCGATATGGAATTTAAATAATATTTTTGTTTCAATATATACTTGTTTACTGAACCAAATATGTTTTACATGGCAAAAAACCTTACTATAAAAGAAAACAAGAAAAAATGAAACGTGTGGGAGAAGAGATATATTATTTCCGTGTTTACATTTTGAATCGATCTCTAGAAAAGAAATAAAGAGAATATATTTTATTGTACCATGTGGTCGAATTGTTTGATTATATATTTTATTTTGTTATATAGTAAATATATTTTATATTTATAATGCATATTTACTTCGTATTATACTGTAATGTAAGCAATTCTGTGAAGATTACATGAGATCTAATATAAATCAAATGTATTTTTATGAAAGATTACTTAACTATCACAATAGCTAACATGCAGTTTATAGAGATCCGTTGTCAGTGCAAGTATTTTTATGAGTAAATATTAAAAAATGTATATTAAAAACGGATAGATTTAAATGAACATATTTTTTTAAAAAAACTATTGTTGATTAGTGCCATCAAAGTGCATAACTCTTCAAACATTTACAAAATCTTTGGTTATGTTGATCATCACAAGAATAAATATTTGAAGGTTAGTGAAAATAGTCATTATTATAAAGATATATATATATATATATATATATATATATATATATATATATATATATATATATATATATATATATATATACACGAGTATTAATATCTACCTATATCTATCTATCTATCTATATATATATATATATAAATAAATATATATGTAATAAATTCACCCACTTATAAATTCTAATTTAAGTCTATTAACGTTATTTTCCTGAAATATAAATCATGGGTTTTTTATTTTTATAATATGGTCATATTAACGTGACATGTTGAACATAAAATTAAATTATAAGTCTAATTTAAGTTATTTTTTTAAAATATACGATTTGTGTATAACTTAGGTACTTTTTGTACGATAAGAATGATGGAACACATGTAATATTAAAAAAGATATTTCATTCATTTGAAATATTTTTCGGTAACTGTAATGGCATTTATGAGTTATGAATTATTTTTTACAAGAAATGTCCATAATAGTTTCAAATAGTTTTCAGTGATTTTAAGTTTTTGATTAAAATAGAAATTTATTTGCTATTATTAAAAAAATTACGCAATTGAATAATAAATGAATTTTAAAGCACTTTTTTAGTAAAATATTTGTTTTTGGTAGTAAAATAAATAAATAGGCAATTTTGAATACACTTCATTATATTTTTGTTTTATTTAATTTTTTAAGCCAATTCTGCCATTCTGATTTTGCTACTTTACTCTATGTTCAAATATTTTCCAAGAAAACGTGTCTTTTTGGCTATTTTTTTATAAAAAAAATAACAACCAACATCGATCATTAATTTTTATTTGAATTCCACTACACGTAAATACAATTGTATTTATTACAGGAATTCAAAACATGAATTTCAATTAGCATCATTTAATGTCGTATATTTGTACTGTCAACACGTTATTTTATGTTAAAAAAGTGTTGGATTTCTATTACATAAAATTGCCACGTTATCATTGAACATATATTGCATATATCTTTACAAATGCCTCAATTTACTTTTGTCCATTAATACGAATAACATCATAATGACGTCATTGCGACGTATAATGACACATTCTAGATTTGATTCAAAGTTAATATATGACAAATGGTTTCGATCTGGATTCGTTTTTGGTCGTGAATTGTAAAAGTATTTCAGATAATGACGTATGCTGTAGACTAAAATAAGGTTTTGACCGCATAGAGTCATTTATACTGAATATATATATATATATGCATATATATATATATATATATATATATATATATATATATATAAGCATATATATATATATATATATGCATATATATATGCATATATATATATATATATATATAAGAAGAAAACTACAAATACAGGCTTTGTGATAATACAACAACACAGTTGCATAATGATCGGGAAATATTGTTCATATACTTTGCGTTTGATATAGTTTGATATGATATAGATAAAAAGTTTTCAGCTCCAAAAACATATTAAAAATATAGCCAATAAAATTGTAAAGTATTTTTTAACTGTAATTAATTATTTATATTAGTCCAATAGATATTAAAAATTATTGATTTTTATCGACTAAGTTATAAAAATATATTAATGGAGCCAAACTATCTGAAGATGATTAGTAATTTTTTTCTCTGCTATAATCAGACTTTTATCTCCATATGTCTAATTACTGAAATTCTTCTGTGTTCGTTACCAAATAAACCCGTTGATTATATGATAGAAAATTGTCATTAAAATTTTATCAACTTTGAGTTGTATTTCTTTCTTCTTGATCAGTAAAGTTTCATCTCTTAAGAAGTTTATACATATATATATATATATGTAATTTTTTTTCCTGGAATTTATCTTTCAATATCTTCAGATGGGTACTCATTCGACACCTTCAGAGTTCATCTGAAGATGTCGAAAAACGAAACCGATAATAGGAAACAAAAGCAAAGAATATTGACCTCTAGGAAAAAGAAAATAACTTAACTAGGTACATAGGTGCGAAACAAATTATAAATATAAGTAATTTAATTTTTCAACATTAAATTGAACTAATTATTTTAAATGTAGTTCAGTAGATTTACTTTTTTATGAAATGAATAATATAACATTAAATTTGATTGTATTTTTAGCATTAATTTAACACGGAGAAATGTACACCATCGAAAATAGTGCCTTTCTATTGTAAAAGGTGCATCAGAGGAATGAAAAAATTTCACAATGAAATAATTAAACGAATTTTTTATTTTAAATAATTTTGTTTACATATTCTTATTACGTATGTTGGGTTATTTTATTTTTTTTAAGTAACGCTTGATAGATGAGTTCTATTTCGGTGCATGCATTATTGTAATCTTATTCGAAAATTTTCAATTACGTGTCTTAATATGTCTGGTGGAATCTTCGAAATTTCCTCTTGAATTTTTAACCAAAGTTCAAGGTTAATTTATGGATAATCAATATATATCGTGCTTTTTAAATAATCCCAAAGAAAATAATCACACTCTATCAAATCTGGAGATCTTGCTGATCAAACAGCATCTCTATTATTGGACATTATTGGTTCACAAAGAATGTTCTTAGAGAACCCATAGACACTTTAGCAACATGAAATTTTGTTCCATCTTAATGGAACCATGCAATTTGTGGAAATTGAATTAATTTTTGCGTCAGAAATGTTGTAATCACGTCGTAGGATACGTATTACAACAACTATAACATGGTCAATGTTTTTTGGTGTTCTTACTGTTCTTCTGGACCCTTGAGGCTTCAAATTTAATCTGAAACTAGTTTCGTCATATTTATAAACCCGCATGTTAATGGTATGAGGAATTAATACCTACTTATTATGCAAAATGTTATAATGATTGCGAAATAGCCGTTGTACAGATGTAGCAGACTCGTCATTTTTATAAAATGATTTCACAGCGAAAGCTCGATGTACACCGAACTACTGCTCCATTTTTACTAAATGTAATAGAATAACTAACAATATATTATTTAATGTTATCCTTTCACTCCAAGAGCAAGTGAATAAACTTGCTTTTAAAATTTCACGTTCCACTGGTGCACCCGTTATGCGGTTATATGAGTATTATTAAAGTCTGTAAGAATCAGCAAATTCAACACTTTTTGACTTTATTTGTACATATTTACACTCTACAAATTATTAGCAACTTGTCCATCCTTTTTTCATATACTTATTAAAATATAACAGATGAAATATAATAATACCAGATTGAAGCAGTATAGTATTTGAACATTTAGTAAGACTAACAAGAGGTGCTGCGATTTACATTATAGTTTATGATATATATTTATATAATATTGTTAATAGAAAGAAAAATATATTTTTTATGGGCAAAAATGTTAATTTATATTTATATGATGTATAAATTAATGTGTATTTTGCTTTATATGACAAATATTGATATTAATCTCATTGATTCTTAATAAAATCGGTTTAATAAAGAACTTTCTAGCAAAGAATTTTTAATTGATATCAAAAATAAAAGTATTTTATAATCAAATAATTCTTTAAAAGTGATATTTATGGAATATAAAATTTTCACCTGTATATTATGCTATATATATATAATGTTATAATTATTTTTTTTTGTAAAGAATTCTCTTTCATTACTTCGTTATTTTGATTGGGTATAAATAATTTGCTAACAATTTGTCAGTTTTGGCAATTTTCATCGACTACTTTCTCTTGATTTTGTTACTATCGCAATACCTGACACTTCTTAATTGGTATAAATCAAAATATTAATTTATTCTAACACATATTTTTCAAACTCAACATCGCTTAATTATGTTATAATCAATAACATCGTATGTTCATTTAAATTTTATAACACATGGGTTATTATTGTTCCCTTCTCTAAGAATTCAAAATTCTAGATGCTTTTGATTAATTTTCTGCATATCTCAATCTTCTAGTAGAAACAGTTTTATTATATAAATTTAATGTTTTTCTACAAATAATAAAATCAATTAATTGTGTTTTTCATTGTGAAATACCTATTAATTGTTCAATTTATATTTTAATGTTTTCTAAAAAACTTGTTGGGTGTACACGTTTTTAGTTGTATAGATATTGGCTATTGAGATGTTCATACTTTCATGTGTGTTTAGATATATAACAAATTACTGTAATTTATCTTATAATATTATATTTCCCGAATACCTTTATTATATTTCTCGAAATGTTTTTGATAATTAGTAAGTACACGACATTGACATTACATTAAAAAAGTTGTTGTAAGATAGCAAGTTATCTAATATAAAATTAGTAAACATTATAAATGAGACGGGTATTGAGTGAAGTAAGCACATTAGCTGATAGTTACTTATTAATTGAATGCTCAAAGTTAGATACTTTTTTACAGAAATCGTGGTTTAATTAAATTCGAAATAGTAAAATTATCCCTCTCTCTTCCTTTACATATATATATATATATATATATATATATATATATATATATATATATATATATATATATATATATACATAATGGGTATGTAGTTATATATTAATTGTTTGTGATGAATTAATTGTTTTTTCACAACATAGTCTTTCCGTTTCATATTGAAATGTGTATAACTGAACTGAAAACACTGTGTAACAGAAACCGTTATTATATTTGTTTTATTTTCAAGAAGAAAATTATTGAGCTCCTTAATTTCTCACTGATACACATTGAAAATCTTTTTTAACCTAAATAATGTCATTTAGAAAATATAAAAGTTTTGACACTATAGAATATATTTTTTATTTTTCATTTATTTTAAGATTATTTTAAAGTATATATTAAAAAAATATTATAAATGTTACATATTAAATTAAAAATATAATAAATTTCAAAATATGAATTGATTTTCCAATGAAAGTTGATGTTATTATTAAATTCAATACGATTTCTTCTATGTACTTTTAAATTTTACAGTAGTAAAATATATTTAATCATTTTAAATTTAATTACTTTCAAAAATCTAAGCGCAAGTTGTAGTTTGAGGCAATAAGAAGTAAGAATTTGAATATTTTTTAGAGGTAGTCTTTTTCACAGACCGAAGGTCCGATTATGTATTCTTTTCAGTGATATATATATATATATATATATATATATATATATATATATATATATATATATATATATATATATATATTATATACGAGGGTAGTTTGATAAGTTCGGTAAAAAAGCAAGTTAAACACCGTTTTTTGGAAAAAAAATCGATTTTATTTCTCAACATAGTTTCCATTGAAGGCTATATACTTGGCCATATAAACAAAAGTGGCCATCACCTTTCCAGCTGACAAAACGGTCTCCGCCTTCTTCAGGGCACTTTCACCCACCCGTCGTTGTCCATAGCTTTGACTGCAGCTTTGACTCAGGTGTGTACGGGTGAATCAATGTTTCATCCACGGTAGCTATTATTGCGGCAACTGCTACAATGCTCGCTTCAAACATCTGTAGAACGTGAAAAACGCGTTGCTTTTGGTTGAAATTTTGCCTGTGCCAGTTTGAAAAGACACTTGATAGCTGTGACATTACCAAATGAATGGTAACACCATATCATAGAAATTTACCTAATTAATTAAACGACTCTCTCTCTCTCTCACACACACACATATATATATATATATATATATATATATATATATATTATAGGAAACATTTTTAACTTATTAGAAAACGTTGCTGTTTATAAAAATATTTTATTCTTTAATAATTAAACTTTATTTTAAATATAATGGTTTTCAGTTATTTCTGTTTCATGATAATTGTATTTAAAAAGAATCTCAATCTAAAAACATCTAATGATAACTTTTTTGACATTTTAATTTGATTGTTATAATTTATTTCATTTGAAAAAAGTAATATAATGGTTTGTAAACTAAAAATAGTTTGATTCCTTTGATGAACGAAAAATGAAATTTTTATTTATATTTTCAAGTATTAAGATATTAGGCCAGATAAATACGAAATACTCTTTATAAACTCTAAATAGTTATGTAGACCTTGTGGTTTTTGTCCTTTTTGGTTAACCGAGTTTCTGTTTTCTACTATCAGTTTCGGGACGTTTACTATCTTCAGGTTGGAGTAGTATATTAGTAGTCATAGATATTAATAGATTTTAGATAATTAATTTTAAAATTTGTTTTAAGGTTTGTTTACATAAATTTTAGTCAGGATTTAGTTAAGTATATAATATCATATTTGTATTAGGATTTTTTTGTTATATATTTTATTTTCAATCATTTGTTTTATTTAATTATGTACTTTTATTTAATTATTAGAATAAAATTAGAAATCTGATAACTCAAACAGGAAAAATCCGTAGAGGAACTAGTTAATGGAATTATATATAAAAACATAAATTATGATTATAAATTGTTCACTAATTGCACGACTAGAAAATGGAATTAGGACTTCTGCAGTCTGATTTTTGTCTCAATATTAATTTTAATTTTGAAAGCTATTTAAATAAATTATGACAATTTTTATTAAATATATTAGTAAGAGTATATTTTAATATTTATTTTATAAAAAAATTTAATAATATCTTGCTATCCCAGTTTAATATTTTACAAAAACATTTATTCATTACTGAATATTAAAATAATACTAATTTTTGGTGATTTTCTTTATTACTGTTATAAATAATAATCTATTTATTTACTTTATTGTAAGTTTTTGAACAAAATTGAATACATTAATATATCTAGTCGTCCATATACTTTACAAATAAATATACATTTTTCAATTCTGGAGATTAATATGCAGTCCCTGACATTTTTATCCTCTCCTGTATTTTACAGATGAATGAAGACGTTAAATTTTTATCTCCCCATTGCTTTTTTATCAACAGTTCTCTTCCTATTCATACAAAAATATTATGTTTCGATTCATACATAAATATATTTCCCTTCTGTAACTTATTGATTTTTCATGGCTCAGTTTTATTTACAAAATTGAAGTTAATTTTCCAGCTGTGATAATTATGTTTCATTTTTTCTGGGTCAGTTATATATTAGTAATTTTTAAATCCTACAAACACGCACATACACACACACACATATATATATATATATATATATATATATATGGTTCTTTGACTGTGTAAAGTAATATTTTTAAAATTTTATTTTTGTTACATTATTAATTTAATTTCCAAAATTAATTAAAAATTAGTGTATAAAAACAATTTGATGTATGAACTATTTGTACAATAAAAAGTTTTTGTTAATAGACGTTTTGCAAAAGATTGACTATTTTTCACCACTGTGGTACAATTATTTAAAATTCAAATAAGTTATTGTCTTTTTGCGTTTTTGAAAGAATGCCTGAGATGGTTAAATGTGATATGTCATGATTTATTGATAAAATTAACCTTACAAAATAGAAACGAACAAAATGACCGATGGAACCCTGTATAGTCGACGCTGCGACGAAAGATATATTTGGTACGAGCGATGAAAGATGTATTCGGTATGAGTTCCTTCAAGTGGAAAATCTCTCTAAAGCATAAGAATTATCTCTCTTCTTGATGGAAGTGTTGTGTACCACAATGCATGTAAATATGAGATTCGATGTTTTAAAGCAGATAATTTTGATGTCTGTGACCGATTACTCTCTGGAACACAGCGAAGATTGAAGGATGATGATTTTCAAGATCACAAGACACATACACAAGAGAAATTCGCGAAATAACTGGAAGTCGGTCGAGTAATAGTTTCAAGACGAATGCATGTGACAGGAAAAAATCAGAAGCTCGGAAAGTGGTTACTGCTTGAACTCTCCAAAAATAGCATTGGCCGCCGGCTCAACACTTACGTCTCGTCGCTTGTTAGGCAATGTAAGAAGGAATTTTTTGTGAAAATTATTACTGGCAACGAAACATAGGTTATATAGAATTATCCCAAATACACATAATCACTGATAGACGCTGAGCAGCTATCGATATGAACGGAAAAGACGAACACCTACGCCAAAAAGGTCCTTTTGTGAATCTTGTCGGACATGAAAGCTATACGGTTTTAAGAATTCTTGCAATCGGATTAAATGGTTATTACTGAACGCTATAGTTGTGTTCATTGTCTCCAAGCCGATTCTTTTTTCACGAAGATATCCGAAACTAACCCGAGATGGGAGAAGCTAATAGAAAGTGCGAATAACTATTTTGATAATTATTGTTGGTTATAATAATTATTGTACTGTATTTGTTCGATTTAGGTTATGTATATTATGAAAATAAAGTAAAAACTTACTAAAAGAAACAAAACATTTTGCACTGACCTAATATATTAGTTAAAATCGCTGATTTTTTCTATACTAGAGGTGCATATTTTTTTGAAATTTAAATTTACTATTGTTCAAACACAAAGTTGCAAAAAAAATGCATGTAACAAAGTATGCACGCCAGAAATGAAACTTTTTTGCTATTGGTTAAACTTTAAATAGTTTTATGAGCATGGTATTATGCATAATAAATGAATGGTTTCCATTTTGTTTATTGTTATTTTAAGAACCAGTATAGGAGAGAGGAAAAAAGGTAAAATGTTGTGGAAAAGGAAGACATTAAATATAAAACAATAAAAATTGTTTTTTTTATTATATTTCATCAACTTATATGATTTCTTCTAGTGATGAGTTAACTGGTACAACTAATACTATGAATTTATAATTACTGAAATATGAAATGTATGTTTCGATTTGCAGCATGTATAGTAATACCCGATTTTGTCGTTATGATTATGAGATCAATATTTTTACTAACATTAAGTTTTTCACGTAGAAAATTAACAAGTGGTGCTGAATCGTCTGAAGCGAAGTTGACATTAAAATTCCCACTGAGAATAATTGCTACTTTATGCTCTCCTCTGCCAAGGAACGCTGCACCTCCGTTAATGTACGGTATTAATAACAATGAATACAGTAGATTACTTCATCCTTTTTTGATTGGGAGATATGTGAATCGCTACAATTACAATTGTTTTTCTGTCTTCCATTTTACACTCAACAACGTAAAATGCACCAACTGCTGTCACTGTCCCACCAAGTAACTAAAATGGTGTAACAGTCATGTCTGTGAACGGAGTGATAATGTTAATTAAGCCGTCGCTCGCTTCTGCCGTATACGTATGAGCCACTCTCTCTCTCTCTCTCTCTCTAACCCTCCCTCTACTCCATGTCGTAACAACTTCCGTAACGCTTTTTCGTTTCAGCCTTGAAAATTTATTCCCAGCGCGCCTAAAGAAGTTTCACTTGAAAAGAACTAAATTATTTTGATTTTTAATTCTTTTCTTATCTTTATTACTTTTGTTCTTATTTTTGCTGCAGATAGTATTAAAACTATTGAAATAGATTAATATAGCACCACCAATTTATTTAGTATATATTTATAATTTTAATATATATATATATATATATATATATATTTGTGTATATATATATATACATATATATTAGGTTGGTGCAAAAATAGTTGCGGTTTTCATATGGTTTTCAAATGATAAAAACCGCTTTTATTTTTACACCAACCAATATGTAAGGGTCGTTTAATAATTATGATAAAAAAGCAAGTTAAACACCGTTTTCTGGAAAAAATCGATTTTATTTCTCAACATAGTCTTCATTGAGAGCTATACATTTTGTCCAGCGAGTCTTCAAAGTACGAATTGACGACGACGATGACTTCCTCATTCGACGAGAATTTCTTCCCACCGAGCCAAATTTTTATGTTTGTGAAGAGGAAAAATTCGCACGGGATAAAATCTGGATTATAGGCTGGATGAAGAATCAGTTCGAAACATAATTCTTGCAACTTTGCTATTGCGACGGTTAATTTGTGGGACGGCGCGTTATCTTAGTGAAAGAAACTATTTTGTTCGCCAATCTTGGCCGTTTTTGTTTCAGCTTTTCTTTCAAATGGTTCATTAATGTTTCACAATAGTCTCCTATTGTCGTTTTTTCTTTCTCTAAGTACTTAATCAAGATGATTCCTTAGGAATCCCAAAAACACACACACTGCATATAGTTCTATAAAAATAGTCTGTTTGAAGATAAAAATATCATTTATTATTTTTTTATATAGAATAATTTTTAACAAATCTATATTCAAAGATTTTGAAAAACATTTCATTCTTTAACATTTTTCTAAATGATTATTGATCTTTTTTCGAAACTAATTCAAGAATCTTACTCTTGAAATAAGGATTCATAATATTGTCGAAGAAAAGTTTTCATGGTGCTTTTTAAAGTTGTCCATGTTCAAATATTTTTTTCTAATTTATTTATTACACTTCTTTTAGTATTTCAGATATATTATTTAATTGAATTCACCAAATTTTGTTTTTTTGTGGATATTCTAATTTTAAGAAATATATTACTTAATAATTCTTGTCACTAGATCGTTTATAATGATATTGAACATTGATCTACCATTACAGTTTCTACTTGTTCGGTGAATACTCATAGTCTCATCCAAAATATATGTAAGAAATTTTTGTAATGTTCCTATAGAATAAAGTTTTATTTTTTTTAGTCAACTTTTTCTCATTTTTCGATGTCATTATCGTCAATTATCATTTTATCATATTTTTTTATTCACCAATCTTAATATATAACTGTAATATTATGATTACCAACTCAATTATATATATATATATACATATATATATATATATATATATATATATACATATATATATATATATATATATATATATATATATATAATTTATTATTTACCTCATTATTTATTTTATTTATTAAGAAATAAAATATTTTTTGGGAAAAATAAGATAAAATATTTCAAAAAACTTTATTAAATCTACATTATGACACTTTTGTAAAATTTCGGTTCGTTATTTATGAAACATTTTTTTTATAAATATTATACATTAGTTTATAAGTGATAGGAAAAAAATTTTTTTTGAGAAATTTTAAATTAAATATAATTTGAAACATATTAAAGCCTTTTATTACTAATCAGATTACTAGTTTTTTATAAATCGTTATGTCTTGCACGAAATTTAAAAGTTTACCAAGCTGTTATAAAATTAAAAGATAGTGAAAAAATTCTTTTTTCACTTCACAAAACATATTTTTACTGATCAGAAATATTCTGTATATGATTATAAATATATTATCGGTTATATATGATTCTTTTTAAAGCGTATTTTGATAGTAATAAAATAATACCCAGAGCACCAAAATACAAAGAATTTAGATGTTTTTGTACCTTGGCGCTTTTTAGTGAAAATAAACACTAGGAGTTTTTTGTTAAAATACAGGTAATGCTGACCGTTTGTAATGAAAACTGATAAAAGATCTCATTACACATTAATAATGGTGATGAACATTGCCGTTTATCCTGAAAATTATTAATTTCAAAGATTTTTTCAGTATCTTTAATGTTTTATTCGAAAAAATATAACTAGAAATTTAAAATAATTCAATTATACTTTTTGTTACTACGTATGTAATATAATAACTTATTCTACTAATATAATAACATATTTATATCAAACTATGAATATTAACGTGATAGATCACTAGTAAATTTTTTTTAGAAACTGTTGTTTGAGTATATTAAATAAATAAATTTACTGCAATATTTCGATAAAATAATGCATATTTCAATGCAAACTTCATTATTTTCAAAACTTAGATATACACAAATTTGTGTTATTTCATTTTGTAAAAATAAAATTTCAGTTATCTTTAAATTTTTATATTATTAATTTCTAGATATCCTAAGATTATATAATAAATCATTGAATATTTGTAAGTTCTAATTTAGTGGTGAGATGTATTTTTTCAGAAGCGTAATAAGAATAGGTTAATTAAAATATTTCTCATAATTAACTTCGTCGAACTGAAGATCACTCAAATTTTGTGTATTCTTTTTCAAAATAAGAAAAAAGTTTTATTTAATCAAAAAATAAACCTTTTAATTTTAATTATGTTTGTGTTTGTTATTACCTGAATAAAATAATGATATTTGTTTCCGATCCATATTACATTAATCGTTTTTTCTACTATTTTCCAATTTTCCGAATTATTTATATAAATTATAAGTTCTAAAGAAGATCATAATTACTATTATACATGTTTACTTAAATTATTAGGCTGATAGAAAAAAAAGCGGTTCATGACCTACAAATTCATATACATTTTTTAATTTCAGAGGCTTTAAGTGGTTCAGAACTGTTGGATGACTAATGCTAACTTTTGTGCAAATTATTTGCTGCCAACCTACTATTTTATTATTCTGAATTAATCGTCGATCTTCATTTTTAACGCTTGATTTAAAATACTATTTTCTTTATATCAAAGTTCTATATTATATTATTAAAATCGTGGACCAAGATATTGAAAGATAAATATTTTAGTAAATGTTGTGCGACGAGATATATTTAGTAAAAGTTATCTGCCAATATAATACTATATTTTATAAAAGATTGAAAACAATTTTTTAAAGGTCTTTGTTAGTATAAAATTGATTTTATTGAATTAAAAAGGAAATTACACTCAGATTTGTTTATATATATATATATATATATATATATATATATATATTGTACGTATATATATATATATATATATATATATATATATATATATATATATAATATATAATTATACTGAATTATCCGTGAGCGTAATTTAAAAATCAAAGTGAATACCATCGAACAAAATTGTTTTGTTAAAAAAGAAATACATTAATTAATATATGAAATATAGAAAAGTGTATAAAAACAAAATTTTTAGAAAATATACTGAATTTGTTATATATATATATACATAATATGTTTGTTTAGTATCAGAAAAAATGATTCATCATTTTGAAAAGATTTAATAAAAAATCTGTGCCTTAACTGCATTGAAATGTTAAAAAAATACATTTTTCCCTTATTTCCTTTCTGTATTTATGAAAATGAAACAATATTGTTTTTCTTCTTACTTTATCAGCATCATAATATTTGACAACAGAATTTTCACATAATATTTGCAAGTCAAATGAATCGCAACGTTATCAAATTATTAACGAAGAGAATATGTTCGTAATGTCGTGCTTTTTATTGTGTTTCGTTCAGTAACTTTACAGTCAATTTCAGATCGTTTTTAAGCCAATATTAAGCAACTCCTGTGGATGAAATCTAAAACGTTTGTTAAATATTGTATGGAATTATTTATTGAGAGCATTTGTTAAATGTAAATTTAGGGATTGGTTGCTACAAATTGTAGATCCTTGTAAAATTAACACAGCTTTTAAAATACATTCGTATCTGCCTTGTTTAATTATAAACGATATTTAAAAGTGGTTCTCTTGTTTACAATGTAGAAATCGAACCTCCGACTCATGGTTGGTTTGTCCTTTGCCTACGGCCTGCTTCAATCATAGAGATTTATTTATGCTTTATTGGCTGCATATACTCACTCATATACACTTAAAAACCTACACACACTATATATGTATATATATATATATATATATATATATATATATATAAGTATATATATATATATATGTATATATATATATATATATATATATATATATATATATATATATAATTGCATATTCACACTTTGTTTTGCAATTTATAAGTAGAAATTTAATTATTTTTAAAACAAAAAAAATGCTTATTATATTCTAAAATGTTGTCCAATAAATTAATTTCTCCGTATTTAGAATACTTTATTTTGCTAGTAGATCTATTATATCAGTGATCTCACAACCTTCTCAGCTAACTCTGGTGATTAATATGAACAGGGTAACAGCATTTTAATTCTTTTCAATAAGTAGAATGCTTAACTGTCACATTAGAATATGATATTTATTTTTTAGTCTTATTTTATGACCAACATCTTGTTTTTAATCGCTTTATAATATCATAGTTTCTAGTTTTACTTAAAAAATAGTCATTTAGTAAATAGGGTTCAGAAATAATTCTTTTATTCGAAGAAAAGATTCTTTATTATATTTTTCTGCTCTGAATTAAAGTTACTTTTATGATGCATAACACGCATGAATTTTGAGAATATAAAAATAAATTTATTACTTAATTTATAAATTTAAAACTATAAATATAGAATATATTCTCGTTTTCTCGATACAACTGAATACAAAAATAATTACATATTAAAATTACTGATATGGTAGTTTTTTGAGTATATTTAATTTATTTATTTTAATTAAATAGCATTTAGAAAACATAAATATATTCCTTAAAAAGTTTATAAATTTGATACGATAAAAGTTGTAAATAACTTTTATGAAAAAATATAATATCTATTCATTTAAATTTTTGAGTTAATTGAAATGAACTAATGATGAACTGAGCTTATAATAAAAGAATAAAAATACAAATATTGATAAAAACGGCACTTTTTGAACAGTAAAATTTTATATAAAGATAAAGAAATAAATTGTTCTGATATATTTGAAAGAAATATGAGAGCTAAAATTAATTTATGTTCTGAAGAATAATATCTTGTAAGAGTAGTTATTGAAATTGAAAAAGTTTTAATCTTCTTTGTTTAAAATTTATTACAAGTTTAAAAAAGATCAAGATAAAGGAATAAAATATTAAGAAAAATATTTGCTAGAAAATTAAATAGTAGTAAATGGAATATACTTTGTTAAAAGATATAGAACAATATGTATACTTCATATTTATTGACTTTAGATAAATATTATTTTTGCTTTTTTATGAGTTAGATTTAAATAAAACAAATTAATAAAATAATAACAAAATTGTTATTGTTATTAATATTGTTAAATTGTAATAAAATTACGTATGAATATCTTTTTTCTAATGTGGTTAAAAAAGAAAAATAGTTGATTAAAAAATCTATTAGTACTTTTTAGTTAGTCATTTTCTAAAAATTTTAATCAAAAGTAAACAATTTGTTAACTTTTAAGAAATTTTCATAATTTGAGTA
>CM068322.1:2114588-2334588 GCA_034766995.1 Acanthacorydalis orientalis
GGGAAGTAATGGAACTTATATTAGTGAATAGAATTATTTTTAAAAGCGAAAAAATCTAATTTTTCTTTAAAAAAGCATATAGTTTAATCAAGAAAACTAAATTTCTTAAAATATCGTGGCAAACTTTCTTGCGAATAGTATCTATCTATCTATCTATCTATCTATCTATCTATCTATCTATCTATATATATATATATATATATATATATATATATATATATATATATTAGATGTGTTGATAGTAAGAAGATAATTTTAATTACTATATCTAATATAGTAATTAAAATTATCTTCAATAAAAAAAGCAGGAAACTGAATGTATTCTATGTGGATTTTGAGAAAGCATTCGATAAGGTGAATACAAATGTATTATGGACTAAACTAAAAATAAAAAGAAAGTTAATCAAATGATCAATATTCTCAAAGCGTACAACAATGATATATAAGCGTGCCTAATAGTGGCAAAAAAAAGCATTTAAAATTGAAACGGGGGTAAAACAGGAATGTGTATTATCACCCAAGTTGTTTCCACTCTTAATTGATGATTTGACACAAGTAATGTAAAGAGTCAAAAGAACTTCATCATACAAAATGAAGAACAAATAAATATGTTACTTTGTGTTGATGATCTCATGTTACTGTCTTATAGCTCTATGGAACTGCAAAAAGCTCTTAACTCGTTAGAAAAATTCTGCAAGAACGAGAAGCTCAAAGTTAATGACAGAAAAACAAAAGTAATGATTTTCTCAAAGGGCAAAAAATTAAGTAAGTGGGAGAAGTGCCATTACCAAGGAAACGAAATAGAAGTTCCTAGCACTTATAAATACTACGGTGTGTACATGAGTAGTAATGGGGTCACCATCAGAAAGTTATATGTAGAAAAGCGGAGCAAGCTATAAGCGGAATCAAAAAATTAATGTATAGGTAAAAAGGTATATCCGTAAAGTGATCAATAGAATTTTTGAAAATATGACATAAGGCTCCAACCAATCTTGACATTGGGCTCTTAGATCTGCCGCCCGTATAGAATCGATAAAAAGTAAAATATTATAAAATAAAAGTAAAATATTATAATAAATATAAAACTAATTCTTTAAAACATGTATTAGGAATAGATAGGGGAACGGTGAATAATGATTTGCTATTTGAATAGGGAGACTACCGATGCTAACATAAAAAAGCGTTATGTAAAATATTTTTTTAAAACAAAAAGTAATGAATGTAAATAAGTACAACACAAATGTTTGTTAAGCCAGATAAAGAGCGAGAGTCGAAACAATTGAGCAAATTTAATATTTGATGTATTGATCAATCTTAATTTATCGGAAGATTGTATGATGTAAATTCAACTTATGGAAAAAAATAGGAGAAGAAGTGAGAAATCAGGCAGTAGATATTATGTAGAAAGATGTAAACACAAAGCCCTCACTGATTTTTTTTACTTCGTTGTCATTAAAAGAAGAACGGGCGACCTACATCCACAAATAAAAAAAGTCTGAAAGAAGAATAATTGTAAAATTTAGATTAAGTAGGTGGGGGTGGGACTTTGAAAGAGATAAGTGTGAAAATAAAGTATACAAACTTTATCACGGACACAAACAATATTCATATACTAAAACATTATGAAGGGCTGAAACTATTAAGTGAAAGATTCTTCCACAACATTGATCAGATTAACATCAAAGAATTTATGCAATCAGTGCCTGCGGTCAAATTAGTAAAATTTTTAAATCATTGGTTCAAAATGCTGGAAATTAAAATACAGTGTAAGGATAGAATGCAATAAATAAATAAATATACAGATATAGTAGAGTATAACAAGTGAATAATAATTAAAATGTAGTAGAATAGCTAAGTTTTTTAACTACTAAATATCAGGTTTAAATTCTGTTACTTACTTGTAAAAGTAGTGCTAAATATAACATATATACGAGATTAATAAAATTTGTATGTCTCTATTAAAATATAATATATATATATATATATATATACTTCTTAGATTAGATCAAAAAGTTGTTCGCTACTTAATTGACTTTCTGGAAGAGAAAAATATTTTTTCTTATAATCATCTATGAAAGAGATAAATAAGTTATGTTTAAATAAATACTGTCTGAAATGGTTTCAGAAAACATAAAACTAATTTTATCTGATAATATGATAGTATAATAATAAGTCAAACGCTATTAAATACAGCTTGTCACTAAATTTTTAAATGCAGTAAAATTTTTTTAGTTATATTCTGTTTTTGATCCCAAAAGTATATACATAAATGTCTTTGTTACTTTGTATAAAATTAAATACTGGATATATATATATATATATATATATATATATATATATATATATATATATATCATTTCACAAATCAATTTCGATTCGAATTTCATTCCGTATTTATATGTATTATGATAACGCCGATTATTGAAAATTTAATGTTTTTTCAATATAAAATTCATCAGATACAAAAAAATTACAAAAATATTAATTCCCTCCGTAATGCACAATAATACATTAACATTCTCGTAAATATTTGAAAACAGACATTGAAAAAAGACGATACTTGGAAGAATCTGAAATCTATTGAAAATTTCCTTCTTATTAAATTTTCATGAGAATACCATTTAGTCGATCAAATCATCATTTTTTTGATCAACATAAGATTCTCTGATAGTACATACTTTGAAAAAATACAAAAATTTGAAAAAGTAATGAGTTCAAAGACGAGAATTTTTTGAGGAATGAATTAAATCCCACAGAAGGAATATTTGGTCAAAAAATCACTTTTCGATTTGACAAGTACCCTTTTTACTCCCAGAAATAATATTATTGGTTGGTAAAACATTTTGATTATTTATCATTTGAGATTGTTACTCATGCGCATTTCGATAGTAATGTTATCATCTTAACGTAAAGTAAATAAAAGTGTTCTCTACCATAACGCTCTGAATCCACATCGAAATGCGTATAAGCAATAATTATAAATGATCAATAATCAATTATTAAACATTTTTGATTAGAAACATTTTTGGTTTTAACCCTTTGGAGCCAGATAGAGTGAAAGGGTGTTATGTTTTTTAGATCGAAAATATGGAAGAAAAGCTTTTTGAGCCGTTTGATTGTTTTTCTTATCGTTTTTTTAACAGGAAAAAACTAACTTATTAATGAAACAAAAAACATTGCTGGACATAGAATTTTAAATTTTTTTACGACGCATGTGAAGAACGTATAGGTTCGAATTTTTTTAATCGCTTTCTTCCAATGATAAACTTTTGGAAAAAAAATATTATTCAACCCAATTCTAAAGTTCAAAATTTCTACAGGTTTTCAAATGAAAAAACCGCGATTTTTCTAATTTTTGGACGATCGTAATTTTTTTTAATGAAAGAAAGAGTTATAAATTTAGTGTCATTAGAAAGATATTATTGACCCTTAAATGTATCATCCAAAAGACAGCACTCTGTTTATTTGGAAAACATCAATGGATTCCTAGCTCCACGCCTGGCTTCAAACGGTTAAGTGAGTGAAAAATTTATTTGTAAGTGAGAATTTATCGATGGCCCTAACAGATAAATATTATAATTTTTGATATAAAAATAAATATTTTTTTAAATATTTATTTTTTCAAATAAAATTAATTTTTATTAATAATATTTATAGTATTAATAGTATTTATGAATTATCATGAGATATTTTTTTAAAAAATAAAAGTGATCTTTAATTAATATTATAATATATAATCTTAATTAATATATATTTTATTAATATTATTTTTTACATTTTTCAAATACTATAAATGTAATAAATAAAAAAGCGAAACTTTTTACTAACTTATAATGCTAATTTTTATAAGAAACGAAAATAAGTTCTTAAATATACAAACAGTTTAAAAATGATTAAATTTTACAAAATTTTATAATATATTGTTGATAACATTATAAATATAATGATTAATTTAATAGTGACCATTTATGCGATATAAATCGAATACATTTTTAATATATTACCATTTTTTTTATAAACCAAATTTAACTGTTAAAATTCGTGACGTGTAGGATATTTTTATCAACAATTTTTCTTTCAATATGAATATGTATATATATATATATATATATATATATATATTTATATGTAAAAAATATTCTATGTTGTCATTTACGTCAAAAACATGAAATATATAAATTAAGAAAAGATTAAATTAAATTTAAATTTCATATTCCAGAAAATTTTGTATAATGAATGTCTGTCATAAAGGGTAAGATGTCTATATGTAAACAGTGCAGTCAGGTAAAACTTCACCAGTTATTTTAGAAGATTTCACTGTGAATAATATAAGGTCATCAAGATAAGAACAACATCGACACGGAGGTCTGTTTTAAATTATAAATAGACCGAAAATTTTAACGTTTGAAGCACGCACGCGTTAATTACAATTAGTCTTGAGCGGAAACATTAAGTAAAACGTATAATAATCATGCGGAAACGCGAAATTGTTCTGTAACACTGAACATGCTAATGCAGATGAGCTAATTGGGGACATTAAGACTATTGATTTTTGGTAAAGTAAGGTCACGACGTTTTCAGATTGTATGATTATGGCGTGTGTGTTTGTGTGAATATAAATGTTGACCTATAGTTTTTTTTTAAAAAAAATAGAATAGGGTTTTAATTATTAATAAAGTATATATGATTTTTTAACAGTCTTGTTTTTATATTTATCGATTTTCTCTTTATTTAAATTTTAGGCGTATTTCTGAGCTTAGGTCACTTAACAGCGTTCAAAGTTAATATATCACAATAAAATTAAATGTAATTTATAATCAGTCATATTAAAATTTTATTAAGAAATACGTTTTACTATCTAATAAAATTGTATAAACCAAGTTTTAAAAAAATATTTAGTAGCAATGTGCATTAAAAATAAACTTATTTTAAAAAAGAATTGTTTTCTAACATTTTTGAATGTTTTTTTTTACAAAAATTAGGTACACATAAGAAGCAAGTTTGAAATATCTGCCGTTCAGTGGCAATGAAATATATTTTTCTTGTTTGAATTATTTTGATAGTCTGAAGGGAATGACTTTTGGTGACCTGAATGTTCCTCTTAAATGATATAGACATACATTTTTTCGTTGATAGGTTGACATCTCTGCATACTGGCTAGATGGCTTCTTCAATATGGCTTCTTCAATGATTTTGTATAAGAAAATATTCCTTTCATTTTTTCTGCATATTCTTATTTTATAAAGTTTTATAAAATAATAATTAGTATATTTATGAAAAATGACATTGTCTTTTTGTTTTTATTCTATTGCAGTATAACATACGAATGATGGTGCTCATCTTCGATTATTGTTTTATCACGATGCATTGTTGAAAATAAATATATGAGAAATAACTCAATATTGATTGTACTTTTGTGGAATGATAAAACTGAATGTTAGTTTGAACAAACTACTTCTTTTTTTGTGTCATACCAAGTCTAAATCTGTATTTTTTTAATTATTAACCCTTTGCACTCGGAATGCCAGCACGGATAGCACTTAAACGTTTGTTTTACAACCTGATCAGTTGCATTTTTCTAAAAATATAATTTATAATATTGGATGAAATCAAAAAAGATATGTACAAATGATAAATTTGTTTCATTTTTTCAGGTTAAAAGTAATCTTAAATTTTTCATGATGGTAAATTATATTTATAATTATCAAGTTATTCGAAGGAAAAGTGAAAATGTTCCCCGAGTACAAAGGGTTAAAGGAGGTGTCCATGGTGAAACAAAAACTATTTTAGGTAACATTTTTATTTGTACTATAGTAAGGTGTCGCTAGATTTTTTATATTACTCTCTCAGAAATTAGTATGAGAGCATTGACGTCTTTATTTTCTCGAGTGTGGAATTCTACTGCTATAGAATTCAAGCATGGAACTTTACTTAAATGGCTATACAGTTTATTATCATAAAACAAAAAAATATGTAATTTTTCTGATTTTGATGCCATGCATTTTGTATAGGACTTTTGTCAACCTATCTAATTAATTGCTCCAATTATCAGATTTATTCAAGATATTTCCTAAAATGGATTTACAAATATCGTACATAGTTTCCATTTTATTGATTACCAATATTTGTGATATGATATTTTTCATCAAATAAAATTAACATCATGATATTTTTGAAATGTTTTTTGATTTGGAATATAAATATTATGAATTAGTATATTTTACTTTATAAATGATTAATATTACATTTGTATACTTAGCTAGTTAATATTCAATAGAAATATTCTTGTTTCATCTATGTTTGACAATTAACTTCCAGAATTTTAATCAAAATATATATTTGGAACTAACTGTTGAAATTTTTCAATTCAAATAAAAGCAATTGGCAATAAAAATCGGAGGCGGAAATATACATGTCACTTGCAACTAATTTCTGGCTTTAAACTGTTTTTTACGCTAACGTTCCTTTCAACGTCTCTTTTCTAAGTCACTAACGTTGAATAGGTAAAGAAAGTAATGGGTGTACATTATACAGTTCATAACTTGGTTCTATTAGGTTAGTAGGAAAATAATGGCGGTTTTTGTTTTCTGAACTCTAACATTACTTATTTTCAATGAAAGTGTCATTTCATGGTGTTTATGTTAATATCATTTTAAAGTGTATTTTTGGTCTATATTTTGGTAATATAAACTTTGGTTTTATTGTTAATTTTGCTTCAAATTGGGATATTGAATTAAAGAGAGGAAAGATCCAAATAAGAACAATTTTTTTGTACGATTTGAAGACGGGTCGTAAAGCACCAGAAACTGCTCATCAACTAATCGATGCTTTTGATACCGGTACTGTTAACGAACATACGGTGCAATTATGGTTCCAAAAATTTCGTTCGGAGGACTAGAGCCTTGAAAATGAAGAATGTTACGGGGGTCATTTTTTAGTTTATAACTACCAACTGAATGCGTTACTTGAATCAGAATCACGTACAACAATTTGAGAGCTTGCACAAAAGTTAGACATTAGCCATCCAGCAGTTGTGGACCACTTAAAATCACTTAAATTAAAAAATCTTTATAAATTTAAAGGTCATAAACCGAAATTATTTTTCTACCAACCTAATAGTTGTTGGATTTTAAAAATTTGTACTATTATGATTTTCTTCCATCGTTTACTAATAAAATGTGAAAAGACCTAATCCAATTTTAAGTGTACAGAAAGGTTTATAAACTTTAACAGTATTTCGAACATAGTTAAAACTCTTTGGAGTGTACTATTAAGAATAAAATCTCTAGATACCGAAGAAGAATTCCATTTTAACAAAAGAATCAATTCAAAAACATGGGAAACGGAAGAAACAAGTAGATTTGAATAAACCTGTATCTCAAGATTTTTATCAACTCCGGACCGCATGAACTATATTTAAAATCTTTCTGAAGATTTCGATCCAGAATATTTGTGTTAAAAGTAAATAAAAATATTAATGATTTTTATTTAATTATGAAATCATCTAGACAGTCTATTATAATAATTAAATTCCACTGCATCATTAAAAAAATCCTTATTTCAATGCAACTGCATATTGTAGATATATTTTTAAAAATGTTGGAATTATTTTTATTTTCAAAACATTGTAACCTTATCCAAATCAAGAGTTTTTTGTGTAGTATCTCATTAAATACATTATCATTTTTTTCAATAGATTATTGTTATCAATATTTATGAAGTATATTGATAACAAAATTCCTTGTATTTTACAAATGAAATAATTTTATTTACCCATATATTCTCTCGCATTAACATCAATATGTTTTATTTCTGAGATTTGATGCTGGTAGAATCATATAGTTTTATGTTTCAACATCTGCTGTGCTTTATTTTAAAAAATTCTAATAGTAGTACGTTGAAATGATTCATCATCTTCACTACGAATAACGTACCGCAAAGAATTTATATTTAAGTAAAAATTGTTGTTGTATTTTTCACTACCGCTAAGAAGTGCACTCAATTCAAAGTCATTGTATGAATTGTCATATTCAGTTAAACTTCACATTTCATTTCCTATTGAAGAGTATTAAATTATTAATAGATAATATAAAAAGAATACTAAAATTGATAAAGTACAACTAAAAACACTAGAGATTATATATTTTTTATTTAAAAAATATATGTAAAATATTTTTATTTAAGTACAAGAAGCTTTTATTGTTAAAAAGTTAATAAAATATTTATGAAAACTTATAAAATAATTATCTGTGAATATTTTAATTTAATATGGATCTGTAGTGGCTATTTGGATTGCTTGACGAAGATTTTTAAATTTGGTTAAAAAATAATAGTAGTTGGGTATTTACTAAAATTGAATAAATTCAGAAAGAGAGATCATTCATTTGTTGATAAATTTTCAAAAAACATTAAATTGAATTACTAATTATACTTGGATTATTCAATAATCACTTTTTTATTTTCAAATTTGTTGTATATTAAAATAAATTAATTTTTTATATTTTATTTTAGATTTGATATTTTAATATATTGGTATGTACAAGTATATATATATATATATATATATATATATATATATATATATATATATATATATATAGCTACATACGGTCATAAGGATATCTAAATATATAGTATCTAGTGCAATGAAATGAAATTGTCTGTACATCCCTTGCGAGACATCTTGTTGTATAATGAAGAGAGCAGTATGTGTGTTGAGAATTTCTTGATTTCGTCCACATCTTCAAGTGGTTTCAAAATTATTCTCTTGTGAAATCTTGAAGATAGTAATTTTCACGTGGCTTAAACGCATGAAGATGAAAATAAACAACTTGCAATAAGCAGCACTGATTTTACTGATTACTAAACAAGATAACTAAATTGATCATTAAAGGAATCTGGTATCAGCAATTACAGTAAAGCAAAGTGTATATTCTAATTCTGTATATATATATATATATATATATATATATATATATATATATATATATATATATATATATATATAATATATACATACTGTACATATACATATACTCTCTTAAAAGACATACACACACACACGCACATATATATATATATATATATATATATATTCGATCAATAATATAAAAAAAGGGTTCTTTTGTAATTGAGAACAAAATATTTTACAATTTATTTCACTAAAAAAATAACTCGAATTTTTTTATTAGTATTTTCATACAAGCACGACGTGGTGTAAAAGAGAAATTTTTTATCCAGTGATACTAGTAATAAGTGGAACTAAAGTTCATTTTGATACTTGTATGTAAATATAAATTATGAATTTTTATATTGAATGTATGATAGTTGTTTTTGACTCTATTTAATACATATTTATTATTATTTAATTTCCTAAATTTTAACCTAGTATTTTTATACGCTGTAAATATTCATTTAAACTTGAAAATAATTTATTCCAAATAGCTTTAAAAAAGAATTCCAGATGTGTTATTAATAAGTGTGTTTCTAGTTTTTTTGATAATATCGTTTCATATGCTTAATTAGTTATTTAAATGTACTCTTAAAGTATCCAACGAACATTTATTGGTAAGTTAAAGTGCAAAAGAATACTCTTGATATTAACCCTTTTAGTGCCAACTGAAAAAGTCGAACCTGAGCGAAAAGTGTCGAGCCAAACTAATGTAGTTTGGTAAGGTTCGAGAAAAAAATGTAAAAATTTAGTTTTAAGTGATAACTACAAAATTTAAAAAGAAACATGTTAGGAAATAAAGGAAAATGAATTAATTACTAAAGTATTTCAATATTTGTTGAAAATTATCTTAATAATATTTATTCGAATTATGAAGAAAATTCGAAAAGATGGTCATCTTTATAAGAAGCATTTACTAATAAGAAACATTGTTTTTCTGAAATAGTTTCACATAGAACATATAATATAAAACATAAGCAACCTATATTAATACATTCATTTTTTTATAATAATATTACTGGCGTTTCAAAAGATAAATATAATAATAATTCTATGATGCATATCAAGTGTAAAAAAGGTTATCTACTAAAAAGCACATTATTTATGTAAATGGTATATATTGGTATGTATATAGATTAATTTCAATTTTCAAATTATTCAAAAATGCATTCCTAAAAAATAAATTGAAATATTTTGTTGGTTCTGGATTTTTTGTTGTCATATGTTTTCGACCAGTGGTTTCCAAGAATAATGGACTAGAATTATATTGAATATCATTATTTACAGTAATATAATGAAAACTATTGAAAGAGTTCTCATCATTATCATCATTATTGTCGTCAATTTCTGAATCACTTTCACTCTCATTACTACTAATTCTACGTGGATGTCGCAATCTTAGTGCGAATAATAATTCTTCATCATTGTCACTACATTCATTACTTACTTCTAAATTACTAATTAGTTGAACTAATTCTGTATCATCCATAGCGGTATATATTTTATAATATTATAATTGGGTTAACGTAACAATAACGGCAGAAATAGAAATGAGTTCTAAACTACTAGACACATCTAACAGGTAACGCACAACGATATATCGTCGTCCGCACTTTTTGAAGTCTAGTCAATGACGATATATCATTGTTTGGCAGTAAAAGGGTTAAATAAAAGAAAGAATTTAAATTATTTTGTAAATATTACTGAATTATAAATATAAACATGGTTGACTCACAATAGAAATATTTCATAAAAGAATATCACATTAGATGCCAAGATAGAAAATTCAATAAATATTCTTGAACAGATTATCAAAAAATGAATTGTTTCTTGGTACGAGTTTCTTTCTAACAATTTTGTAAAGAAATCATCAATCGAAAAATCGTGTCTCAGATAGGAAATGTTTTTCATATTTTAAGAAATATTTCTTTTAGAAAATTGGTTCAATTTTTATTATAGTTTGAATGCAAAATATTCTAAGTTTTGATAGACAATACTGCAAAAGTAATTTAGTTGGAATTTTTGGTATCGAAAAAAGATGGGAGAATATTTATTTGATATGGTATATTGACTCGATTTTGGAGTTTCTAAATATTTATTGCTAATAATTAAATGTGAGTTTTTAGATATAATTAAACTTAAATGCAAAGTTTAAGCCACAATTTTATATTGCCAATGAATATTAATAGATATTAGATATACAAGATTCTTTAAATATGTCCCTATAAATAAAAAATATAATTTAAGATATATTCTATAATATTCCCGAAAAAGAGCACTAAGAGATTAAGAAACAGTATTTATGAAAAATAGTATTTAATATTTCATTTCACATTTAGAAATTGCATTTACAAATATGAATAATAGTCACTTTTATCTTATGAACTTCAAAAAGTTAGTTTGTGGCTGAAATACATACATATCTATCCGAATTGAAGAAAATAAGTTGTCCTAATGAGATACTGCATCGATCCCAAGAGATTTATTTATAAATTTATTCTAAAAGAAATAAACTCATCTGAAATGAGACATTTGACACTGCTCACATTCTCTAGTGGAATCATTGATCTTTTTGTGATAATTTCAATTATAAGGATTTGGTTGTCATTTGTAAAAAAAATTGAAGCTTTTAATTTACTCTAAATGTTTGAATGATCTTGGTGACTTAATGTCGTGTTTTAGGAAATGTATACATCGGTGCTGATTTTAATGTACGAACTCAAAAGCTATGAAACTAAATTAAAGCTCATATGGCCTTAACGGTTTTATATTTCGTATTTATTCTCTATTTTAATGAAAATTTTAGGATCTTTTATTTTATTTTTTCGTATTGTCTGATCAATACTTGATACTTGCAACAATTTAGTTTCTTCTGTAATCTTTTACTGAACTCTTTCGGAAAGCATTTAATTAAAAGCACTATATTAGGGTTTAAGGCCATTAAAAATTATATTTATTTAAGTTTAAAAAAAGGTGATTGGAATGTAGGAGTTCGAACATTTGTATATATGCGGGTTTTGTCAAATTTGTTGTTTTTTTTTGATTTATTTCTATGTATAGCTTTATTTTTTTACTATTTAAATATTATTTTTGAAGTGAAACTTCTTTATCCGCGTTGGGTGTAAATTTTCAAGGCCGAGACGAAAAATGGTTACGAAAGTTGTTACGACATGGAGGTGGGAGGGTTGAAGAGAGAGAATGGGTCATGCGTAGGTGGCAGAAGCGAGCGACGGCTTAGTTAATATTGTCATTCTGATCATAAATATGACTGTTGGCCAATTTTAGTTATTTGTTACGACGGTGACATCAATTGGTGAATTGGGACTTGCTGAGTGTAAAATAGAAGACGGAAAAATAATTGTAATTATAGCGATTTACATTTTTCTGAATCAAGAAAAGGATGATATAATCTACTTTATACACCATTAATTACTACCGTACACTCATGAAGGTGCAGCGTTCCTTGGCAGAGGAAAAAACAAACTACCAATTATTGTCAGTAAAGATTTTAATGACAATTTTGTGCCAAAATATTCAGTACCAGTTGTTAATTTCATACGTGAAAAATTTAATTTAAGTATTAATACAGATCTCATAATCACAACAACAAAATCGAGTACTGTTATAGATGTCTTTTCGCGGTGTCTTCAAAACATACAAGCCGAAACTAACTTACATATTTTAGTTATCATAAGCTCATATCAGCTGTACTAATTGAATCCCCGCTGAAAGAAATCATTGAAGTTAATGAAATATAATAAATAAAATGTTAAATTGTTAATTCAATTCTTATTGTTTTATATTTACTGTCTTCCTCTCATTCTAAATTTCATTTGTTGTTCTCTCTCCTATACTGATTTTTAAAATAACAATAAAAAAACGAAACCATTCATTTATTATGCATGATACCATGCTCTTAAAACTCTTTATATTTCAATTGACGGTAAAGAAGTTTCACTTCTAGCGCACATACTGTGTAACACATACCCTTTTTTGTTATTTTAGCTTTTTATTATAAATGGTGTCCGTATCATAGAAGTAGCTACGGCTTTTTCTATATATTCAATTATTCAGTGATTAAAACCTTTTAAAAACAATCATGCGGCAAAGTGGAAGAATATATATTATAAATATATTCTTAGTAAGGAATGTATATATATATATATTATTTTTTTAAAAAAATAATTTATTTGTAACATATTAATAATAATAAACATTTGAAAAGTTTTCATAAATTTTTTTCTTTAACATTTTCATTCAATTTTTATTAATTTATTATTATTTTATCAAAAATTATAGTATGCTATAAATTTAGTTTACGTTGTATAATATTTTACTATTAATTAATTATATGTTAACTTACTACTACATATTAATTTTAAATTTACTTTATACATTTAATTTTATTGTAATCAGTAGATTATGTAGTCTTGTAACGAATGTAACATAACGATTTCCCTTGAAATGTATTTTATATATCTGGATAATATTTCTAAGAAGATGAACAACAAATAGGTTTGTGCCGAAAGCTCAAATGTCATATTGAAATTGAATATTAATACGTAGAATACTTTCAAGTAAATTAAAAAATATTTTTAAAGTTAAACATTTTGGGCGCGGTAGGTACAAGTCGAATCGTTGTGAAACACAGTTGTGTGACGGAAGCTAAGTGCATAGGAGTGGGAACCATGCCAACGGTACGAATTAAAACGCTGTGAAACAAAATTTTGTGACGATAACAGCAGTGAAGTGTAGTCGGTGTGTACGGTGCGTACCGTGCGTGTAAGGTTTTATATATTTAAGCAACATATTTCGGTTTTAAATTATGTTGATACAGAGTTTACAGCATATAATTTATATTTATACCAAATATATAAACAGAGTATTGTTTCATGGAAAAATATTATTTACTAGGAAAGAAATATATTAATATTAGAAGGTTGCATAGAAAGCCGCTGTTTTTTGTATTATTTGAGCATTTATTTCAATAACAAAGGTATAAAAATATTAATCAAAGTATTAACTCTTGGAAACTATGATTTTTCGCCCTTTCTTGACAGAGTTGAATTCCGTGACGAAAGGATGGTCTGTCTTTTGAGCCAATCCATTCAGAAACCCAATTTTCGACTTCTCCATACTTACTAGCTCCATACTTTCGAGCTCCATCAGTGTTTGTTTCACGGCTATAGAAACACGAGGCCGAGCGTTACTATGGAGAAGAATCACTTTTCGGCAATTTGATGCAATTGATGGTAGTTTTGCATAAAATTATCATTCTAAAGCTCCAATTGTTGTCGATAACGTTCGGCGGTGATTGTTTCTTTCGGTTTCAATAGCTCATAATAGACGACACCCTCTATATCCCACCAAATAGAGAGCATTGCTTTGTGACAG
The DNA here is from genome assembly GCA_034766995.1 of Acanthacorydalis orientalis. Taxonomy (NCBI): domain Eukaryota; kingdom Metazoa; phylum Arthropoda; class Insecta; order Megaloptera; family Corydalidae; genus Acanthacorydalis; species Acanthacorydalis orientalis. Next base: position 2,128,933 of record CM068322.1, read on the forward strand.
TGGGCCGCTTTGGTGGCGACGTTCATGGTTGGCCAGGACCAACCCATGATTTCTTGCGTTTCAGGTTTCCGAAATAGATGCATTTTTCATCGCTGGTCACGATACGCCACAAGAAATTGTTGTTTTTATGTCTTCCAAGAAAATAAATAGAGATGTTTAAACGATTAGCAATGACATTTTCGATCAATTCATGTGGTAGCCATCTCCCTTCTTTCTGGATCTTTCATCGCTTTTCCGGGTATAAAAATAAATTTTACAGCGTGTAGTTGTTGCAGATTATCATTGAATAGGAATACTATTCCGAAATTAGTCAAATTAAATGGCTTTGCGTATCCAAACATTCCATCTTACTTGCCTCAACTTTAATGACCGCAGAACGACTCATTTCTCCACGAATTCCATTTATACAAATACGGCTTCTACAGCATGTGCATAGGCAATATGGAATTTTTAAGACAAATAATAAATGTTCCCGTGGATATTATTATTGAACGTGATGTGGATGTGTGATTGTCCTAATGATAATGCAGAACCCACAGTATAACATTTATATTTATACTAGATATATAAATAGAGTATTGTTTCCTGATAAAATACAGTTTACCAGGAAAAAAATATTTGAAAACTAAATTATTCTATCATATGTTCATAACTCTGAAATTTCACTTCAACCGCGGCTGGCCTCACACACATTTTTTTAATATTTTGTTACATATTATATTTATCTACCTTTCTTTGTTGATTGGCTAACCAGTTAATGATCAGTTTGGGAATAACCTTTTTTCAGTGATGAATGGGTTTTTATGTGTTTTTGTTATTGTTATATTTTTGGTTCAATGTTTTTTATTTTTATCTTAAATTAATTCTCATTTTCCCGAAGAAAAATCTGTTTTCAGATTCAGTTTTAGTTATCTCAATTCAACATAATTCAATACAAATTTACCTTTGCGTAAAAGTTGTTTCTGTTAGGGTATTTATATGCGTAATTAATGTCTGGAAAAACATTCAAACATAACATTTGTCCATTATTTCGCTTCTCATATATACGGAAAAGAAACCTGAATAACAATAGATATTTGTTCACAGTATCACTCGTTATTGAAAAGTAAAAATGTTCACAAATTTCGCACTCGACTTAATTTTTATTGCCTCGAAATTTCTCTAATAATTAACGGCACGTTGAAACGATTCAGCAGTAGTGAATACAGTTATGTTTCAGTAAATTTTACGTGTTTCGCACAGACTATTGCACGGGTGCCGTTAATTAGCGATATTTTCGACGAAATGCTTATTAGAGCGTGATTTTAATTAAAAGTATTTGCACGCCCCACCGTGTGGAAAGGTCGGATGACCCGGACCTCTGTCATTAACGGAGGTCAATTGAAAAAATGTGTAAAATCTGTACCGCGCGGTTGAAAATATATGTGGATGCGATATTTGCTGAAATTGAAATGGTTTTCGTATTTGGTTTTGTTTTTCAGCGCATCGACATTATTTATACGAACCATTTTTAATTCAAACCTTTTGTGCATAATTTGTGTTCAATTATAATGTAAACTACGTCAAATTGAAATATCAACACAGGAAACAAGTTCTGTTTATCGACTTCGTTAAAACGAATCACTCAAAATATAATTTAAACAAAGTAATTTCGTTATTTCCTTCCTTTAATGTCGTTTAAAAAATTATATCCTAAAAATCATATAACACAAATATCATAAAATGTAATATAAGAATTAAAAGTATAAGTTTTAAATTATAGTAAATATTTTAATATAAATTTTAATGTGATGATAAAATTATATAAATATATTATAATAGAACATTAATTACTCAAAACTGTGTTATTAAGTTAGAAATTTACTAAATTCACTGTACGAATGAAGTTTTGTGTAAACAAAATAAATAAAAATATTTATATAGTTATTTCCCTTTTCTAGTGATTTTAAAAATTAAGTCTATGTCTCAGTGTTCTGTACCATCTTCTATTTAAGATCATTTGGTATGATCTTTGCAAAAAATAATTTTTAAATATTACAAAAAAAATATCAATACGTTCAATAATTTATTATTGTTTATTTTGATTATTGTATAGATTATGTCGTGCTTTTACATTCTGAAGATGGTGGCATAGATATATAAATCGAAATAATCCACTGTATATATATAAACCAAACCGAAGCGAATAATTCGTCGAAAGTAAATAATATTCTTTTAAGTTGACTACGCTCATTTAACCGAATTGTCACGAATGATCAAACAAAACTTCATCTACGTTAGTCTGGCAGAATTCTAAACAAATTTTCATCTGAAATTTCCGGCTCGTATCATTTTTGTTTGGGTGTATTATACTTTTAGCATTATAATACATTTGAATCTTGTGTGTAATTTAGTGTATAATGGAGTTATGTGTTGAAATGCGTATCAGTGCGAAGAGTTACTAAGAAAATTCGTCAACACAAGTAAAAATGATAAAATACCTTAATTATTATAAATTTAATTTTTCAATGATTCCATATGTTCGAGGGTATGGTAAAAGTTTCGGGCCTCACATATGGGAGCACTATGCTCAATAATTTGATGGTATTGCATGATTTCATTTTTCATTTGCTTACGTTTGAAGCTTCAAGTCAATTAGTTGTTTAATATTGGTTTGACAGCCTGCCAAACTGAATACCTCAAGCATCGTTTTTAAAAATGGAAGAAGTGAAAATTCTTTCCGCGAGTAAATATTTTTTTAAAGGTTTAAGTGCAACCGATGTAAGAAAAGAGCTGAATTTAACGTTTAGCGACTCCTTCCTATCGAATACAACGGTTAAGAGCTGGGTTTCTAAACTTAAAATGAATCAGACGAGCATCAGTGTTGAATCACGAAATGGAGTCTTATTGAAGTGACTACGCCAAAAATAACAGAAAAAATCCATAAAAGCGTTTTGGCATGCGAAGTGAATGAGGTAGCAAAGACTGTAAGCATGCCAATGAAACTTGTGCACAATATCTAACACAAATATTTGGGTATGACAAAGCTCTGCGCTAGATGGGTGTCGCTTTTTCTCACATCCGACTAAAAATAATATTGAAAGGAGATTTCAACTGATTGTTTGGCTCTCTATAAGTGCAATCGAATCGATCTTTTGAGTCGATTCACACCCGCTGATGAGACTTGGATCCACTTCAACAGTCGAGACCAAACAACAGTCGAAATATTGGACCGCGAAAGGTGAACCAATTTCAAAGACAGCGAAGACAATTCCATCGGTCGGTAAGGCTATGGCAACTATTTTTCAAATTAAGAAAATCTCAAACGTTTCATCCAAACCAAACAGCTCATTTTTTCAGTAATTTAAGTACACTTAACATCTTTGTCTTATTTTAATTTAAATTCATTTCTTTCCACTCGTCTTATAGTGTGCGAATTCATGAGTGCTTTCACTTCATGTTGGTTTGTCTAAATATGTGATGAGCTGAAAGTATTATACGAAAAGTAATCAAGTATATAATATTTTGATGAAATATTTCTCTTTATATGCAGCCTGTTTAATTTTCGGATAATATGTTGAGATTTCTTTTTAAATACTATTACTTTAAAACACTGAAAAATAACAATTGTGGTATTTGGTAAAGTTGAAAAATTACATAATAATTTATTAGAAGTAATTCGTTTACGTACAGTACTGAAAACCATAGTTGGTAACAATTATTTAGTATTTTATTAACCATTATTTAATACTTTAAATATGATAAGAGTACGTTAAGAGTAGTACACAAAATCAATTCTAAAAACATTAGTCTGCGGCTAGACTAATTATGAATTATTCTATGTAGTATTATTCAAACGGAATATTATTAAGTAATAAAAATAAGTATCAATGTACTTGATAATGATATCAGTGGCAAAACAAGTCTTAGTGAGATGAAGTAATGAAAATTACTTCATCTCATGGCAAATGAAGTAATGAAAATTACATTTTAAATAGAGTTCAATCATGTTTGATCGCTTGCAGAAAATATTTTCAACAATAACGGCCAGTATTATTCATAGTCAGAAATTTTATGTCAACTTTTATATTGTCTAAATAAACTTAGATTAAATTTTTATCTAGTTATTTTGTACGGTAAAATTATTACGAAATAATTATTACAATGCGCAATGCATTATTTGTATACAAAATTAATATATTATTTATATATTTATCCAATTAGAAATATAATAAACAAGATCAAAAAATTCAGCTATAGTTAAGAAAACATCGTTTTTTAAGTTTTTCTACATGAATAAAATATATTTTTATAGGAAAAAATAAACAAGGATAAAACAGTAATAATATAAATACTGATAATATATTCCTATTCCTGGAGTTCAACAGAAAATTTAATTTAAAGAATTAAAGATAATTATAAATAAAAATGTCTGTAGTTTAAGGTCCAGTAATGTGGTCTACCTAAGTTTTCTTTTAAAATAAAATATATGTGCGGTCAATATAATTGTAGATTGGAGTCTGCGATTTATTTAAGAGTCGTGCAAAAGATTTAAATAATATTTTGTGTCAATTTTGTATAAAAATATTTATTTCAAAATCCATGAAAAAGTTTCAAAATGCAATTGATGATTTTTGTAGCTTAATATGAGATAACAATAGCTAGTAATATGATATAGTATCCTCTGTTAACTAAACCTTTTCGTCAAAGTGTTTAAAACAAAAATTAATTTTTCTGATCATTTTACACTAATTATGCGTTTTATATAAAATAAAAACATTTCCAATAACATTAGTAGAAAGGGGAAAACTAAATTGAAATAGTAGAACTATTCATTTTCGGAGAATGTGAAAATATGAATTGTATTTTTGTTTCATAACGCTATGAATACATAGTTTCATAACTGAAACCAGAAATCAATTTAAAAGAGACGTCTAATTATAATAAATGGATTACTTTTTGATTAGTATGTATTAAAATTCAGTTTTTGTGAACAAAATTAATTAAAAGTAGTAGTAGTAATACCATTGAATAATCGCTACATGAACTTCCAGTTTCACATGTTTATAAGAGCTTTTTATAATTCAGGATTTCTCTTTTCGTTACTTTTGATTGTTTATTCTTTTCTGTATTGAGTTTTTGAAATAACTTTCGAGATAAACTTTGTTCTAACCATTATTTGTAATGCGATTAAGTAATGCAGTATATGGTTCGAGTTTTCATCAGATGGTTATATTTATTTTTTTTTTTTTGAAAAGAGGACACAGAGATTTTAATGCCTTTTTAAAATGTTTTATATAAAAAGATAAGTCTAATGAAATAGAATTCTAGTACTCAAACATATATATATATATATATCGACTACTTTACTTTAAAATAATTTTTTTGAACAACTCAAAACTAAAAAGTTTTCAAAATAGACAAAAGCAATGTTTCCAGTTATATTGGACATCATTTAACTATCCATACTCTTTACTCTCTTTTTATTCTATATAACAGTTAAAAAAATACCGAAAAATCACCAAATCACGGCTGTTATTAAATGGAGTTGCAACTGCTAGAAGACTTGAAATAAAAAAGATACGGTTATTTTTCTGAAATTTCCTCTTCGACGACTAAGGTATACGCGTATAAGTTCTCTGTATGTAGAAAAATTGCAGGAGGTTCATATTATAAGACTGAACCCTACATTACTAGATCTTAATTAAGTAAATTATTATTAAAAATATTCTTATGAGATTCGTCAATGTAATTTTAGAATTACATGTATTTGATTGATACAATTTTGATGTATATATATATATATATATATATATATATATATATATATATATCACCATCGTCATCACCCTCTCTGAATAAAATGCTGGAATCAAATGGCTCTTCCATGATTTTCCATTTTATACGATTGAATGCTTCTCTTTTCCACTGATTTCTAATAAAAATTTTCATTTCCTTAGTCCACCTGTTCATTGGTCTCTTTCTTGGTCTTTTTATATTTTTTGGTTCCCAGTTTATAATTTTTGTTTTCCATCAGTTCTCTTCTCTTCTTGCAACATGCCTCCCTATTTCTATTGCAGTCTCTTTACTTCTCATATTACATCTGATATTCATGTCTGTTTTCGTATCCATTCTATTCTTTTCCTATCTCTTCTTGTTATTTCTAGCATACTTTGCATATTTCTCTGTGTTGTTTTCAGTCTTTGAATAATTTTGACGTTAGCCATTCATGTTGTACTGCCGTAGGTAAGGACTGGTAGTATACATTGATCAAATTCTTCTTTCTTCAAAAATGGTGGGATTTGATTTAATATCGAGGTATTTCGACCAAATGTGCTCCATCCCATTTTTATTTTCTGTTTACTTCTTCTATGAATTATCTATCTTTACTAGTAAGTTGGCCTAGATAGACATACTTCGTAACTTCTTCTATTTCTGTTTCTTTTATTTAAATTTTCCTCAGGCAGACAAATGCATTGAACAACACTTGTTTTTGCGTGGTTCATGTTCATATATATATATATATATATATATATATATATATATATATTTATATTTATTTATATATATATATACATATATATATATATATATAAATTCACTTTAAAGAGAATAAATGAGGCCACGAAGGTTTTTTTACTAAGAATGTAGTTCAAGAAAGTGAGTAATATTTAATTTCTTATACAATATTTTAATTTTTTATGTTCATACCTGCTATTATTTCACTTATTTTTCGGAAGATTTTTTTCAAATATATTACTCGAGTTTTGTCTTTTAGAATGCTAATTAAAAAACAGTATTTTTATTATAGTAGATATAAATACAATAATGCAATGCAAATACTAAAAATTAAAAATAAAAACAAGAAATGAAAATCTTCAAAAATAGTACATACTGACAGTAATATTTTAAATGGATAAATAAGTACATTGTACATAGCAATATGATATATTAGACTTCAAAGTTATAATCCGCATTTTAACTAATATGTACAAAAATTGACTTAAATAAGAATTTAAATTATTTAAAATTAAAATCAATCTTCCTTACAACTATTTTAATACGACACACGTCTCAAAACTACATGTAGAATATAAAAACACATATAATGAAACGGTATGGAGATTATATTTTAAGATTATATTTTAATTATAAATATGTTATCCGAAAAGAACAAATAAGAACTTAAACTTGAAGTACACTAACGCTATTCAATAGTAATAATGAATTATTGATTCACTTTGTTGAAGGATAAAGTAAAAATTTTTCACTAAAAATAAATACAGGCGTCTAGATTAATATTCTAATGTAGAGAATGTTCTTTAGTTAATCGTAGTACCAAATTAATACTGATGAAGTTTGTTGCTATTTAATAGATACCTTATTGAGAATAATATTTATAAAAACAATACAAGTATATTTATGAACTGGTTTAGGTTTTTAAAATACATTACAGAAAAAACTGTTAATTTTTCGGTAGAAGTGCCTAAAATTTAATATAATTTTGTAAAAACTTAAAATAATGAATTATATTTTCTTAAAAATTTAAACAAAAATTATTATTAAATTTACTGGAATATATAAAAAGCAACGTGCGAAAATAAAAATTTTAATGAGATCATAGTGTTAATTTTGTATAATAAAAATTTACTTATGTAGTCTGTTATAAAAGCGATAAATATTTGCAGGATTCGTAGTTTTCAGCCGAGCTTTGCTTTTAGTATTTTTAAACTCACCAATAATACTAAAAAAGTAGGTGTTGGCTTCATATATTATTTTTTGATTAAGTAAATTAACTGCGGAATTGATGATATATTAAACATTTAAATAAAAGAGATATGACAAAAAATAAAAATATATCCAACAAAAAATGTATAAAAACATATTTTATACGAGTTGGTGACTGTTAAGTATTTAATTGAATTTTAAAGATTAGATTGTCACAAATGTATATTAAATCAGAGAATTTTGGAATAAAATATCTATAATTTTATAAAAATTATATTAATTATTCTCAAGTTAATGATGTTTGAATTTGTGTAGATAAATATCTACGATAACAATAATAATAATATTGAGTTCTTCAGTATACTATTTTTATAAAATGAATTTTCCAGATTGATATAATTTCGTCTCGAGATTTCCTGCTAACATTTCCTTATCTCGTCGCAATTAATAATACAACCTAATTAAAGTTATAAAGTTATAATTAATCTATAATAAAGTTTTCGTCGAGTTCGCACACTATACGACACGGCAGTTTCCGGAGAATTGAAATAGCGACGGGAAGAATATTACTCAAATTCTTTCTACACATACACGTAAACAGATATATATATATATATATATATATATATATATATATATAATAAATAATGTTTTATTCTAGTTAATATTAAAATTAAATGAAGGCATATGGCATACATTTATATACTTTTTTTAAAGAACAATCAGTAATTTTAACACTTTTAATATTTTATTTTCAATATAGGTATTTCTTTTTTGTAATTGAACTTTGCGTTAAAAATAATGTATACACATTCATAAATGAACTACTTCCTCTTTTTATATAGTACACTTTTTTTCTGGTTCAAAATGTTCAACAAATGATCAACATTCATTTATTGAATATTTTTGATCTCAACAATTTTAATTGTTTTTAAAGACAGAGAGTATTTAACTATTGTAAGAGAATTCAGCCACAGTACTAAAACTCTACTGTAATTATATATATATATATATATATATATACACACACATATATATATATATATATATATATATATATATATATATATATATATATATATATATATATATATATATATATAGTTATAATATCCTAAGCCTTTCTAGATTCATTATTAAATGAAGACCTTTTTAATTTCTATCAATTTAAATGAGCCACTACTTTAAGTATATCCTTTCGATTTTCTATAATATATAATTATTTAGTTATAACATTCTTAAGTTTGTAAATTTCTTGACAACTAATCAATAATTTCTTATCTGTACATTTTTCTTTCTTCATCCCTATAATTGGCATCAATTCTTATTTTAAACTTATTATCTTTTTATGTTTGTAAATCTTACTTATTTTCGTATTAAGCCTATAATAATTTTTTCTCTCATTAATATAATCATGTGTTTGTTTATACTTTGTTTATATTTCTTAGAATATTTGATTTTTTTAGTGATCATGTATCAGTTTTATAGGAAAAAACCGGTGGAATATATTAATAGAGGATTTTTTTGGTTTGAAATGAACTGTAATTTTCGAATAAAACACTATTCTTGTTCTTATCTCTATCTTTATATATGCATCCATATACAGTAACCCCAAAAAATGTTGAAGAATTTGCGAATGGTAACACTTTAATATAAAAATGAAGGATTACTTCGGGGAATTCCTGAATAACTTTATTTTTTATAAGAGTGAGAACATATAGTCTGGTGATGCAGTATTTTAGTCATTTTTTTGTTATAATTGGAAATTATTTGCTTTCAGTAAATACAGTAAAGATCGTGAACGTAAGGTATTGTCAAATATTAAATTTTATCAAATAAATATTTTTAATATTTCCGTCTTAAAATTTTCTAAGAAATAACAAAAAAAACAAGATAATAAATTAGATTTTGATTAAATCTGACAAATAAAGTAAATTGTTCCAAGTTTTAAATGGGAAAGCGAAAATAATATTAATATAAGAAAAATAATTACAATGCAAAAATATAAAAGTTAACTCTAGTCTGTCAAATAGCTTCTTTATACAGAGTTTCTAATAGGTTTGTATTAAAAATCAGAAAATAATTAAAAATCGCTGTTGTGGTTAATAAAGGAGGACGTCCAGAATAATTGACTCCAGAGACCAAACGTACAATTCGTTGCCTAATCTGCATAGGAGCTGTGGACAATGCCATACAGGGCACTAATGTTAACGAAAGAATTTGTAAATCAATGTTTGTAACGAGATAGTCAGGAATTGTCTAAAACAATCAGGATTAAAAGCTAAATACAAGCCATTGTTGACTGGTGCGCATAAGAAAACGGTTGAATTTTGGAAAAAAATATGAACATTAAGTTTCTCATTTTTTTAAAATTCACACTTACATGAACAGTTTTTTGGATTACTGTATATATATATATGTATATATATAATTAAATAAATATATACATACATGTATTTATATATATATATATATATATATATATATAATGAAGAAAATATTATTTTTAAAATTTAACAGTTTTAAAATTAATGCCACTTTTTTATTATTTATTAAATATTAACTATTTACTAAAAATATCTTTAATTTAAGCAGTTATTTTTCAATGTATCGCGAATATTATGTATAAGATAGTATTCGTTGAATAAAAAATTACATATAAAAGTGTTTCACATCATCATCAAAGAAATCTCCTTAAGTATTTTAAATTGTAATAAAGTTAATCTCTCATATGTTCTCTACGGTTCCTTCGACATATAATATTTGTTTTTTTATTAGTTCCTTATATCTCTTTGAATTCTCTTACATTAATGTTTTATGTTTAGTTTAATTTTCTGCGTTAATCATTCACACATTCACTATTTTAATTAATTTTGTGCAATTTTCTTGAAATTAGTTGAAATTATACCATTAAATGTAATTAAATTTTCAAACTGAGGAGTTAAAATGATTTAGTAGTGATTAACAAGCTTACAAGTTTTGTATATTACACGTCTAAGAATATTTACAAGTTTATATAAACTCACCTACTCTCATTTCTCTTCCACTTGCCTGTACACGTTCTATAAATTTTCTCTTAAGAATAGTTTGTATATTCATATTTTCATACACACATATACATAAACATACATAACACACATATATATGTCCATATATATCAATCTATCTATCTATCTGTCTATCTATCTATCTATCTATCTATCCATCTATATATATATATATATATATATATATATATATAATTGTTGATTTTCTACTTGGTTATAATAAATGAAATTGAGATATTGAATGCGGTAGTGTTCTTTATATACTTACAGCTACCTAGATTTAACATGTCTTAGACAGTTTTATACAATTACATTATATATTTGATCAGACGTCTGTTTTTGTAAAATGATTTAATACATGTATATATAAATATATACATATATATATATATATATATAATACATATACACATATATATATATATATATATATATATATATATATATATATATATATATATATATAGTAGATCCTCGTTAAATGACCGTAATTGGTGTAGGACTAACGGTTGTTCCTTAAAACGGTCGTTGTATAAGGCATTTATAATATGTAAACTTTCTAATTCGTGCAAAGTCACCAAAATCCTAAACGGACATTAGATGTAATTTAATTTTAAATGTGCACATATAAAAAACGAAAATTTCTTTTTCTTTACCTTTTGTTGCTAATAATGTGTTTTCATTCGATGGTGGCCCACACCAGCAATTTACCGATGATGGTCTCTAAAGGAAAAACCACCCTTCAATCACTTATCAACACTTTTCATGAAGATTTCTGGTAATTCACTACTAGAAAGGAAATCAATTCTAGCCCTCTTTGTGTCAGTGGAACTAGATTGGGAGGAAGTTGAGGCTTTGGTGAAAAACTTATCCAGAATGAACTTCATCTGCCTATTTCTTTTCAATTTGTAAAAATAGGCAATCACATTGTCCTCAAACTGGCACATTTGAACTTCAATCTTTCCAATTTCTGAATTGAATTTTAATTTACCTTTAATAGTTGCCCATGTACTTAACAAACTTTTTAATTCTCTTTGTATAGTTTCAAAGGTGTGATGATAGATGGTAAGAACTTAATGTTTATGAAATAATACTGAGACATCATATTCAAGGCTAAGTTGGAGTTATGACCAGGAGCATTGTCGAGGAAAAAAGGCACCTTGAGGGGGAGGTTAACGTAGACTTTGATCGAGGAATCAAGAATATCATTGGTCCATTCAGTAAAGACGCACCTAGTGATCAATGCTTTACTGTTTAACTGTCAATTAACACTCAGTGTCCTTTTCATTCCTTTTTACTGCCTAAAAACACGTGCAGTCAGCGAATGATACATGATAAAAGGCTTTAATTTGAAATCATCAAATGCATTAGCCCCTAGCAACAATGTTAATCTGTTATTCATGACCTTATGTCTAAGTAAACCGGGTTCTTGTTTTGTTATGTAAGTTCTTTTAGGCATGTTTCAAAGGAGGCTAGCCACGATCGTCATTTCGCGAGATCTGACTCTCGTGTGGTGAGCAACGTGTGCTTCACAAATCCCGGTCGATGTGCGATTAGTTGTTCGGAGAGGGGTCTACTATATATATATATATATATTTGTCATATATGTATATATTTGTCACAATCTCCCTTGTATTAAAATATATTATATTAATAATTGTTTTTGTATAGGTAAACATTATCAACTAATAAAATATCCGGTTAATGGAAATTACGTATAGAAATATTTCGGAGCTATCTCTTTTACAATTAAGCCATACTTTATTAATTTTTTGTAACAAGTTTCTCATTTAATAAGAGATGTAAAAAATAATTATACGCCTTCAAATTGAATCACTCATAACTCTGTTTTAAATTAAAATATTTTCTTCTTGTTTTTGGATTTTGAAGCGCCAACCTTAACGTTTAAAAACAGTATATTTTTTAACCAAATAGTTGGTAAAACCGCACAAAACAGAAGTGAATATGATGGTGTCAGAACTACAGCATATTAATTAATGCATACTTCTTACATTGGAGTTGAAATAAATGCTATCGATGCCACGGAAATGATTTGTTTAACTTTGGGGGAAGGTGTTGTCATACATTAAGATGTAATAATTGCTAACACAGTGGAATAAGTCCGAAAATGCATTACGATTTCATCGACTTAAAGCCATCATTTTTTTGACAAGAGATTAGTCAGTTACTCGACAGATCGAGTAAAGTTATATAAAATAATAGTAGATACTTTAAGGATTGAAATATATTCCATTTTTCCGTTAACATTATTTTTTTTACAAAAAGGCACCGAATTAGTTTGCATACTTCATATATAATATCTTAATATAAAGTATAATTCTGTCTTCAATATTTCTGTAGAAATACACGAATAAAATAATATCTTAAAAATAATATTATTATTTACTGACAAAGAAAATGAGAACGCGATTTACTAAATGGCAATTAATACAAATCTGTTAAATTTGTTAATCGTAAAGTTTACTCTTTTGGTATCTAAGTTGTAATTTGTTCATTTTTTCAAAAAAATTAATGCTCTCGTAAATTTTAAAACTACAGGTAATTTAATTTTTAATTTCAATTTAAATTTTATTTAATTACGAAAATTGATAGCTTTCAGATCTAAAAAGTCAAAAAATATTCAGTATCTAATATGTAAAAGTTGGAAATGGAATGTAAATGTAGAAGTTATATATCTATCTATATATAAATAAAAATGTTCTGTAAAAATTTCAAAAAATGTACAAAATATTGTACAGAAAACGTGTAGAGAGTTTGTATTAAATTTTTATTAACGATGACACCAGAAGTTATATGAAAAAATATGATATTGGTATCATAACAACTGTAATGAAATGTGCGACTATAAAATAGCACTTTGCAATATAACTGTGAGAGTGTTTATATAGACATAGTAACATATATATATATATATATATATATATATATATATATATATATATATATATATATATATACATATACATATTATGATATTGAGCTAATATATGCGATACGAGCAAAGCGAATCGAGAGATTGAGGGATGCGAAGCCTCCCGGGATAGGCGAATATAGCGGCTAGTGAGCAGAGCCCCCTAATGTATTCGAAAAAAGTATTTTAAAACAATAGTAATGTTTTTATAAAGAGAAATAAGATCCGTTCAACATAACATTTAATTGAAGCAGTTTTATTGTTCATTATGTAAGTATACAGTATAAATGATAACATTTAAAAAAATGCAATTTTGACGGCAAAACTACAAAAAGAAACAAAAAAGATAAAAGTAGAGAAAAGTACAAGACAGGTAGATGCAATTTTGCCGAAATTATTTACTGCAATCTTAGAAGAAGTATTCAAATCGCTCGACTGGTAGGACACAGGAATCGTAATAAAAGGTGAAATATTAAGTCCTCACCGGTTTACTGATGATATCGTTATCACAACTACTCCGTAAGAGCTAAAAAAGAGGATAAGAAAATTAGATGATGCCAGTTAAACAATTGGTCGAAACATAAACCACGCAAAAACCAAAATCTTGTTCAATTCTTTTGTCTTCCCGCAGAAAATTGAAATAAATAGAATAAAAATAGATGAAGTTACGAAGTATGTTTATCTAGATCTGCTTATCAACAAAGATGGATCATTCATTGAAAAATTGGATGGAGGTCATTTGGACGAAACCACTTGATATTTAAATCAACAATCTCACTTTGTTTAAAGAAAAATGTATTTGAACAATGTGTACTACCAGTCTTTATCTACGGCAACAAAACATAATTGATTAACGTCAAAATCATTCAAAGACTGCAAACAGCACAGAGAAGTATGGAAAATATGCATGATAGGAATAACAATAAGGGATAGAAAAAGAATAGAATGGATAAAAAAAGATAGGAGTCACAGATGTAATAAAAAGAATGAAGAGTCTGAAATGAAAATGAGAGAAGCATGTTGCAAGAAGAGAAGAAAACTGATGGACGACAGAAATTATTAACTGAGAACCAAGGAATTTTTAAAAAAACCAAAACAATCCAATGAAGAGGTGAGATAAGGAAATTGAATTTTTTATTGGAAATTAGTGGAAAGAGAGGCATTTAATCATATAAAATGGAAAATCATGGAAGAGGCATGTATGTTTCACATTATCCAACAGTGGATTGACAGAGGCTGATGATATATATATATATATATATATATATATATATATATATATATATATATATATATATATATATATATATATATATATATTACTATTTATGCATTTATAAATGACTAATTATACTGCGTTATATGATTTATAAAACTGTTTATGTGAATTAATAAATCACTTTTGTAACTAAATTAATTTCAAAAGTTATTATCCTATATATATATATATATATATATATAGTTCAGTACATAAAATAATCCATAAAAGCTTTGAATATGTAAGAATTATATGAATAAAGTCTACCTTATGAATAGTTCATAATCGTCATTTCATATGTAAAGGCGAAACAATATAAAACGAGCCGATGGAAGTTTCGTCGAAAACAAGACGACAGAGCGCGTGTCAAAGCACACAAGTACAGCGAGACATTGTCAACTAAAAGTTTGCATGTCAGTGTTTTCTTTCTCATTATGTACCGTTTGAATAAATTTGTGTCAAGTGTTTCCCTTCTTAGAGTTGTTTATTTCTTCGAGGCAGCAAAACATCACACGAACATAGTCTTTCACGGCGTTACTCCGTGTTATTGTACAGCGCACTGCAACAAAACACGAAACGAGAAAAACAATCAAGCTTCGCGACACGGCCGCGGTTCTTTCCACATGTAAAATGGAGTGTTTTGATTCCAAACAACGCGTGCACGCGTTTTCATGTCAACGGATCGCGGAGTACAATAATCGGATTTGTATTTGCAGCACTTTCATCAGTTGAGTATTATATTTAGAATATGCTTCTACTTGCAAAGCTGTGAAGAATACGTGATAATAAAAAACGCATTTAAATGTACGCTATTCATATGTTCACAATATATTGCGACTGGAGAGAATTATTTTCTATGCGTTCTTTTATATTTACTTATACACACACAAATATATATATATATATATATATATATATATATATATATATATATATATATATGTCTCCATGATTTACAGTGCTTACTAAGTTTTGATATTCTAGCGATTTTCCAGCGTTTTGATAAATGTATTGCCTTCGCTTAGCTCCAGTCATCTCCAACTTCGATTCATCACTTCAAACAATTGATTTCCAAAATTCTATTGATTTATAAGCATACGAGTTTGCAAAATAAGGTCGCTTACGTTTGTTCATCTTGTTTATGTATGGCTTGTGACGAACGATACGACCAAAAATCCCAGCTTCATTTACCCTCGATCTTATTTGATTAATTCCAAGAGTAAGATTGAGATCCTGTTTTAGTTTCTGGGCGCTAATAAACGGTTTTTTTGTCTCTACAAACTATTATTTTGGCAGTGCGTCCGCTAGTCTTTTGTTTTCAATCTCTCCTTGGATCTTAAATTAAACCTTTTAACCTTCTCACTAATATATTTAATCGTTCTGAGAGGTCTTTTAAATCTATCAGCAATTTCTTTGGTAGATTTTCCGTTCTGATACGTATTATAAGTCTGTGCACGTTCATCCACCGTAACTTGGCTACTTTTTGCCATTTTGCTATATAAAAAGTTGTAAAAGGAAATTAAATCGGTAATAAATGATTTAATAAAAAAATTCAATTACCATACCTTTAATCAAAGCCTCAGATACTAATATGTTCTCAGACGCAAATGCTTCCCGAATGGCTACGCTTGCTTTTCTATTAGTATAAATTAAACAAAAATCCGAAATCACTACAATAATACAAATTCAATGTCAACATAATATGTATGTACACGTCTGCATAGATGATTCAGCTAATCACACATAATGTCAATGATATTAAGTTCTATATTATAATTTTATAACGCGCAAATTATTTCCGGTACGACTGTATATATATATATATATATACAATATAAATGCGTATGTATAAATATATACATACATACACAAACACTCACACACACACACACATATATATATATATATATATATATATATATATATGTTAGGGTTGCCAGATTTTGGAACCAAATACAAAATATGGGTGTTAAAAAAGCCAACTCCGAACCATGAAATGATTTTATTAAATGACATAATGTAGGAAAAATATAATAATTAGCTGTTGTTCAGGCCTGAAATGTATCACTAATTTTAGCATTCTCTAAGAAAAGTAGATCATCTATTACAAGGTTATAAAAATCTTCACAGAGATATTGAGGTTAATTAAACACTGTAAAATTGTTTTCATTGTTATCACGTCCATCTTACTTCTCTTATCTGTCCATTGAATTGACATTAGCGAAAAAAATCTTTCAACATGAGCATTGTGAGCAAGACAAGTATTCACAAAATTTGAGCAACTCGAAATATTATTCTTTAAATTTATTTTGTTTTAATATAGCCATCGATTCTTCATGACAAGATTTTTTGTACCAGTCCTCATTCTTGTTTTCCCCTTCAAAAATTAAGTATGAAAAATCTAAAAACTATGATAAGATCAAATAATTTGTTGTCGTTGATGTCAATGTTCTTAGTTTTTAAATACGTACAAGTACTCTTAAGTTGTTCCTAATATGGAATTTCTTTTAAAGCCATCCACATAAACGTATTCAAGTGCTCAAGCGGAAATTTCATTTTCCAAATTATTGTACACATAAACATGTACCATAAAAATTTTCTACTTCATTTAAAAAAATATGTTTCATTATTTTGAAAATTTCAATTTAATTAAGAACTGTCTTCAAATTTGTTTGATTTATTCAACAGATCTTGCTTTCGTCAATTCTAAAGTTTCTTATAAGACATTGAGTACTTTTATAAAACTTATTTTACTTCCTTCAATTTCAAAATTTTCTATTTACGTGAATTTCAGTTAGATTATTCTAATGGAATATTGAAAAGTGTAATTTCTTAACCTAATATTTATAATTTTATAATTTCATTAAAATATGAGATGTTAGCCGGTTCCTACAAGTACAATACAGGACATTCCCGTATATATCAGACGTTTGGTAAGCTTAATATATAAATATATATATATATATATATATATATATATATATATATATATAATATATATATATACATATATATTATATATATACATATATGTATATATATATATATATACATATATATATACATATATATATATATACATATATATATATACATATATATATATATACATATATATATATACATATATATATATATATGATTTTCATTATTATATATCATTTTTTCAATTTTTTCTATGACTGGTTGTTATATGTAAACAGCATTTTACGCTGTTACATATCTATGAAAGTTACGTAAATTGTTCCGTATTAGCTCGAATATAAGACGAGGTTTTTTTTTCAACAGATTTTCATTAAAAAACAAGGGTCGTCTTATATTCAGATCTTCAGATGTTCAGGCTGGTACTCCACTGTGGGCATTTTAAACAGCAGATTACCGAATCGGTAACCCGTACCGGCAAGGGGCTAAACGAATAAATAGCAAGTGTTTTTTGTTTTTCTTTTTTTGCAGAGTAAAGTGAGTATACGATGAAAATTTGTAGTTGTAACAACTATGAAGCACATTTAGTTCAATTAAAGTTTGTAAATTCTAATTTACAAATTATTTTGATTCATTTAACCCATCGAATATGAGTAATTACATTGAACATAAAGGGAACAGTAAATATAATTTCGCTAGAGGGCTTAGAATAAGATATGTTGCTAATTTTAAATTAATGGTGATACGAGCATTAGAAGAATTTAATGCATGTCTAGCTGCTAGGAATTATAGTGTAATGGAATGCAATTGAAAGCGATAAAAGAGTGAAAAAAGAATGAAAAAAGAGCTACAAAATGCTCATTCTACGAGAAAGGTTTTTCTAGATCCTTAAAAATGACAGTATGAAGAAGTAAACCATCAACTTGCTGAGTATATTCATGAAGTGCAAATTCAAGGATCCTATAATAAGGAAAGTCATTTATATTAAAAGTTGTAAAATTGCCAACACTTTGAACACTTCTGAAAAAGAATTTAAATCTTTTTTGGGTTGGTATCTAAGACTGATGCGGCGTACGGATTTATTTTTAAGAAGACATACCACGTTGGCTTAAAAAAATTTGAAGGCATTTGAAGAAAAATTGTTATCTATTTAATGATATATTATCAGTTTGAGAGGAAGTCACGATTGTCCTTTGTGTTTGATTTGCAGTGCTGATAAAACATCGATTTACTTTGATATGTCGAAAAATATGAAGAAGAAATGAAATAGGAAATGTTACGAGTGAAGAAAAAAGTGAATGTTATATTACCAGTGAAAAATATGATGAATAAAGTATTATTAGCAGTTAAGAAATAATTAACTTTAACGACATATACCGAAACACTTAATTTTTCTGAACTAGTTTTAAATATGTGTTTGTTAATTTTATTTTCTATTAAAATGTAAATCAATATTTTTTATTGCCTTTGGGAAGAACTGCATATCGTCTTATAATCGGGGTCATAAAACAATATCTTTTTATTTCTTTAGAAAAAACTGGGACTACTCTTGTAATTTGGGTCATCTCATCGATTTGGTTAGGTCGGGTTAAGTCAGAAAGAAACGAGTTAAAATGTTAATAGTATATTTACGTTATAACTTTTTCTAACTATTAATTCTAAAATTAAGTCTCCGAGCTAAGACACGAACATCTGAAAAGTGTTACGAAAAACTTCCAAACATGTTTTGAAGCATGGAATGAAAGACTGTAGAATTACTAAGGTCTATTTTGAAGGGAAGGTCTTTGAACCCAGTGATTTTTTAATAGTGAAATTTATATTATCTTAGTCTCGTATCTATTTATTTCAGACTTTGTATGTATTCTTTTTTGGAATAGTCACATTTAAAAAAAAATAGAAAAATCTCGAATGATTCATTAACATATTTTTGATTTTAACGGAAATAATAAGTTTCAATTAACAAAAAAATACTAGTTTTTTACTTAAATTTACCAACACTGGCTTATTTAAATTCAAAAAGTTTCATAAAAGTTATTGAAAATAAAAATTTGAATTGAAATATACATTAAGAAATTAATTTTAATAAAAGCTATAGAATCAAAATCATATTGAAATAAATAAAAAAACTTATATAAAACGTATTTTAAAGAAAATTTAAAATATTTAAATACTATTAAATTATTCTCTTTGACGAATATGATAAGAGCTTGAAACCGTACTAGTAGGAAATGTAACGTTTCATTAAAAATTATTCTCTCATAAGTTTAATTAACTTTGATTCTGGTAACGATCAAAACTAACATCGAATCAAAAAAGGTATGTGACAAGTCAATAAGATACTGCATTAGCGAGATTGTATATTAAAAACGTTTAATGAAAACAGGATATTTAAAAAAACTCTCATTATTGTGTAGAAATATAGATGTTACGTTAGACACAATATAATAAACGTTTTCAATAAATATTTGACGAATACTGGAGAGTATTATTAGAATATAAACGACGAATTAAATAAAACAATTTTTAAGATTATATCAAAACGACCTTTCGCGTTCTGTTAATGATTTTATGGCATTACACAAAAACGATGAACAATAGATGTTATTGATATTATCGCAAAGTTGTGGTACTGATTTTTCTTTTGTTAATGCTTATAGAAGAACGGATTCAACCATGCATATTTGCAAACATTGTGACTTTTAACGTAAATCATGTTGATTTGAATTGGATATGCAATTGTTCTTTACGGAAAATAAATTATATACAGTTTTTATTGTAAGAAGTGTATGTTAAAATTTTGTTCAAATTAAAAATAATGTTTATTAAGAAACGTTAGAGTTATTAATTTAATAATTGAACATTTTTTGGATTATTTTATTAAAATTTATCAGCAATGTACGAGTAATTATAATAGAAAATAATAATTTCAAGATGATAGCTAAAGATAAACAAACATTTTTAATAATTTGTTATTGGTCATATGACTTTTGATTATGCGCATTTAAATGGTAATGTTAAAAAAACTCGGTCAGATTTTTCAGTACCTTCACCATCAAAATGCGTATAGGCAACAACTAAAAATGATTAATAATAATTTATCAGACAATTTCGATCAAAAAAAATTTGTTATGATCTGTGTGAGGAAGACAACTTTGTTCTGAAAGGTACAAACTTAACTTATTAAGCCACAAACAACTCTTCGGAACATTCATTTACTTTCAGCACAGTTTTTTGGTCTTAGATATCAAAATCAATGAAATGGATGAAGAGAGGTTTTTCTGTTCGTAAAATTTGGTTTAGAAAAACTCATTTTCATCATTTTTAATAATTTTTCTAGCGTAGTAGATAATTATTATAGTATCCGGAAATTAAACTGTGACAAAATCATCCCATAAAATGGAGATGCATGAATGTCTTCTAAATGAGAGAAACTAATATCTTTATTCTCAATGAGATAAAAGAATATACAGACTATGTTCATTTTGGCTAGTGTCATCTCATCCAATTTTATATTATAGAATGTCTTATTACTAAATTTTGCTTTTAATTAATTTTCTTCAACCAATTTATAATGTGTCTTTTTTCATCTTTTTTCTTTTTGAGACATTGTATAAAACTTTTATTTAGAAAGGGTATGAACATCTTTCAAGTTTATTGAAAATTTATTTCTTTTGAGTTACCAGAGGACTCCGTCTCTAACTTGCTATGTTCCCCAGAGGGAGGGGGGAGTCTCACTTTCATTTCACTTGATCACTCATGTCACTCGTTATTGTTAAGTGCTAACAATTTTTAAATGGAATATGAAAAACAAAATAAAGATATTGTGTAATGAAATTCACTTTAAGTGAAACCGCGAAAATAGTGAAACTGAAAAGAAAACTTTTTGTAACTTATTGTAAGCTTATTCTAAAACTTCTGTGTACACGATTTTCGTAATAGATTGTGCTCTTCTGTACACTCATACTTGACACATTGCTTAGAGGTACATCTGGAGAACAAAACATAAACAAATGGCCGTCCTCAAATACTGTTTCCTTGGAATCGACGAACATGACGATTCGTGAAACATCGGAAATAATTCAGAACGGAAATAGTTAACGTGGTACTTGTGCAGGGTAGAGGGGGGAGCAGCAATGCGAGAATGTAGTCTATACGAAAAAAAAATATTTTACACATTTTATTTTCTTAATTTTACTATAAATTATTTTTTTATATATGGGAAGACAGGACATTTCCACATAAAAGTAAATAACAGCTTTTTATGTTTGTTTTTATTGATTAGGAACTATTTTTATTTTCAATTAATCTTTTGCTTTTTATTCTGCGCTTTCAAATTTGAAATACGTTTGATTAAAAAAATGATATCTTAAAAGCTAAATAGTTGAAATTATTCTATTTCTACTTATCCTGCTGTTACTATCCTTTTCCGTACTTTGTAAATAACTTTCTTGCATTTATTCTGTGAACAATGTCAAATATCGCTAACAAATTTGTAAAAATTAATACTTTCTACAATTTTTTATAAAATAATATTGCCACATATATTACACTTTCCGTATATTTTTCACATAAATTTCGTTAAAAAAACTTTTTAGGTGTAAAATAAGTTTTACATTTTAAAATTTTGAAAATGAAACGAATACACATACATTTATTGCACTTTGGATCCGAATTGAGTCCATAAGTTGAATTTTATGGCAAGAGAAAACAGTAAATTATTACTGTTTTTAGATTTTGTTCCTGTCGTTTTGTGTTATATCCTACGTACTATCATTTATAGTTATAATGGAATTTGATTATTTATTCTTAAAGAAGATTTCATTTTTTTTAACTAATAGAAAATATGTAAATTAAAAAGCATGGATTTCATCTAAAGTATTTCAAATTATTTTAAATACTGATCAAAGTGAAAAAAATATAAAAATTGTATAAATAGTTAAAAATAAAGAAATAAATAATTTCTTGATATTTTTATGAAAGAACTAGTTATACCATGTACAATTAATAATATTATTTATTTATATCACTATTTTAGATTTTTTAATATTCAATAGTTTTAGAAATCATTTTGAATTATGTTTTGTTGTGTTTAAATAATAATAATATTAAAGATTGTGTTTTATACAAAATATTTCTTTATAAAAAATGCATCTTATAGAATATACATTAACAAATAATACTTTAGACAAGAGGAATATTTACTAAAATATTTAACGAAGATCACTTTTCAATTATTAATTCTGAAAAACAGATAAGTGAAATTTTCTAAAATATATAAAAAGTGTACAGTTCACAATCAAAAGAATAATATAAATTCTATTACCTGATATTAAATGTATTATATCTATTTTTTGGAAAACATGAGAACATATTTGGGCTATTCGGCACTTCCTGGAAAAATTTAATTTAATCTATAAATACGAATGACAAAAGTTTACGATTTTGACAGTTCCAAAAAAATATATATGTAAAGCTAAATAATCTGAACGAAAATGTTTCGTCGGTTTATAGAACTTTTCCGAGTCCCTTTTTGTTTTGCAAAGGTGATCACAACATATAATTGGTATTCCGCTGCGGGCTATATTCCCGCAGTAGTAGCGAGTCACAAAAGGCACTTCTCCATACGTTTGGTTTCCATCATGTAAAATGAAAATCCATTAGAGACTCATCAGTGTTGTATTATTGAACAGATTACACGCGCGCGCACGCATATATAAAAAAAAGTTCACTTCAGATGACAACATCGGACAGTTGATCGATTATAAAGTACTCGCTCATCTATCGCTACCGCAATGTAGAATCGAACACGTGATCGGCATTGAAATGTATTATTATGAGCGTACGGTATTTATCTTCAGACGTCTTTTGGTCTGTCAATTAATGTAATTAAATTAATATTGTGCGTCCTTCTATATTAAAAATAAAATATCAACAAAATTTAATTTTATTATCAAGTAACAGCTGCTCTCTGCTTATTACTGAATTTAGAAACTGAAGAAAGAACGAAGTTACAAAAATATAGTTTGAAAATAATTTAAATTTATACTAACACTTTTTTAAAAAAAATTTAGACATAAATTAATCATTATAAATATAAAATAAGCAAAATATATTTTTTTAAAAACACAGTGCTTAAATTATGCATCGATTTCTGTAGTTCCTATTTTTTGTGAAATTCTTTAATATTATATTATTTTAAAAAAATTTAAATAACATACTCATTCATTAAGATAACTAGATAATAAAGGATTTTTCAATAGGGATGTAATATTTTAGGAGGTTATATTTCAGGGATGTCAAATGACAGCTGTATATTTTTTATATTTGTTAAGTTGCGACATTACCATTTTTAGTTAGGGCTTCGTATACAACAAACCAACGCATTGAAATAATACAATTGTGTTATGAAAATGGTCGTTCTATAAAAAATATATTTCATAAATTATGCGACACTTATGTTCGACATACTCGCCCATATGAATCAACAATTCTTCGATTAGTGAGTAAATTTGAAGAAACTGGATCGGTTATAGATAAAAAAAACTCTAGCATGTGTTCGTAGTGCTCATTCTGAAGAAAACATTGACTTGGTTTGTGAAAGTGTATCAGAAGAGCTAGGAATGTAAAATCTACGATGTTCGCAGCAATAGGGCCTTTTACAGACGACCATAGGCGGTATTTTGCATAAGGATTTATTGTCGAAGGCTTACGAAGATGAATTAATACAAGAATTATAGACAAAATACCATTCACTGCATTGGAGATTTATTAATTGAATACTGGAACGACAATACAATTTTTGTAAAAAAAGTCATATTTGGCGACGAGGATCTTTTAATTCTCTGGCTACCTTAACAAGCGAAATTTCCGAATCTGGGGTGATGAAAATCTGAGGAGAATCGTTGAGAAGTCACTGCATACAGAAAGAGTGATTGGTGCGCACTTTGGTTCGATGAAGTCATTAATTTTTTGAGAATCAGGCTGGTAAATCGATTAATGTGAATAGAGAAAGATATTAAAACATGATAACCAATTTTTGTGAGCAGAATTAGATGATATTGATCTAGAGGACATGCGGTTCTAGCAGGATGATGTAAGAAACCACACAGCTCGTGAAACAAACGATTCACCACATTAATGATTTATTATAAAAATTGAAAAATAAAAAAAATGAAGCAAATGTAAACGCCTGAAATCCTAATAAATGTGTTCATAAACCTCTTAATGTTATTTCCATTTACTATTGATATACATGGACAATGAAACATTTTTATGTTTAGAAAATGTATATTTTTTATTGAAATTTAGTACAATAATTTAAACGTAACAGAGCTAAAATTTTAATGAGTTGATTAAAGTAGTAAGTATCTTTCATATCACTGAATACAAAAAAAGTCATCAAATGTTATGTATGAAATTCCATAAAAAATTATATAAATTAAATAGGAAAGAGTGAATTGATTGGTTGTT
Organism: Acanthacorydalis orientalis; assembly: GCA_034766995.1. Taxonomy (NCBI): domain Eukaryota; kingdom Metazoa; phylum Arthropoda; class Insecta; order Megaloptera; family Corydalidae; genus Acanthacorydalis; species Acanthacorydalis orientalis. The sequence continues at coordinate 2,154,269 of CM068322.1, forward strand.
TATTTGAGGTTAAGGGTGCGTCGACAATTAATGTCATTAGCTCCCGAAGAACGAATTGAGTTTGGGTATATATACATATATATATATATATATATATATATATATATATATATATATATATATATAATATTTTATATATTTTCATAAATTAGAATTTTGACATTTTTTAATTTAAAAAATATTAATTTATTTATTTCTTTGAAAAGTATTTTTATCCATAAAATAGTCAGTGTGTCCTCTATATATCACGTATTACACTATAATATTTTCTATTTCCGTATTTTAACAATGTCAATCAAATAATACATGTTCGATTTGGAAATATTTAATTTCCGATTTGCAGGTTATACTTCATATTTTTTTATTGATCTTCTATATTTTTTTCCATTCTAATTTGTAAATATTTAGGATTTTTTAAAATTAAATGCCTTCGATGATCATGTTTATACCTATGTTTAATGTAGTAATATATATATATATATATATATATATATATATATATATATGTATGAATGTATATAATGATTTAACATATGTTACAAAATATTAAAAACTTAATGTTTTTATGTCAAGAATAAATTCATGAGACAAATATTAAAAAAACATGTTCAAGTATTCTGACAGTGTAAACAATGCCAATGTGTGAGCAGGTTTTGAAGCCCAAAGTGGTAAATAATTTCAACAGAGATTCGTTGGCATGCCAGAAGTGTTTGTCACTAGAACTGTGGCGATTATGTTTCGCAGGTGAATTAAAATGTAGATTGTCTATATATTTATATTTTTAAGATAGTCTCACATATAAACAGTTTTGAAAAAATCTATTTATTGAAAACAAAAATATGAAATCATTTTTAATATCAAAAATGTACATTGATATTTATTGAATTTATATTTAAAAAAATATTTTATATTATTTTAAATCAATACTAAATTTGTTTAATACATAAATACTGTTTAGTTCCTTTGTTAATATAAATGATTTGTCGTTCAGAAAAAAAATCTATTAGCTAGAAAAAATAAATATTTACGAAAAGTAAGATTTTTTTAGAATAAACTATTTAAAATAATGTACAATATTACAAGATTACATTGTAAAAAGTATTAATTTTCATATTTTTTACCATGATTCTCACAAGAGTTTATATCATAGCAAAATAATGCACAATTTGTCGATGGATTCGATGAATAATAAAATGAATACCGATCTGTTTTATTATCGCGTTTAGAAAAATGTCTATTATATTGTCATAATTTTTCAATTTATACAGGATGGTGTAAAAAGAACGAAGGAGTTTGAATAATTAATAATTTTTTTGTTTAATTTTTTTTTCTCCTTTTATGAATTTTATAAATAATATTTAAAGATTTTATCATGGAAAGGTACAAGATGGAACAACGTACCCATATAATTGAATTTTATTTTGAACATCAGCGTTCAATTTTTTTACGCAGCAAGCATATCGTCGTTATTTTAATGTTCGAACAGGACCAAACGAGTCAATAATTAATCGTTTGGTTCCACTTTTTAGACAAGGTGTAGATAGTAATCGTCCAGGATCTGGAAAAAATCGTTCGGCTCTAACTGAGGAAAATATTCAACGTGTACAGGAGGTATTGGAAAAAATCCTGAAACATACACCAGAAGACGTTTTACCGAATTTGGAATATTTCTGAGGTCACTGCATAGCATTTTGAATGCATTCAAAAAGTTCCCATACAAACTGTAGCTTCTGTAAGAGCTAAATCCTACTGATTATCAGTATCGCCTTGATTATGCAATTCATTTTCACCAACAAGCAGAAGAGAGTAATGAATTTAATCGCAATTTAATTATGGGTGATGAAGCTCATTTCCACTTAAATTGATTCGTGAACAGACAAAACTGTAAAACATAAGCTATAGAGAACCCAACAGAACTTCATCAGCGAAAATCACAGCCACTTAAGTGTACTATTTGGTGCGGTGTAATACCCTTATTTCTTTGCAATTGACGATATTACTGTAACCATAAATGGTAGTAATACCGTAAGATGATAGAAAATATTTTGAGACCAGCTGTTAATAATCGTCGTCAGATGTGGCTCTAACAGGATGGAGCTACAGTGCATATAGTAATACTCGTTATAGAACTTTTACGGGACATTTTTGGCGAACGCATAATTTCAAAAAACAGCGGTTTTAATTGTCCTGCGCGGTCGTCTGATTTGAGCCTTTCTGATTTTTATTTGGGGCTACTTAAAAGACGCGTATACTTCAATAAGCCAAAAACAATCCTGTAGCTAAAAAATAACATACGTGAAGAAATTGAAGCTTTATATCCAGAAATTTTGAGAGGAGTGATGAAAAATTCCTTAGAAAATGAGCATCACTTACATCAAGTCATTTTTCATGTATGATCAGGAAAAATTCCCATCTTTATATTATATTTTGAGAAATGAAAAAAGAAAAAATTACAAAACAAAAAAATATTATTTTTTTAAAGCTCCATTCGTTCTTTTTACGCCACCGTGTAGTTTATGCCTAATTAATTTTTAATCTATAATAATATTAGTTAGTAATTTAATGATAGAAGTGCAAGTATTTTAAGGTTTGTAATGTAATTATAATTTAGGAAAAAACCATTTAATGTAGTATATTTTTAATATTAAATTGACCTATTTGTAAGTTTATCTTTATCTGAACTAAGAAAAATATGAGTAATCTAATTCACATAGTATCTGTTATATTTTACTTAATAATGGTAATTGTACAATGATTAAGTAAGAAAATATTAAATTACTTCTAAAAAATAAAGAATCATCTAACAGAATGAGAAGTTAACGTGTAAAAACTTTGTTGTTAAATAATTTCAATCGCTTATATCTTAATATTAGCTCTATATTGGTTATTGGACTTTATTTACAAATGAATTAATTGAATTTATAAAAAAATAAAATAGGGTAAATATATCTCAACCTTTGTTTCATATAGAATAATTCATAACGAATGTCTAAAATGTCAATTGTTTGTTGAGGTCATTTTTAGGAAAAATGGCATGTGAACTTCCTATTTTATTTAGTTACGTAATAACATCCAAAAGCTTCTAATTTTATGGTGTAACCGTAATGATGATTATTATTTTTCATTAATATTCTCTTAAATTTCAACATATTTGATAGCGCTTAACAAACATCTATATTCTTAGAAATTTCTTTCAAAATTTTTGTCTTGAGGAGGAATTTAATTTTCAAAAGTCACTTTCTCTTCTTTCTTATTTTTTTTTGTACGAAAATAGACTTTTAATTTTAAGAATAAACAATAGTTCCTCGAGGTTAGTTCAGTCTTTATTTCTTTAAACATCTTTGTTTTTTACATAGGATTAAAATTTAAATACAACATTTAACATGCTATTTATTTTAAACACCAGAACGAAGTTTTCATACTCTTCTTATATTATTATTATTTATTTCCAAGGCAATCATATAATATAGCTATTTTTGAAAGACTGTACATTGTATCTACCTTTTTTGTTTTCAGTTTTTTATTCTATAATACATTTGTGTGCACTAAATCAGATGTTTAGTGAATGCTGTTTTTAGGTACATTTTTATTTCACTTTTTATTATCGACTACAAAAGAATTTTTTTTCCATGTATAGCATCAAAATATTGTTTAATAGTCGTTGAATTTTTATATCATCTTATAGTAATTTAATTACCGAAGGTTGTTCGGTTATAAACATTTTAAACTGCTTATATTTAATACACGGAAATTATATTTTTGCGCCAACTGAACCGTAAATTAATAAAGCATTTAGAAATATAACGATCTACCGATTCATTTAAAAATACATAGGAGAGAAACTTTTGAACCTTACCACGTACTTAATTACAAATTAGCATTCATTTTAATTTGTTATTGTCTTTATTAGGTAGAATCGTCAGATTTATATTTTTTTCTGTATAAGTTTATTAGCTTTTTTCCTGCAGTAGTTATTTTTATGACTTTTAAAATTATAGGAAATAGTTTAAAATTAATAATTATTTTTTTAATAAGTTGTTTGTATTGGTAGTAGTATAATCAATTAATTTGGAAGTATGTACAAATATCACAATATTACTTTTATAGAAAAAAAATGCAATTTTTTTCAAATGACGTCAATATATTTATTATAAGATTCAATATTATTATAAGTTTTTAGTATTTAGTTTAACTGAGCAGAGTTTCTAAAATTCATACATTTTTAATATTTAGGTAACACAGTTTTTTATTCGCTATTATTAGAAACGATGAAAATATAATTACTTAAATAAAAAGAAAAACCTAAGAAGGTCTATTGTTTATTTGAAAAATTTTGATACCTATCTAAATATTAATATGAAGGTTTGAAATAATTTTGAAATAATTTTTGTGATTACTGTAGGTAGAGATGTAAATAAAAAATTAAAATTTGATTATTTGTTAAATATATTGAAACAGACAAACATCCTTTTGAATCATTGATGAAATTCGCATTACTTCGATCGTCTCTGGTTGCTCCAATAAGACATTTTAAATTGTGATCTATTATTTAAACAGAAATTCCTATATTGCAGTTTACGCTTCAGAATTTTCCGATTAGTACACACCGATGAAAGAGAAGTTCTAAGACGGGAGATTAGAATTCTAACACCTCGTTTGAATGTTGATTATTTAATAATTAGTTTAGAAAGGCTTTTAACTTATACTTTATATAAGAGAAGATTTTTTGTGATTGAAAAATAGTCTTTAGTAAAAATAAATTAAATATTAATTTTTTATTAAAATAATAAAAGAAATTGAAATAGGGAATAAATATATTAAAAATATTTTTATGGCTGTCAACATATTTTTATAACATTTTGTACCATACATAATAATAATTTTTATATAAATTGAAATGTGTAATTTGAAATAAACAAGGAAATTATGAAAGAGATGCCGTGCTGCAGAGAAGGTTGAGTTTTTATAGTTATTAAATATTTAATTAAACGCGACTATTAGTCATCATAGAATATATCCATATTATGTATTAATAAACATATTATTGCTGTCAGTAAATATAATACTTTCTAATAGCATCTGTCTTCATGGAAAAACTGTAATGGGTTGAGCTGAAGTAAATCATTCACATCGAAATATGTCTTTCTGTATACATTTAATTATATGGTAAAATCAATTAATTTTGAGGTGTTTCAATGTGCAGGAAAATTAAAAAAAAATAATAATTTCTGATATATCTGAAATATTATATAAATTTTGTTTATACGAATATAATATTAAATAACTTTTTAAAAAAACATGTCAGTATTTAAACAAATACTTCAATGCTCTTTAACGCTGTTTGAATCTTGAGTTTCCATATAAGCCCAGTATCTCTCGATACATTTTTATGGATTGATAGTCAAATAATTAATATTTATATAAATTGTAAAAAGATTTGTAGTTAAAAATACAAAGTTAATATAACAGGAATTGAAAAAGGAGTAATCGATTAGAAAACTATCTAAGAAACTCTATTTCTATTATTGAAAATAATAGAATAAGTGTATAACTGTCTTTATACAATTCAAAACTTCCGCATGAACTGTTCGTTTTCGAATTAAACAAGAAACTTTTTTGATAGTTTAGATCCTCCACTAAATCTTGATATAGAAATAAACATTAATTGCATATTTTATATAAACAGCACCAAAATGTTAGTATTTAAGAAATCACATAAAAAATAAATGGTTTTTAATTAAGTGAGAAGATCAAAAGTAATCATAGATTTAATCAAGAGAAGCAAATCGTTAGATACGATTGATTTCATTCATTCGTTACAAAAAAGGATTTTAATTTTTGAATATCAGCTAGTATTACATCCGTAAATGTTAAAAGATGTGTAGAACAGAATTAATAGTTTTATTAACTTACTTCAAACCCTAACTGAAAATAATAAGACTCAATTGATTTATTGAAAAAGGCTAATTATCTTAGCCTATACCAACCATATTCAACATAATCTTAACAACAAATGGATTAAATTTATTTTCATATATTTAGCAAAATATTGATTGAAAATTTAGTATATTGGTACTCTGAGGATAATGGCGTTGCCAACGAATTGCGCATAAGCGACAATTGAAAATAATCAAAAATATTTGTATATTTTTGATTTAAAAAAAATCATGTGGTTTGCGGGACGGAAAAAAATTTATTTGTAAATCGCCTTTTTGGATTTCAAACAATTCACTTATAAAATAAATCATTCATAACTCGAAAAATATTTGTTAGAATTTAATATAGTGTTATGACATATAATTATAAGAAAATAGATATTTTGGTCTAGGAAATAAATAGATAATGCCATTTAATAGAAAAATAGATTGTACAATTTATTTGAAAACTTCAAACGTAAAATAACTAATGAATGAATTATAAAATGGTAAAACACCCTAATTTGAACAGCAGAATAATCTTTAGTTATAATACCTGATAAATAATTTAACGCAGAAAAGCATGTCACAAAATAAAAATTTTATTTAAAATAATAAAAAAAGTAGTTTAGGGAATACATAATTAAATTCACTTATTAATAAAAATTTTGTAAAGAAAAATGAAAGAATAAAATGTATGATTACAAAAAACAATGATTAACCGACAAAATAAAAGATAAATAGATAGTTAAAATAAAAATTGTAAATATCTACTGGTTCTGTAACTTTTACTACATCAAATAATGAAAAAAAATACGGAGATAATTTTATTTCAGTTAAAAATAACTTCAGAGTGCAGAAAAAATACTTATAAAACCCAAGTTTCGATCAGAGCTAGATCAGCTATAAAAATATTTGAAATGGACACATGAAATACTCGTATGTAGGTAATCCTTTATGATGTGTAATGAATGTAGAAATATTGAAAAATGGAAGTGTGTCAAAGAAAAATTTGAATGAACACAGCTAAATCCCAAGAGTTTCTCTCAAAACAAATCAGCATCTCTCCCATACAAGATAAAAGAGATGGAAAAAACATATATTTTTCTCTTACAAATAAATCTTTTATTCATCGTACAGAATACAAAAAAACTTTTTTATCAAAAATGTCAATAATTGATTATTTTTCATTCTCACCTTCATGGTGAAGCCACCATTTAATATTATTGATCAGAAAAAAAATTTGTTATTTGTGAGGTGAGTGAAAAATTACTTTGTGAAAGTGAATTCTAATTCCAAAACTATATTGTAACATATTTTTATGTTCATATTTTTTTAGAATAAACTTGTTTATTTTCTATATGCTTGTTTTTTCAAATTTTTTAAAATAATATTTCAAATTTGCGTATGTTAATTTTCTTGAAATCTTTTACTGATCTGAAAAAATACCAATTCTCTTCAAATTAATCAACTCTGTTGCGATTTGCAATTAAAATATCATTCTATTATAGTTTTTAAGTAATTTTTTTATACATTTTTTTCTAATATAATATATCATTCTTTATTTATAAAGTGCTTCTCTGTGTACTTATTTATGCGAGTGCAAAAATGGAAGCAAATTTATAATTTAATAATATTTAAAATAATCATTGTTCTATAAAGTAAAATGCTCTATAACGTTTCGTTTATGTTCACTTTCAGAACGTATATAAGTTATCTGCTGGTTTATATGCGCTAAGAATATAATATAACTAAGGAAATTAGAGGATAAATCAAAAAGTTCAAATTGCTGGAGGTAATAAAACTTAAATTATTTGTGCATTGCTATAACTTTGCTAATAAAAACGATATGGTTATTTTATCTTTAAAGTGTTTCCTGTATATGAGAACATGACGCGATTTAATTTTTTTATTTCGAAGAACACAAAGTATGTGTTGCACAAGATTTAATGCGATTAAGTACTATAGTGCGGTTAATAAAGTTGTTTGAAACTTAAATATTTAGTATATTTGTAGTTTATTATTCTCTTTTCTATTTAAAGTATAATATGAAATATGATCATATATAAATTTATTAAGATTTTTTTTCAAATCATCGTTTCTTGATATATACATTTTTTAATTTATTTATACTTTCATTGTCCAAATAATATTCAGATATTCATTTCGATGAAGTTTGTCTGTGTTGTTTAGACTATTATTGTAAAAATTAATTTTTTTATCAGTTTTAACTATTTGTCTTTATAATATTTCATTGAAAAGAATAAATAAGGCGAAATTAACTTCTAAATATGAGAATATAAAATCATTTTAAATACATAATATTTCTAGTGTGGATGTTTTCAGAAAATAACAATATTTTTTGAGGAAATATCTTTTACTGGTGTTGAATTTTTTAATAAATTAAAGATTCAAGTTGGATATTTAGATATTTCGAATAATAATATTAATTTGAAATTCTAACAAGTTATTTATTTTCTTAATTGATGATTTGGAAATCTTGTTAATTCCATTGAAAATATTTGTTTTATTTCTCTTTGTACTCTTAAGAGATTTTTCAATTAATTGACAATCATATCAAAATTGTCGCCCCATATAAAGTATTAATTTTTTGAATACTAACTTGAATAGCAAATATATTTGATTGTTATTTCTTAATATTAATTATGAATAAATTTCATTGAACGAAATCAGACAAGACTATAATTTGTAATAGCTGATGAATATATTCATCTATAGTATATGATAATAATAATAGTATATTTTCATGACAAAATAATATGAAATATTTTATGTCTAAAAATATTGGAGTGATCAAATTGTTCATTTTAAGAAAAAAATAAATATTTTATTAATAAAAACAAGTTTATTCAATTAAAGAAGTGCTATTATTTTCTATCAATTCATCTCATCTTTTAGATTATTTCATTATTACTTCGATATAAATCCCGTCTCTTTTTCTCAAAAAAAAAGTTACTCAGATGGTTCTCAATAAGCTCTAAAAGATTTTTCTAAAATTAAATTTCAACATTTTGTCTATAGTGAATAAATATGTCTGGAATTTTCATTAGGAAATACACAGTCAATTTTTATTATTAATAATGATGAGTTTTTTAATTGCTGATTTCAAACTATTCATTTACTAACAGCTCCTTTTGTATTAATAGTTTGTTTTTTATCCAAGAACAAATAGTGAACATTTTCATCACAACACAAATAGATACAGATCATCACTTCTGCGAAGTCAGGCATCAGTTTGCAGCAGATCAACTTTTGATTGCATCAATGGAAGATCATTTCTCTTTCCCGATATTTTTTGCCTTACTTCATTGCAAAATTTATTTATCATGAATCATACTTATCATATATTATTCATCGTTGGTCACTGATTAAGAATGGATTAGTATGACTACATTTGAAGAATAAATTATAAATAATTCTTCCTTAAATATATAACAATTGATAAATGTGTTATGGATACATTTTAGGTTATTAGTTTAGTTAGTTTGGGTAATGTAATAAGAGTTAATCTAAATTAATATTATGCTCTTATATCAAACATAGAAAGAAGATTTCTATCAACATTGTCATCAACATTGAAAGGTTCAAAGTTGTGTGGACAATTTTCAAAATGTATCTTGCTTGAAATTTTGTAATTTATTTTTAAATCATTCAAATGTTAAATACAGCATTCCAGTTGGAAGCACCATTTTTTTTGGTAACCGTATTACTTGTAGATGTAGTGTTTAAAAAGTGTTATTCTGAAAACAATTCTTCAACACTACATTTCTTAAAAAGTATAATTCTTCAAAAGTACACTCTATTTGAATAATTTGTATTTTTTGTGGAGATCAAGTATAAACGATCATGTCAGGTCAATTTACAAAAATCATTCAATAAATTATATTTACAAAAATTGTATTTTCGAGTTATATATATATATATATATACATATATATATATATATATATATATATATATATATATATATATAATTGCTCTGATATCAGTGGATGGCATTAAAATATTTAACAAAATGTTAATCATCAAGAGGATAGAAGTATTCTACACTAATCTATGCAAAAGTGGGAATGATGGATTAATAATAGAAACCTTCAAGTTTGTATATTCACATCGTGTATAGAAAAAAGAAATATTTCAAATAAATGGAATGTAGCCACTGTAATTCTTCTGTGCAAAAAAGGAGATAAAAAGGATGTGAAAAACTACCGGCCAATTAGTCTACTACGTACAATATATAACATCTTTACAAAAAAAAAATCAAAACTTCTACAAACACACCTATATTTCGCTCAATCAAGAGAACAAGCAGGATTTCAAAGCGGATTTAGTACAATGGATCACATTCAGGTAGTGAGGGAAGTAATTAGTCGGTCAAATGAATACCAAATACTAGTATGTCTTGGATTTATAGATTATCAAAAGATTTTCGACTCTATCACCACATTATCAGTCATATCTGCATTGAAGAACCAGGGCATAGAGGATACATTCATCGAGTTGCTAGATAATATCTACAAGAATGTAACCTTGATGGTGTATCTACAGGAAAAAAAAACAAAAAAGATAAAAATAGAGAAAAGTTTAAAGATAAAGAGATGCAATTTCGCTGAAATTATTTACTGCAACTTTAGAAGAAGTATTAAAATCGCTCAACTGTGAGGAAAAAGGAATCGAAATAAAATAAGAAAAATTAAGTCACCTCCGGGTTGCCAATAATATTGTTATTTTCACAACTACTCCGAAAAAGTTACAAAAGATGATAGAAGCATTAAATGGTATCAGTCAAAAAATTGGCTTAAACGTGAACCACGCGAAAGAAGTGTTGGTCAATGTGTTTTTATATCCGAAAAAAATTGAAATAAAAGTAACATAAATAGTAGAAGTTACGAAGTATATCTGTCTGGGTCAGCTTATCTACAAAGATGGTTCATTGAATAATAAGAATAAAAACGGGATGAATGTTATTCGGATAAAACGCCTCGATATTTAAATCAAAAATTCCATCTTGGTTGAAGAAAAAAGTATTTTATCAATGTATACTACCAGTCCTTACCTACAGCAACAAAACATGAGTGTTTAACGTGAACATCAATCAGAGACTTCAAACAACACAGAGCAGTCTGGAAAGATGCATGCTAGAAATAACAAGAAGAGATATGAAATGAATAAAAAGGATAGGAAAACAGACAGGAGTTGCAGACGTAATAACAACAGTACAGAGTCTTAAATGGAAATGAGCGGGGTATTTTGCAACCCATTGATAGTAGGAATTATTAACTGAGAATCAAGGAAAATAAAAAGACCAGGAAAGAGACCAATGAACTGGTGGGATAAGGAAATTAAATATTTTATTGGAAATCGATAGAATAAAAAGGCATATAATCGTAAAAAATTGAAAATCATAGAAAAGACCTTAATCCAGCGGTGGATTCAGATACTGATACTGATAATGATGATGATACATATGTATTTATGTGTGTGTGTGTACTTATCTTTTGCTTTTATTGGGGAATAGTTTCCACGAAATTTTATATAGTTAAAAAATATAATTTTGTGTCCTATCACATAAAAAGTTGCAATCAAAATTATGCATACTTTGCAAATGATATTTTTTTATTTTATATAATTTTTATTACTAATTATACGAAAAATATATCAGTAGAGCAGAAAAATAAACGTCACTTATAATCCTAATAAAAGTAAATAAAAATAAAGGTAAAAATGATCAATAATCATTTACTGAACATTTTTAATAGGAAATTTTTTTCAGTTTTATGGAATGAGAAAAAATTATTTGTGAAACAATTTGGATTCAGTGCCAAAATTATTTTGTGTATATTTCAAATTTTGTATATTGAATAATTTGTGCACTGCATAAAATTGATTTGTCAGAATCACTGTCAGATTCATTTTCCAACTGAGCGTCAGACACGGTGTTATTAATTCATCATCGGTTAATTTGTGAGTAGAGATTAATTATTTATCACCGTCTACATTCAAATTTTAAAAACTTTCTGCTGCCAATGAATACGATAAATCAATAATAATAGCAACTTTTTTATTCTTTGAACTATAATAACTTTCATAAATACTTTCCGCTCTATTGGGTTCTAATTTAATGTAAAGTTGATGATAGGATATTTTTAACTTTATTGTAAAAAAATATTCATTCTTTTTTGCTGAAATTGATTACACGTAATTTTTTTATTAGTTTTTAATCAGTAATTCTTTTTGATATATTCTTATAAACATATCCTTAGAAAGTTGGGAAAAAATATTTGCTATAAGAGTAAGTGAATATGAAGCCAAATTATGCTAAATTTACGTTACTAAATGTATTTCCGATCATTATTTCCAGAAACTGATGTACGTTATATAGAATTATATTTCTGAAATTATGCAAAGTGGTTATAGTTCATGTTTAACTGGTCAATAAATGGTAATATAATTTACACATAATGCTATTCATAATTTACAATTTAAAAAAAATTGGATCTATAATACACAGTCTGAGAATTGTGATCGAAAAAATATTTTTATTAATTAAATTCAAACATTAAATAGCTATTCCGGAGAAACTTTCCGATCATTCTTTAGAGCGAATTTTACACAAATAACATTTAAATTGACTATTGTTTATTATGAAACTATATATATATATATAATTGTTTATCGAAAAAAAAGTATTTTCAATTGAATTAAACAGAAATTCTATTCTCAAAACTAACAAAATGTTATGAAACAATAACAGGAAATAATAGCGAATGCGAGTTGAATATAAAGTGGAACACGAGTTCATTAAATAACACGAGCATTAAAACAACAGAACTGTCGGTGTGCAAGTTTCGAACACAATATAAGCCACAGCCCGGACTTTTCACGTGGATTATCGATTATCCGGATATTTTAAATTATGGAAAAGTACTTTCGTGTTTAACGATAAATATCTTTACCGCATAAACTACACATAAAAAGAGCAGCTGAACATCGTAAATACCGATAAAAAAGTAATCCAATGATATAGACCAGACTTATAATGTTTAGGTAATAATATTGAACACCATTTGTTCCAATTGCTCACGTCATTAAGTTGCTCTCAATGATTTTTTTTTGTTTATACACGATGCTTTTCGTGGAAAGAACCTTATATTAAATGAATGGTAAAATAATTATTTCAGTTAGTTTATTTGAATTTAAAATTAAAATTATTCGTTATGTTTATTGACGATTACACCGTTTTAAATATATCCATAATTTCTAAATGATTTCAAACAATTTTTATTTTAAACTATAAAATATTATTATAGTAATTGAAATATAATATTTTTATGATAACTGTGATTAGTAATTATATATATATATATATATATACATTAGGTTGGTACAAAAATAATTACGGTTTTACGTATCGTGTAGAATGTTGCATATATATCAGTTAAAAATTATATTTATTAATCAAAATAAAGACCATTAGCCAACAAAAATTACTCCTAACGGGAAACAATTTTATTTATTCTTACAAGATAGAATTCTGGAATCCTAGAATTAATGAATTCATCGAAAGCGCGTTGAGCCAATGCTTGATCTTTGAAAATCTACTCTTATAGAAAATTAATGGAATATTTAAAAAAATGATATTCTGTCGGAGACAGGTCCGGGGAATAAGATGGGTAAGGTAAGGTTTCATAACCCAGTTCATTTAATGTTTTTTAAAGTCATTTCTGAGGCGTGTGGTCTGGCGTTGTCTTCAAGAAGAATTGGTTTTCTTCAATTGACTATTACTGGCCATAAACGATACAACTTCACATACGTTTTTTCAATTTCTTGGCAATATTTTTCTGCTATTATTGTTTCACCGGGATTTAAAAAATTGTAGTAAAAGATGCCACTTACCGATCACCAAACAGTGACCATAATATTTTTCTTGATGCTTCGGTTTAGAAAACTGTGTTGGTCCTTCTCGGTCTAGCCACTGTGATGAACGTTTCCGATTGTTGTATATTATCCACTTTTCACCACATATAATGCGATTATTTTTGTTATGCGAAATAAGTGCAGAGCAGACTTATCGTTGAATTGCTTGATGTTCATTTGAGTTCTTCTGCTACGTCTCGAGTTGTTTTACGTAGGTCAGTTTCAATAATGGTTCTTAAATCATTATTGTTAATAGCTGAAGGACGTCTATTATACTCCTCATCAACAATGCTTTCATTTACGTTACGAAATTTTTGGAACCAGTATTGAGCTAAAAGACACTAATTTTCTCTTCGCCAGAAACGAATTTGATATTTCGAGAATTTTCTGTTGCTTTATGTCCCAATTTAAACTCACACAACAAAAATGCGTGAATTTGCTTTTTTCCATGACTAACTTAAGAGGTTATATACAACAATACTAAAGAATGAAAACAATAGAGACAAGCTGAAATCATTAGTGATAATTTCATTGTTTACAATGATGTATAACAAGCGTATAACAAAAGATAACGGTAACTAGAAAAATCGTTGCCAAATTTAAAATAATAAAAACCGTAATTATTTTTGTACAAACTTAATATGTACCGTATATCACGAAGTACTAGGTGACCTACGTATAAGACGTGATTGAAATTTTTAAGATAAAATTTATAAATTTATCATCTGTCGATCGTATAAGACGATCCTAAATTGAACACCTCTTTCACATGTTATAATACAATTTTATGCCCTGAATTGAAATTAGAAGAAATACATTTTTCGATCTAATGTTTCAAAATAAAATTCTGGGAATCACCTTCTTTTGACATTGTGTATTGAAATATTATGCAAGGTTTGTATCTAGAAGGCTATGGCTAATTAGTATCTTATTTTTAAAAAATATTATTTAAAATGAAATATTCAATGAATTTATGTTACATACCAAAGAAAAAATTTTTTTTTAAATAAATATTTAATTTCTATGCAAGCACTATACATTCTTCGAGTTATTTTATAGTTTCTATTTTTGTATTGGCGTATAAGATAACCCTGTATTTTTTGAAGGATATTTGAGTTTTTAGGGTTGCTTTATACGCCAAGATGTACGATTTATATATATATATATATATTATAAATTTACAATGATGAATACATCTTGTAACAAATTACGTTATTATGACCAAACAGTGCTCTTAATTTGATACTAGTTGATTTTAATATTAAAATTTGTGATTACTGTCCAGATACTAAGCACTTGAGATAAACACATCTATTATCACATAGTTGGTATTAAAATACTATCTTCCTATGATACTTCAGTAACATTATGCTTGGTTCATACTCAGGACACGTATTCTCTCCTTTATGATACTCGTATTCGTTTCTTATAAATTTATTACTTACGGATCTATTTGATATTGTACCAATGAATAATAGAAATGTGATCATAAAGCCTTTATGTCCTTTTTTATATTATTGTATTTTTTGCAATAGATTTATCCATGTTTCAAATATTGTTGTCTATTAATTTTATCATATTTTTGCATATTACGATCGAAATGAATTTATCTTATATATTTTACTTTTAATTTAATATGGAAATAGTATATTAAATAAGTATTAATTACAATATAAATGAATACAGAAACTTATGTCAATGCTCATAGTCATATTAAGTTTGATTAATATTGAATAATCAATCATATGCTTCTATTAATCGATCTACAATGAAGTAGGTGTTTATTAAATAGTTCAGTAATTTGTGACACTAAGCATCATATGTATTAGGTTGGTAAAAAAATAATTATGGTTTATGATCCCCAAATTCATATACATTTTTCTCAGCTAATAATTAACTTTATAAATCAAAATACACATCGAATCGACACATTTTTGCCAATTAATGACAAGTATATTTATTCCGGTGGTGTAAAATTCCAGAGTTCTAGAGTTGGTAAAATCTCGAAATACACTTTTGACAGCAGCTTGGTTGTTGAAGACCTTACCCTGTAAATTGTCGAAATCCTTAAACAAGTGATAATCTATTGGTGAGATGTCTGGTGAGTCTGGTGTTTTGTAGTCCAATTAATTCAACTTTTGGAGGGTTAATCGTACGACGTATGGTCGTGCATTGTCGTACAGCAGGATTTGACCTTTTTGATTGACCAATGCAGTGACCAGACGTTGTAGTTCTTGATGCATTTTGTCGATTTCTTGCCAATAACTTTCAGCTGTAATGGTTTCACAAAGATTCAAAAAATTGTAGCGGATATACCGAGCGTAGACCACCAAACAATCACCAGAATTTTCTTTTAATGCAATATTGGTTTCGCGAAATACTTTCGAGGTTTATTTTTGTCCAACCATCGTGAAGACCGCTTTTTGTTGTCGTAAAGGATACACTTTTCGTCGCACGTTACAATACTATCGAGAAATGGATCATTTCTGTTGCGTAAAAGAAGTTTAGAATAAATTTGTAAAGTTTTCTTGATTTTCCTAGCTGTTTAAGTAGTTCAGAACTGTTGGATAACAAACGTCTTACTTTTTTGAAAACTCTCTAATTGCTGTGCATGGTTTTGATTCAACTATCATCTTCAGTAGATCATTATAACCTGAAGAAGGACACCCGCGAAGTTTTTCATTTTCAAGGCTCTCGTCCTCAACATGAAATTGTCGAAACCACTGTTGCACAGTACGTTTATTAACAGTACCCACACCAAAAGCATCATTTAGTTTACAAGGAGTTTTTACTGCTTTACGACTCGTTTTGAACTAATATAAAAAATGCTCTTTATTTACTTTTTTTCTATCTTTAATTCAGTAGTCCAATTTGAAGTAAAATTATTTCTAAAACCAAAGTTAATATTACCAAAGTACAGATCGAAAAATGCACTTTAAAATGATATTAACCTGAATATGATGAAATCCCACTTCCACTGAAAAAAAAACAAGGTTAGGATTCAGAGAAACAAAAACCGCAATTATTTTCCTACCAACATAATTTCCAACATACAATGTAGTTTAAGAGTGGAAATTAATCGTAGTAGAATATTAGGATAGTGATCTAACTCATTTCAATTGAGGAAGATAATAAAAAAAGTATATGTTAGGCATGTGTGTTTTTTAATACATTAAATAGAAAATAACGAACAGAGGCACAATTTTGTAAGCGCTCGTTGACATATATATATATATATATATATATATATATATATATATATATATATATATATATATATATATTATTTCGTTAATGGGA
Organism: Acanthacorydalis orientalis; assembly: GCA_034766995.1. Classification (NCBI taxonomy): domain Eukaryota; kingdom Metazoa; phylum Arthropoda; class Insecta; order Megaloptera; family Corydalidae; genus Acanthacorydalis; species Acanthacorydalis orientalis. The sequence continues at coordinate 2,171,422 of CM068322.1, forward strand.
ATCGACCTCGTTTTTAGAAATTCATATTATAAAAATATTAAAATTTATTATACTTGTTTATGTATATTTGACATTAGGTATGATTAATACTATTTTTAATATTCTACTTCTGATGAAAACGAATATTATTTAATGATCGATAATGTTTTTTTGAATATTTTGACTAGAAAATTTTTTTGTGATTTGTAGAGTGTCATAAATTTATTTGTGAAAGTAAAATTAGCCACATCTTGAAAATGTTTTTAATTAACTTGTTTCGTTTCACATAAATTATTTAGAAGATACTGGTTGCGTTTTAATTATCAAGAACTTAATGTCATAAGTTTGATGTAATTTTGTAATGTGCTTTTTAAATCACGTTTTATTAGAAAAATTAAAGTAACTGTATACGGTATTTATTTACAGCGTCCTTACGTATCAATTCACTTAATTCTCAAGTTACCTACAAACTACATATGTGTGTATACTAGAGAAGCGTTGGGTGGCATTGTCAGCAATTACTACCACTACATTATATGTTCAAAGACTCAAGTTGAATATGGCTTCGGGGCGTGCTACGAGAAATTCGTACCAGTAGTTTCATCTCTCCACGAATCGGCCTTCCAGCACAGTCAAACAGAACAAAAGTATCAAGAATCTACAACAGTGTAGCCCATTATTACAATCGCGTTCTCTACTTGTTCGCATCTTAAATGTGATTACCGTTAAATATAGATGAAGCTCTCACTAGAGTAGAATAACGATCAACGTTTTAATAATAGATGATGAGTAAAACGGGTGATTTCTGTAGAGTAAGTGATTGCCTATGTAACTGTATTTATATATAAATATCATATCAGAAAAGACGAAACTTTATTTATTTTTACCTTAATACTAATATACAGGTAATGTAAGAAATTGTGTTTTATTGAAATTAGTTTCGCTCAATAACCCTGCTTTACAATTTTGCTTCATAAAATTTATTAAACTTACAGTTAGACTGATGTATTATACAGGGTATTAGAATATATTATTATCAAAGGCTATTAGTGCCTGATTTAGTACCAGTGTAAATAGCTCCTTTAACGATTTATAAGGCTTTAGCTCCACATTTAAATTGATTATGAGATAAAACTGAACTTTGTAATTTATACAAAGATGTTTAGTGGCAGTTAGTGATTCGATATCAATTTGATTAATTTGAAAGCACAGAGTTATTATTTAAAACGATATCTTACTGTAGAGAATCGTAAAGAATAATTGGAAAGGATTATAATTGTACATAATTTATATAAATGTAATATTGAATGTCTAAGTTTCACGGAAAGAAAATGAAAATTAAGAATAATTTATATTTGTAATGATTAAATATTATTCGATTTCAATCGTACTGCTTTATAAATATACTGTCAGATGTGTAAGTCGTTTCAACTTTTCGTGTTTAAGAAATATATTTGGCAGGAAATCTTCCACATTGTAGTGTGATTCGATACTTTTTTTTGAACGATATAAATGTGACAGGTGTCAGAATGAATATGAAGTCGTCATTGAAAAAATGGACAGTTTTTCAAATTATATAAAATTCTATTGGACACGTGTAGCTTTAGGTAATAATTGATTTTAGTATGTGTATAATAATAACTTAGTATTGTAAATGTAAGATGTAGACTTTTATAAAATTAAAATGAAAATTGAACATTTTTATTTGATAAACATCATCAACAAGAGATATAAAATTACATTATATTCCTAAATATTTTTATTAGATTAGTAATTTAAATGTAGTTTGATTTGACTATCCTAAATTATTTTTTCAGTCACCATAAACTCAAAGAAATTATAATAATAAAAAATGTTCAATAAATTATCATTCAAATTTCATTGATGAGTATAATCATTTAGATAGCGATTCAATCATCCTCAGAGTGGTGAATCTCAGAGAAAAATATAATTTTTTTCAGTGCTTTACCGCTCCCAGTATAATGGAATCTCCGACGAAATGCGAAATTCGAAAATCAATAATGATTATTAATAATTTATTGAATAATTTTTATTAGAAACATTTTTATGGTTTTCAAGACAAGTAAACATTTTATTTGTAAACGTTAATTAGGCCGCAATGAGAGAGATATATTCTAAAACAATTTGATATTACATAGAATCAATTGATATAATCAATAAAATAAAAAAAGTGTCATTTTTCTCGGAGATGATCTAAACTTTTGCAAATTATGGTTCATGAATTGGTTTTACTTGTTAGAGTATTTTTTCTTAATGGCATGTCTTGGAATGCAATAAAATGGATTTATCCTCAGAGTATTTTTTTTTTGCGATTTGATCTATATAATGTTGAATTTGGATGTCATATGTTATCTGTTACGTCTTTTTTATACTTGAAGATTTTCTTTTTACGCATAGAGTATAAAAGATTCTTATTAAAAAACCCTATATACCTAAATGTTCGATATATACATTTAATGTTCTTTTTTTAAAAACATGTAGACTATGGTTAATATCTAAAAAATATATTACTGTAAAAAAACATAATATTTTTCAATAAAAAAAATAAATGTTTAGTACTTAGTAAAAAGTTACTTTTGTATGGAAGCTAGGAATTGCAATAACAAATTTTTAACGTGTAAAGCAATAAAGGGTTTTTCATTTTACAACATTCACCACATTGTGGAAAAAATTTAGAAAAATTAATATCATTTTAAATCTGGTTAAGGTACGCATAAAACTGGGTTTTAATTATAAGGATATAGAAAAAGCTCTTTTAAATATATTACCTTTCAAAGAAAAACTATACTAATAGTAGATATAATATTGAATTTTAATTTAAGAAACGTTTTGAAAAGAAAAATTAATTTTTATATAGAATTTCATTCACTTTGTTGAATTTTTACTTTTTTTTTAAAAAATAAAACTTAGTGTTTATACTAAAACTTAACTATTATATAATTTTGAGAAGTAGTATTTTGACTTTATATACATTATTAAAGTTTCTATGCTGATTCTCATATATTAAAACGACAAGTTATTTACTTTTATTCTTCAATTCATTTGATTAAAAGTAATATATTTTTAATGAGAACAAAAATAAAAAAAATATTATATGTAATACTTTAATAAACAAAATGCCTTTTTATAAGAAGAAAATGAAAATTTCAATTAAAATTTTTAATTTTGTTACTATACTCTTTTATTCCAAACATTTTTTCGTGAAAACATTTTTATATCAAAATGAACAACTGTATCACAATATTCAATATAAACTATAACTATCTTTTTGAAAACTATCTTTCACCAAGGAATATGAAATGCCAAACACTGAATTCACATCTCATAATATATTACTAGTGGAGATGATACATCTGAACTGATAATTCAGAATACAAAACTTTTACAGCAACGCGCCACTCATAAAGTTTATAAAAAGTTCTTGATACGAAAACATTCATAGGAGGAGCTCAAGAAGTCGCCTATGTACTCCTATATTACTCCACTTCTGTCATTATGTTTATTTCGAAGTAGTTCATTTATCCTACGTTTACATATCACAACTTTTTCTTTGAAATTTATGTACTATATTTATATTTTTATAGAAGTTAATGCATTAGTCTGATTATCGATATATATATATATATATATATATATATATATGTACAAAATTAAATTAAAGTATTATTCACTATAATATTTAATATATATATATATATATATATATATATATATATATATATATATTGAAGTTATTTCTTATTTAATTTATTTGTCTTGAAGGTATTAGATCTATTTTGATATTTCATATAAATTTACATTAACTTCAAATAATTTCGCCATTTTTAAAATATTTAAATCAATATAGACAATATATACAAATATAGTTTTTACAGACTCATTACATTGTTTCTATTGAATTATTTATTTTAAGCAAATTTACTCATAATTTGCATTTTATGACTTACTTCCATAAACTTCTTTAAATTCAACTATAGAATATTAGTTTATTTGCATACATCAAACGTATATAAGACTGTACAAATAATTGATCCTTCAACAATACCTTTATTTACAACAATGCACATCTTTTTTCTGTACTTTGAATGTATATCATGGATGAATGAATTCAATTGGTAACAAATATTAATATCTTACAATATAATACAAGAACATTTTCTGATGCATAACGTGTTACATGTTATAGATTCTATATTCATTATTTCAAGATTGTTTGAATTCTTCGCGGAATTGCTTTCTTGTCAGATAACATGTCACTTAGACGTGCAATTCACTTGTACCGTAAATACTTATAAATTATTAAATTCCGAAGGCAGTGTGTGTTTCCGCAACAGTTAACATAAGATATTGAATATTTTCAAAATTGTTAAGATTATTCATGAATATATATATATATATATATATATATATATATATGTATATATATTTATATTTGTATATATATATATATATATATATATATATATATATATATATATATATATATATATATATATTAATGTTTCGTAAAATTGCTGGTGTTTCAATAACTGATATAGATTCCGTACAAAAGGAATGAAGAGATGAAATTTAATTAAAATATTTTAATAGAATTTTAATTCTTGTTCACCGTTAGAATATCTTAACCCAAATAAATATTTTTAAAAATATTACTATGGGATATACGTTATCAGATATGACTCCAAGTTTAATACATATTTATATACATTCTGTTACACACACATACATATATATATATATAGATATATGATCATCATCATTATCATCATTATCAACAACAACCTCTCTCAATCAATTGGTATATAAAAGTCTCTTCCATGATTATCATTTTGTACGATTAAATGCCTCTCTTTTCTATAGGTTTCCAATACAATTTTTAATTTCATTATCCCTCCTGTTCATTGGTCTCTTTCGTGGTCCTTTTGTATTTCTTGGTTCCCAGATAATAATTTCTGTTGTCCATCGGTTGTCTTCTTTTCTTGAAATTTGCCCCGTCCATTTCCATTTGAGACTCTTAACTCTTATTATTACTATCTGTGACTCCTGTTTGATTTTGCATCCATTCTATTCTATTCCAATTTCTTCTTTTTATTCCTAGCATGCATCTTTCTGTCCTTCTCCATATTGTTTGGAGTCTTTGAATGATTTTGACGTTAAGAACCCATGTTTGTTTGCATACACACACACACATATATATATATATATATATATATATATATATATATATATATATATATATATATATATTTACATATGTATTTATGCATGTATAATAATCACAAAAAAACGTAAGCAGGATTAAATAAATATATTTAATGTTTGAAAGCAGTGATTTTCAGTTTTGTATCTCACTATGTACGCTTTTTACAGTAGATAAATATTTAATATTTACTAAATATTGTATGTTTATGAATTTTCTATTTTAAATTATTTTAAAGACTATTTAGGTTTTCCTATTTTTACATGTACAAGAATACTTCTAATTTATATAGCTGATACTAAAATTTTTAAAATTATCTAAGTCATTCGTCTGTAAGAAGTTATTGCAATTTAACACAAAAATATGTGGTTACGAGAAGCACACAACTCGCAAGACTTCACATACGAAATATAAAAAGTTTCTTAGCAACTTGGAACAAAATTCATCTACTTTTTTAATCTCAATCTAGTAAATATGATCTAAAAAATATTTTTGAATTCAAAGTGGTTATTTAAGGATGATTAAGAAGAAATGTTAGGAAATATCAACCAACAAAATCTATTTTGTCACTTGAACATACCGAAAAGAAAGAAAAAAAATTACAACGTAATTTAAGTAGTTTTTAAATATGAGAGTGTTCTTTTATGTTCTTATTAAGAATACTAGTCATGCATGAATAAAAAAAAACAGTTTGTAATATAAAATGTCTAATTTCCACACAAAATTAATTTTTATGGAGCTTTTATTCCTACAAGGTTCTACCGCTTAATTTTCCTTACTAATGTTGGGAAGGTAAATTTATATTATAATGATTAATTGAATTCCATAATTAATTAATTTAGAGAAAAAAAATTGAAATTGAATCCTATTAGAAGATAATGATACAAATTCACAAATGAATCTTTACTGCACGCTTAAAGATGAAAATACAATATAATTGATGGAATAGTGGTATAAGTTACAATTTTGTAATCCAATAGAAAATATTTTACCTTACAAAAAAATTATGTAGAAGAAAATTTACACACCCGGTCAGTCAACGCTGTAAACAGCGTTCAACTTATTGAAATTTCCAGATAAAGTGAACATCACTGATTGACGAGTAAACAGAATTTTTTTTATAAAGTATGGTGAAGTATGAAGCCATAGTCGCATAGTCGCAAATAGTTGCATACATTTCTTACAGTGCATTGCAAAAAAAATTAAATTTGTATGCACTTTAACATTCTTCTAAAATATAGTCCATTATTAATTTATTTAATATTGTTTGCGTTTTTATAATTGTGAATATATATATATATATATATATATATATATATATATATATATATATATATTATATATATACATATATATATATATACGAGGTCAGACAATTAAGTAATGCGACAAAATTCAAAAATCGAGTATATTTAAAAATTAAGGTACATCGCTGCAATCCCCTTCAAAGTAGTCCTCTCCCGCATCTATACACTTATTCCAGCGAGTTTTCCAGTTTTCGTAACAATTCTGGAACACTTCTTGTGGGACCTCTCCGAGTACTCTCGTCACAGATTCTTGGATATCTTCAACGGAGTCAAAATGTCGACCTTTGACGAATTTTTTCATATGGGGGAATAGGAAAAAGTCGCAGGGTGACATGTCCGGTGAATAGGGCGGTTGTGGTAACGTTGCGATGCCTTTAGACGCCAAAAACTGAGAGACACTGAACGCACTGTGACAGGGAGCATTGTCGTGATGCAGAACCCAAGTCTTTGCGATCTCTGGACGCACTCTGAGCACCCTTTTTCGTAATTTTTCGAGCACATTGCGGTAGAATACTTGATTTACGGTTTGTCCAGGTGGTACGAACTCTTTGTGAACCACCCCTTTGCTGTCGAAGAAGCAAATCAACATGGTTTTCACTTTGGACTTGCTCATTCTCGCCTTCTTTGGCCTTGGTGCTCCAGGGGACAGCCACTGTTGGCTTTGTCGTTTAGTTTCGGGGTCATATTGAAAGAACCAAATTTCATCACCAGTAATAACTCGATCGAGAAGAGTAGGATCACTTTCAACCTGCTCGAGACAATCTTGAGCGATGTTCATTCGATGATTTTCGTGACATGCACTACTCGCGCGTTGTTACAAAACACTAAACAGCTGGCGAAGAAATGATCGTACGAGGGTGGTAAAGGTCTCAATCGAGAGAGTAGGGATCTGCTATTACGGTGGCGGAGTTACAAGTTCGCAGTGTTACCACAGGCCGAGAAAAAAAATCGGTCGCATTACTTAATTGTCTGACCTCGTATATATATATATATATATATATATATATATATATATATATATATATTATATATATATACATATATATATATATATATATATATATATATATATACATATATATATATATATATATATATATATATATATATAATTTGATTTTTAATATATTTTAGTTCAAGAATACGGTTCTTAAAAATAAATGTTTTGATAGAAAAAACAATCATACTATTAGACAATTCATTTAAACGTATACATATATAAAATCTCAATATTTATTATGTTAAAAACTTTATTTATTATTTTTCTATATTTAAATATATTCAAATGTTCTTTCAACTAATAAAAATAAATTCTTTTTTTATCTAGGTTCCTTATCAAATTAGTCTTTATGTGTATTCATATATACATACACGTAGATAATATTATAAATTCATATGTATATATATATATATATATATAAATAAATATATATATATATATTATATATATATATATATATATATATAAATATATATATATATATATATATATAAATAAATATATATATATATATTATATATACAAATTTAGTATATGACAAATTTAAATTTTTATGCTTGTGTCTAGCTACTTGAACACGAAGGCTAACAGCAGATTCCGTTTGCGACACTACAAAATGTGAATTTAGAACGGGAAACACATTGTTGTCAGTATGTCCGTTTATATAGAGTACATATGGACATATATAGAGTACATATGAATGTATTGAATATGTGTTTCTAGCTGAGGGCCACATTTGGTGGTGACAAAAACGATACTCTAAAACTCTTTTTTAATCAGGTGTAATTATTATATTTGATCAAATAATTTCATTATTTTTAAATATTGAGGCGATTCACAGCAATGAACTCTCATATTTTTTCTTGGTAATTTTTTATTTAGTGATTTCTTAGTTATCTGAGTAAAATATATATATACATACATATATATATATATATATATATGTATATATATATATATATATATATATACATATATATATATATATATATACAATATACAAGCGTGGATTAATATGTTGTCAATATTAATCATTCAAAAAATATAAATTTTTTCAATAAAATTAAAATTTGATCTAAAATTATTTCACAAATTCTTTCATGAGATTTTATATATAAGGTTTTCAAATTAATTCTGTGTCTTTTTTATAAAAAATAAATGTTTATAGAAAAATCAAATACATTTAAATTCTTAAAATAGCTGCCATTATTTTACATAATTTTACTTCATCTGTCAAATAACTGACGAATCATTTTTTCGAAAAGAAAATGACGCCTTTGAGTCGATGAAATCGTAATGTATTTTAAAACCTCTTTCATTGTTTTAACATTTTTTGCCTTTTATATGTCACAGTACCTTCTCTCAAATCTCAACAAATCATTCTTGCGACATCGACAGCATTTTTTACAACTGGAATGGAAAAAGTATGCAATACTTAATATGTATTTCGAACGCTATCGTGTTCACTTATATTTTGTGAGGTTATGATAACTGTTTAGATAAGAGATATAGTGTTTTTAAATTGAAATTTGGCATTTAAAAAGTCTAAAACGACGAGAAAATATTTTAAGTTATGATTGATTCAGTTACAAGGAACCAAAAATTTTTACATCTAATAATTATCTCGGAATCCCATGTTCAAATTGAGGGTTGTTCTTACAAGTAATAAACAACGTTGTAATGAAAAGAAATTTGAAAATGTAAAAAATATTCTGTTGAAATAAAAAAAATAGTTAGTATAATTTTAGAATCGAATTTTTGACGCCATCGCTGTTAGTACTGTTCTTTATATGAATGAAATTTAGGGTCTTAGATATTTGGAAAACATTAAAAATTACCATACAAATGTCTTTAAACCAGTTATTAAATAGCTATCATCAACATTTACCATCAGGTTGGAAAAAATGAGATCGAAACTAACAGTTTTCGTACTTAAACAGGTTGTCTTATGTTGAATAAAATTACTCTATATGAACGATACAGGAAATGCTAAAATCTGTTTTAACAGACAGCACTTCTGATAATGTAATTAAATATAACTGGTAAGCGCAACAAAAACAAAAAAGGACTCGGATGAAGAACATACGTTAACATCGAAATATAAACTCAGATACAAAGATAAAAATATAATGCTAAAATAGAACCATATTTTAATCTACGAATTCATTTTGATAGAAACTAAGTATTCAATAATTTAAGAGTTATGGGCACTAAACATTTCAAAATAACAACAAGAGGCTTTCAATATATCTGAGATCCCACTAAAATATGTTCAAACAATAAATCAGGCGAAATAGAAGATTTTCATCACGTAACACTTGTCTATCTTTTATATAAATCTCTTTGAACCGATCTAATTCTAAAATACCTGAATTAAAAATTTAATTACAACAATATCCATTTGTACATCCTAATATTTGTAAACAGAAAATTAATCATATCTATTATTTTATCATCTCAATGTTGAAAACTGGAAGGATAAATATGAATTAATAGCAACTTTTATTTAACTCATTCTCATTTTTTTATTATTTCTCTTATTTTGTTATTATATACAAACTAACTAAAATGTTTGACTGTTTGACTAATTTGTGTCTCATAATAAATATATAAGTTTTTAGGATATTTTATTAAATAAAATAGACTGCAATTAATTAATACTCTAACTGCCATACGATGCGCTGTTCGTCGTATGCATTTCTAACGGATTGAGAGTCGGCTGTCATAAATATATAATGTGGTTAGAGCAATTAAAAATTATTTTGGGTTCATGTTTAACTGATTAAAATACTAGTATTGGCCTCCAAGATATTTTTACAGAGTAATGACCTCAGCTGGCCGTGGTAACGGCCAATTTCGAAACAAAAAGCTTGTTATGTGTATAGGTGCATAAATCAATGGTAAAAAGTTAGAAATAGATAAAATAGTGTACAAAATTAATTTTTTTATTACTTTTAATTTAAAATATATTCAAAATTTATGTAGTAAAACAAATAAAAATAAATTTGAAACAAAAGACAACACATATTTAAAAAAATTACAAAATTGTGGTAAAAAATATGGAAGTTATAAGAAATTTATTAATGATTTTTACTAAAGAATTTGGATTGTTAGTACAATTTCTTACCAAGCTATGCGACGGCCAGTAGTCACTTATTTATTTTTACTTATATTTATTGTATTAGATATTTTAAAATATTTTTTATATTTACGACTTAAATAAAAGCTTAAATAATGAAAGAATTCCTACTGGCCCACAGAGCTGCAAATATCAATGAACTTGCGGCCGTTAGGTGTTAATTCATTAGTTTATTTGGCCATTATGTAAGTGTTTATATGTATAAATGTGAGGTTATATTAAGCAAATATTGTTATATTAAATCTATTTGTATTCATATACGAGGGTGGTCCCAGAAGTACCCGGCCTGACCTAGAGATGGCGGTAGATGTTTGAAAAGTATCACTGTATTAGAAAGTACACAATCTATAAAGCATATGTTTAAAGTTTGAGGACGCCACTTGTTTAGTATTTGTTTGGCAGCCATCAATAGTGAACGTTTTCAGTGAATTTGTGAAAATGGAGAAAATTGGTCATCGTTACATGATACAATATTTTATTTGAAAGGCCTCAGCCCAACCAATATAAAAGCTGAACTGGGTTCTACTCTGGGTTAGTCTGCTCCTTCGTTTACAACAGTGAAATATTGGGTAGCAGAGTTTAAACGAGGCCGTACGAGCTGCCAAGACGAGCATCGCAGTGGTCGACCAAATGAGGTGACGACTCCAGAAATGGTGAAGAAAATCCACAAAGCGGTACTGGATGATCGTCGACTGAAAGTACGCGAGCTAGCAGACATAGTAGGCATTTCAAAAAGTGCGGTAAATCGCATATTATCTGAAAATTTGGACATGAGAAAGCTGTGTGCAAGATGGGTGCCGCGTTTGCTCACACTCGATCAAAAACAGTGTCGTGAAGATGTTTCAATTGAGTGTTCAGCGAAGTTTCACAGCAACAAAGCAGAATATTTGCGCCGTTTCATAACCATGGATGAAACATGGGTCCATCACTTCACACCCGAGACAAAAGAACAATCAAAAGAATGGACTGAAAAGGGAGAACCGGCTCCAAAGAAGGCGAAGACCGTTTCATCTGCAGGCAAGGTCATGGCGTCGGTTTTTTGGGATGCGCGTAGGATAATTTTCATTGACTATCTTGAAAAAGGAAAAACTATCAACGGCGAGTATTATGCGAACTTATTGCAATGTTTGAGCGAAGAAATCAAGCAAAAACGGCCGAATTTGGCTAAGAAGAAAGTGTTATTTCATCAAGACAATGCACCAGCTCACAAATCCGTTATTGAAATGGCCAAAATTAATGAATTAAAGTTTGAATTGCTACCTCATGCACCCTATTCGCCAGATTTAGCCCCCTCGGAATATTTTCTGTTCCCAAACTTGAAAAAATGGCTCAGTGGTCAAAGATTTCCCAACGATGAAGAAGTGATGTCGGCAGTTAATGGGTATTTTGAGGAGCAAGACAGTTCTTATTATAAAAAGGGTATCGAACTTATTGAACATCGCTGGGAAAAGTGTATAGAGCTGAAAGGAGATTATGTTGAAAAATAAATAAATTTTTTTCCAAAATTTTTGTGTTTTCTTTGTTGAGTCGGGTACTTCTGGGACCACCTTCGTGTATATATATATATATATATATATATATATATATATAGAGAGAGAGAGAGATACAGATACAGATATAGATATAAGATCATGTATTAAATAAATAGCAGGCTCTTCTAATGAATATTTTATTTCAAATACAATAATTTACTTACTATATGGCCTTAAAAATCCATTAATAGTAGTAGTTATATATGGTGCACAGATTTAAATATAATGTTTGGATTATATTTTTAATGTACACTTATTGTATATTATAAAAAATGTTTATATTATATATAAAAATATATGTTATATATTTTTATATTATATGTACCCTACGGACTGGTTAAATTCAACACGGGTAATGCGGTCAATGTGCCAACGTTTTTTGTGTACATATAAAACATAGAACATAAAATATAATATAAAAAATAGTAATATTAAATAATGTTAATTGAAGAAGTAACCGAATTATGAAACTAACATTTGAATGAAAAATAGTACGGAAGTTAATTCAAAAATGTTATCAATAATATTAGGTTGGTGCAAAAATAATTGAGGTTTTTATGAATCGAGTATAAAGACATATATATCAGTTAAAAATTATACTTATTAATCAAAATAAAGATCATTGGCTTACACACATTTCTCTCAACAGGAAACAAGTTTGTTTATTCCTACAAGATAGAGTTCTGGAGCTCTGGAATTCATCGAAACCACTTTGATCTAATGCCTGATCTTTGAAAACCTTCTCTCGTAGCAAACTACTCAAAAGTTTTAAAAAATGATAATTTGTCGGAGACAGGTCCGAAGAATAAGGTCGGTGAGGTCAGGTTTTATAACTCAGTTCATTTAATTTTTTTTAAGTCATTTGTGAGACGTGTGGCCGGGCGTCGTCATGAAGAAGAATTGGTCCTCTTCGATTGACTAATGCTGGCCGTAAACGATGCAATTTCTCATGCATATTTTTCAATTTCCTGATAATATTTTTTTGCTGTTATTGTTTCACCATATTAAGAAGTTGAGGTGAATGATGCCACTTACCGACCACCAAACAGTGACCATAATCTTTTTTTCATAAAGCTTCGGTCTAAGAAACAGTTTTGGTGCTTCTTCTTTGTCTAGCCACTGTGATGAACGTTTCCCATTGTTGCAGAGAAACCAATTTTCATCACATGTGATAATGCGATCAAGAAAGTGATTATTTTTGTCAAGCAAAAAAAGCGCAGGTTAGACTTCGTATCGCCAAATAGCTTGATGTTCATTTAGTTCATATGTATCCCAATTATTCAGCTTTTTCCAATTAGGTTCAAAAGTCGAACAACTGTTCAATGATAACATTGATTTCTTCTGCCACCTTTCGAGTTGTTTTACGTGGGTCGGCTTCAATAATGGTTCTTAAACCATTATTTTCTATAGATGAAGGAAGTCCACGACCCTCTTCATCATCAAGGCTTTCGTTTCTATTATAAATTTTCTGAAACCAGTGTGGAACTGTAGGTTCACTAATTAACTATTCATCAGATATATCGAATAGTTTCTATTGCTTTACATTCCAATTTAAATTCATACAATAAAATCGCGTGAATTTGCTTTTTTTCTATATTTAATTTAAGAAGTTATATCCAACAATATTAAAGAGTGAAAACAATAGACATAAGATGGAATCAGTATTGCTAATTTCGTTGTTTACAATGATGTTTACATGACTATAAACAAAACGTTGCGATAAATAAAAAAATCGGTGCCAAACTTAAAATAATAAAAACCTAAATTATTTTTTCATCAACCTAATAGAAAATCAAGTAAAAAAAAGAGTGAAGATATTAACTAACATACAAATCTCTATACTGCTAACAATTCATGAAGATTAAAGTAGTTGTAATACTAAAATTATGATGTGATTTCAAAGCTTCTAGAAGTTTATCCGATTAGTTTATAAGCTGTAAAGAAAATGTTTAATGTTCACTACAATTGCGTGCTTATGATTCATTTCAATTTGAACACTGAACACTATAATAATTATCGATGATCGACAATGGGAGAGTATACAGCTGTAAACATTAGTCTAGCTTAAACTATACCACATTATTTTAAATTGTTTTAAATAACACACATATATTGTCATATACACACACACACACATACATATATATACATATATATGATAAAAATTATATATATATATATATATATATATACATATGATAAAAATTGTTGACTTTAACGATTTAAAATAGTTTAATGTGAATTTTCCCTGGTAGTAAGGATAATTGTTTCTTCTAATTTGATTCAAGAACTTTTAGTCTTCTTAATATTTATATAAATAAATAAATAAAGAACTAATGTGAGCATATTTTTTTAAAAGAAGTAAAAAAGATGAACGATTACATAAAAACACGCTCAGTTTTCAAATAAAGTTAATTTTCTCTATAAACTAGTATAAATATGAACTATATAGTCATGTTTGTTAAATGTTGCGAACGAATTAACGATCAGTAATTTGTTCAGCTTTGAATATTAGTTTTGATTAATGTGGTAATAACTATTATGTAGTTATAACTATTATTATGCGATAATAATTATACATTTAATATATAAATAATAAGAAGTATTTTTTACTAGTAACATACATTTGGTTCTTTAAACGAAATAATATATTTTTTTTATTAATTTTAATTAACAACACATAAAAATATCAGAAATAAATTCTTTTTAAATTTTATAAACACAGCCGTTTTAATTAATTTTTTCTTACTTATGTATATTGTGTTTAACAACTTAGTGTAATTTGTCATTTTTCTAGCGTTTTATTATTTTTTTTACAAAAAATTAGATACTTTGTAATTATGACATTAGTTTTACTTTATTAATATTTTTACTCATAGAAGAACTATTTTTATTAATTTTTGTTATTTATACAAACCAGAATAGTCGATAAACTAATCTATTCATAAACTATATTTTACTACTAAACTCACGGAAATACTTCTTGGATCTAATTGAAGTAGAGTTATTTATATTTGAATAAATTTCAATTGGATCTTAGAATTATTTCAATGAAGGAAGTATTATGATTATTATTATTGTTAAAAATTTCTATTTTGAAAAAAATCAATATCAATCCAACAATTATTTGAACCTGAATGATAAATGTTTTTTTACTCTTTCTTATTTGATTTATTAAGAATATTTTTTAGAAAAAAAAGTATATTCATAGAATTTGAGACCTTATTATTTCGTTTACACGGTACTGGAAAAATCAGGATAAAATACAAATTTATATTGTAAATACTTTTTTTAAAACTTTTTTCTTGAAATATTCTGAAGTGTTTCTGAATTGATGCACATTACTAGGTAAATTGTTTTTAATCGAGTTTCACAAATTTGTCTTCTTCACATCGGCTGGCTTCAACATCGTTATTGTTTTTATTGCTTTAAAAAGTTTATATGGTAATATGTGATTTAGAGTCAAATAATATGATATTTATATCAAAAGTAAATAAGAATATGCGGTGCGAATTTATTATAAAATCATCTACCATACAACCATATAGTCAAGAATCAACATTATTGTTTCTCATTTTTAAGTAGTGTTTAGTAAAATAATTATACTGCAATTTCCTTTCTTCCATTCCTTGATTATGTTATGAATTATATTTGGTTACAGAATAAGTTCTATTCTTTTTAGCGTTATGTTCTGCTTCATCACTTTTATATAAATTTAAAGTTCTAAATTTTTTTGGTATAATTAAAACTGAATTCTAATCCCAGTAGGCGATAAGAATATTATTAGTATGATTAAAACAACTAAAAAACGATTGTTGAACTTTTTGGATAATTAGTTAGTAGAAAAATTTTTCACTTAGCGGTAAAATTTTCTTTAAAAATAGAAAAATATATATTCAGAAGGTTAATACATCAAATTCAAACAAACAGGTATAAATACACATAATAAGATAGTGACCTTAGTTGTTAATTACATATTTACATTTTTCTCTATACACTTTGTCTGCTAGACACTTAAATCGGAATCTGAATTGCCACGTTATGTTTCACTCTAATAATATCTGAAAATTTTGTGAAATCTTTTCTTCAACTAGAATAGCAAATATTTTCTCAAAAACTTACTTTTTGTAAAAAATGTCTTTAAAAGAGAAACGATTTTTACTGTTTAATTAATAATAAGACTAGAAAATCATTTAATTGTAGTCAACTGTACATTAGAAGAAAATAAAACATCTGCTGTTAGTAAGCAGTATCATAAAATAAAAAAATAAGATTGTTTTATAGGAGTAGCAAGTAGATGCGAATTTCATATATAGTCAGGATACATCTAATCGATACAACTAATTAGATCTTTAACTTTTCCAACACAATCTAAAAAAAATTAATGTGTCGTGCAAAAAAATATCAAGAAACCCCAAATTTTGTATATCTTGTATTTGAATGTTTTTTGACACAATTAACCTGTTAGTAAAGTTTTATAATACAATGTATATTTTGTATAATTTTTAATATTAATTAAATGTTATATATATATATATATATATATATATATATAAATATATATATGTATATATATATACATATATATATATATATATATGTATATATATATACATATATATATATATATATATATATATATATATATATATACATGAGATTTGCCAATTTAATACCCGGATTGACGCTGTAGCACGCTAGTCATGTGAAATTAAATCAAAACAAAAGCAGCATATAATAGTTCAAAGATTTATCAACAGAGAGAAATCAAGCGAAGGTAGACCAGCTGGTAGTTCCTGTACAGGAAGCTAGCACGTGCATCGTATTTCAGTTAGTCGTCGTGGAGCAACGAGTGGATATTACATTTTACTGTAAATTTGCAAAAATTGCAACAAAAACTTATGAACTGCTGAAATCTATGTACGATGATAATACCTTGAGGCATACTAGTGTGTTTTAATTGTTTAAAAGTTTCAAAGATAGACGTGAGGTTGTCCAAAATGACACTAGAATTGGGCGTCCGTCGATCTCACAAAATGCAAACTCGATAACAAAAATTCGTGAAATCGTGACAAAAGATCGCCAAATGACCCTCCGAGATGAGTTGAACAGCAATGAGGAAATGATTTAATGAATTTTATATGAAGATTTCAGAAAAAAAGTTTATGCAAAATTCATCCCGCATAGTCTTATGAATAAACAAAAACAGAAAAGAGTTGCATTGTACGCAGACTTGTTCAGACTTATCGCAAGAATGTACATTTTTTTACCCTCAACTAGTATAATTGGGTCAATACCGACTCCAGCTTTAGGTTTTTTAGCTATAAAAACTCAGACGTTGGTAATACTGTACCTATATATATATATATATATATATATATATATATATATATATATATATATATATATATGTATGTAAACATGTATGTATCAATGTATCAATATATCTATATCTATATGTATATATATATATATACGAGTATGACCATTATTGTACAGATAATCCAAAGTATGTTTTCATGGAAAAAACAATTCAATAAAAACAGCAGTAAACTAGAGAAATCATTTTATAACGAAATATATTATTACAAAATAAATAAAAAATTTAACTGTAAAAAAGAATATTTTCCAACACGAATAAAAACGTGATGTTTATTTAAGGGTGTGAATAATACATGTGGATTTTTTTAATGTAGAACATTGAATTACATATATATTTTTTAAAAAAGGTTAACATACGGACAAAAAAATATTTGACCATTTTATATTACTTTTACTATTTCTGTCACTAATTTTGTTTTTTGCATTTATTTCTCGATTTTTCATATTATTATTTATCATTTTTACTTGCAGTTTGTTTAAAAATAATTTTGTTTTAAAATTTTTTATAAATATCCAACCGGAATTTAGTCATTAACTAGGATCATGTATTTAAAACTAAATTTTTACACCGCAAAAAATAATTCATAATTATGAACGCAATAAAATTAATTATTTTTGACTGATGCAATTATTATTTGTATGAACAATAAAATCAAAGATTTTAAATTAAGAAGGGTCTCTTACCAATTTTCTTATAGTAAAGACTAGCCAATAGAGAAATGTTTCAATTTTATGTGTACCAAAAGTGTGTGACGTTGTACCAAAAAAAGAACATTACGAATCTTACTCTATAATTTTTGAATTCGTGCTCTACAAAAAAATTTTTTTATGCATTGATTTCAAAAAATGTATTGTAATTTATGCATATATTGTTTGGTAAATACATGGAATATTGCTGTTGATTTTTCTTATTTATTATTAGATAAATATACTCTTTAACTTTATAAACATAAATTTCTTAAAAACATGGAATTAAAATTAAAATTTTATTAACATCAACGCAACATCGGGGTCTCTCATATATTCCATTTGTAAAGGAAAACTGAATATTTTTGGAATGTTTTTTAACTACTCTTTACAAATGAATACATTTTGAGTTACTTTATATAATTATTGATATAAGTACTCAAATATTCATAAGTAGTATACATATTTAATCAATGAATTTTTTTCAAAAAAGAGTGCGTCATTTTCATAATCTTTGTAAACATTTTCTTCCAGAACAGGAAACCAGAAGGTCAGTCATCATGCATTGGACTAAGTGCAGAAAAGTTAAGGAAATGATGTAAACATGACTTTAATAAAAACCCTGAATTTGGAATCAGATATGTTTTAGTCAAAAACATTCAATAAATTATTAATGATTCTTTTATTTGCTGTTATTATCTTCAGAGCGCGAAGATAAAAAAATTTGAACAATTTTTTTGTATCTTGGTTCTCTGAAAGTGATTGAATTGCTATTGAAATGAGCATAAGCAACAATCAATTAAGATCAGTATTACTTTATTGAATATTTTTAATCCAAAAATGTTTGATATGATTTGTGGGATACAAAAATTCAATTTTAAACCACATTGTTATATGTATAATATGAATATTTGACTTCTAAAATGTAAGAAATATTTTATATCTAAAGTATGATAATAACTATTTAACAAATATATTATTTTATATTTAAAATGTTCTTTTAAAGTTTTTGTATATTTTATATATCCTTCTGACAGATATATTTTAGATTTTTAATAAATTCAGTAATACTTTTGTAATATAACTAATTAAATATTTCATACATTTTCATACTTACATTTTATTTCATTTTTTGGAATAGAAATTTCTTTCTATAACAAAATCATAGAAAAAGTTATAACACATGAATAAGTTAAGTAGTAATTTTGGCTTATATAAAAATATATCTCAAGGATAATACGGTATTAATAAAACATAAATTCCTATATTATACACACATACACAAACCCACAAAGGTTATGAATATAAGGGATTGTATATAGGAAAAACACAATCATAGACTTATGACTGTTCGTTGTAAAAGTAATTTTCGCAAAGAATACTTGTTAGAGAAATGAAAGGTCATAATAGTTTATGAGAAAATTTTAGATTATTTTTATTCAGAACCTCGTTTACTTTTACGATACTTTCTCGTCACTCAGTTCTCGTTACATTGTAATATTAAATTTTTAGTATATTTGTGCTATGAAGTTGTTTGAACAAACTATTTATAAATGAGAAAAATTTTGAATACACATATACATTCCCCTTTCTTTCCTTTTTCTCTTTCTCATGGCGTATTTTTATATATATTACAAATATTATTTGCTTTCTATATAAGATTTTTATTCAATAAAATATTAATTTACTCTAACATATCTATTCAATTTTAAGATGTATAATAGAAAGTTACGTGAGTACACTTATTCTTATGTTTAATGATTGTCTTATATCTATAAAATTAATTGGGTCTTGTGTATGGTTTTAAGAGAAAGTAAATAAACTGGAATAAAAAAAGATATTTCAAACAATCGTTAACGTTATTTTGTGAGATAATATTTTTGTTATTTCTCCCAATAATCTGTATATTATTGTGTATAGAATATGATTCATAGACTTTAGTTTTTGATTTTATAGAAAATTAATTTATTTAAAAAACAAGCTGTACTTGAATGACTCGACAATTGAAATCGGTTATACAAAAAACAAAAAAAATTTAAAAAAAAACTTAATACATAATTGGGTAAACTAGGAATGTAAACAAAAAATAGACTCACTTCTAATACTTGGCTAAATTCGCTTCTACAAATTAATACTCTCCCCTACTAATCAAAATTATTTTTTTTGTGTCAAAAATTTTCAGTAAGTAGTTATTTATTATTTATTATTTATTATTGTTATTTATGTGAATTTAGAAGACAGTATCTTCAGTGTCAGTGTACATAAAAATCTATAGAAAAAGGTAATATTTTTTTTCTGTACTTTTGCACTTTGAAGATAATAGCTTTGTCATCGAAAAACGTCTAAGCATTAAATCTATAATATTATCAGTTAAGAAGTAAAAATAAGAACAAAAATACCCTTGATATGAAAATCTAAATACTAAAACGTTTTGTAGAAATAAATATTACCTATTTATTTCAAGTAATTTGAAAGTTATTTTGAAAAAATAATGTTTTTTCCAGATTCCAATAAATTTGTAAAAATATTAAATTTTATTTGTTTCCTGTATATGAAATCGATAAAAATCAATCTGAAAATAAATCAAGATCTAATGATTTCAATCAAACAAAATATTTTCAAATGATTCATTATATTTTACTGAGTACAGAAAATCATTGATTTTAAAAATAAATAGCGAATGGAAGGCATAACTCTGCTCTTGTTCGATAATTTCTGTTAACTATATTCAAAAAAATATTAATATTGGGTTGGTAAAAAAATAATTGTTATTAATGCACCCATTTGTAAAGCTTTTTTGATTTTACGAGCTGTTTTAAGTGGTTCAGTACTGTTGGATCACTAATGTCTAACTTTTGTGCAAGCACTTGAATTGTTGTGCGTGATTTTGATTCAGCTAATGCCTTCGGTTGGTCGTTATGAACTGAAGAAGGTTGACCGCGATCTTCTTCATATTTAAAACCCTCGTCCCCAGCATGAAATTTTTGGAACCACCATTGCACCGAACTTTCCTTAATAGTACCCACACCGAAAGTATCGTTTAGTTTACGAGCAATTTCTGCTGCATTACTATTCGTTTTGAGCTCATACAAAAAATACTCTTAATGGTTTATTTTCTATCTTTAATTCTATCATTAATAGCTCAATTTGAAGCAAAGTTAATAGTAAAACCAAATTTGATGTTACCACAATACACACCGAAAAATGCACATTAAAATGATTAATGATTTAATTTCTTTTATTTCTAAAAATACCTATTATTATGCAGTAAAACTGTATTTAATCCTATTATGAACTAAACTGTATTACTGAGAACACATTACGACCCCGCTCAACCAGATGTAAATAATAAAATTTAGTCATATAAGATTGCTTATTCTTAAAACTGGTGTAGTACGCTTCTTGATTGTTCTGGGGATGGTAGGCGTTCCACAAAAAACATTTATAATATTAATGGTCCGTGAATCGACAAAATTTGAAGACCACTGTTGTGGATCTTTCATGAGAAGATGAATATCATGTGTTAACTGAAGAATTAGTTATGAAAAAGGTATCGGCAAAAGGGTACCGCGTTTGGTGACAATTGAACAAAAATAAAATAGGTTGTACATTTCTAAAGACCGTTTTTTGAATAATAAGATTAAATATTTTCATTTATTTGTATCTATATATGAGATTTGAGTCCATCAGATATACAATGAAACTAAAATACTATCAAAACAATGGAAGCATCGTGATTTTCTGCCACCAAACAAAGCAAAATACATTTTAATTACAGAAACGATTATAGTTTCCATTTTGTAGAATGCTGAGAGGTTGCAGATTCATTATCTTTTAGAGGGTAAAAAGATAATAGAAGAATAATATAATAATCTTTTCTACTAAATGAAGCAAAATATTCGTAAAAATTATCAAGTTTATAAAGGAAACATATTCATTTTTACCATGATAATGCACTTGTACATAAGAATATCCTTTTTATAGAAATATCGCCGATATTAATATTGAAGGTCGTTTGAGGGACAGCTTTTCGCATGAAAATTTATAATGAAAAATTGTTAGGATATGAGAGGTGAAATTTTGGCTCTTTATACACCTAAAGGCAAATAATAAATAGTGACAACTACTGTGAATTTTTACAATAGTTCACTTCAAAAATCAAGACCAACTCGCATGGAAAACTTTCAAATGCTATGATTCTGCTCTAAGATAACGCTCGTCCTCACAAAACTTATAAAACAAATCATACAAGTTTTGATTTCATAGACAAACTTTTTGAGAGGAGGGCCACATAAGTACATGGAAAGTGCTAAGCGGGCCAGATCTAAAAGAACATCTATTTTATTTTCCTATAATTATACATAGCATACTTAGAAATGAATAAATAGAAGAGTTTTTATGCGTAAGAAAATAAACAAATGCAAATATTTAAAATATGCGCAACAATAATTAAAGTAAAGGTTGTTTTACAAGAAAATAGACATAAGAAAAGAAAACATTTTTATTTATTTATATGTACAGTTTTAAAAAAGTGCCTCAAGAATTAAGGTGATATCAAATCAATACCTCAAGGATGACATACATATTGAAAAGTAGTAATATGAAGAGTGAACCTACTTTGTTGATCTCTGAATTACTTCTTTAATATTTGGTGTCACGTTTGAAACTCCTACTTTTAAAAAATCTTCCAAATTGTTATCTGTCAGTCTTGAAAGGTTTGTAGATTTAAAATACTTCATTCTGGAGAATGTCTGTTCACAAATATACGGCTACAGAGTGCAATTGAGATTATTTTCTTTGAAAAAGTCTGAATATTACTATAATTACTTTCTGGAATCAAAAATTAGAACCTAATTAATTTTTCAATTTTTAATAGTGATTTCACTATAACATTAGTTTGCAACTCTATTAATTCTAACTACACACTTGCATCAACATTATCACCAACAACACCAAAGGGATTTAGAAACAAAAAGGATTTTTCATGTCCGTAAAAACCAATAAAGTAGTTGTTTAGACTATTTTGTACAAAAATTATTTTGCCAACACAAAGTTTGACACAAAAATTCAATTCTGTCGATATATTTTTCCACAAATAGTCACAGTATGGAAAATGTGAGAAAATATTTTGTTGTATCTGTTTTTTGAAAAATCGCAGTTTTACGTGTAAAGATATAAGATCAGAAAATACTTTGTTTTGCTTATTTCGAAGAATATGTATATATAATATTCAATGTGTCCGCGGGGCACATAAAAACCTTTCGCGGGCCGGATCTGATCCGGCGCCGTGGATTGCAAACCTCTGTCGTAGACTATCCAGAATATATTCTTCACTTAGTACTAAATAATTTTCATCTTAGGTCATGCAACAAAATGATAGGAGGAATAAAGATTCTTTTTGATGAATACGTTATTAATACGGTACAAAAGTGCTGCGTAAGATAGCAAACAGTTTCTTTTAGGCTGAAATTCAGAAGTTAATTAATCGTTGGACTAAATAGATAAAAATAAGGATGAGTGTGTAGAAAGAGAAATTATTAAAAATTTTTATTGTAGATTAAAAATGTTTTACTTTTTAAAAGATTTTTACTTTATGACTAGTCCCCATAAGACTACATCTGGGAATAGTTTTATATATATATATATATATATAATATTACATAAGAGTATGTATATTTATTGTGTATTTGGAGTGTAAATTACAAAAATTTATAGAAATAAACTATTTTAAAGATATATTTATTCTAATGGTACAGAATTAAAATTTTACATAAGTTACTTAAAAATTGATAATAAATATTCCGTAAATTTAACAATACTAGTTTTATTTAGTAAATGTGAAAAACGTACGAATAAACATGCTGAAGATTAAAAAAAAATATTTTTATAAATACATGCATATTTGGATCTTCTGACAACATTGACATATATCAGTGTATAAAATATGAAATAATACACGGGTAACGTTTGGAATATTCTTTTTATGAATTTTAATTGACAGTACTTTAAAAAGGTTTGGTAAACAATATCAGGGAGGTTAATTCCTTGCAATTAATTGTGACAGTTTTGTGACAAAGGTGTGCAGTATACGTCTTGTGGTTAAGTCCTCTGTCAAACGAAGTTAGTACAAGCCACATGCTTTAATTGTTGTGCTTATTAATATATATATATATATATATATATATATATATATATATAAACCTTGAAAATAAATGTTTTATGTTAGCGTCAAGCAAATCATTTGTTAATCAAGCTGACTACGCTTCAAGCTTTGTTATCTTTTTATTTATGAAAGTTAACAAAAAATGGTAGAGTGATTATAAATTAAACTCGAGTAAATTTATATCAATATTTGTACAATGTTCACAGATGTAGATTTATGAAATAAAATAGACTATAATAAGAAATAATATTTCGATAATTCACACACACACACACATATATATGTATATATATATATATATATACAGATATTATAAAGTGAAAATTTAAGAAGAATTCTAAGCAACTATTTCTAATATGCTTGTTTATAATATATTCAATACTCTCTTTATTTAAAACAAATGTATTATTTTCATTTATGCATTTTATTTTTAAATAAATACATAGTTTGTTGCTATTCTATAAACATTAGTTAATTTGGATTAAAGGTTTATTATAACGTAATAAAATTAAAGATTCCTCCAGATAAGCGAAAATAACACATTTTTTGTGGAAATGTTATGTTTGTTACTATATCTTACTGACATTTCGGGTAAATGGACTCTCACACTGGATTATGTATTCCATCTTATGAATCACAAAAATTTTTTCTGAAAAAAATATTCAATAAATTGTAATTGATAATTTATAATTGTTCTTTGTACACATCTCGATGATTATTCTATAATTATAAGAGCGCTAATGTGCAAAAATAATATTTTTATGTACCTTATTTTTCTGAAGTTTATATAGCGTTGCTATTGCTATAGCGTTGCTATTGAAATGGGTATCAATAGAAATTAAAAAAGATTAATATCGATTTATTGAAAATTTCATCAGGAATTTTCTTTTGTTTGTGTGATGAAAATATTATTTATGAATGTTATGTCTGTTTTTTGGATGAAGATATAATTTTTCAGATATCTATAATGTGATATAATTTCTTTAAAAAATGAAACTATTAGTTGTATAAAACTATAAAATAACTACAATACCGTAACAATCCCGTCTTTTAAAACTAACTGGGGAAATAATAATAAATAATAAAACATCACATTTTGCATATATGAAAAAACGTTGTTCTATGATCGTTTATTTTTTTAAAAAAAAATAATCCAAAGATTGTTTTTCTTTTATATATATATTTATTAAGTTTAAATTAGTTGACTTATTCGATGATTGTTCATAATCAGGTTAAGAGAGTAGATTTTATATATTAAAAGCTTACTGAAAAATAAAATATTTTGCATAGTGGTCTTTCGCCGAATAAGCAAATAGTTTTTTTTCTAAAGTATTAGTGATTTCATGTGAAATGGCATCAACGTACATCATTAAAATGTTGACACAGATACATATATTTTACTCGTCAACTATATATATAGTTCTTCCAATATATATATATATATATTGGAAGAGAACTAAAAAACAAATCGTATTTACAAAAAACAAATTGCCTTTTTAAATTTTCAGTAAAAACTTGTCTGAAATATAAATTTCGTCGTTTGATATGAATATCTATCATCGATCTAATAGATTCTAGTGGAGTGATTCTATTAGAAAAGAAACTGTTATCATTTGGAAGCTAACGTAACGCTAGTTTGATCGAATACTTTTTCAGGTATTTTTTGTCATTTAACAATTTTTGTAGATATCTTAATGAAGTGAAATATCAAGAGAATATAGTAGAAGTTCCGATTAAAACTTACTGAGCTTATAGACCATTTGTTTGTACAACTTGCAGTCAGTGTTTGCCTTGATAAGAATTTAATTTTCTGTATTGGCAACAATTAGATGATTATTATGTATTTCTGCCTTTAAACTGTCAAGTTCAGTAAATCCCTGATAAGCACTTATAGTTTTGTTTGGTTTTTGTAGTCAAGAGTAAGCCACACTTTTATGGGTTTGTGCATAAATTTCTTTTAGTATATAATGGCCTTAGATCTATAATAGTAGTCTTAAGAGTTGAAAGTAAGCGACAATCGAAAGTAACAATAATAATTTATTGAGTATTTTTGATCAAAAATGTTGGCGTAGCTTGTGAAATAAAAAAAAATTTTTTGAAAGGTGAGACTTCTTCTGAAAAAGTGTGTACGCTCTTTTTTGTGTATAATTATTATGTAAGAAATCTATTGCACGATTATTATGATGAAGCGACTGAAAAATGGCTACATATTTTAACGAATTATATTCGAAGAACTCATT
This sequence comes from Acanthacorydalis orientalis, assembly GCA_034766995.1. Classification (NCBI taxonomy): domain Eukaryota; kingdom Metazoa; phylum Arthropoda; class Insecta; order Megaloptera; family Corydalidae; genus Acanthacorydalis; species Acanthacorydalis orientalis. The sequence goes on from CM068322.1 coordinate 2,198,072, forward strand.
GTAGAGTTGTCTAATATTTTTCTTACAGGGTTTGCGTGATGTTTTCTGATTCATTTGTATACAAATCTCAGACGATTAATTTATTACAATAGATTTCAAGAAGAAGAAATTCAAAGTTTAAGGGCTGCATATACTAAGTAACGAAATCTTAAAATTATTGTTAATAGTTAATGCCCATTGAGAAGTGTAAGCCTAGTTGATCTCAACTCATCGTTAAATTGAAATCACCAAAACGTAATTTACAAAAAGTTTGTTATGATTATTTTAAAAATTCATTCTTATAAAAAATTTCACTCATTTTTCTACCGAGATGTTTTGGTCTTCTTAAAATTTATAAGTAGATGTAATCTGCAGTTTTTCGTCTGCTATATTTACCGATTAAAATTTATAGGGTTGTGATACACGCGTTCATCTGAGACAACCACAAACTTAGCAATTTCAAACACCTTTAATCACGGATCCTGTAAGACAATATCATGCATTTTATGGATGATTTCTTCTGTCATTGCAATTTTCGGCCGTCCACTACGCGGGTTATCTTCTAAGCTTACGCGGCCACATTTAAATTCAACTGGCCACTTTTTTACGGTTGTATATAAAGGTACACTATCACCTAATACTTTTTCCATATCATTAAATATTTCTATTGGCGTTAAACCTTTTTTGACAAAAGCTTTATTACCGTACGATGTTCGGTTTTATCGATTTCAACAAAGGTACAAAAATAGCTTGATTAAAATGGATGTTTGCAACAAACTGCTTGACTAATTAATTAAAGATTTTGAGGTTATGTATAAAAGAGATATAGCTTTATAATGCGTTATAAATAATTAAAATATTACAGACAATTATATGTTAAGTTGTAAACTTTTCAAATCACCCTCGTACAATAAATAATACTTTTATTTTCTTTTCAAACCTACTTTTATTAAATGATTACACAATTGAGCATAAATCTTGAAATATGGAAACACTTGAATAATTGATTTTAAATTTAATTTAGTCCAAATTTTTATATTCATTTATGTGATGAAATTTAATAGTTTTTATGTCGTCACGTAATTTTAAATTCAAGTCAAATGTTTCGGTTGAGTTGTAATAAGCTAAAAATTTTGATGACTAGTAATTTAATACATATTTTACATAGAGAAATAATATTATTTTTCCATAAAACTCATAAAATATGTAACATGAATATAATGTTATCTAAAAGAGTCGTCTATTATTTTTTACTTTCACGTTTCTAAACCAGTATTACATTAGAGTAATATCATATAACTTCATTCAAATAATTTTATATAATAGACTATCTGCATATATATATATAAACGATCTTAGTAAATAAAAAAATCAGTTAAAAAATCAATTTTGGAAGATTGTTCCATACTAAATAGATTTAATTCTGGAAGCGATCATTAGATGGTAAGAAGCAGACATTAACACATTAACACATTACACATTAACTCAAGACTGCAAAAAAGAAAACTTTTTAAAACTCCGAGGAAGATAATAAATATTCAAAACCTAAAAGAAGTAAAAGTAGAACTTGAAATAGAATTAAAAAATCGATTTGGGATATTGGAAAATGAAAATTAGAATTTCAAAGAAAAATTGTTTGAAATTATTAAAGATTCCGTACAAGAATTAAGAGCAACTCTTAACATAAAATCAGATAAGAAAATTATTTAAAAGACCAATGAATGAATTAAATTCCACCAATGAATGGTTTAATGAATAAGAAAAGAGAAATGAAACGAACGGACAGTATAAAAGATCGAATCGAATTTATTGAACTATGCAAAATAGTGAGGAAATGTATTAATAGAAGACATTTGAAAATACAATAATGAGCAAATTAGGAAGATTATTGAAGAAAATAAAAGCTATTGAAAAATGAAATAGAGCCTTATGATTGGTAAAGAGCATATATATGGTCTGAAATCAGAGGATGGCACTAGAATATTTAACAAAACATCAATCATCAAGATGGTAGAAGAATTCTACACTAAGCTAGATAAAAGTTCATGTAATAAAGAAAACGAGGATAAAAAAATACAAATCAATGTGCCTCATCAGTACAGCCGGAAGAGGTCTCATATGCAATAAAGAATATGAAAAATTGAAGAGAAGCAGGGAATGATCGATTATTAGTAGAGATTTTCAAGTTGGTAGAAGAAAAAACTGAAAAAGTTCTCACCGATATATTCAAATCGTGTATAGAAAAAGAACTATCTCTAATTTTTGTATACTAGGAAGGAGATAAAAAGGATTTAAAAATATCGGCCAATTAGTCTACTACCTACAATGTATAATATCTTTAATAAACAGAATTAATTTCAAAATGTTAACAATCGGAGTTGCATTTCGTTTAACCAATAATCAGGATTTTGAAACGGATTTAGTACAATGGATCACATCTAGGTAGTGAGGGAGGCAATTATTCGGTCAAATAAATAAAAAATACGTGTATGTCTTGGATTTATAGACTGTGCAAAGGCTTTCGACTCTATCACCACGCTATCGGTCATATCTATATTGAAGAAGAAGGGAATAGTGGACACACACATCGAGTTGTTAGATAATATCTACAAAATGCATCCTTGACAGTAAAGCTGTAGTAAGAAATAAAAATGATAAAAATCGAGAAAGGTATAATCCAGGGAGATTCAATTTTGTCGAAATTATTTACTGAAGCCTTAAAAGAAGTATTCAAATCGCTCGACTGTTAGGACAATGGAATCGAAATAAAAGGCGAAAGATTGTCACCTCCGATTTGATAATAATATTCTTATCTTTGCAAGTACTCCTGAAGAGTTACAAAAAATAAAAGAAAAGTTAGATGATACTAGTGAAAAAATTGGCCTAATAAGAACCATGCAAAAACAAAATTGTTGTTCAATGCGTTTGTCTGCTCGAAGAAAATTGAAATAAGAGGGACAGAAGTGTAAGAAGTTACGAAGTATAACTGTTTAGGCCAGCTTATTAACAAAGATGGATCGTTCATTGAAGAAGTTAACTGGAGAATAAAAATGAGATTAAGCTCATTTGGACGAAACGTATCGATATTTAAATCAATAATCCCATTCTGTTTAAGAAAAAAAGCATTTGATTAATGTATACTACTAATCCTTAACTACTACAGCGGAACATAGATGCTTAATGCGAAAACCATTCAGACTCCAAACAACACAGAAAAGTATTAAAAGATGCATGTAAGTAATAACAAAAAAGATAGGAAAAGAATAGAATGGATACGAAAAAAACAGTGGTCACAGATGTACAAAGAAGAGTAAAGAGTCTGAAATGGAAATGAGTGGGGCATGTTGCAAGAAGAGAATACAACCGATGGATAATAGAAATTATTAACTGAAACCCAAGGAATATAAAGATACAAAGAAACAGAGCAATGAACAGGTGATATAAAGAAATTAAAAATTTTATTGAAAATCAGTAAAAAAGAGATGCATTAAATTGTACAAAATGGAAATAATGGAAGAGCCCTTTATTCAGCAGTGGATTAATAGAGGCTGCTGCTGCTGCTTCTGATTATATATATATATATATATATATATATATAAACGTTTATCTCTCTCACACACACTCACTTTCTCTCTCTCTCTCTCTCTCTATATATATATATATATATATATATATATGAACATTGTATATATATATAGAGAGAGAGAGAGAGAGAGAGAGTGCTATACAATGTCAATATAATTTAATCCCATTATATTTATAATTTTCAACTAAGTTAATATAAAATAGATATTATGAGATACATTATTTTTAAGTCGAATATTGATGTAGAATATTCAACTGAACAATGCTCCATTCTTTTTATATATTTTTACAATTGTCCTCTTTTATGTTTCCATTTCGTTGCTGTGCTTGCAGTATTTGTAACTAGATCTAATACAGGAACTCTATTGTCAGTCATTCAATGATTATGCAATTTAGTTAGCTGTTGTGAGTAAGAAAATTTCCGACGTTTGGCTCGTTTCATTAAATAATTTTCTCTCTTAATTAAATAATTATTAGCTTACGTTTCTATACAAATAAGTAAATGGGTGCATTGCAGTAAGAATAACTTGAAATGTGAGACATTATTTCTCATTTCATTGAAAAAGATTTATATATGTGTTTGATCAGTTATTTAAATTGAGTTTTTATTTTATGTTGTTAATATAAATTCATTTTATTATGCTTATCAATGATGAAATGAATATAAAAAATGCTTTGTTAAAATGCAATTGAATTAAAATGTATTTTGAGAAGATCTACTTCAAAAAATACTAGAACAGTTGATTTGAGACTAGATTAAATGGAAATGGAAAAGGTACTTTTTATTTTTATTATATCAATTATAATTATTATTCAATTTATTTTTTTAAAAAAATAATTAAGTAAATAAAAAATATTGTAAAATATATATATAAATATTGTAAAATGTATAAATATATTTTATTCAAACTTGCATATGAAATCGATTAAATCTATCAAGAGGGTATATAATTATACATGAAAAGGAACCTGATATTTGGTACGTTTTATAAATATCTATGTTTTTCTTGATACAGTTTATATTTTTCGAAAAACAGAATTGCACGCATTCACTTTTAAGTGATAATATAGAGTTAAAAGTTTATTTTCACTTGAGTGTAGAATGTGGTATTGTTGTCTTTATTCATACATTCAATGTAAAGAATAAAAAGTTACGATTTTACTCAAAAAATGTTTAATATTAAATAAATGCACCAAGTCGTTATGTATAAAATCTACTTTTTTTTATTCAAGTACAAGACATCAGTTAGTTTTTATATATTTACACCTTGTACCTCTTTTGTGAAATACTCAACTTAAATCTTAGATGACAAAAATTAGTTGAAATTTTCACTAACATGAAAGAAATATTCTCATTAAATATATATTTCTATCTCTCTAATCAAGTATTTCTTTCTTAACAAGACATATTCTTTTTGGAAATATGAAAAATTAAGTAATAAAATCAAATTTTACTCTTTTGTAGAGTTTATATTCATTTTAAATTATTTTGTTACATTTTATTAATTAATTTCCTGTTCAACCGAAATTTTTTCAGAAAACATTTTTTTCTATAGAAAGTTAAAATACTATTCTTCGAAAGTCAAGGTCCTTGAAATTGCAATTTTTCAAAAATGGACTTTTGCCGATTTTCAGAGGATACAATCCAGTATACAAATTTTACCTGAGAGATTTAACTTTTGTAAAATAAATTAATAACATTTAATATTCATCGTGATTATTAAGTATTTTTGTAAATAAAAATAAGTATATAATTATAGTTTCATTGTCATGAAGGAACAAAATTCAACATTTTTAATCAATTTTAATCCAATAAATTAAATATAGTATATAAACGTAGGTGTACTTTATGCATAAAATATAAAGAATGGAAAAAAAATATTATTTGATTCTAAAGAATAATATATTCTTTATTCAATAAAATAGTTTCTCTCATGTTCCTAAAACATAGAATTTAGACAGACCTGTTTTATTCAATTTATTCAATGACATTTTTAAAACGAGATACAATTTCATTATAAGTAATATTAATTTTTCCGGGCAATAATTTTTTCAACACTTAAATCATTTGTCTTTTGTTTATCATTGTCATCTCCATTTATCATTGTCATGTCAATTTTTCAGCCGCCAAATTAAACCTATTAATTAATTTAATAATTAGAGTGGGAACTTAGGTCAAATATAATTAAGTAAATTGATTAACGTGTCAGTTCTTAAACTTTTCTCTTAAAAGTAGACAGAGGCAATCTTTAAGATCAATCTTTATAATAAATGTTAAAAAATAAAACGTTATTATATGAACCTTTAGTATGTAAATAGCGGTTTCTGAATTATGGATGGTCAAATAAGCAATGCAATTAAAAAAATTAATACTTGTTTCTATAAAAATAATCACAATTCAGATATGCTTATTATACAGAATGGTCCATAAATAAGTACAGTTTTAAAATTTGAATAATAAAAAAACATTATTATACGTAAAAAATATTTATTGAGCAATTTTTTTACACTCCATAGAAAATTATTTCTTAAAAGTAACATCATCTAAATGTAAACCATTTCGTGTACAGCACTCTTCTAACCGATCCGTGAAATTATTTATCACGCTGCGACAAGTTGTTTCCGAGATTGCTTCAATTTCTTGCCGGTTATTTTCTTTTAACTTCAGTATTTACTCAAAATGTGTAATGTAGAATCTACTTTTGAGGTATCGCCATAAAAAAAACCGATCGGAGTTAAGTCTGTTCTACAAAGAAGCCATGTTATGTCACCTTTTCAAGGTATCAATTTATTCCGAAAAATTGCTTGGACGACCGGTAGAGATATGTTTAATAAATTACATGTCGCTCCATCTTATTGAAACCATGTCTGCTGATTGTACCTACGAAAATCTAGCAAGGCAGGTGTAAAAAAAGTTTCGAATCAGTTCTAAATATCGATCTGAATTAACAGTTATCGTGCGGCCTCTGGCATCTTCAAAAAAATATGGACCGATTGTTCCATGAGCTGACATAGTAGTTCAAACTCTCACTTTTGGACTACGTAAGGGATTTTGTGCATGAGTTTTGAATTTGTCTCACTCCAATAACGTTTTATTTATTGACGTGCCCACTAAGATGGAAATGTGCCACATCAAAGAATAAAATGTTGTTAAATGTTGAAAATTTATTAAACATTTCATTGGCAAAATTTAGTCCTTGAGCCGCATCAGTATCCTTTAATTACTACCCTAGCTATATTTTATAGGGGTGCAAATACAAATCTTTATCGAGAATGCGTTTCAATGATGCCTTGGATACATTTAACATACTAGATAGCTTAAGTGTTGAAAGTTTAGGATTCTGTCAAACAGACGTTGAAAGGCGCTCGACATTTATTTCAGTTTTTGATGACCTTGGTCGACCCGTCCGAGTTTGATTTATTTTCGAACCAGCTTTCTCGAACTTTTTCACCCATTTCTTGATAAGTTGAGAACTTGGAGCTTCATTTATGCTGTGCAAATTATAATTTTCTTGAAATGTACACTGTAAAATAATTGTCGAATTATTGTTTTGGCGAAACACTTGTACACAAAACGCGCGCTCTGTTCCGATGAAACTACGAGGTCAGACAATTAAGTAATGCGACCGATTTTTTTTCTCGGCCTGTGGTAACACTGCGAACCTGTAACTCCGCCACCGTAATAGCAGATCCCTACTCTCTCGATTGAGATCTTGACCACCTTCGTAAGATCATTTCTTCGCCAGCTGTTTAGTGTTTTGTAACAACGCGCGAGTAGTGCATGTCACGAAGCCCACCGAATGAACATCGCTCAAGATTGTCTCGAGCAGGTTGAAAGTGATCCTACTCTTCTCGATCGAGTTATTACTGGTGATGAAAGTTGGTTCTTTCAATATGACCCCGAAACTAAACGACAAAGCCAACAGTGGCTGTCTCCTGGAGCACCAAGGCCAAAGAAGGCGAGAATGAGCAAGTCCAAAGTGAAAACCATGTTGATTTGCTTCTTCGACAGCAAATGGGTGGTTCATAAAGAGTTCGTACCACCTGGACAAACCGTAAATCAAGTATTCTACCGCAATGTGCTCGAAAAATTACGAAAAAGGGTGCTCAGAGTGCGTCCAGAAATCGCGAAGACTTGGGTTCTGCATCACGACAATGCTCCCTGTCACAGTGCGTTCAGTGTCTCTCAGTTTTTGGCGTCTAAAGGCATCGCAACGTTACCACAACCGCCCTATTCACCGAACATGTCACCCTGCGACTTTTTCCTATTCCCCCATATGAAAAAATTCGTCAAAGGTCGACATTTTGACTCCGTTGAAGATATCCAAGAATCTGTGACGAGGGTACTCGGAGAGGTCCCACAAGAAGTGTTCCAGAATTGTTACGAAAACTGGAAAACTCGCTGGAATAAGTGTATAGATGCGGGAGGGGACTACTTTGAAGGGGATCGCAGCGATGTACCTTAATTTTTAAATATAGTCGATTTTTGAATTTTGTCGCATTACTTAATTGTCTGACCTCGTATTCATCGCAACTAAATTTTGAAACAATGAACTAACGTTTAAGACCTCAGTCATGTCGCTCCCACCATTAACATTTACACTATAAATGAATAAAAACTGAACTTATTTATGGGCGACCTGTATATAATTTTATAATTTCCGGATTACAAAGTGAAATGACCGAATTACTATGATCCCGTATTATTGAGTCCAGACTTTATGGATGGAATAGATGAGGAATTATTATGGTGTTACTACTACATAATAGATATAGTTTATTGTTGAGATATATCAAAAGAGGCTGAAAATATCTCCAGCCTTTTTTATATTAGTAGTAAAATATTTAATACTATCTGGTTAAGTGCTAAAATTAAATATTTATTAAAAAATTAATTTTGATTCAAAGAATTGTTACATGTGAAAAGAATTATCACGATTATCAAATAATACTGTACTGATTTCTATAACTTCATGTGTTTACTGAAATATATATTTTTACGTACATTAATATAAAATTATTTAACGATTATTCGCCTTTTCTATTTCGACAAGATGCGAAACAGTTGTAAGACTTAAATTGAGCTTTTCTGTTATCTCTCATACTAAAATAATTTTCATGAAAATCCTCAATTTATGGTCGCTTACTTTCACCTTTGACCTACGGCATAAATCGTTTTTCATATTCAAATCACTGATTCTAAATTTAGTAACGCAATGTTATAATGTACACTTGCACGTTCATTAACAATATTTTTAGTAAATATAAAATATAAAATACAGATTACTCTATAATGTCTTATTAGTATATATATATGCACACACACACATATATATACATATAAAATAATTAAATTTATATATGTGTATATTTAATTACCAAAAAAAAACAACAAGAAGAATACTTACCGTTCAAAAGAGTAAGCTGATACTCAGGTATAGAAAGTGAATATTTAGAAAAGGAAAGTTAAGTGGCAGTGTTGATACCAATTAATTATTTTTAAATATATTCGTTCTTTTAAAAGAACGGTAGCATTTTTTTAACAATAGGTATTTATCGACCGCAATCACATCTTTTGTTGTATATGCGATATTTGTCTCGTTTTTATCTTCTCTCCTTTCAATAAATTAATTGCACAATGGAATTGTACGAGCAGATATTAGTAATTAGATATCAAATCTACTATTTTGTTTTAAAAAAAAAATGGTTTCTAACAATAATTTAAGGGAATATAATCACTGATACAATATGATATTCATTACATAATGTCTCAGATTCTACAAAAGATAATCTTTGTTCTAATTAATCTTCAGCAAATATATTACGATCACAGATCTCATGTTTGCTAGAAAATGTTCAAAAAGGAGTTCGAAAATCAGATATAAATTATATTTGATCATTTTTATAGTTATAACTACAAAAATAAAAAAAGTTTATTTTTTTTATAACACTATTTTTGTATATAGATTTAAACTGCTGTGCATTAGGATGATTGTTACCTTACACAAACTTCTTTTCGGAAAAAATAAAAATAATAAAATTTTCGTGTTTTAAATATTCATATTCCGTTTATGTTTTGAGAGATAAGTAAAGACTTCCATGTCTTTTTCAAATTTACTCCGAATTTATTACTGTTTCATTAAGAATGTCAAACATTGAGTCGAGATTATTGAAAAAAACCCTGCTGTAGGTACTTCTTTCAACGAAAGAATACTCCAGTACATAAAGCTATTAATTCTAGTAGCTACCAAATGGCATTGATGTCCTGGTAAAAGACCTTCATACTTCGTTCAACAGAAGGAAAATCTGTTTCTGTTAATCTACAGAATTGCCGATAGAGAAGTTTGCCTATATCAAATTCATATAATTTTTATATTTGAATTCATTCGGCTTTCGTCAGAAAAAAGTGTTCTTTAATGTAAATTCACATTATATATAATGCCTTTGTTTTCTTTTTAAAAAATTTAAACTTTATCTGTACTCAGAATTTTCGGTATTCTTTTTCTAAAATCTCAAATAGATATTAAAAGTGATTTCTACCATATAAAAAAATTAATGGATTTTGAACATTTCATTTAGAAATCATATTAAAAAGTAACACTTACTTGACTTTCGAAGTAGAAGTTATCAAGGCGTTGATTATTTTTTGACATACATTTCTTTTGAGTTTATCAAATGTAGCAATTTACGAGACCTTCTTGTGACTTATCATTAAAATTTACGTTATAGATTATACCTTACATTTTTTATTATTTTGAATTACTGAATTATTTTTACCGAAAAATCAATGAATTTTATAAGAGTAAAATTGATTGGTGTTTCTATCTTTTAATGGATAAATTGCAAACGGTAGGTGAAGTTTGAAAAGTATTTATTATAGAAATATATATTGTTATCCATAAAGAAATTCATTACTTTTGAATTATTGTACCTTTCAGAACATGGCATGAAAAAATAATGTACATATTTATTTTATATTAACAATGTATTATAGATTATGTTAACAGATCAAAAAATACCATTTTTTCCCACTAAAAGAGGCAATTGTATTATATTTATGCAGGTTTTCAAGGAATTGGTACAAATAGTTGGTGTAAAATGTTTTCCGGACAATTTTAATACTGTTGACGCAACGAAGTCATTTTTTTACAAATTTCTAATGCTTGCAGCCAAAAAAGTGCTCTGTGTTAAAAATAACTTTGTTTATTTTTATACGAAATTGTTCGATTGAGTGAATTAATTTAAACGTGGTAGAACTTGCATTATGCTCAGAAGGCCTGAGAGTATCTGTCACGCTTGAAACAATCGATTAAGTACATTTTATGGTTTTATCCGACCGACGAGTGAAAGTGAGATAGATAGCAGAGATCATAAGCATTTCAAATGAGTGAACGTATTTCATTTTGCTTAATGAATTGCGTATGAAAAAACTTTTCGCAAGATGGGTGCCGCGTTTACTCACTGCAGTGCATACATGAGTTCGTACGTAAACATCAGCCTTCTTGGAACCGCGAAATTCTTGGAAGTGTTTAAGGAAAATCTAACAGATTTCATGCCACGTTTTGTGACCACAAATGAAACATGGATTTACTGTTCGACACACTAAAATCGAAAACGCAATCGAAACAGTAGACTGAACGCGATGAAATAGCTCCGGAGAAGACAGTCAATTCACTCGACTGGAAAGGTGATGTCGTCAGTTTTCAGAGATGAGAAAGAAATTTTCTTAATCGAATATCTTCAGAAGGAAAAATAATTATTTCTCAATATAAGGCAGCACTTTTGGAGAAAGTAAAGGCAGCAATCATGGATAAACATCCTGTAGTGGCCAAGAAAAAAGTATGGCCTGAAAATCCTTTCATATTCACTGTATTTGCCCGATTTGGGTTCCTCAGACTTCCATCTGTTCCCAAAACTCAAAATTTTCCTGGATATAAAGCGATTTCGATCGAATAAATATGCGATAAACGATACAAACGGCTAATTGTCTCGTAGAATCTCGTAGAAACACACTTCCGGGAAGGAATCATGAAGCTGGAAAAACGTTAGAGCAAGTACGATAAGCTTTGAGAGGATTATATAGAAAAATAAAGTACATTTTTAAATTGAATCTGCTGTCTCTTATACTGAACTAAATTGCTCTTCAAACCGCTTAAGTAATTCTATATAAATAATTATTAATAATAAAAAATAATAAAGTTAAATAACTATAATTCGCCTGCTTATTTTTCTCAAATAATAAAAAAAGTTTGTTTTTCGAGATGTTATACATAAAAGAAATCTCTTGGAAAAATTCATTTGCACTGATATAAAACATAAATGAAATATTTATTCGTTAGGTAATATATGTGAAACACATATGATAACAACTGAAAATTACTAACAGCGTTATACAGATTTTAAAAATTGCGTTCATCAATAGGAGAAACTTTTAAAAGTATATGTTATTAAGCAATAGTAAAATGATACTCAATATGATTTATAATTCAAACAATCACCGATACTTTTCGATAAGCGTAAAATATTTATATACTCTTCTTTTCCTATGTAATTTTAACTGACTATCATGCAATTAAGGAAAGTTATACGATAACTTAAAGCACATAATGCGTTTTCCCAATGCTTACTACATCTTCCCCTATTTCAAAAGTTTTGAGCTCATATGTAAAAGTTTTCCTCCATTCCACGTACTTCATTTGTTTCAAAATCAGCTATCTTCACGTGTAATAATTTGGGATATTGCCTATTCGTTAGGAATAAAAAAGATTTTTAAACGATATTAATTTACTATTGATATTATAAGAACAATTTTTTTTTAATTTACCTCCGCTTCTCTTTTACATCCAAGTATCTAAATAGACAATTGAAATTTTATTAAGTAACGGCTTTCGTTTTGTCATCTGAGAAATTATTATAATTTAGAGTATATAGAAAAATGAAATTTAATCAAAAATTGATTAATTCTAATTAACATTTTAACCATATATAAATGAAATGGTTCAACTATAATTTTACTCGTTGAATCTAAAGACAATATTGAAATTTAATTATAAGAAGACAAACCATTTACCGATATAGCAAGTTTTGTAAGTTCTGTAGAGAATTTCTCTTGTATTTGAACAATATATAGATACAGTGACAACAGTCTTGGGATTCTTTTAAAACTTTAGCTTGTAGTCAAGTCGTGTTAGCAAGACAGAACTAAAACATTTGAATTCATGTTGTAAACATATCTTGTTGTCTTAACTTTTTTAGTAGAACCATGTTTTAATATTTTTAAAACTGTCTATGGACTTTATTTTCAAATACCTTTTTTATATATTATCGAATACTAATTTGCGAATGAAAGAATATATAAGAAAATAAAATACAACTTGGTAGTAACACATTTTTCTCCGTGAAAAATAAGTACGTTGTTCGGAAAGAAAGTTTAATTATTAAAAGCGTCTATAAGTATTAGAAAAATGTATGTAGATAATAATATCAATTATAGAAGACTATTTTTTCAATAAAAATTTTGTTTTGTAAGGTTATTTCTACTGCTAGGCTAAGATATATAGTATTTTTAAATGCTAAGTTTGGCATTTCAAAATTTAAAACGATGAGAAAATATTTTTAAATGTTATAAACCTGTGAAAAATTCAATATTTTCAGTAATGAAGATATTAGTTGAAAAATATTAGTTGATGGAAAATATTTTTTTACTATTTATTTAATATATAAAAGATTTTTTTATTTACTGAAAAGTAGATAAAATAGTTTTAATTGTGTATAAGATATGTTAGTAGCAAGGAGTGGTTATTTTTAGTTTTTATTCAAATAACATATTAACGTTAAAAACTGTGTTACTTCTTATAAATATATATATATATATATATATATATATATATATATACATGTGTCTATATATATATATATATATATAAATATATATATATAATAGAATATCTATCAGATGGAGATGTGAAGAAATGGCCGAAAAAATAATATATTGTGACAAATTATGTTGTAAGAATTAAAATTATATATTAATTTTCATTAGTTATCAAAGTAAAATTCCTACACTATACATCCATAATAATAGACTAGTACTTATTACCTTTCAAATATTCTTAGTCTAGTGGTATTGTCATATTGACAAACAATTTCAGGTGACATATCCACTAACATAAGTCTAGAACACATGTATTATCTATTTCTCTAGAGTATCTGAGCAAAAACAATAGAGGTATTTACAAGGATGCTATTAACATATATACAATCTATGATTTTCGTACGTACACTCTTGTTTCTGATTGGTAGTTATGCATGAATAGTGTACTTTGGTTACAATAATCGACATGCAAACAACAAAAAATTAAGAAAAATCTGAGATTTGAATATTTAAGTAAGTAATATTAATATTAAACTGTAGATCTATTTGAAATATTTCATAGTATTTTAAATGTTTAAAAAAAGTTTTAATAATATATATATATATAATATATATATATATATATATATATATATATATATATATATATATATATATATATATATATATATATATATATATATATATATATATATATATATATATATATACGAGGTCAGACAATTAAGTAATGCGACAAAATTCAAAAATCGAGTATATTTAAAAATTAAGGTACATCGCTGCGATCCCCTTCAAAGTAGTCCCCTTCCGCATCTATACACTTATTCCAGCGAGTTTTCCAGTTTTCGTAACAATTCTGGAACACTTCTTGTGGGACCTCTCCGAGTACCCTCGTCACAGATTCTTTGATATCTTCAACGGAGTCAAAATGTCGACCTTTGACGTTTTTTTTCATATGGGGGAACAGGAAAAAGTCGCAGGGTGACATGTCCGGTGAATAGGGCGGTTGTGGTAACGTTGCGATGTCTTTAGACGCCAAAAACTGAGAGACACTGAACCCACTGTGACAGGGAGCATAAAACACTAAACAGCTGGCGAAGAAATGATCGTACGAGGGTGGTCAAGGTCTCAATCGAGAGAGTAGGGATCTGCTATTACGGTGGCGTAGTTACAGGTTCGCAGTGTTACCACAAGCCGAGAAAAAAATCGGTCGCATTACTTAATTGTCTGACCTCGTGTATATATATATATATAATTGCTTAGAACTGGAGAGAAGATTAACAAACTTAATGATACTGTCTGTGAATTACAAGAATTCTATTTTTGTATACCCGTAGATTGTATATACGGAGTACATAGCAAAAATATTAATATTGTATAGTACAAACTACAAAACGTTCATTCCTACGTGCTTCCGTAAAATGCTGTGTACACGCAACAACCAATCAGAAACAAAAATTAAATTACAAAACTATAAAAGTCAATGAAACTAAATACCTAATATTGTGGTATTATCATTTTAAATTATAAGTGCGTATATACCAACCATGTAAATACCCCTGATGGAAATTTATGTTTATTCAGATAAATGTTTTGATTTGTTTTTTGAAGTATTTTTTTATATTATAGTTATTTAATCGTTAATTACTATCATATCCTTAAAAAATGTTTAATTGTGATATTGTGATTTCAATGGTTAATAATATTATTATATATACATACACATGCAAACACAAATACAGTCTCTCTCTCTCTCTCTCACACACACACACATATATATATATATATTATCTTTTATATATATATATATATATATATATATATATATATATATATATATATATATATTACTGTCGTCATTATCATCAACCTTTGTCAATCCACTACTCGATAAAGGCCTCTTCCATGATTTTTCATTTCGTACGATTGAATGCCTCTCTTTTCTACTGATTTTCAATAAAATTTATAATATATTTATAATTGTTGTATTTATCATTTGCTCATTGCTCTTTTTATATTCCTTGGTTCCCAGTTAATAATTTCGGTTATCGATCGGTTGTCTTCTTTTTTGCAATATGCCCCTCCCCCATTTCCATTTCATGCTCTTTACTTTTCTTATTACATCTATAACTCCAGTCTGTTTTTGTATCCATTTTATTCTTTTCCTATTTTTTCATGTTAATCCTAGCACGCATCTTTCCACACTTCTCTGTGTTTGGAATCTGTGACTGATTTTGGCGTTGAGCATCCATGTTCTGCTGCTGTAGGTGAGTATTGGCCATATACATTAATCAAATATATTTCTCTGCAAACATAGTAGGGTTGTTGATTTAAATATCGATGTATTTTGTCCAAATAAGATCCATCCCATTTTTATTCTCCAGTTAACGTCTTTACTGAACGATCCATCTTTGTTAATAGGCTGGCCTAGACTGATATACTTCGTAACTTCTGTTTATATTTTTTTATTTTAATTTCCTTCGAGTAGACAAACGCATTGAACAAAACTTTTGTTTTTGTGTGGTTCATGTATAGACCAATTTTTTTACTGAAATCATCTAATTCTTCTCTCCTCCTTTGTAGCTCTTCCGCAGTACTTGCAAAGACAATGATATCATCAGCAAACCGGAGATGATTTAACCTTTCACTTTTTATTTCAATTCTTTTTTTCTCCCTGTCGAGCGATTTGAATACTTCTTCTAAGGCTGCAATATATAATTTTGACGAAATTGCATCTCTCTGTCTTACACCTTTCTCGATTTTTATCTTTTTTGTTTCTTACTGTAGCTTCACCGTCAATGTTGCATTCTCGTGGATGTTATCTAGTAACTCATTGTTTGTATCCACTATGCTCTACTTCTTCAATGTAGATATGACCGATGATATAGTAATAGAGTCGAAATCGTTTCCATAGTCTGTAACACTAAAACATACTGGTATTTGTTAATCATTTGACCGGCCAATTACCTCCCTAACTACCTTGATGTGATCCATTGTACTAAATCCGCTTCAAAATCTTGCTTGTTCCCTTGAGATTATATATATATATATATATATACGAGATATATATATATATATATATATATATATATATATATATATATATATACAGGAAGATAGAAAACATATACCCAAATGTTTACTAAACTTTATTTTTTGATTGAAACTTTACAAATTATAAATAATTCTTTATAACTATTTACTATATTATTTATGATTGTTATTCATAATTATTTCAGAATCTCTTATCATTTGCTATTCTTTTACGACTCACTACATGTCATCCATTCCAACTCGATCCACTATTTTCGCACAATTCGTGATACTTTTATTATTCTTAATCCTGTGATTACATACAATTTTCTTCCAACTGATGATTTTTCAGACTTCGCGATTTTTTGACAATTAACAATTCTTTAGCAACTTACTGTACTTTTACAAGTCCCAATTATTTTGCAACATTCAATTTTATTATCAGCGTATATATATATATATACATACATATATATATATATATATATATATTATTATTTATACATATATATATATATATACATATACATAATACTGATGATTAAATCATAAATATTACATGACGATTTTTATTATATTTTTCTATTATATTTTTCGATTTTTATTTTATTTTTTTTCTTTATATTTTTCTATTACTACAGAAATGATGTTTAAATGTATTGTTCACAATATAATGTCGATAGCTTTTAAAGCAATACCGTTTGGAATGAAATATTGCTAAATTTTTATAACTTGTCATTCTTTAACAAATTGATCCTACAAAGAAATCTCATTACTAGATGTCACGTATTTATTTTTAATTATAATTGTCATCGATATTTGTACACAATCGTATATTCCATTATAAAATTACTAGCTAAAATTTTCAAAATTAAAAAAATATATGTGTATTTTTTGAAATGTAAATTTAAAATAAAAACAGTAATATTACTTAAATATTTTGTAAAATAAAAAAAAAGATGAGATAAAAAAATTAATAATATATACATATATGTACATAGATACACAAACGTATATACAAATTAACAAAAATAACTGATACACGGGTATCAGATATGTATCTCTAATGTTCATGGTTACCAGTGTTATTGAACCGTTATTAAATTTGAATACGATAATCTAATTATTGTTTGTAGCAAGTCATAACAGTTCAGCGACATCAATAAACACGTACCTTATAAATACATGCTCGATATCAATATGTTTATATAATTATTCTCTATTGTTTTCATTTTTAATATATACTAATTCGAATAATAAAGGAATTCCTTACACTATATATATATATATATATATATATATATATATATATATATATATATATAGGTATTTTATTAAATTTTAACTAATTATTTTTGCGTGTGAAATGTGAAAATAATATTTCAGTTTAAAATTTAGTATAATGCATTTTAATATGAGAGTTTTATAGTACAGATGAAAACAAAATTAAATAGTTATATTTAATTCAATAAACATCCATTTTGAATAT
Source organism: Acanthacorydalis orientalis (assembly GCA_034766995.1). Taxonomy (NCBI): domain Eukaryota; kingdom Metazoa; phylum Arthropoda; class Insecta; order Megaloptera; family Corydalidae; genus Acanthacorydalis; species Acanthacorydalis orientalis. Next base: position 2,216,032 of record CM068322.1, read on the forward strand.
AATTTCCTCTTGGATTTTGCATAAACAGTTATAACATAAGTTTTATAACTAATAATTATTTCAATATGTATATATATATATATAGAAAGTTAATTCAAATGAAAAGAGTAAATATAATTTTTATAAAATATTACATTGTCATGCATGACATGCTCGAGTTTTTAATATCGTTGAGTGCTTGTCAGTCATTGATAAACTTAATTACAAATGTCACTTTTATATAAAGAACGAAGAGTATGAATGTTTCCTTTCGAATATATTTTTCTTAAAGTTTAAATTTTGTGCGTTGCACGGAAATTAATTAAAATACAAAAAAAATTAAGTACAGTTTTTCTTCTATAAGTATATAGTACAAAATTACAAAGTAAGTTAAATTAATGTATTATTTTTACATTAAATTATTTTATTTTCTATAAAGTTCTGTACACTTCAACCTTGAGAATATTAGTGAAGCAGTTGAAGTAGATTTGAAACTTATATCTTAAGAAATATTTTTTATACTATCTGTTGTACTGGTCGTTGTTCAGATATAGAATTATACGGATGGATTTATTGTACGTTTTGAAGAAAAAATAGTAAAATTGTGTGATTAAAATTAAGAACAGTGCATAAAAATCATACAATTATTCTTCCTAAATAATATTATTATAGACAGTGAGTCATAAGTAATTCTATATAAATCTGAAACTAAAGTGCAAGGCCTTCACTGAGAAATAATCTCCTCTCACCAACAAAAGACAAGAATTCGGCACTAAGGACATCATACTTTATGAATATTTCTCAGCTATGCAAAATTTATATTTTTAATTGATCAAGATTGTTCTAGAAAGCTTAAAATAAAAATAGATCTTCTAAGACCAGAGCTGTGATCCCGCAAATAAATCTTTATTTTTCATTTAGTATAATTAGATATGCAATGTTTGTTCAAAAACTATATGACAACGATGACACACCTATTCTATTTATTAGATAACGTCGTTTGTAATCTTTCTTTATTCATACAAAAAATTGTTTTGATAAGCACACATTTTGTCAATTTGTAACTGATTGAGACAAATGACAAAGTATTTACAAAGGATTCCTATCATTTTTTTCGATGAATAAAATAAAAGAGTTTAAGTGTATTAGAATCAAATGGAAATACTTCAAAATAGTCAATATTTAAGTTCTATAAGTTTTTAATAATGGCTTTTTCATTTATTTAGTTTATTTTAATTGTCAAATCCCTAATACTGGTAAAAATTCAGAATAATGTTAGCTATATCAAAAAAATTACATGCTTTTGCTTCAAAAGTGATGTTAATTCAAAAAATAACAATTTGTCTACAGTGGTGTATAAGAGGTTTCTTATTTTTTATTACATAATGAATGTTGTTGTAGTAGTATTTGTTTATAATTAACATTATATACAGTTGTTTATTTTATTTAACTTTATGATTAGATCTAGTTAATCTTGTATATATTTATAAAATTAAATTTCTAAAAGTACACTTTATTAATTTTTATCTACTTGTTTCAAAAACATTATAGAAAATAACAATTATGACTAGAAAGAAATATCCTCCTCTGTATTTATAAAACATATCTTCATCTGATTTAAAATAATTTAAAAATTTTTACATTATATTTTCTTTATAAATATAAAAAATACGATTTTTCCTAAGAATTAATTTATTTGAAAATTAATTAATTTAATAAGAATATGTATATCTATTTTATTAGTAGCAGAAATGTGACTTTTTGTACAAAAAATACTTTATGTAGAGATAAAAAGTAATAAATATTAATTATCATAATTAACCGCAAAAAATAAAAAGTGTGGAAATATTTACACATTAATTGTCTACTAAAATAATTAGGAAATAAAAATTAGAGCATTTATAATGTAATTTCTACTAAGTTTAATTGTGTAACGAAGTTTTATTGCAAACGTTCTACTTAAAATCTGCTCGCCTTTCTACGGTCTTGTACGTATGTCGAACCATTAAAAATAATGCATTTTAAATGGAACCATTTAAGGTAGTCATCGCGGCCAATATTCCTTAAATTGTCGTTTTAGATGTCATTTTATGATTTCCTTTTTATATGTTGGTGTCTCCATTTATTTTGTATTATTATTTAATAAAGCGTATGTTTCATCATATGGTCATTTTTACAATTAGTCAAAAGATACAATGAACATAAAATTGTGCATTCACTAATTTGATCTTAAAAGGGATTCCATAATAATTTTTTAATTTAATTGTTATTAGAATAGATAGACAATTATTAATTAATGATTTAATTGACTTATTTTAAACAAAATAATCGATAGGTAATGAGGGACCTACCTAAAAATACATATGAATAACTTTTCTGTCCTGATAAAAACAGATATCCATAAAATTGATTGGACGAAATAACCTTAGCAGTCGAAGCTCCCTAAAATCCCAAATAACTAACCAATATAAAATTGAATATTCTGTATGTTTTATATGAAGTGTAAATACAAATTATTGGTTTTTAGAATGGACGAGACTCATTTTCTATAATTTATATGATATAATAAATTTCATATATATGTCCTGGGAATTTGTCATTAAAATAATATTATTTCGTAGAATAATTATCTATTAAAAACTATATATATATATATATATATATATTATATATATATATATATATATATATTATATATATATATATATATATATATATATATGCTTTTACAAAGAAACACCTTTGAAGAAGCAGTTTCAATTATCTTAGAACGCACAGAATTTTAATTTGAAGAAGGTTATTAATTTTACTCTGAGAGTAAGAGGGAAATGAGAGGAACTTTTTCTGCCAATTAAACTTCATCTACTTTTCAATCGATTTTTTGATAAGATCTTCAATAGCCAAATTATGTAAAATAACCAATCGACATAATTGTTTTCTATAAATTTCAGTTATAGGCCATAACGATAGATGTTTTTGATTTTAAATGCCAATATTTTTAAAGTCAAAGTCAAAGATGATCAAAGTTAAATATGACAAAAATTGAAACCAGTCGGAGTAAGTAAGAACTCGAACGTAACTTCAAATACAGTAGAGTCTGTTTTATGCATATCTTTTTAATGGTGTTTTGAAGTTATGCGGTGCATATGTCATGCAAATTCGGGGTTTTCCTGTTGTATATACATATATGAGCTGCACGTTGTTTAAAAAAATTTAAATTTAAATTATTATATTTTTTTAAATTTATATTTTTAATTTAAAATTTTCTATTTTGTACTGTTTAAATTATGTTGTATCTACTATCGCTAAAATAAGATCACAAACCTTAAATGCCTGCTGGAAAGCACTTGGTCTGAATGTATTGCAAACATTGCAACCATTAAAACATCGACACTATCATCTGAAATCATTACTATGACACATGACATTGGTGGAGAAGATCTTAATACTTTTAGCCAGAATGATGTCGATGAATTGGTTGTGGACAATGCTTTAAGTGAAGATGATATTACTGGTATAACTTTAGACATCATCGAAGATCCAGGAAACGATAGTAAGGCTGAAGAAAAACCTTCCCCCTCACTGCAAATATAATTCGAGTAGGTCTTCAATTTTGAAATAAATTGGAAAATTATTTTTTTGTTAATGACAAATTCTGAACGGGCTTTCAAACGTGAGCTGAAAAATTGTATGTCTGAATATCGTGAACTGCATAAATAATTAGTAAAATCTTCAAGGTAAAAATTAATCACTGATTACATTATCAGAAAAAAAAATCAGCACAGAATGAGGGTGAAGTTGACGCTAATTCTATTTGTGAAGAACCATTATTTGGACCACGTAGATCTAATGCGCTGGTTATTTCTTCAGTGATGAAAGTGATTTTGATTCAGTCCGCAAATGATGACGAAAATTGTCAGATAGTGACAATAATTCTGATCAAAAAATTGTAAAAAGAATAATCACTTTTCAATAAAATTAAATGAATAAAATTTTAAAACAAACTTATTTTATATTAATTTCTTTCAGATTTTTGAATGAATTTTATAGATATCTTATTTTTTTGAATTTTTATAAAATTTTTTTATGCGATTTTGTGTGTATTTTAAAGCATTGCTTTGGTTTTATTCGGTTTTACAAAATTATGGAACATATCTCTAATTGTACAACATACAACAACATGAATGGTGAATAAGTTACTGATTATAGTATTGAATTTTGATCACAGGGGTTTTATGACATGTTTTTATGACGTCAAACTACGTTTAGTTTCACAAATTTCTTATAAGTTTATGAAATTATGATCGCAGATAAAAATTGTATATGGCTACTAAACTGAAGAGTTATAGGCTCGAAAATGTGTCAATCCAGTTGGTTCTATTTATCAAAGATAGCCATTCTTGGAATCATAAATATATAATTTTGGATGCTTGAACCAGCAACTGGCTGCTGAGGTTATTGTTTCTAACATACGTAACAGCACGTTCGAATTACTGTTCATACGTCTGTACAGAATGAAATGCCTTTCCATTGATAAACTTCTTAAATGTAGACATACAAAGATCAGAATAGTGTTTCGAATAAAGTAGTGCTTAACAGTAATGAAACATAATGATATGTTCTGAAATAGTATCTGTTCCAATGGATTGATGAGCTGAATTATATGATCTTCTAAGCAAATATGAACACCGTAATATAATCGACAATTTAAAAGATACCCATTTAAAATTCAATTTCATATTTCTTTAAATAGCAAAGTTTGGAAATAAATGTTTCGAAAAATAGATTCAACTACCGTATTATTAACATTTTTTCGATTTATAAAAAACATAAATTTAATTTTCAAAGTATGGAAAGGCAAAACATTTAAAACCTAGAAAAACTGGCTTCAGTTTCAAAAAATGATTTTTTTTCTATTAAAATTAAAACACTACTGAAAATCTAGAGAAAATAATTTAAAAATGTAGTACATATATGTATATATATATATATATATATATATATATATATATATATATATATGTATATATATATATATATATATATATAAAATCTAATAGAGTGTTTATTTACTTTTAAAATAATCTCCTATAAAATATAAAAAAATCAGAATTCTTTTTGAATCAGTATATGTAATCTGTTTTAATATTATTTTTATTAAATAAATTAATGTACTGTACATATCAAAATATGTATTTTAAATTATAATTTTGATATGGAATATTCATGTTTAGATTGCGATTTAATATAATCTAACACGGTTTAATTGATCTAAGCTTAAAACCTATACACATCGAGGTTAAGAAAGGATTTGTTGAAATAATCATCCGTAATTGATTTTCATCGGCTGATAAGAGCTTTCATGAATTTATCTCAATATTCATTCTCAAATGTTAGATTATTATTTTATAAAACATATTTCCTATAATATTTATGATAATACATAAGTAATAATTACAAATTAGTATGTCACATCATTTATAAGTATAGTTCCTTTTTAAATAAAAGCATTGTTGGATTTGTAAAATTTAAGAGATTAAAATTTTTTTTTTATTAATTTTGATTCTATTAAACACAGTTTCATTATTGATTTAAAAAATATTGAAATTGAGGATATTACTAAAACTTAGTCAATTCTTATGGATTTTCTTTCGATTATTTTTATATGCTATTTATCTTTTTTAATATTGATATCTTAAATATGGAGATATTTGTATTCTTTTTTAAATTTATTTATGCCATTAATTCAACCTAATAGATTAGTTTTACAATTATGATGACATTCTCTATACGCCACAAAGCTTTTTCTATTCAAAATATCATAAAATTACTAATAATTCTTTTGATAAAAGTTTATGCAAATTTTGATCAAAATCCCATAATCTATAATACCATAAAATCCAAGATCTAATATATATATATATATATATATATATATATATATATATATATATATATACGTGGTTTGATTGATAAGTATGGTAAAAATCAAGTTAAACACCGTTTTTTTTGGAAGAATTAGATTTGATTTCTATGCATAGTTTCCATTGAGGGATATAAAATTGGTCCACCAAGTCTGCAAAATATGCATTGATACAGGCGAAGACATGAGACAGTTGAAAAGAATTTCTTCTCACCGAGCCAAATTTTCAAGTTTGGGAAAAGGAAGAAATCTCATGGGGCTAAGTCCAGAGAATAGGGTGGATGAGGAATCAATTCGAAGCTTTATTCCTACAATATGGCCATTGCAACGGTCGATTTGTGCGACGGCGCGTTATCCTAGTGAAAAAACACTTTTTTGTACGCCAAACTTGGCCTTTTTTGTTTTAAATCTTTTTTCAAACAGTTGAATAATGTTGCATAATGGGTTCTTGTTATAGTTTTTCTCTTCGTTAAGTTTATAATCAGGATAATTCTTTTGGAAACTGAAAAACAGTGTCCCAACACTATTACCTTCTTTTTCATATATATATATATATATATATATATATATATATTTGTGTGTGAAAAATGTCATCATTTTGACTATAAATACATTATATTTACTCTCAAAAAGAAACAAACTTAGAGCATTTAACTGTAAATTAATACATTTGTCCCCTTGAAATTACGTGCATTTATTGTAGTTTTCAAATGTATCAGTTGTGGTGAAAGATTTGATATTTATATGTATTATATAATAACATCTTTCTAGAGGGAAAATTACTAATTTTCATTAAAAATTGTGTGTACAGAATAATATAATATAAAAGTATTTACGCTGTTATTTTAGATTTCCTGTAGACATGGAAGTGTGTATTTCACAATGTTGAAGCTATTTGGCTTGATAATTGGACACCAAATGAGTTTTATAAGAAAAAATAAAAATTCTCAAATGATGAATTTATAGTTGTCTTAATGTATAAATGATTATTGAATTAATTATTCATGTGACATGTATATTAATTTTATGTAATAAAAATATTTCTGCTGGAATTCTTGTGAAAATTTAGACAAAAACATCTATAATATTAAATTGTTTAGAGAATAGCATATAGAGCGCATTATCAAGCACTATACAATTTAAAGCTATATATAAGAAATTGTCTGTCTGAATATAAGAAATTGTGGTAATAAAAATTATCTGTCGTTGGATGAAATAAAAATTCTGACTAATTTGTATCTAATAATCAAATCTAATCAAATCTATAATCAATTTATTCAGAAATTATATTATTGACATATATTTTTATTTTACCCAATTATGCATTACTGCAGATTTTTGAAAATCTGTGACTGATAATCTTAATTTTTCCTTCAGAAAGATAAACACCAATACGGCCGCATTTACGGCTGCGATTAATGATTAGATGAGTCCAAAGATATATTCACACCAGGCAATCTTCCGACACAGTAGCGGTCAGTATAGCGATTTAACCAGCGACTACATTCTGATGGAGCATGTTAAATTTGGCTCAAAACAACATACGTTTTTGTTAACTAAAACATTATGCCGTAGTGCTCTTTTCTGAAATATTTGCGTTAGCTTAGTATGATTGTTATAGATTATAAATTTTGTGTAAACTTCAGAAAAGTGTAGTACTTTAGACAAGGATTAGTTAATAAAAAAGATTATGGAACAACTGATAGACCTACAGTTAATCATTTAGAGTAAAAACCTTACACAAAAAGCTAATTAAGATTAATAGATTTAACAGAAAAAACGAATGAACTTGTTGTTTTTCTATTTGGAAAGTAAAACGTTTACTTTTTTTTTGAAGGTAATAACAAGTTCACTTCGTTCACTTTCAGTCATGTCTGCCCCCTCTCATCATATTTTGAGTCAAATTTCTAGTATGCTCGTTGAATGGAGATATCTACACTGTCTTAATCAGTCAAATTAAATGATAAATTTTATTGTTTTCTTTCTTCCAAGTTTTATCTTAATAAACGATTTTACACGTCATTGTTATATCAATTTACTGATTTGTAATACATTTTCAGCTCTAAATCTACTATAGAGGTTGTTTGATGTTTTGTATCGTTAACCACAAATAAGATCCAATTTCAGTTTTGGATTTCAAAATACTTATATGTGGACATCACCTATTATAAGAATACAAACACATCATTATATCTGCATTCAGATTTACTGTAAAATAAATTAAATGACCGAAAACCATTAGAAGTGGTTACAACTTAAAAATGTTAAAATCATTTATGGAAATTTAAGAGTGAACTCTACAAATTATTCAAATTTTTTCTAATAATATGTTGAATATGATTGTTTTGACAAATAAAACTTAAAATATGTTTCATATCTTATTTAGTACTCTCCCTTTAAAAATTTGAATAAAGTTCGGTAAATATTATATATCAATACGTAGTGAAGAAGTCATTCAAACGTACTGTACAGAACTGTAACTATCAACGTTTTTATTTTTACAGTATGCGTTTAATCTTGATAACTTTCTTAAATGATTTTTTTTATTCTCTAACAAGTATATTTAACTCTTCTTTAGCACTAGAGGACGATAGAGTTTTCATTGAAATGCACATAAACAACAGATTAAGGAAGATCCGTAACATCTTATTAAATATTTTTGATTAGAAAAAAAAATATTATAAGGGGGAGTAAAAAAATTATTTGTGAAATTGAATTAAACAGTAGTGTCAAAATCTATATGATCTAATATGATTTTATTTCTTATTACACGGTATAATAATTAAAAATATGTATAAAGCACGCTTGTGGAAAAATAATTATTTAAATTACTTGTATCATGATTTGATTCTTTATATAATATTTTGTCAGGATTATTTTAATATTACAATTCTACTAGACGTTTATATAATAACTGTTTTCAATAGAATTCGTTCTGAAGCAATCATCCTTGATGAATGTATTGCTGAATAATTTCGAGGTTGAGTTTTCTTTCTTAGAGCCCTCCATTTTAATAGCCTCTCACAATTCGTGTTTACAATTATAGCTTCAAAAATAGTAAACGATCGCAATAGCAAATTATGAATTGTAGGCTCTTCTGCTAGATACGCTATTATTACTTGTACTTAATATGCAAATTTACTACATTCCTTGTAAATAAGTGTAGTGATTCTAAGAAAATGTACATTTGTGATTTATTATTTAAAACAATATGTCACTACTAACAACGATTTTTTGCTCATTTTCACTAAAAGCAAAATATTTGTTTGTAGTTAACGTTAATAAATTAAGAAGAAAAGAATGAAGCTATTCTTAATTACTGTACTATAGAAGTTTAAGTTTTTAAATTTATATGAAAAATAACTATTCTCTTTAGTTATTTTATAAATATGATAATGGTATAAATTAGGTAGAAGAGTATATAAATAAATATAGACACATACTATAAAATAATGGAACAGATAAGAGTTACTATTGAACGAAAATGGTTTTAATTTTTTAAAAGGGTATTTTTGAATTAAATAACAACGATCGGTTGTCGAATGTGAATTTTCTCTACAACTAATTCTACTCTTCTGGTTTGATGTAGCCATAAAATTCCGTATGACGACGTGAATATAGCTGTGATAATGAATACAATTACACGAAATGGTTTTCTGTTAAGTATTTTTTTGAATGTATTAATATTAGAAACAAGTAATCTACTATATATATATATATATATATATATATATTAAATTTGTGTATGTACATAAACGATTTTAGCTAATAAAATAATCGATATTGAATGCATGTAATAGGTTTCAAAGCTGCTTGAAGTTATTAATGTTGTTGGGAAATTGATATCGATTTCACATTCGCCATTGCATCAGTGTACCCTAATGAGTTTTTCTAGCCTATAAATGAATTTATGTATTAGATATTGATATATTATCATTAGAGTATAAATTTATACTATTAAATTATGAATCATGTTCTGGAAATATTATAATTGATTGAGGTACCATTAACATTTTGTTATATATATATATATATATATATATATATATATATATAATTAAGAATATATTAGGCGGTAAATTATCAGATTTTATTTATTAGTCTTCACACATGAAAATATAGATTTGTTAGGCAACTTTTTTTTCGTTAAATCCAATGTATATTTTGATAATACATATTTATACTAACAAACTTTAACAAATTTAAGCAAATATGAAAAGTAATAAAATACATTCGATTTTCATGTGTAAGTATAAACTTAAACATGAAATAGGGGATGTGTTATGTAAATTTTGCCGCGAGTGAACAATTATGTATATAATATGGCATTGATTAATGAAATTTAGAACCAACAGTTTGTATCTGTATATAGAAACAACCATGATACTGGAACTAAAAATTAGTGACTAAAAATTGATTATTGTTATGGAAAATATAAAAGTACGTAAGAGCAGTTTATTTAAATTTATAACAATCAGTGTGGCTTATGGTCAAAATGTAAAATATTAATGTAAATTTTATATAGTAACTAAAGAAGTATAAAAATGTTAATTTGAAATTATTTTCCTTTTTTCAATCCAATGAAAACAAATAATTTTTGTAAAAAAACTTTTTGGTAATCATATAAAAGAGATTTTTTATGATTATTGATAGTGAAATACATGTTAAATCATAAATTTTATAGAGAATTATGAAATAGTTATAATATTTTCAATATGAATTTGAACACAGAGATTTTCGTCGATATGAAATAATATTTGGAAAAATATTATTCGATTTAATTATCGGAAATGTAATTTGTTTATTTATCATATTCAACAATGCTGGATCACAAGTTTAAAAGATTTAATTTTCGTATAAAAATAATGGATACACTCGGCTTTATATTTATTAGAAATTACGAGATTAGAAAAATATTAAACAAGAAACGAAAAACAAAAGGACGTAGAATCTCACTAGGTATAAAAAATGGAAAGTGTTCGTTCTTCTATCATAAATTATATGTCCGCACGACATGAAGTTATTTTATTTAGTTATCATGTAACTCGTAAAATAATGATAATATTACTGTCGAGAAATCAAATGGCTATACTGAAAAATTCTGTTAATATCGCAAGAAATTCATTAGTTTTATAAAATCAACCTAAAATGACTTTCTCATAGATTTTGGCACTATTGATAAATTCGTTTTCAGGCAGTAGCCTTCCAAAAATTAGTCTGATCCAAATATACATTTGATTGTTGATCATTTTAATTATTAATTATGTACATTTTATTCATGATGTTTTAATTCTTAGAACGCTAGGTTACAGAAACCATGTACTGACCGTGTTTGTATTAAGTACGCAGGAAAATAATTGCGGTTTTGTTTTCTGAATTCTAACCTTATTTTTTTTCAATGAAAGTGTTATTTCATCATGCTCGTGTAAATATAATTTTAAAGTGCATTTTTCGGTCTGTATTTTGGTAACATTGTCTTTCGTTTTATTATTAATTTTGTTTCAAATTGGGCTATTGTATTAAAATGTTGGGTTAACCAATAAGTAATGTCGGATTTCTTGGTAAATTTCTCGGTCATTTTTTATTAATATAGAAAACTTTTTTAAATAATGTATTAACCATTATTATCAATAACTTTTTGGCATTTTATAAGCAGTTTCGTAATACCATCTTCGCAGAATTTACGTTTTCATCAAAAAATTTTGATACAAGCATTTTAAGGGCCTCTAAAGAATCATTTTTTTTCCCATTAAAGTAATTTTGTAAAGACCGAAAAAATAGAAAATTGATGGTGCTAGGTCCGGTGAATAAGGTGGACGAATGAAAACATCCCAATTCAGCTTTCTCAATTTTTGTCGAGTCTATAATTGTACGTGTGGCCTTGGGTTATCTTGGTGGAACACTACTCCTTTCCTATTGGCAAATTCTGGTCATTTTTCCATAACGTTCTTCTTCAGTCTATCCAATAATGAACAGTATTTATTAGAATTAATAATTTGATTAAGTGGCAGAAACTTATAAAACTGTACCCCTTTCAAACCCCACCATATACAAAAAATGACTATTTTTAGGTGTAAATCAGCTTTAGGAGAAGTTAAAGTGGTTGATTCTGGTTTACTCCAATGTCTTTTTCATGTTACATTGTAATAGATAATTTATTTTTCATCCACTAGAAATAATCCGCTTCAAAAATGGTTCGTTCTTATTGCGTTTTAGTAAGGAATCGCAAACCGAAATTGGATCGACTAGATTTATTTCGTTTAAATTGTACGAAACCCAAACATCATATCTGGAAAAAATACCAAGTTGATGCAAATTGTTCTCAATGTTGGATTTCAATTTTGCTAACATTTTTGCAGCATGCTTTATTCACAGGACGATCATCATACACATCAGATATCTTTTTTGCTGTTTGTACTACATTTTACCATTACGGAAATAAGAAAAGCATAATTGTATGAAAAAAACATCTCGTTTTTCATCTTTAATTCAAAAGAAACTAAAAAATTAACTAAATATAACGATTTTTTTTAAAAAAAATAAGTTAAAATCTTAGCTTTTAGACTGTACATGCGTTTTATAGCTTACGAATTGTCTTTTGTTTTAAAAATAGCAGAAACAATCTCTTAAGAAGAAATCCGACATTACTTACGACCAACCGATAGAAAATAAGCAAATAAAAGCATTTTTATATGAATTCGAAACAGGTGGTAAAGAAGCAGAAACTACTCGTAAACTAAACGAAGCTTTTGGTGTGGGTACTGTTAAGGAATGTGTGGTGCAATGGTCGTTCCAAAAATGTTGACTGAATACGAGAACCTTGAACATGAAGGTCGCGAGCGTCCTTCTTGAGTTCATTACAACTAACTGAAGGCGTTCATTGAATTAGAACCACGCACAATTCGAGAGCTTTCACAGAAGATAGGCGTTAGTCATCCAACCGCCGTTAGCCGTTAGTCTAAATTTGATGGTCATAAACTACAATTATTTTTCTACTAATCTAATACATAGGTTCATATTTACTCTTTCAGCAATCATTAACGGTACGCTGATGTAAATAAGTAGACTTATACACGACTATATGCTTCTTTCCTTTTTCGTTTTATCTAAATATTTGAATTACTCCAGTTATGAATTCACGTGCACAATTGTTCAACTGTCTCCAATATATATATATATATATATATTCTGTAAGTTATTTCAGAGTTATTTTTTAAAAAAAACTAGTGTGTTAGCTGAAAAACTTATCTTATAAATACTTTCATATTAGAAAACAGTAAAACATAAATACAATATTTCGTTTATAAAATAGAATTAAAATCTGATATTGAATTATTTTAATGCATTAACCATAATTTTGTTACCAATTTTATTAAACAAATATAATCGAAAATTTTCATAAAAATTACGTGTTTAGGTTAGAATAATTTATTTAATATTTTTTAGTATCAGATTAATTTTAGTTGCTTTAAAGAATGTTTTCATATATGAATGCTAAATTAAAAACTCCTTCGCAGGTAATATATATGAATACAATGAAATTAAAGTGCTATATTTATATCTAAACATCTAATATTACAGATTACTTCACCTTAATCCAGAATCGATCCTTAAAATATACTTCTTTCTTAATTAAAAAGCAAACATCTATTTAAACCAAAATTCATAATTAACTTTAATCTTTAACATTTAATAATTAAAACAAATAATTGGTGTGTAATTATTATTTACAACTGGTTTATATAACTGTTATATACAACTGGTATCTAATTAATATTTTTTTTAATGACATATATTTATCAATAAGTTGATAAGAAATAATCATTATTTGTTTTATATTTTCAATTCCACTAAGTTATTTGGTGACTGGATAATTAAATGAAAATAATCTAATTAAATGAAAAGTTCCTACGAGATTTGAATCGTGTTCATTTCGATAAAATTTTGATATTTATGTATACATTTATAGAAATGCGGTATATATATATATATATATATATATATATATATATATATACATTTGAACATAAACAAGAGTATGTCAGTATATTTGTATAAGAACAAACCTAAAAATAAACAAACATTTGTAAATTTTAAAATTACTTGCACACGTTTCAGTAATCACATTTTTCGAAAACGCGATAACAGCTTACAACATTTGAAGTATCAAACGCGTTTATTATGTAAATACGAATATGAAATTTACTCATGCAACATTGAAACTGTAAAACGTGTAACGCACACAGCTATTCCATCGAGATTCAAATTAGAAAATAAAGCCAAAACCAAACAAAAATCAATCATGTAACCCTTTTGAAAATTATAGTACACGTTTCTTCAATTAAATGAGAGAAGTGTTTAAACAAAACGAAACAATTCGGGAACGGAAAACGATTCAAAACGTATACACATACAGAGTGCGATTCGACAAACTTTCGTTCACCTACACGAAACTAAAATGTTTCGCTTTAATTTCATTATACGATATGTTAGTGAAAACAGGCGTAATCATAAATTTTCTAAAACCGAAAAACAGAACGTCGACCGCTACTAAACGACATACGGTTCTCAATTCTATTAAAAGTCTTTGGCTAATCAGGAGTGCGACCGCTCTCCATGAAACAAGAGAGGTCGAAAAAAGCGATGCACTCAAACCAATAACTCTCTCTTTGCGGAAAACTTTCGGCGAAGTGTTACATGGTTTTCTGAAGTTGTAGTCAACTGGCGTCAATAGCGGCACAACAGATACCACATTCGCAAATGGGGGAATTCTTTTTTAATAATGTGATAATGGACGTATAAACACGATTAGAAGTTTTTGGCGGAAGGTGTTTATCGAAAATTACATCTTAACGTAAAATATATTTTAATTTAAAGTAAATTCAAAAGAATATCTACTTGGTTATTGATATTATATTCATTTTTTTAATTTAATATCTAACTATATATAAAAAATATATTCCGTAAAATTTCAAAAAATGGATTAAAAATGTTTAAAAAAACGTGTAAAAAATTTGTATTTAATAATTAGTAATGAGACTTTATAAAACAACTGCACTGCAATCTATTTACGAGAATGAGTATATAGACATATTAACATATGTATATATATATATATATATATATTTATTACAATATTGAATGAATATATGCGATACGAGCGAAGCGACTAGAGAGTAGATCCCCTAGTATAAAAATAAATTTTTCAATTTTTTCTTAATATCTTTTTAGTAAAATTAACCGAAATGGAATATATATATATATATATATATATATATATATATATATATATATATAAGGTCATTTAATATGTAACGTCCGATTTCGAATCAAAAGTTTAGTTTATTATATCTCAAACAAGAAGCAGTACAATTAATAAAAATATGCGTCTAATCTATCGGACACAGTTTTGTCACCGTAACGCTAACTTATTTATGCCAGCAACGAAGAAGCCTGATGAGCGAGTGGGGATAAATTCACGAAAGGCGTTTTCTCAAGCTTGTTGAGAATTGAATATTTTTCTTTCTGAGAAGGAGTCCAAAGCCTGAAAAAGCGATAGTCAGTAGGTGCAAGGTCTAGTGAATACGGTGGATTATTTTGCAAGCCCATTTCTTGTAGTTTGAGCAGTGATGTTTCTGCAACATGTGGTGGAGTGTTGTCGTTCAAGAGGATTGGCCTGTCTTTATTGATCAATCTCGGTTACTGAATCGCAAGCATCCTTATCATTTCGTCCAGTTGGTTGCAGTTGACATTCAATGTTATCGTTATTAATTGACCAGGTTTCATGAAGCTATAGTGGATAATACCAGCGCTGGGTCACCAAACAGACACCATTAGCTTTTTTTGTTGAATATTCCGTTTTGTACTATATTTTTGAGCTTTATCTTTATCCAACCATTGTGCTGAACGCTTGCAATTGTCAAAAATAATCCATTTTTCATCATACGTAACAATTCGGTGTATAAATGATTCTCTTTCATACCGTGACAGCAAAGAAAGTCAAGTTTCCAGATAATTTTTTTTCTGACGCTCCTTTAGTTCATGCTGAACTCATCGATCCAACTTCATTACTTTGCCGATTTGCTTCAAATCGTGCAATATTGTTGGAATAATAACGTCAAACCTTGCTGCTAATTCATGCGTAGTTTAAAATGGATTCACTTCTACTACAGCTTTCAGCTCATCATTATACACCTTACTCTCAGTTCGCCCACGTGACTCATTTTGAAGATTAAAATCACCAGAACGGAATTTATCAATCCATCGATGTACCGTGCATTTATTACCCACATCCTTCGCAAACATTTTGCTTATATTTAAAGCTGTCTATGCTTCATTCGTTCCACAATGAAAATCATATTCGAAAACAACACATTTTTTACTTATCCTTGGTTTTACAAAAATTGCTCTAGAAATTAATTTAGTATTAAACACATGCCAAAATTTGCGTTTGAAAGAATGATGATACATTCACCTTAACAATGAAAAAACCAGAAATGTCAATCTATGTGAAATGTCAGAAATGGTAGGTGTCAGACTTAGTACTTAATGAAATCGAACTTTTCATACTTAATAACCTAATATATATATATATATATATATATATATATATATATATATATATACATGTCTTGAAAAAAATTATCAGTGCATAGAAAGTTTTTTTCGATCTTCTTGTTAATGTGTTACCATTTGAATGTAAAACCCTTGTAGTGAAATCATATATTAGTAAAACCTCTTTTAGTGCAGTAACTAAGTATGTTATTATTTATAAAATTAATATAGATATCACCGTTTTTTACTTGAGTTTTTTATAAATCTTATCCTTTTAAATGGAACTGTTTAAGTTCCGCGTTCATTTCTCCATAATAAATTATTTAAAAATAAAATGTTATAAACCTCTGGATAGAATAATCTTGACTTATTTTGCTCATTTTTCAAGATAAAGATGAAGTAAAATTAAACCCTTAAGCGGGAAGTTAAAAATATTCTCTCTATATCCCTTCAATGTAGTTTTCCTACAAAAGTTATCAAATACTAAACCTCAACTTTTGAGGACACATATTTTGGGGAGTTATAGCGTACAAAGATTTACTTCTATTTCTGTGATATTAGATATTAAATATCAAACTTTAATGAAATTCGTGCGTGAATTGTTTGTGCTCTACTCGGAAGTCGCGTTCACACCTAGTTCGCAAACAGTTCGCTAACAACTTTATGTTCTGCTTGCAGATGCTGAAAATATAATTTCCTGTGCACATTAAATCAGACACGATATTTTTTTCTATCATTTAGTATGTTAGTGCATATTTATTCTAAAAAACGTTAGGTATATTTTCTTAATAATTAAATAATCCGTTTATAAATAAGAATTCAACGTAATCATTAAAGTAATAATTTTAATCGAATTTTTTAAAATATAATATTTTGTGCCAAACGTTTTTAAAAAAGTATTGAATTTTTCAAATATGTTTATTTCTTAATGAAGTAGGAGAGTTTATAAAAATAAATATTTTTAAATATTAAATTGCTAGGAAAATAATTGGGGTTTTTGTTCATTTAATCGTGTTCATGTTAATATCATTTTAAAGTACATTTTTCTCTCTATATTTTGGTGCATCGACTTTGATTTTACCATTCATTTTTCTTCTACTTGGGCTATTGAATTAAAGATGGGAAAGAAGCAAATAAAAGTAACTTTTATATGAATGCAAAACAGGTGGTATAGCAACAAAAACTGCTCGTAAATTAAACAATGCTTTTGGTGTGGGGGTACTGTTAAGGAACGTACGGTGCAATGGTAGTTCCAAAAATATTGTACTGGAGACGAAAGCATTGAAGATGAGTAAGGTCACGGGTGTCCTTCAGTTCATAACGACCAGCTGCAGGCGTTAGTTGAATCAAAACCACGCACAATAATTTGAGAGCTTGCATAAAAGTTAGGCATTAGTCATCCAACAATTCTGGACCACATAAAACCACTTAAGTAAATAAATGCATATGAATTTGAAGGTCATATACATCAATTGCTTTTCTACTGACCTAATACTTTGTATAACTTATTCATTCGTAAATTGTAAAATATTTTTAATTACTTTGAATTAACATACTCGTACACTCCTCTTTTTATATATATTGAAACGTTTCGTACGTGGAAAATAATGATTTTTGTGTAACAGTATACCTTATTTTTAGCACACCTTATTATTTTTGAACTAAATCGAAGTCAGATTGAGACTATCTATCATATATACTTTTTTGTTTAAAGAATTTTTAATAAATTGTTTATGGATAATAACATTGTGCAATAATATATGAAAATTATGGAATAGTATGTTAAAAAATCAGTTGTTCTCGCAGTGAGCATACCCACGATCATACAAGATTACACAACAGTAGATTTCGGGGAACAGAAAATTTAAGAATAATTTTTAACTGTGATAAATTTAATTTGTGTACAATTTGGTATATATAATATTACGTCCGAAATAAACATTGATAATTATTTAAAAATAAGTATGATGTTTCTTTAACAGTAAACAGTGATTAATATTAATTCATAATTAATATTATTTTGGTGACAGAAGTCGCAACTATTCAAAACTAGTAGTAGAGATAATATTGGACAATAGTTCATAGTTTTTTGAAATACTAGTTCTATACAGAAACATTTTTTTAAAAAAATTGTGGCCTATTGACCTCTGCATTCAACTATTTTAACAGCATCAGATTTCTTTATTTGAATCTTTAAGAACGTATATATATATATATATATATATATATATATATATATATATATATACCTATGTATATATACATACATATATATATATATATATATATATATATATATATATAGATATATATACAATATACGAACGACCATACTTCGATTAAAATGTAATATTGTGACGGAAATTAAAAATTTCGGACTTCATAAATCGATGAAGGAGGATACACTATGTAATTTTTGAACTTGATTTTAACATTTAACATCCTGAATAAGTAACTAGTTATTTTTTTATATTTATTAACTAAATTATTGTATTTTTATTGCACTTTTAAAGAGTGAGATTTTAAAAAAATCGCCTTTATAAGGAAAATTAAATCTACATACAAATATATATATTTATATATATACACTTCCACATGGAAGTATTAAAAAAATATCATTTTATTTTTACTTAGTATTTTAATTCAATTCAATACTAAAATACAATTAAATTAAAGTACTTAATAAAAAATAATATGATTTTTTTTAATTTTTGTGTTTTTTTAATACTTTCATATGGAAGCCTACATTGAATCACTTTCTCTCTCTCTCTCTCTCTCTATATATATATATATATATATGTGTGTACAAATTAAATAAATTAAAATAAAAATATCAGATAACAAATTCAGCCAAAATGCAAAGTAATGTCTGATAAAATATGTGTAATTAAGAAAATAAATGTTATTATATTGAGAATACTAGCTCTTCATTAAATTTAATAATGATGTTTTATAGCCATTGCCTAATTACAGGATGTTCGCTTCTAGAATTAAAAAAAAAAGTATATTGAAATTTATGTATGGAAATTCTTAAAAAAAATGTCGAGAAATATTACATCCATTAAAATTTATCCTTAATTTAAATCATTGTCTCATTTATGACCGTATTTATAACGTTATTGAATACTTAAATTGACCATATGACACCCGTTTTGTTATTATTTTTAAAATTTATATGCTTTCTTTAATAACACATATTCAAAGATTTAAAAACAAAAATTAATCATTTTAATAAAGTTATATCTCATAAAAATATAAATATTTTATTGAGGTACTTTAAATCTTTATAAATTGAATAAATCTACACAAATAAATCCATAATTTTTAATGCGTTTAAATAAGATTCAGTTAGTGTCTTAATGAATCAGATGGAAAAAAGTAAATAAATATGAAATGTGTTACTATTTAAATCAGTGCAATTTTTTTTTGATGATAATTAAATAAATTACTTTGGATTTATAGGATATAGTTGCGCTGAAAAAAGTAAAGAGTAAATAAATTTTATGATAATCGAAATTGTTATTTGTATTAGTCAGTATGTTGCTTTCGTCTGTATCTTCTATTAATTATTTTATGTGACTTTTGTTGGTCTTGTGTGAATTTCTTTCTTCTACAGCTGGTTTAGACTTACATTATCGACAGTTACTTGTAGATCTTAAACTCAACTTGAATTTAAGATCTGTCTGAGGATGATAAAAGTTGAAATCGATCGCAGAGAAAAGAAATTTACATGTATCCTATGAAACTTATGTACAATAATAATATTTGTCTAGTATTTTTACTATTTTCTACTATTTACCTTTTCTCCTATTGGAGAAAAGGTTCCAAAAAAATATAATTAAATAATATATTGAGGATTAATATACTTAAATTGTAACAATATGCAATTTATCTTATTATTTAAATAATAATAGAAAAGAATGTATTAAGAGAAAGTTTAGAATGTACAGTAAAATACTCGTATATTGTATTTTTCCAGCATATTTTAAAAAAAATTGATGTAATTCCATCATCCTGTAAATCGAGATTTAAATAAATTTATTAATTGCTCTACAATTTCGAAATTTCATCATATACAAGTGTATATATTTTTATAGTAGTAATTCTATTGCAACTTTTTTAATACCTTGGAACTTTTACACTCTACCCTTACCACCTTTTTATGGTACTTTACTAACAGCTTCAGTTTCAAGTTATCTTGAAATATACAAATTTAATTAAACTGCTATTAATTAAAATGGTCATTAAAAGAAATAAACGAGTAAGCCAAAATACGTGTATATATATATTTATAAATAAATATATATATATATATATATATATTTATTTATAAATGAGTATATCAACTTTTACCATGGGCGTTAAGCTCAATTCCAAAAAAAAATTTTGTTGAGGATATATTAATAATAGGATAGAATAATATATTTATTTAAATGTAATTTAATTTATTAAATATATATTATATATTTATTTATTTTGTGTGGATTTTGAAAAACCCCTACAAATGTCTGTTGAAAATATGTTGTTTTAGCATTTAATAGGTAGGTCTAAGTATTCAGTGAGAACAAACTGGTGAGTATGCATACGTACAAGAGCAAAGAAAAACTGCGTGCAAAACAACCAACACAACGCGTTATCTGTCCCGATATCTGTTTATTATTGTTAAATATTTGTCTCTGATTGGTCGATTAGTCGTATTCCGTCATTTATTTTTTAGATATAAGCTTAGTGCCCATAGTAAAAATGAATGAACTCAAAAATACCTATCCAATGACATCAATATCATTGATCGCCGCTCCTAGCACAAGTCCTATATACTTTTTCCTATTGTACTTTGATATTTTCAAAATTGAATTCTAGCCGTCGAGAAAAAATTTAAACTGTTTATTTTTTAAAATCGACAAAAAAGAATCGAAACTCTGAGTGCTGTAACGTTTCCCTATTTACACTTCAGAATCAAGGTCACTAACTGAAGTAGAAACAATAGGGAGCAATAAAAGATAAAAAATTCAGTCAAAAATTGATTGAAAAGGACGTGAAGGTTTTCGTTTTGAATTTTTGTAACCAATCGGTTTTTTCTGTCAAAATAAATCAAACTGTACCGTCAAGGATATTCTCATATCAAAAACTATTTTTTTATCTCAAACGCTACATTGTTCTCAAAAAAATATAGGTCAAAATGGCATCTAAAAATATAAATGTTATTTATATTTTGTCAAAATTTTATGATATTTTTCTTAGTAGCAACAGCTGTTGTTGCTCTTTTTGGAAATATGTTTTCTTTTATTATGAACTACTTTATTATGCAATTATTTAATGAAGAATACTTAAATATTGGTTTTCTTTTCTCAATTATATTTAATCGCTCTTAATTTTGATCATCTGTTTTTACGACAACGATTAAATCGAAAATTCCAATAATTGTTCGTTTACCTAACTGTTTAAGACTGGAAATATATTTTTGTGTTTAATTTTGTTAACAGTCTTTAATTTTCCTTTACTTTTTAGACCATTAGAGAACTAGTTAACGTCTTGTTTTCTGTTCTAAATATATATGTTTATATTAATCTTTACCTCTTAACAAAATTATATAGTTAGTTAGTTTTTCTTAATGACATATTATAAAAAACTACAGAAGTACAATAGTACTTCTGTTCAATAATATTACTAAATACATATTTTTTTAAATATACATTTATAAATAGAACTATTTTTTCGATGGTGTTTTTTAATTCATTGTTCATGAAATAATTACATTATTTTATATTATCTCTAATACAAACTGAATATGTCAATTAAATACAATATATAAAAATCTTACAAAATATTGTAAAAGAAATCTATAAAATCGATTTATTTTTACACGATATATGATTAAAAAAACAAAGAAAGATTTTTCTTTTTAAATTGTGGGGTATTACATAAACTCGTTTTGTCAATCAGCTTTCATTGTTTTAGGTAGACTTTCAACAGAAATTTTGGAATTGATTGATTTTAATCTCGACTTTTGTTATTGATAGATAGATTTTTTACTTGAGAATACAAAATATGCCTGAAGATGATAAAAAGCAATACAATACCAAAGAAAGTTTAAATAATTTTTTTTACAAAATAAAAATGTTTAAATTTTTTAAAATATGTCTTTACTTCTATTTGATATTTACATTTTTTTTATTGATAGTTTAATTTATATTTCTCATCATGTTTTTTATCTTTAGAAAAAAATCAAATATTATCATTTTTTAACGATCATTGTAATAATTGGTATATAATAGTGCTGACTAATATGTTAAAGTTCAGGTGTATGATTATAATACGTCACCTTTTTATTTTATTTTATTTAAAACATATATTTATAAACTTAAATATGTTTACAATTTTATAAAATGTTTCAAACACAATTATTCGCTAAAAAATTAATAAAATAAAAAAAGAAAACTTCTTACTAAATATTCATTAAACGATATTCACACGGCTGTGATGTAAAATCAGACTCGTTACAAACTATTATTGTCTTTATAATCTTATTTAACTGAGTTCTTTCAAGACTTTATTCAGACTGCAGTTAAATAGTAAAATCTTCTCTAATGAAAAGCATGCACCTTGTCTGTGAATTCGTTCAATACACTAGTAATGTAATATGTAAAAAGAACAGCATGGCATGCCGTATAAAACGACGATTTAAAGAATATTGGCCGCGGTGATTATCTTTAAGGATTTCATTTAAAATGTATTATTTTTAACTGCTTAATATATGTAAAATATGTCAAATAAAATGTCCTTGTGAATAAATAAAATTTGTAAATAATTATAAATGTGCTTATATTTTTTTTAACTTCATTTCATAACATTCCATTTCATTATCAGGTACAAATTATAATTTCTACTATATTTTTTATTTTCAGTTATTTTTTTGATTATTAATGAATACTTAAATATACTTTTTCAAATTAATATTATACTTTTTATTCACGTTAGTAAAACTCAAGTTCCTTTTTTATTTAATCAGATGATGATTATTTGAATTTATGAACTTAATTTGAAACTAAATTCTATTTAGTTTCAAGATATAATATCGCATATTTCAGTATAAAATATCGCTTCATAATTTATAAGTATGTACCAAAGAAATGCTGGTTAATTTTCATATTATTTTCAAACATGATGTTCATTATTTAATATGTGTTTTTTTATTTCAAAGTCCCATTTTTATTATTACATCTATTTCAAAATATTTCTTGTAAAATCATAAATAATCAATTTCACTTGACACTATTTTATAATAATTAAACAGTTTTCTTATAAATAATTGGAATTTTACTAACAAAATGTTAAAAATATTAAATGTAAAGAAAACGTATGCTAACCATTTTTATTCGTAATAATTTGAACCCAGTGTATTGATCAGCTTGTAATAAACTTTTTCACTTGCTTCTAAATGTAGAATATAGGGAAAAATTAACATTACATAAATTTTATAAGATATTTTCGCCATTTTTTTATATTCTTTCTAATTATATGATCTTGTGAAATTAAGTAATTAGAATATATAATTAAATGCAATTTAATTACTTTTTTATACATTCAAATATATTTTCATAAAATAAATAAGTCATGAAAAAACATACATAATATAAAAATAAAAAGTAACTGCCTGAAAATTGTAATGAACACGTTATAATACATTATACATGTATAATGTGTTATTTTACATAAATGTTATAATTCGATAAGTTATGATATTTGCCAAAAGTCTTTTATACAGAGGACACATTTTTAATTGCATCTAACAAAGATTTACTGCCGTCTACCGTCTTTAATTTTTACATTGGAACATACTTTGTAATCTTAACTTTGCTTTAATATTACGTCGTATTATATGCAATTTTTCATTAGGTATTTGTTCCACATCTGAAGCTAGTGATCTACTAGGAAATTTAGAGTCTACGAAAATTACAGACTAATTGGTATAACAACTTCTAAATAAATTTTAAGTGAAGCATAGGCGATTTTCCCTATCATTCTTTAGTAATTTTATATAGTAAGTTAGGATTTATAGAACATAATTCTCATTTCCAAAAATAGTTTATATCCTAGAACTTACCTATAAAAAGAAAGATACTATACTTCGTACTCCGTCTATATGCTCATTGTATTTCACAACAATCAGAAATTTGTTGTAACTAATCTGCATCATGGTTCTTTTTATTTACATTTCGTGTTTGTTACAAAAGTTTTGATTATTTAACTTGGTTAAAACCATATATTCTTCTTTTCAAAAAAAATGTTCCTCTTAATTTTTTATAATAACATTTTCCATATATACAACCTTTACAACATTTGCAAACAGAAAATTAATCATATCTACTGTTTTATCATTTCAATGTTGAAAACTAAAATTATAAATATGTTTGAATAACTTCTTATTCTACATATTAGCATTTATGTTGTTGTATCACTCCTTCTGTTATTTTATCCCAGCTAGTTAATTAAGAACGTTTGTTCGAATAAGATTTATTGTGTACTGTAATAAATATATCAATGTTTAAAACGTAGTATTAAATAAAATAGACGGAAAATAAATAATTATTTACTTTATTTTACCATTATGTAAGTGTTTATATGTACGAATTTGACATAAAATACGTAGAATTTGTTGTTATATTAAATCAATTTGTATCCATAAAATTATATATTGTATAAGTACCAACCTTTTGTAATGAAAATATATTTGAAATACAGTACTTTAGTTACTTACTTATTTCTTTTCGAAATATAAAATATGTCTTCAATTAAAATATTCTAAATTGGTCACTTTTTGTCTTCAAGTGCGCACGTTTTGATAATTTTTTAACATTCAAAATAATTTCATTCACTTTTATTACCAATAAGTATTTCCAAAAAATGTATTTCTCATATTATAACATCAACTCGAAGGGATTGAGAATAGACATATAAATATAAGTGACTGTTAAACAGGAAAGTGAGAAAAGACACGAGTGTAAATATTAAACGTTCATAATTGATCTGAAGCACAAAAAATCCAAGAAAAACTATAGTTCTTGTACTTAGAAATATAATAGAGTCAAAAGGTATATCAAAGAACAAGAGAAATAAAATTAAAAAATGCCATTTTTACAAACAAATTCTTCCCATTCCCAAACAAAGTATACAATGAATTATTATTGATTATGTATTATTGCTGTATATGAGCATTTCGATAGCAACGCTTTCATCTTCAGAGCGCCAAGGTAGAGAAAATTTTGTAAGGTGTCATTTTGCATAATAAAAAATTTCCATAAATTTTAAAAGACCTAAATTAGAAAACAAGAATGCATTTCTATAAAAAAATGACACTTTAAAAAGATAGCTTAAAATATTAAAATACTTTGAACAATATAGAAGTACTATTAGTTGGTAGCTATTTATTGTTGATTGAATAGAACTATTAAAATTAATATTAATGTTCAGTTAGTTAATTTTTTTATTTAATCTTAATATACACTTTACGAATATTATTAATTGTGCATTATTGTATCCAATGTCACTGTGGGAAGTTTCATACTGATATAGGCAGATAGCCAAGATAAGTGTTCTTCAAACTGTGTTACGCGGAACTCTGAGGTTCTGCGCAACAACATCTTCAAGGGTTTCGTGATTCAAAGTCAAAATTCCAAATAATTTTCGAAGAAGTAACCTGAAAAGTAAAAAGTTTAAATTGTTAATTTATGATATTTTTTTATTCTTATAAATACCTTTTATTATCCAATAAAATTATATTTATATTATGTAGTAAAACTATATTTATGAGTACACATTACAACCCCAGTCAATCAGATGTAAATAATAAAATTTAGTCATTAAGATCGTTGATTTTCAAAACTTGTAAGGTACGCATCACGAGTTTTCTGAGGATGGTAAGGGATTCGTTAAAAAATTATAATCTTAAAGGTTCCGTGAGTCGACAAAGTTCGACGACCACTGGCCTAGATAATGATCAGTTCAAAAAATAATGTAGAATACATTTATGCTCATTTTGTTTAATTGAAATGAATTTATGTTACACTTACGTTCGTATGTTACTTCAGTGAAAGTTAATTGTCTAGTTATATTAAAAAAAATAATCTCTAATTACGATTATGGAATAGGACATAACTTATCATAACTGTGTCAAAGTTCCATTTGAGTGTGAAACTAGAACTAAATTCAAACAATATATATTTTTTTAATATAAACATTTCTCCAAGTATATTGGCCATAGATTGTATTTAATATCTGTTCAAGAAGTTTCAATATTCTATGAGATTTGTACCATTTTAATAAATTGTATGTTAGTGAAAACTCGTCTTATCTTACGGCCAGTAGTATATTAAATATAATGAAGAAATAAAGGAAATATTAAAATATTGTATAATAGTGAAACTATTACTAATGCTTTATATAGATATATTTTTGCATTTAATAAAATGTTTACACAATTAAAAAAACAATATATTTGCTATTTTGATTTATACATAATTATATATATTTTTTAAAAGTATTTTATTTTTCTTATAAGTATTTCAGTGGCGATACCATCATTTTAGTACTCTAATGTATAAAAAGCGCTATATGATGGTATCGTTATCGAAATGCATATAAGCAACAATAAGAAAATATTAAATAATCAGTTATAATATCATTTTAATAGGAATATTATTGATGAAAATGTGATTGAAAATGTTCTTTTTGAAAGGTATAGAGATACTTAATTAACAGGCTTTATTGTATAAATCTAAACGAAGAAAAAACATACTTGTTCTGTTATATATCTCGTTAAACTTATTAGTTTGTAATTATTTCTTAATGGAAATTTGAAAGAAACTATTGACAACTTTTAAACCATTACTAAATTTTAGAAAGCATTATAAGCGTCTTTTTTTTTTTGAAGATTTAGATATAGCTATGGTATGTGATAAAAGAAAACACTGAAAAAAATACCTTGCAGTAATACTAATAAAGAGGTTATTTATGACTAATAAAGATAATTTAAAAAAATTGGAATCGGAAGACTAAATTCTGTACGTTATTTCCGCAGGTTTATTTTGTCAAACAGCATCAAATATTCCAACCAGAGTATGAAATGTTTATAATTTTTATGTCTAATGCATTTAAAATCAGTTATAATCTTAGGAACAAAGATTTATTTTGAAAAATATTGATTTATTGATACTAAATATGTATATAATTTATATAATATGAGTTAAAAATTCAATAATTTAAGAAATACTAAATATTTTATTCTTCTCTATTTTACGTAAGTGAATAATGAAAAAAATATAAATATTTACAAAAATTAGTAATTTCTGCTAATTAAATAAAACTAATATATATATATATATATATATATATATATTATATATATATATTATATATATATATATATATATATATATATATATATATATATATATATATATATATAAATTGAACTTCTATCTCACTAGCAATTATAATTTCAAATCTTACATTGGGACTTATGTAGTTTTTTATTAATTAAGAATGTGTCTCAAAAATATAAACTGGCTTCAATCTCAATAAAGTTATAAAATACAGGAAATTGTAGTTTTAATTAAATACCATTAAAAGTCTATTAAAAGGTAGAGCAATGTTCTTGTAAATATTTCATTAAATAGTAAACATATTCTAAGAGATTGTAATTCAATACGTAACGAATAAGAATAAGTGAACAGGAAACGTCTACAAAATGGAGAAAATTGTGAACTGTCAATAGAAGCACTACTTAGTTTCTAAGAAAACATGTAAAGAAATTGGAAAAATGACGAAGAGAAGTATATAATCACTGTTTCACTCTGGATGTACTGACATCACTGTCACTAACGACGTTATGTAATGTCTTAATGATTGATTCATCAAAAATAATGCGTGACGATTAGAAAATATTACCCTTTTCATTACATCTAATGAAATATAAATATATTTTGAGTGTTACTATTTCCGGGTGTTATAATAACACCCGGAAACAAAACTATACATATTTTTTAATTTAAATAATTTAAAATATAAATGTTAGCAAATAAAAAGAAAAAAATTAAAACACAATATCCGTTTTTCTAATTTATTGACAAAAAAAAACAATGTCATAAATGAAAGTACAATTTCATATTATACTATGTTATTAAAACAGAAAGAACGATGTATTATTACATAAATTTAACCGTGGAATACTTAGTTTTTTTTCTTTTTTATTCTTAGAAATATTTTCTTTCTCCATAACTATGCACATATAATTAGAATTTCAATATATGGCCATTGAATATATCCCTTTTTATTTGGGATAAAGCTGATAAATTTCGATAAAAAAATTTTTTTAAGATCACAACGGCAAAATTTTACATATTAAATTAACAGGAAATGTATATAAATCAGAAAGAAACATTTTTATTGTTTTGTTTTAATATTTCATAGAAAAAAAATGTAATTATAATTGTAAGAAATGTGTTTTCAAAAATATGAATATATTTATATATATTATAATTATATATTTTCAAAAAATAGGTTTTTGAAAGTAGACATTTAATTTACTTTCTTTTGAAATTTTCAATCATTTCTGTTTTCTGATAATTTTATTTTCTTATTTTTTTATATTTTTTCTGTATGTTTTTAATCATTAAATTGTTTAATGTTCTCAACAAATTTTAAATATTACGAAATTGTTTCATCTGAAAATAAACGAAATATGAATATAAGCGAAGATATATTAAATTAAAGTCATAAAGTCTGCGAAGATATATTAAATTAAAGTCATAAAGTTGGATAAAAAAGAGAGAAACAATTGGACTCAAATTAAATTAATATAACATCACCATGTACTCCTGCTTAGAATATAAATATTTGTCAGTTTTTTAATAAAAATAGCTCATAATTATTACACACAGATAGATTTATCTGACTAGACATACATTTTATCTAAAATGTCAGTGTCGATAAAAAGTGTAGTTTTAGAAGTTTTGTTCTTTTGAAAAACTTGATTTTCTGTTTTCTAATCCTAATTTCGACATGGTAAATATAATCAGGTAGATTTTAAACAACAAAATTATTTATTGAACCTAGTTACCTAACTTTTTTATATATATATAGGACAAGTACTGACGCTAGTGGTGGAAAACTGAAAGTCAAGTAATTCGAAAAGGCAAAGATTTCCAATACAAGATATTTCGGGTTTACAGATATAATAACTTATGATTATAATTTTTATTTTTATAAAAGGAACATTGAATTTTATTTTTGTTTTTTAGTTGAAGCGCATTTCGCCTAATAACGTAATATATATATAT
Organism: Acanthacorydalis orientalis; assembly: GCA_034766995.1. Taxonomy (NCBI): domain Eukaryota; kingdom Metazoa; phylum Arthropoda; class Insecta; order Megaloptera; family Corydalidae; genus Acanthacorydalis; species Acanthacorydalis orientalis. Next base: position 2,245,825 of record CM068322.1, read on the forward strand.
ATATATATATATATATATATATATATATATATATATATATATATAATTCTTTGTTTTACTTAATAGGGAATTTTGATCAATATTAGTATAAATAATTAGCTAATAAAAAAATGTAATGTGCTTTTACATTATTAATAAATATTAATTTATTTAAATTATAAAATAATAAACAGTTTAAGTTAAAAAAGTTTTATTTACTTATATACCATTTATATTTATGTACCAATTGTGAGCATCTTTTATTTAATTTTTATTATTTGACCACTTATTGGGTGTTTTAATATGACCGGTATTGATAGTTGTGTCATTTTTATATACCTTAATAAAAATTGTTTCAATTACACAAAGATAGGACATATACATTTTAATTAAAATTATCAGAGGCTGGATAATGTAACGATCACAAATTATGTTAAAAAAATAACATCAGAGCTCATTTTTTGATACTGAATTTTATTTTATTTGAGTGTAGAAACTATACAAAAAAAATTAGTATCTCTATGTTTTATAGCAATTATATTTGTTAGTATAGTAGTGCAACTATCTCAATGTGAAAACATTTTTGTACAACTTTCTTGATATAAATATGTAAACCAATCATAAATTAACTGTTAAAGTTTCTAATTGGATTATATTCTTTGAATAACAAGGCATCGGTGAAGAACACTGATTCTTTTAGTGTTCTCTAGATGATTCAATTACGTTTCAACCCATTATTTTACTACCAAGCGAGAAGTAATGGTTAACATGCATAACTACTACTCCTCAAGTGTTAAGTACAGGAGTCCATAACTCATGCTTTACTAATTCGAGATCTATTGGTAATTTCTGAGTTTCGCATATCAATAAATTTGTAGAAGGCCACTGAATTGTAAAGTCTAGGCACAATAATGAGGCCTATCGTATAATGCCCTAGATGCCTCAAATCACTATACGTGTTTATAAATTAACTGCAGATAATTGAAGTTTGCTGTATGAACAGAGCACTTTTAAGAATAGTGCCTTATATATGAAACATGTCGAGATAAATATACAAATCCTATTTATTCTATTTAAAAAAATATTATTTGAATCATATAAAACTGTCAAATGCTTTACTTGAAGTATTACAAAATATGCTCTCTATTATTTGAGTAATTTGTTTGAAAATGTTTCTTCTTCGTTACCTTATCTACTTGAAAATAAATAATTTGTTAACTTTTTATAAAACGTTTGATTATTAGTAATGTTATATTAAAAACTTGTTAAATATCATTCGAAAAATGTTGACTATCAGATTTTTTTCACTTTCATTTCAAAATCTAATATTTTTAAATAATTAAATTTTACCATAATCAGTTTATATATACGTATTGTATATTTAACGAAAATGTATATAAAAAATAGAGGATTTTGAAATTGTGGCATATAAAGATATTTATACTCGAATGAAAAAAATAAACGTTACTGTCACTAACAAAACTGATTATATTTCAAAAAGAGGAAATATAGACAATCTGATATATAAAATATAAATGATTTCCGTGACTTTAGTCTGAAAAAAATACGAAAAAATATGAAAATAAATGAAAAAACATAATATAAGCCAAGACAAGATTACTTTTAAAAATCAATGAAAGAATAAAAATTGCCTTTTTTAAAAAAATTTTTTTATATTAAGCAAAGATTTGAATAGTACATAGGACCTGATTGAATAATAAGCAAACACTTAATTATAAATATAAAGAGAAATATCCTGTGTTTAATAAATTTAAATTATAATCCCTTTTTGTTAAAAAGTTTTTTTTAGAATGAAATATGTTAGCATTGTCAAAAATAGACAAAATTAGCAAAAAATTTTAATTTAATATCCGTCCTCTCTATTATATTTACTCTCCTAAATATTTTAAAATACAGTAGATTCATTTAATATTTTTAAAGAACACTCTATCCAGACATCAAACTGCTTAAAGCGGAAATAATACAGTCTGGAATGGATACTTCACTTAAAACATTTAACGAAAATTATAAGTAGAAATATAATAAGTAAATAATTCTACATATACAATAAAACTTTCTACTTAAAATATATAAAATTGCTTATTGTTGATTTGAATAAATTTTTATGTGTTTCAATCTTTTAATACATCAGAAATGTCATTGAAATGCTTGTGAACTGATTAAACCGAATAATAGTTAATTACTGAGCATTTTGATAAGATAATTTTTAGTTCATTACTAATGATTGATTTGTGAAGTGAAATAAAATACGGCGAAAACGTCGCTGGAGTCTTCTTTTATGATAAAAACATTAGAATAAATTTTCTATAAACATCTGTTTTTAATATTAAAGACATTCGAGATTTTGTTTTTTGACTCGGCGGTCAGATTGGATATAAACTTAGAGCGTATACCTGCTATTATAAATATATATATATATATTTAAAATCTTAATTAGCTTTTATATTTACAGTAACTAAAAATGATATAATTAAAAACTAATTAATGTAGAAAATAAATTTTAATTTGATTTTATTGTTTTTGATTGAACACTTTCAAAGTAATTTTGAATAATTCAATTATTTATGTTATTTAGTAATGGATACTTAGAAAATAATTACTTACTGTAATATTAATATAATTGTATTATTTTAATAAAAGTATTGTTCTTAATTGAATTTTTTTTGAAAGATTAATAAAATTTACAAAATTCGATACAATACAATATTTTGCAAAAAAAATTCAAATCCGTTTCAATAGACATTAAGTTTAAATATGAAGAAGAAAATTAACACATATGTCATTTATCAACTGGGTGAATGAACTAGTAAGAAAAAACTCATTTGACTGTATATATTCGACCAAATCATTTTGAAAAAAGACGTGACTTTAGTTGCGACTATGATGAAGGAAAATTACCAGGCAAGAGCCAGTCATCCAGCTAACCATTTAGTCAACAAGCAAGTCGGAGAGAATCACCGATCTACGATCCTAGCTACCAGCTAAATCTAACAGGAAGGATGCACATTCGTTTCGATACCGGATGAACGACGTCGGTGACTGTATCAAGTATAGGTAATGGTTAAAGTGGGCAAGAGTCGGTGGGGATAACGGTAAAACCGTTAACGAGGAGCTGTCAATCCAAGCGTTCCGTCGCGCGCTCGTTCAACCTGTGTCAGACACACCGAGATTTTCGAGTGAGATAAACGACCTACGAGACCTTTTCGAGAACAACCTCAATTTCATAGCGAACACTATGTGTACCGGGCCACGAACGGGGACAACGGCGACGTGAACGACATTGGAATAATGTACTTGGACGAAGATGGACGCAAAAGCATTTCCGGATACGGAATATCGTACTTTTTGTGGGTGTGTTGTAAGTATATACGTGATGCATGTGTGCACCATTTGCAGATCGTGATGTTTGCTTTGTATTATGTGCTCTCTGGAACCTAAATATACATTTATTTTCTAAAGCGTATCTACAGCACATTTTGATGCAAATCTTGAAATCGATTTTTTGTGTTTTCATGGGATATATCTATCTGCACATAACACACAGTCATAGGTATGTATGTATATATAAATATATATATATATATATATATATATATATATATATATATATATATATTACATTCTACTTATATTTAACTTGGCTATTTGTACTATTTTATGATGAATTAATATTGGATCACTCATTATATTTCCTTCATATTTGTTTAAATGTAAATATCAAATTTAGAAACTTAATTTAAACATTTTATTGTTATGAGTACTTAATAAGATATGGTTTCAATGTTACTTTGATAAATTCACAATAACTTTTCTTCAAACAATAACTTTTTTTCTGATCAAAAAGCAATAATTAAATATTGATAATATAAATTGGCATTTATGCGCATTTTTATTAAAAAAAATGTTTTTTGTTTATAGGGCTGTCAAAAGTTCATTTCAAACAACAATTTAGCGACATTGCCAAATACGTTAATGTAATATAAATTTCTTATTATTTAACAAAATGTTCACTTCATTTATTTAATATTATAAAAAGTTACTTTAAAGTAAGCTTTTTATTTTCATCCATTTTAATGAAATGTGATATTTTTAAAATTACGAATTTAATTTGAGAATTCATTTCTCAACTCGTACAAAAAAAGCATACGTCTCTAGTATAAAAGAATATTGTAATATAACATTTTTAAATTGAGAGTGATAAATAATGGAAGATATATTTTGTGATATCAGTATTTCAGTTATTCTATTAGGTTGGTAGGAAAATAATTATGGGTTTTGTTTTAACCTTAACACAACATTATTTTTTTCAATAAAAGTCTCATTTCATCGTTTGTTTTTTAATATAATTTTAATGCATTTTTCGATCTGTATTTTGATAATATCGACATTGATTTTATTATTATATTTTATTATTATAATTTTGCTTTAAATTGGGCTATTGAATTAAACATGGAAAAGAAGTAAATAAGGGCAATTTTTCGTATAAGTTCAAAACAGGTATTAAAGTAGCAGAAACTGCTCGTAAACTAAACGATGCTTTTGGCGTGCGTAGTGTTAAGGAATGTATGGTGGAATGGTGGTTCCAAAATTTTCGTGTTGTGGACGAGAGACTTGTCGATGAAAAAGGTCGAAGACGTCTTTTTTCATTTGATAATGATCAACTGAAGGTGTTAATTGAAGTAGAAACACTCATAACAATTCGAGAGATTGCATAAAAGTTAGACGTTTCTCATCCAACAGTTCTTGACCACTTTAAACAGCTAGGAAAATTAAGAAAGCTTGACAAATGGGTGCATAAACCGCTATCATTTTTCTACATACGTAATATTTTAGCATAATACATATATAGTAAGTTACTATCCATTTATGTTTATTTAATGTTGTGACTTCTCAAAAAATTGAGTATATACAGTTAAAGCAATAATTTTAAATAAATAAATATTTTTGAAACGGAATTATATGTTTATAAATTGTAATATTTTCTCTTAGTTTTTAGAGAAAATGACTTACTGTACCAATGAAATTGATATTTCCATATTCACATACTTAAATACGGATATGTTCAATAAATAAACACAGTTTTTATTTATTAGAAAATAGATTCTAAAATAAATGTCTTTTCATTTCAGTTTTATTTTAATGATTATAGTAAATGGCAAGGAAGCTTAAAAATATTTAATTTTCTATAAAAATAACTATTTTACAAAAATGAATTTTAGTGTATCTATCTATATATACATCTATCTATCTATCTATATATATATATATATATATTATATTGCTTGTTCATATTTGCTATAGAAATAAACGTGTTACTGTAAAGATAACCTTTACAGACTTCAAACATTGCTATATTGTGACACGTGAACTATACGGTATGTAGTCTGGTTAATTGTATTTATTCATTAGTCTAGCAAATATTGTCATTCGAGGGTGGATGGTTTATGAATGGATTGTTTTCCCATGGAAAATTATTTTCTATTCTCTGCTCTTATTGTTTCAAATACTTAATTAAAATCTTAAATATAACTAAATGAATAGTTAGGTACTGATTTATATTTAAGTTTTTCTCTCTACACAAAATGTGTAATAGAATATTTAAAATGAATAGTTGAGATAAAAAATTAAATAAATGTTTTTGTAATTGAATAATAATTATATTTATTCGGCACTACTTTTTCCCTCTCCCTATTAATATATATTAATGTCAATTTCACGACGATCACAAAAATTGTGCCATTCACAGACGAAAAAATATATTTGGCATAAGGATTTATTGCTGAAGGCTTATAAGGTTCAATTAATACAAGAATTGAAGTCAGTAGGACCATTCATTGCCTCAGAGATATGTTAATTGGATACTGGAACAACAACACGATTTTTAGAGAGATAAATTGGCCACCAAGATCCTGCAATTTAACACCGTTGGACTACTCTTTTTGAGGTCATGTTGAAGGACAGGTGTTCGCCAATTATATTTTTTTTTCAAACGACATTAAAACTTGATTTCAAAACTTATATATATATATATATATATATATATATATATAGATAATTTAAGAGTTAAAAAAAATATTATTTTTGTGTCTGTACCATACATTCTTAATGAAGTATTATGGTAAGTATATGAAAATGTAGTGTTCTCCATTTTATGTAAAAAGTTCTTCAATAATAATAAAAATAATAATTATGAATATTACTATTATTAATAATTAAATTTTCTGTATTAATTAAAGACAAAAATATGCCTCATCTTTTGTGTTTAAATGAAATTCTTTATATAAAAAAAGATTACATAAACCTTTTAAAATTATTTTAAAATATTTTGTTTACATTGTATAACAAAAATGAAAACGTATTGTCTAATTGAAAACTGTTTAAACTAATAAATGTGTAAAAATTTGAATATAATATTTAATCCGATTCATTTATCATTATGAAATTAATTTTATTTAATGTTTAATAAAAGCTGAGGTTTTACTGTGATTTAAAATAGTTCAAGAATTTTTTGTTAGAAGAGGAAAAACGGACAAAATTATTTTGAGGTTGAAATATTGCTAATTGAAGTTTTAATAACGTATTAATTTATTTTTAAAAAGTAGTGGTATGAATGTTAAAAAATATAATTACTTTTAAAAGTAATAAAATAAATTCTTAATTTTTAATGATAAACTGGTGAATATTTATGAAAAATAAAAATAGATGTTTTTTAATATAATTTATACGGACGTCCACTGAATACAATATACATTGATTATTGTTTTCTGGGTAAATAAAAACTACAATTTTCTTAAAAAATTGAAATGCTAAGTTTATATTCTCAAATATTTACTGTGATTTTAATTACAGGTCATAATGAAGATATTAAATATTATGCGCTTATTCAATAATTTTTATTAAAACTTTTTTGTCATGATTTATACCATTAAAATGTTTACATGTATCATATACTAATCTTCCTTTGCTAATTCTTAATAATAATCTTGTATATTAAATAAATACTGAACAATTTTCACGAAAAAGAAATCTTAACACGCAAACATGACTGTTTTGTCTTCAGAGAACTTTAAAATCTCAATATATGCTTAGATGATCATTTGTTTATACAAAATTAAAAATAAAATATTGTTCTATATTTGATTTCGTTCAGAATGTTATTATTTGGTTAAAATTTATATATATATATATATATATATATATATATATATGAGAGAGAGAGAGTGTATGTTTATGTGTCTAAAAGAGAGGGATTACTTATTTATAAAAATAACATTTAGTGTAAAAAAATAATTGTGCTTTTTAAAATATGTTGAAGATTACACTTTTTGGAGCATCTTTAAATGGAAGTATGTATTCAGTAGACATATTTTAATAAACATCAATGATGTATATTTGGTTGGTAGTTAAATTTAAAAACGTAATTTAACTAAAACTAAATTTCCACTAATTTAAAAAGAAATGAAACCATAGAAAGTAGTTTTTTTAAATACTTTTTATTCTGTTTATTATACTTTATTATTTAACTTAAAGTCGTCACAATTAATTTATTATATTTTTTATTAAAATAAGAAGTTATTAGGTTGATACAAAAATAATTACGGTTTATGACGGTTTTAATAATATGCGTAATATGTGGGTTTTGGTTATCCTAACTGTTTTAAGTGTTCCAAAACTGTTGGATGACTAATGCCTAACTTTTGTGCAAGTTCTCGAATTGTTGTGCATGGTTCTGATTCAACAAACGCCTTCAGTTAATCGTTTTGAACTGAAGAAGAACGCTTGGAACTTTCTTCTTCAAGGCTCCTTTCTCCAAAAGCACCATTTTAAGCACTGTACGTTCCTTAACAGTACTCGTACCAAAAGCATCGTTTAGTTTATGAGTAGTTTCTGCTCCTATACCACCCGTTTTGAACTCATACAAAAAATGTTCTTATTTACTTTTTTCCAGCTTTCATTCAATAACCCAATTTAAAGCAAAATTAATAATAAAAACAAAGTCGATGTCACCAAAATACAAACCAAAAAATGAACTTTAAAATGATATTAACATAAACACGATAAAACGACAGTTTCATTGAAAAAATAAGGTTATAATTCGAAAAATAAAAACCACAATTATTTTCCTTCTAACCAAATAAAAGTTCGAATAATAATCTTTATTTATGGCTGGCTTTATCAAGAGTAGTTGAACATGTAGAAAATGGTGCTCTGTTAATTTTTAACTCGTCTTTAAATTTATTATCGTTATGTCATTCATATTTTGTCTTTAGTTAACTGTAGCTTAATAAAATCGCCAACTTTGCGTTAGGAAGACTGTCCGCCATTTTTAATTTGGCGTTACTAACAGTATATTGTAAGCATAAATTATAATAAAAATGAAATAAAAATACAAAAATAACAATTAAATTAATAATGTTTTAGAAACAGATGTATTAAATATAATATTCAATAAGTAAATAATCTGCGATGATAAAAATAGAAAAATAATTTTGACAAAAAAAACTAATAATAGATAATGAACAAAAATAGATAATAAAAAATTATAAAAGAACACATAACAAATAGAAGAACCATTAGAAATAATCTAAAAACAAGAATACTGAATTGAAAATTAGTTTATTTTGTTTTTTTTTTATCTCAAATTGGCATTTAAAAAATAAAAAATTGCGATGAAGAAGAAAAACTATTACTGAAAACAAAAATTTAATTTTGAAATAATATATAAATTATTTATAGAGTATATTTTTTATGCAAGTGTTACTATTATCTCTCATTCTTAAGATGTTATTTTGTAGCCACATTCTAGTTTAGAGATAAATAGTTTACAAATAAATATATTTGGTAGAAATGGCATTATTTTTTTTAAATTTAATTTTTTATAAAATTATATATATATATATATATATATATATATATATATATATGTGTGTATGTGTGTGTATACAAGCGTGTGTGAGTAAGTGAAGTATGTGTGAATGAAGGTCTTTTCATGCATCTTTTTACAAAAAATTAAAATATAATATACAATGTGGCTTAGGAATACGTTTATGTAAAGAAATTATTTGATTGTAAGTGGTTAATTATTTAACATTTACTTATAGAATGCGATTTCCATTTAATATTGGCAAAATATTAAAAATATGATGGATTTTCTACAGATATATTTTTATAATTTTTCAATGATAAGGTCAAATAGTAATGTGAAATATACAAATGTTCTCTCTATTGAAGTCTCTAACACCTTTTGCTATTAACAGAAAGTAACTGATATTTTAAATATGAGTTTCATACAGTAAATGATAAAATCTAAAATACTAAAAAAAATGTAATTGATTATGACCAATTTTTAAATTCAGTGTTCAACAAAACAATATTTCGTATGCATATGTGGAAAAATAGATTTATGACACTATCGCGTACTTTGTATTATGATAATAAGACAACCCAATGTATGTATAGAGCTGAAAATAAGATGACGTCAGTTTGACATAATTCAAATTTTTAAATCAAAGTTTTTCTAAAACAGTTCATCTCAGGTACTTATTTGAATTTTAATGACTAGTCAGCGTAATTTGAGAATAGAGTTTCATTTTACAGATATATGTTGATAAAAGCAAATAAATACGGTTTAAAGAATCTGTTGATTTGCGACAGAAAGTCTAATTGTTCTTTATAGTGGATGCCCTATGCTGACCAAGAAGGATCTGAAATTGGAAAAAATTTGTGAAAACATTAATAAAAGTCATACGAATCGTTTGAAAAGACAAGTATAAACATTACATTTGACTTCTTTTAGGAGTTTCACACATATAAATAGGTCTTTATGCAAAATAAAATCATACGTGTTTTTACGTCATGAAAAAAGAAAAGATTCATTTCACAATATTTCCTTTCAAACAGATTGTTAATAATATTTGCAGTAAATACAAAAATCAATAATTTTTACTTTGGTATTGAATGAATGATTTTACGATTATTTTTAGTTTTTATACATTCTCTTTAAATTTAATGTTTTCAATAACACAATATACAAATGGAGGTGGCATTTTATTAATATATATATATGTATATATATATATATATATAAACTTAGAATTTTATATACAAATAATACTACAGATTACGAAACTGATATTGATTACATTGTTATTCACAACGTGATGTAATATACAATATCAGGTAATTTCATATGTCTTCATAATCACACTTGCATTCAAAATGTTTTCATACACATGCGTTGCGAAGCGTTAATTATTACATCTTTAATTGATTTGTGTAGCTGATTTATTTGCAGAAACGGCGTTCAGTCACGTTTCGCTCGAACGGATCCACGCATTGCCGCTTCGAGTCAGACGTGACCGAATGTCGATTGTGCAAATGAATCAGCTATATATATTAGATAAAGATGTGATGATTCGTCTGATTTTCAAATACGATTGTTGAAGAATGAATGTATGTATCGATATTTTAAATGAGTATTTATGTAATAAAAACTCCCTTACTTCTACAATATCTATTTCAAGTGTTTCAAAATCCGAAAAGAAGTTGAGACAAATAAGAAAGGAATGTATTTCTATACATAAGAAACAATTCCATCGTAAAATTTCCAGAAAACATTTCTTTCTCATTGCCGCTCCCGCCGCTAAACTCTACAAACAGCACGTTAATCATTTTTATTCCCGATCATTTCCGATTTTTCACGAATTATCATGTTCATCGATTCCAATGAAACAGTATTCGGAAACGTTCATTTTGTATGTTGGTCTCTCCAGATGTACATCTAAACAGGGTATCAAGTTTCAGTGTACAGAAGTACACAAATGAATTATAAATATCGAATACACAGAGATTTTAGAATAAATTTACAATAAGTTACAATAAGGTTTCTTTTTAGTTTAACTATTTTTACGGTTTCATTTAAAATCAAAAAATAAATTTTATTATTTACCATTATTTCGTTTTTTATTTTTCAATTATAAATTGTTGACATTTAAGGAGAGCCAGCGAAACGAGCAAGTACAGCCTCTCGGGGGTCGGGGAGCGTAGCGAGTAGGGGTGGAGCTTCCTAGTTATTGAAATAATAGTTTATTAGTATATGTAATGACGGTGCTCTAATTTTTTACAACTTTGCCGTAAATATATTGCAAACACCTATTAAATTAATGATAAGTGTATTTTATTCAAATGAATACTAGACTTAGTTATCGTGAAAAGAAGTTTTTTTACTTTATTTTAATTATATGTATATCGGTACAAAGTCTAAAACGTACTGTATTTCAAATATATATGTGTCGGTACGAGGTGTAAAGCATACTGTGTTAGCAGTCTGATAAATTTATTTTGACTGTCACTGCATTTACACTTACCGGTTAGAGATTCCTGAAGTAACTGACGGATGTTATTTCTTTCTAATTCCAATTGTTACTTTTGCATTAAACACGGTTGTAATGGTCAATAATTCCTCTAATTGTTGAACGAATTATATTTTAAAGTTTTATCATTATTACTTATGCACCGATAACTATTTTAATCAGGAAAAAATCAAAAATGATGAAGAGACATGCCCATATACATCTGGTTAGCAACGATTAACTTTATAGCTTAACGGTTTAATTTATTTTTACATTAATTTTTATATTTTATTGTACAATGTATATTATTCAGGTCTTAATAAATTTTAAGTTAAAAAGGAAATATTAAGAATTTCAAGAAGAAAAAGTACATTTTTTTGTAATAAAAAAGTATTGGTTACCATTTATACTATTATACTTAGAAATTCAATATCGTTTACATTGTTATTTAATACAATTAGAGTTGATGAAAGTGTGTTAAAAGTGGATAAATGTTAAATGAGAGATATGTACTATAACGTACAGTCATATAAGTACACTAATACTTCGAAATTAAAGTGAAAAACGTTCGTGAATCTTGTTTAATGTTATATATCTTTTTATTTATTGTTTAGATACTATTTTTATCTGTAAACCGTTTATAATAAATTTATAAAAATATGTTAATAACATAAAAAAATACGAAAAAATAAAAATTATGTGATTACTAATCGGAAAATTGTATTTGTTCTTAATATTATTTTTGAACATTTCTAAAAAAAATTCCGTAATAATGCTATTTCAATAATTATAAGGCATTATTTTCGGTTTATAACCTCTTTAAATCAACTAGAAATAAATCGATCCACTGTTTTGTTATATCTTGAATAACAAGTTCACATTTTAATATTAGTGCAATCTTTAGATCATCCATATTATTAAATTTGTGATTTTAAAAATGATCACAGTTGTTAAGTAAGGTTGATGTATAGAAATTGTATTACTTTTAAATCTTTTCAAATGTTGTAAAATAATCATATAATATAATCATAAAATATTCATAAAGAATTAATCGTACCTAGGATTATCATTTATTCTAGTAGTTTTATCACAGTTTGTACGGTAAGAGTTAATTTTTATAGATCATCAAAAATTGTATTTAGATATTCCTCAATAAAAGACATTGAGTAGGTATAATACCAAGAAATAATTTGAATTTTGAAACATAGGTTAAAAGTGCCATAGAAGTAGTTAGTTAGTAGCTATTTCATACTAAACCATTCTTCAGTATTATTACATATTATGAGAACTACATTCACTACTACTAACCATTCTCCAATAATATTACATTCCCATAGCTATTCTTAAGTGTCGTTTCATTCTATGTATGACATGTACTTTTATATGTTAATAAACACCCATATCATAACCGGAAAATATGGAACTTTATTCAGCATGGCGTATATATATATATATATATATACACGTTCATATTTTGATTAAATTGTTAAAATATTTGAAACTGTCATTAAACTATTAGTTAAGTTGTATTTTATTTAAGTAATTTAATCTACCTTTTTTCCTATATATTTTATATTTTTTACTATTCTATTGAAAAAAAAAACAACCAAGGTTTTCAAGGATAGAAGAATAAAGCTGAAAAGCTATTCGAAAAATATTTATTTTATGGACAATATGATGAATAAATTATTTAATAATGTTTTGTATTAAAATTCAATATTTAAGTTTGATTTTCACAAATTGATTTTTAATTCACTTTACATATCATTAAAAGTTTTCTCATCAAATATGTTCAATAAATGATTATTGATCATTTTTGGCTGTTATTTATGCCCATTTCGATGGCGATGCTGTCGTCTTCAGAACACTAAGGTACAGAAAAATCTACTTACTTCAAGGCTTTGAAAATGATGATGTTATCATCAAAAAATAAAAATATACCACTAATATATGTAAAAAATATATTTATTTGTAATTTATCGAATATTTAATTAACTGATCATTTATTATATATTATTGAAGTTATGACTTTCATTAATATGGAGTGAGTGAAAAATTTATTGTGAAAGTAAATTCAGCACAGTTCTAAAATTATATTGGAGATTAAAATTTGTTTATAATTTAAATCTCCTAAGTTTTTAATTCAGTTCAATACGTTAATTTGAACATACCACACGCACACACATACGAGGGTCGTTTGATAAGTATAGTAAAAGAGTAAATCAAACACCGTTTAATGGAAAAAATCGATTTTTATTTCTCAATATTTATTCCATTGTGAGCTATACACTTGGTCCAGCCAGTCTGCAAAATACTAATTTCAAAGGACAATGAATGGTATTTTTTTACAAAAAATTCCATTTGCAAGTTTTTGTGAAAATATTTCTAATATATTTATTTTTTTTGTAAAACCTTTCGAATAATTTTTGATTTCATTAACAATAAAGAAAGTTCAATATCGTATTAGTATTGTGTAAAAAATTTATTAACTTGAACTCAAAATGGACCGAAATATATTTATTTTTCTATAATCATGCATTTTTACTTAAAATTGTCTGACATTTTTCGTAAAGGTATGAAAATTTCCCCTGGAAATCAGAGGGTTAAACCTTCTTTCAAATATTGTGAAATCGAAGATTATATAAATTATATGGGATTTTTGTGTGATAAAATTAACATTCATTAAAAATATTTAAGTAAAGAGCAATAAATAAGAAAAAAATAATATATCTCGTATAATTAATTCAATAATTCAAAAGTAAAAGTGCTATGAAGTGTCATAAGTAACAAAAATATATAATTTTTATTCACTAGTAATTTAGACTATATAAAAAAATGTTATCACATCTGTTTATATTTATTGCAATAATTTCCAATCGTATTATGATAATACTTGACTTTTATGTTCAAACATTTTTTACAAGAAGTAATTAAGAAAAAATTTGTATTTTTTGTATATGTGTATACAATAAATGATTAAATATTTTTCCAGTAATGTGAGTAATACAATATTGTTATTTCATCGCATACAATAATGAATTAAAAACAAAGGCAAAAATATTTGTTTTATTTAAACAATTCGATCACAAAAATGTATCAGGTTATTTATGTTGGATAACAAAGGATGATTATTTACACATTCAGAATTTTATACGTTCAAAAAATTCGATAATCTGTCAGAAAAACAGTTCATAGGAACTGGTTTTAATTTATATCGATTGGATCGTGTTTTTGTTATATATAAGTTACAAAATATAAAAATATGAAGTTAATATATAATTAATTTAAATTAATATAAAATTATTATAAAGAAAAATATATAATTAATTTAAAATTAATAATTCAAAAAGTAGAACAATTGTTTCAATTACTAAAATACAAAATGTCATGAAACAAAAATTATTCCATGTTAGTTACTTGAATCATTAAATAATAATTGCAGCGTTAATTGCCATTAAAGTCTGAATGATTAGGTATTTTATTTTTAGTATAAGATTTATCAAGTGAAATTTGGACAAAATGCTTCCTTACTTATTAAGGACTATTTACTTTTGGGAGAAAGTTGAAAATATTAATTTAAAATGAAAAAAGTTTTTGTATGCTTACTTTAATTTTATTCTTTTTTACACTCTTTATAGCAATTTTTGGTTAATTTAATATAATTAGTAATTATTTTAGATCACTTAACAGTATCGATATAAATATCGAGAAGCTATTTTCTAAAATTAACTCGGTTAAGCTACTATGAAAATATTTAATTTAGAAATTACATGTGTAGAAAATAACATTTAGAGATTCATTAAGCTCTCTTAATAAAAATACATGAGTATTTTTCTAATATATCATGTAGCAATTTTTCTCATTGTAAATATTAACACTTTTAACGTTATAGGATAGTACGCATATATATATATATATATATATATATATATATATATTCGCACTTTACAAAACAAAAGTTTATACAGAACTCTTATTTGAAAAGGGTAATATTAGGAATTATTTAATACACTATTTAAATATATTGAACGGTATTTGTATTATATTTAAATGTTCTCGCCTACAGGTTTAACTTTTTCAACATCGTTTAATTTATCATTTATTTTTAAATATTCAAAATGTGTAATTTGAATAAAATGTTTATTAATGATTCTTTTTTCTTTCTGATCGATATTAAACATATATTATTTTGTTAATCGATAAAAAAGATATAATTGCTTAAAATCAAATTCAATATAAGGAGTGTCCATAGTTTAAAGTTATATTTATGAAAACATAAATAATACAATTTTTTATTTGATAACTGTAAACATAATTGTTATAAATATTAAAAAATATAGTTAAAAAACAAAGTTGCTTTTGAAAAATATTTGAAAGTAAAGTTATATTATTATTTGTTCAGGAATATTAGTTTCGTAGAAAAATAATTGCGGTTTATGACTTTTCAATTCATATAAATTTTTCTCAGTTAATAATTACCTTTATTAATCTAAATAATCACCATTAGAATCGAAAAATGTTTGGCAATGAATTAAACGTTTATTTATTCTTGTGGTGTAAAATTCCGAAGTTCTGGAATTGATAAAATCTCGAAATGCACTTTTGGCAACAGATTGATTGTTGAAGACCTTATCCGGTAAGAAGTTGTCGAAATGCTTAAACAAGTGATAAT
This sequence comes from Acanthacorydalis orientalis, assembly GCA_034766995.1. Lineage (NCBI taxonomy): Eukaryota > Metazoa > Arthropoda > Insecta > Megaloptera > Corydalidae > Acanthacorydalis > Acanthacorydalis orientalis. Next base: position 2,261,848 of record CM068322.1, read on the forward strand.
CTGTTGGTGAGATGACTGGTGAGAATGGTGGATGAGTCAATGTTTCATAGCCTAATTCATTCAACTTTTGGAGGATCAATAGTGCGATATGTGGTCATGCTTTGTCGTACAACAGGATTGGAACTTTTCAATTGTCCAGTGAGGGGATGAGACGTCGCAGATCATGATACATTTTGTCGATTTCTTGATAATAACTCTCAGCTGATATAGATTCACCAGGATTAAAAAAAATGCAGTGGATTATACTGAGCACAGACCACCAAAGAGTCACTATACTTTTTTTATTGTAATTTTAGTTTCGTGAAATGCTTTGGAACTTCATTTTTGTCCAACCATTGTGTAGACCGCTTTCTGATGTCGTAAAGGATCCATTTTTTGTCGCGTGTCACAACATGATCGAAAAATGAATCGTTTCTGTTGCGTAAAAGAAACGTGTAATAAACTTCGTACCGACGATTTTTTTTGTTTTCTTTCAGTTCGTGCGGCATCCATTTGTCAAGATTTTTTGATTTTCCTAACTATTTTAAGTGATATAGAACTAACTGGATTACTAACACCTAACTTTTGTGCGTTATTATGATTCAACTAACGCTTTCAGTTAGCCGTTATGAACTGAAGAAGGACGCCTACGAACTTCATCTTCAAAACTCTCATCCCCAGTACGAAAATTTTTAAAATCATCATTACATCATACGTTCCTTAACAGTGTCTATACCAAAAGCATCATTTAGTTTAAAATTACTAATGAAACCAATGTCGATGTTACCAAAATACAGACTAAAAAATGCACTTTAAAATGATATGACTGAAAAATGAACAAGATGAAATAACACTTTAATTGAAAACAATTAAGGCTGGAATTTATAAACGAAAAACCGCAATTATTTTCATACCAACCTAATATAACAGCAAAAAGTTAGTAACTATCAGTAGAGGCCATTCAATTGCAACATCACCAATCTCGTCCACGTATGTAGCTAAAAAAGTAACCAAACAAACACAACACGACAATAACGGCAATGGCTCACCATTGACCCACCCACGCGCTCTCTACTATTATATTTTTTACCGATTTCTCAATTTATTTTCTTTTGTCGCGTTAATCTTTTTGCGCGACCCTCCGTACGAACGCGCACACACGTACACACACAACAGATGCCCGTGCGCAGGACAACCATGCACAAAGGTAGTAGATACTCACTAGTCAAACCACTCTATGTACTGGTCAGTCGACCCCCGTTGATTCGTTTTAGTTAGATGATTTTTTCAGAAGTTCAGACACTCTCGTCTCGTCTGTCGCTCGATGTTGTCCCCGGTGGTTAGTTTGTACTTGTGCCTTCTTCCCTACTAATGTTAAATTCAACACCTAGCACGTAACCATGTCGATTTGAATTATGTAGTAGACAAAGAGTATTTCGTTTCGTTAATTTATGTGATTGATATAGGAACATTATTACATTTTGAACGATGACACTACTGATATTTTATTTTAGGTAAATAATGTTATCCATATATATATATATATATACGTATATGTATACATATATATATATATATATATGTATATATATACATATATGTATATATATACATATATATATATATATATATATATATATATATATATATATATATATATATATATATATATATATATATATAATCATCAAACAAATTTTCAGAAAATTCAACTTTCAGCAAATGAGTATTGTGTACGTCACAGATAAGGATTAAATAAGTTTTAACTAAGTACTCTAACAGCAGCACAATGAAATTTACTTTAATGGATTGTTATGTTTAATAAATTAACAAGCGATTAAGAAATGATTTTTAATTGATGTAGAAATAAGTCTTCTTTTTGTTTTTTCTTCATCAGTCTATTATTTTCAGTGTTTCATTATTAGTTAATTTTTATTTCTTGATGGGTTTTCTTACTTCACAGCTATATTAAATTTTTAACTATATCGCATTTCGAATAAAGAAATGAATATATAGAGTGATTAAATTTACACTTTTACATGGAAGTATTAAAAGGTGGCGCAAGGGTAAAGAAAATTCAGTTTATTTTTATTAGTATTTTACTTCAACTCACTATTAAAATACAATTGAACTAAAATACTACATGGGGGATAATATGTTTTTTTCTTAATTGTACTTTTTTTTAAACTTTTGTACGGAAGCTTAAGCAACACCTCACCCTTTATATATATATATATATATATAGAGAGAGAGAGAGAGAGAGAGAGAGAGAGTTGAGGATAAGAGAAATTAAAGAACAAGAAATATTTATATTTTTTTATAAAACTTTCAACGAAAATATTTCTAGAAATTACCGACCTGTTTGATGTAACACAACAAGCCACGAATTAACTGGTAGGTTGTTATCGTTGGTATTTCATTAGGAGCATTTCCCTACAAAAGTAAGTTTAACTTTCTATCACGTGTGTAAATTTCCCTCACTATTTGAACAAAAATCAATAAAGTTACTTGAAGTAGTTTTAGTATCAAATAAATTCTCTAGAAGTATTTTGGTCATATTTTTCAACATGAATGATGGAAGTCTCTAGATATTAGAACTCATTATGTAAAAGATCACAAATTAGTTATTCTCGCGAAACTTGTAACAAATAAATATAAATTATTGGTAATAGGCATGAAAAAATATGTAAAAGTTGTGAAAAATAAAAACTATTGAATATTGTTTGAAAATCCTGGAAACATTAATTCATGTTCTTTGAAGTTATATTTTTCAATAGGATTAAGATGGGAAGAAAACAAAGTCTGTAAGGGTTGTATCATTTTCAAATAATACAGTTGAAGAAATTTTTACATTTCTTAGAACTTAATAAAGAATGTATATGCATTGTTAATGTAAATATCCAAGTTTTTAAAAGAAATTACACATTTGTTACAATAATCGGAATGAACATTCATCATTATTTTTTGAAAAACAAATTTGAAAATTAAGTGCGTAAAAGAGTATTGAAATTAATGTGAAAGAGTATTGAAATTGTTGTTAATTGTATAGTAAGATAAGTAAAAAATTAAAGTAATAAAAATTATACTTTTTTTTAACTTTGGATAAAATTTTAGTCATAATATTGTTAATAAATTTAATATTACCTGTTTTTAACATTAATAGTTTTAATTTTCAGAAAGTATTTATTTATGTCTTGTTTATTTTTTAATTATTTAAAAGTTATTTGAATAACATTCAAATATATATATATATATATGTATACATCCGAGGACAATTTCTTATTATTTCCAACAAATGTGATCGTATTACGTCTGGTGATTTTATTTAATCTGTTTAAAAGTATTTCAGACACATTGATTTTTGTTAAAATATTAAAAAAGTTACCCACAATAATTAAGTTAACAAAAGATAAATTTACTTTAACTAGTGAAAAAACTACCAATTGAATTTCAGCAATAATAATCTCTTATTTATTTCTCATAAAATCACAAGAAGGTGATTTTGATGCTTAAAATTATTGTATACTTTTTTAGAAAACCATTCTATTTAACAAGTGTATATACTTTTAGAAATTTAATTAAAAAAATTCTTCGTCTTACTTACTTACAGTCTTGAATATCTTATCGTGTTTTAAATCAGCTTTTCAGTACACATATCGTTTAGTGAAACCCACTTTGCCTTCAGAATCGGTTTCAATTAGTGGGGGGGGGGGATAAGAATGATTCGAAAAGAGAATATTTGAATGCTTATGAAATCAGTTTATTATTTAAATTTACACATGATAAAATGCTAAAATTGAAAGAATCAGTCAAAAGGCTAATAAGAGCTATATATATCTAAAATGATGACTTGTAGGTTTGATTTTAGTGTTTGAACAATTTTGTCCAATCTGCCATACTATCATCAAGGTATCATTAAAAATGTTTAAAGATTTGAAATCGTAAGTAAAAAAGTACATCAACTGTACCAGAGCAAAAATTAAGTCAAAATAGACAAATATGTATATTTTTAACACAATAAATGTAAACTATATATAAAAATTTCTACTGTCATGATTTTTGTTATTGGTATAGTTGATATAATGTATTAAAACAATATGTCTATCAATGTGATGAAATAAACTATTTCTATAAATGTTGAAATAGATTCAGCAAATATAAAAAGATATTATGTCTATTTATGTTAATATATTTAAAGAAGAAAACGATTTAATATATGTACCGATAATTATGACAGTGGATCAAGCCAAAAAATTGAAAAAAAATGATTTAATGCTTTATTTTTATTACAATTATTTATATTTTAACAATCTAGAACTTCGAAAAAAAATTAAAAACCTACCGTTTAATGACTTTGCAAAGAAGTGTCGATAAACATAATTCTATTTTTGTTTATTTTGATAGTGGATTAAGTCACTTAGTTATCGAAATACTTTGTTTTTCTAGAGAAATTTATGTACCTACTTGATTTCTGTAAAAGCAATATTTATTTTCAAGATAAATAACCCTTAAGGTAAATCAACTCTTTGCTTAAAGCTCTCAAACGAACAATTATATTGCTATTGGAAAACAAATTCTCTAGAGAAATAAATTACAAAGAGAACGAAAAATATTACGGGGGAATCTGTTTATTAGTTGAAAATACAATGGATCAGATTTTTAAAAGATATCGCTTATCAGATGTTTTATAAAACATCTTTAAATGGTAGAGCAGAATTTCATTTTTTTGATTATTCACCTAAAAAAGGAAGGCAAAAAATATATAAAAGAATTAATTATTTCCACTTTATGTGAGTATTCAACCATTTATTAAGGAAAAACATAAATATATCATAGATCTGTTACCATACATTCGCCAATTTTCTATGAATGTTTTCGTACTCTCAAAATACCACAAAAAGAAAATACCGTTATTGAACAAGAAGAAATCTCTAGTATTATTGTAAATTAAGTAAACATGATTATAATTACAAAAAGTTGGTGAATACTGTTGTTTATGATTTCCTTTTTTAAATAAAAAAAATTTTTTTTTGTTCTGCCATTTTTAAGATGTTTGAATAATTTAAATGTTATAATAGTCTGTCATATGATGTATCAAAAAACACATTTTTTTTCATAATACTCCAAAAATATATTCCATCCATAATAACATAAAAGATTCACATTATAACAATAAGTAATTGGAAAATATTTTATTATATATTGGAAAATTCTTTTTTATTGCACACAATCGCAAATGTCGAAATATCTCAATTCGAAAAATATATAACTTAGTCCACTATCATAATTACCGGCACATATATTTATATATATATATATATATATGTATATATGTACATATGTATATATCCGTATATATATATATAAACATATATATATATATATATATATTTATATATATATATATATATATGTATATATGTACATATGTATATATCCGTATAGAGAAACATTAAGAAACTTCATCAATTTTTCATATTATTAAAATTCCGTTTTTGAGTTTCGTTCTCATTTGTAATATAATTGAATTTTTATGCATTGATGATTTTAATTTAAAAAAAAATTATAGTTGATAACAGAATTTCTGAATACTGTATTGAATTTTATTAAAATGAGTTTTCGCTTACGTCTGCTCACTTTAAAAAATTAAATACTTTATCTGAAATTTTGTGTTAGTAAAATACCTTTAAATAAGGTTATTGAATAGATACATTATTAATAATTCATTTAAGAATATAAAGTATTTCCTGAAATTTAAAAATCGAAAATTGAAAACATCATGCAATATTTGAATACAGTACATACAAATTTTGTTGTTATTTAAAATTTTACAAGTCACAGAGAACCGATTTGATATGAATATGATTTTTAAATTTAATAATAAGGTGGAAGTAACTTTGAGATGACATTCGTGTTTAAATCTATTATAATTATTATAAAGAAGAGTTATTAAAAAAATAATAATTTATTTGAATATTTTCATTAAGCTATTTATTGAATTATTGCTAATGATTAATAAACTTTTGTAATATAAGTAGAAATAAATACAAATTAAAATTTCAGCTCTAGAAAATAATATTTGTGAACATTTCAATATTAAATTGGTGTGTTTGACATAAAACAACACATCAGCGTTTTAAAACACTGACGTATTGAAGTTATAGAAGTTTTCATAGTTGAAAACTTTTTCTTCTTCCTTTAAAGTCAGTAGCGTACTTTTGCGGTAAACATTAAGTTTAATGATAATTTTGAACTTTCAGGATGTATAAGAAATGAGTTATGTTTATGTAATCGAAATTATATGATATTTACGCCAGTTAAACTTTGAGTAAATATGAAGAACAATTGTGTATTTTGCATAAAACAAATATTTCAAAGAATTTCAAAAAAAATAAAATGTTAGGTATAAAAAAATAAAAATAAATTATATACTTAGAACCAATGTTGGTAATTGAATAAACTTTATTCTTAAGAATTTATTCACTTTTTAGAAATATAAAAATGTATTGAAAATTGAATAACAAAAATTTATAGTTTACTAAAAGTTATATACACTTTTTGTTAATTCTATAATTAAAATATGCTAAAAATATTAGTTTCTTTAAATACTTGAAAATTATGTACCTTAATATTTTTAAATTACTTTTCTCATATTTATTTGAAACTTTTTCAGTTTTCTAAAATTAATTAGCAGTATTTTTAACACACACACACACACATATATATATATATACATATATATATATATATACATATCTATATACATATATATATATATATATATATATATATATATACTAATTTATCTTAATAATCATAGATTGATAGTTTAATTGTTATATAGATACTTGTAATAATTATAGCTTATTTAAGACTCAGTTAATTTTTGGTTTATAAGACTTTTTTTAAATAATAACACTTGAATTGATGTTTCCGTTATAATATTATTTTGAGTGTTTTACCAACTGCATGGCGACTTCATAGTAAATCAAAGAATAAGAAAAAGGTATCAAAAGAAATGAATAAACTTTTCTAGAAAAGTTTTAAAGAAATGAACATTTCAATTTATATTATGTTTTATGAACTATAAATATACTGCATGTATTAATTAACCTTACTGTATATCTTCTAAGACTTTAAATTTACATTATATATTTATTTGATAATGTAGCAGTATTTATAAAAAAGAAAAGTTGTTCAAAATTATTTCTTTTTCGTAAATTTAATTGATATTTTGAAAATGTGCTACGAGGAAGTGCTGTTGAAAGTAAAACGTTTTAATATCTCTATTTTATAATAATTTTTAAAAGTACCATTCCGGTATCCTATTACTTTTTATACATAAATTTACTATATTTTATTTCTTTATTAGTTGAATTTTGCAGTTTATTCAGTGCCGTTGAAAACAACAGGTTTCTTGTAAATATATTGTGTCTTGTATAGCAGATTTAATTTAATTTCTCCTATAAATATAACTAAAAAGAATTTTGTCGGTATTTTCACATTATTTAAGTATTTGTTTCTTTTTCTACTTTATATTAGTTTTACACCTACATTCTTTACTAAATTTCTAGCTTCTTTTAAAATGTCAACTCGGATACATATTTTCCCTGGCGCTATTTCAAATTTCTGTTCTTTATTGTGTGTTTTACCTCTTATAGAAGTATAATATTTCATTACCTTTATATATATATATATATATATATATATATATATATATATATTTATATATATATATATATATATATATATATATCCTATTAGTAAAATAATCATTCCCAGATATACATATATATATATTCATCATGTTTACTTTCATGGAATATTATGTATTTTTAACGAGTTTATTTAAAAAAAATAGGTTAAAAATTTTCTATATATTCATTCCTTCATTTAGTAGTTAAATTGAAATAAATGGTAAACCACTTGTTAATATTTCAATACAATTATTTAACCCTTTGAAGTAGGGTGTGGATCTAGAAATCCATTGATGTTTTCCAAAAAAAAACAATGGCCTCAGAGCGCTATCTATTGAATGATATATTTAAAGGTCATTAATCTTTTTCTAGTGAGACTAAATTTATCTCTTTCTTTCATTATAAAAAAGTTACAGTCGTTCAAAAATCAGAAAATTCGCGGTTTTTTCATTTAAAAACCTATAAAAGTTTTCATCTTAAGAATTGGGCGGAATAATATTTTTTTCAAGAGTTTATCATTGGAAGAAGGTGTATAAAAAATTTCGAGACTCTACGTCAGGGTACAAGATGTGACCGATGTGAAACCGTTTCGTGCACACTAGATTGTTTCAAATTTTTTTACACACAACAGTAATGTTATTTCTGCAAATTTTCAATTGTAATCAATTATTCCATTTCCAGTTATATGTGTCCAATCAAAAGATATATGTTTCCCTAAATATTATCAATGATTTTCAACGATGTATCAAACAGATGTGAAATTTCTAATGGCTTATCTGAATTAAAATATTTTGTCTTGTAACGGACAAATTTGCAATTTTTTTTGTTTATGATAAAAAAATGTCCCATTAATAGAAAAATATTTGTTAAAAAATTTATCACACTCTCCTCTTACCTAGCTCTAAACAGTTAAAAAACTATATAGGTATATATATATATATATATATATAAATTTATACAAGTGTATATTGAAATTGAGATATTTTACAAAATAAATAAGAACATATTTCAACATTATCTTAGATATTATAACATATTAATAATGTTTAATTTAAGAAATAATTTTTATTAATGATTAGTTTTATTTTGAATTATTCATGTTAAACTTATAAATAACTCTAAAAACTCTTTTAAAAGTATTGCTAAAAAGTATTTTATTAGTTACGTGGAATCCAATATATATATATATATATATATATATATATATATATATATATATATATATATATATATATATATATGTAAATAAATTAGGTGTAAAAAGTAATGCTGTGCCTTCAAATTCAACATTACTTTGTTTTAAATAAAAATATTTTCCGATAATTTTAGGATTTTAAGGTTCCAACTTTAACATTACTATATATTGTGACCAAACAGTTAACATAACCTCACAAAACAGTACTGAATATAATGGTATCAGAAAAGTAGTGTATTAAACATTGCACACTTTTCATATTATAGTTGAAAAAAATGCTGACAAATCTCCTGTAATGCATTGTTCAGCTTTGGGAGAAGTTGTGTTAGAGAATTAAAAATGCAAAAAATGCCAAATGGGTGGAATAAGTCCAAAAATGCATTACGACTTCATCGACTCAATACCACTATCTTTTTTACAACAAGGGACTTGTCAGTTATCCGACAGATAAAGAAAGGTTATAAAAAATAATGGGGGATATTTTGAGGATTGAAATATATACCATTTTCCGCAAATATTCATTTTCTATATAAAATGTATTGAATTAATTTCTATACATAAAACTCGTAAATAATTAGTGATTCATTATTTTCATCAAACAGTAATTAATTGTATGATTTTTCCATTAGTTTAAACGTGTTCCTCTAGATTTCTTATTAATGAATTCCGAAATGATTTATTCGTGTATTTTGCAATAATGTAATGCAATATATGAGTAAGGGCATTAGTGCCATTAAGTATTCATAATATTTAAATTTTGCAAGCAGTAATTATAGGATTTTGAAAACTCAACTTGAAAATTATTATTCTCGATACATACCTAAAATGATTTATATGTTAATCTAGTCTTACACAAAGAATTCAAACAAATTGTTTAACTTCTCATAAATTGAGAAATTTGTTTCTTTTACATTCACTGTCAAAAACAAATATTTGGAATTTTTTTCTAATTTTTTGTATATGCTTAATAATGTGTCGATGATTATGAAAGTGGTCTAAGTCATATATTTTTCGTTTCGAGATATTTAAACGTTAGAGTTTGAATAAAGTAAAAAATATTTTTATACTAAATAAAAAAATATTTCTGAAAATACTTACTTTTATAAAGTAAAAATATTTTATGATTGTGAAATTTTGTGTGCAGATTATAAGGAAAAGTGATTTTCAAGCATTAAATGACTTAGACCATTTTCAAAATTAACAGAATGACTTCAAAGTAACTTGTAACAATAAACAATAATCAATTTTATTGGAAATAAACGGTTAAAAACAAAATTAATCATTTACATTTTATAATTTGTTTTTATGAGAAAAATATATGTTTTTTAATACTTCATATCACAGAGACTATTTTCAAAGTTATTCAAACATCTTAAAATTATTTATAACAAAAATATTTCAGTTTTATTCAAAAAAAGAAGTTATGAACAATAGTATTCACTTACATTTTGTAATTATTATCATGTTAACTTAATTTAGGATAATACTATAGATTTCTTCTTATTCTTCAATAACGGTATCCTTTTTGTGATGTTTTGAGTGTACAAAAATATTCATGGAAAATTGTCGGAATGTACAGTAACAGATCCATTATATCCTTATATTTTTCCTTTATAAGTGATCGGATATTCGCATAAAGTGGAAATAATTGAATTTTTTGGTATATTTTCGGCTTTCCTATTTTGAGTGAAAGATCTAAAATCTGAAAGTCTTCTATCATCTAAATATGTTTCATAAATATCTGATAAAGGGTATCTTTTAGAAATCTGATCCATTTTATTTTCAACCAACAAACAGATTCTACCTTAATATTTTTCGTTCTCTTTGTAATTTATTTCTCTAGAGATTTTGTTTTCCAATAGCAATATAATTGTTCGTTTGAGAGCTTTAAGCAAAGAAGTTGACCTAACTTAAGGGTTATTTACCTTGAAAATATTTAATTTTATACAAAAATCAGATAGGTACATGCATTTTTCCAGAAAAATAAAGTATACCGAAAAGTAAGTGTCTTAGTCCACTATCAAAATAAACAAAAACAGAATTATGTTTACCGACCAACTTTGTAATGTCATTAAACGGTAAATTTTTAATTTTTTTTCTAACTTCTTCTAGATTATTAAAATATAAATAATTTTAATACAAAATAAATCATAAAATCATTTTTTTCAATTTTTTGACTTAGTCAACTGTCAAAATTACCGGCACAAATGTATATATACATATATATAATGTATATATATATATATATTTATATATATTATTGCTATTGGTATTATTTAAGGTAATATTTTTACTTAATAACTATATATTTTTAGTTTATAACAGCTAAAATATTCATTAATTTAGAATATCGAATAAATATATGCCGCTATAAATCTATTTCGTACGAATATCATCACGCTGTCGGCAATAAGTCACGTGTGAAAACGCGAACCGATAAAATGTAATTATTAATTAGATGCTACAGCAACAGATTTCGTTGTACATTTCACTAGATTAATCAAAACTGAACTGCCATGTATTAAACAATTTGTATTGAATAGTGATAGGTAATCTTGTTTTGTTCAGATGTTGCTAAATTATAGAAAATTATTTTACATGTGATTCTACTATAAGAAAATAAATGAATAGTTGAAAAAAATAATCATTTCACCGTTTTTTTTTGTGATTTTTTATCAGTTAATATTAAAATACTTTAGAAACTTACTTAAGTAATGTGTTCAACTAAATATTAAAAAAAATATCTGATTACAGACGAAAAATATTTTTTTTTGGACCGTAAAATGTATAAATATTTGTAGTGAGATTTTTGACGAGAACTTTTTTATTGCGGTTTATTCAATTTTTCAAAAATATGCAAAAAATTATATTTACGATTTCATCCACGTGTCATACGTATGGTCTCACGCGTGTCACTGTAGACTTGAGTTCTATTGTTCGGCATTCCAGATGTGAAGCAAATATTCTATAATTATCACGTAAAAAAACATGCATGATACATAAAAATAACGTATCTATATTAAAAACAATCTTATAAATTAACTTTTTTGTACTTTTTGTAGTACAAAGAAAAACATTTTTTTTTTATTAAATATAAGAAAATATGTTATTGTGCACCTTAAAATAACATTATTATCTTAGCTTATATTTACCGCTTAAATGATTTGCATATATCAAATTATAGGTTGATAAAAAATAATTTCGGTGTATGACCTTTAAATTCACATAAATTTTTCCCTTTTTTGATTTTCTTAACTGTATTAATTGGTCCAGAACTGTTGGAGACTAACGCTTAACTTCTCTCGAATTGTTGTGTGTGGTTTTGATTCAACTAACGCGTTCAGTTGCCGTTATGAACTGAAGAAGGATCCCCGCGACCTTCTTCATCTTTAAGTCTCTCTATCCCAACACGAACTTTTTAGAACAACCATTGCACTGTACACTCCTTTACAGTACCCACACCAAAACAGGACTAGTTTCTGTGATTTTATCACCGGTTCTGTAATCAAACAAAAATTTTGCTCTTATTTGGTGATTTTCCATCTATAATTCAATAGCCCAATTTAAAGAAAAATTAACAATAAAACTAAAATTGATGTTACAAAAATACAGACAGAAAAGTACACTTTAAAATAATATTAACATGAACACGCTAAAATGACACTTTCATTGAAAAAAATTAAGTTTAGTGTTCAGAAAACAAGAACTTCAATTATATTCCTACCGGCCTAATACAAATTAATATTTAAAGAAATGAATTTTACTCATTTTTCGATTCGAATATTTGTGGCGTGTATTTGCAGTTAACTTCAAATATTTCTACATAATGTTTAATATTGTAATTATACTATTTTGAAAATGTTTAGATAATACGAGTAAAATTATATTCGATAAGTATACAATGCCCTGTTTCTGATACGACTGTTACCGTATGTTTCCCAGTTCTGTACCAACTACCCAGCAGGTTATTGACTGATGCATTTCTGAAAACGCAGTTAGTGATATCACAGTAGTTAACATGAAGATATAGTGAACAACTTTTTCGATAGAAGTTAACAACTCGTTAAATGTGTTTATCACTTTTTTCTTATCAATGTCGTTCTGTACTCTTTGTACTGTATTTTTGAGTATATTCTTGGAATAAAAACCACATTAACGAATATAATATCAAGACACGAGTAATGAATGGAAATTATTAAGTGTAGAAATTAATTCGGTGCCTTTTCTTATGGGAAAATAGAATTAATTTCAATCCTCAAAATACCCTCCATTATTTTGTATAAATTTGCTCCATTTGTTACGAAACTGATGAATCCTTTGTCGAAAAATGATACTGGATTTGGATCGATGAAGTCGCAATTAATTTTCGAATCTTTTCCACTTTTTTTTATTATTTTTGCATGTTTTATGCGATAAAATATCTTCCTCAAAATTGAATGACCATTCTGTGGTTTCGACACCATTTCTTTCAACAGGAAAGCGAAAAATATGCAATACCTAATATATTGAATTTTGGACACTATCGTGTTCACTATTGTTTTGTGGGATTATTCCAACTTCTTGGTCGAGATATATAATGTTTTTAAATGTTAAGATCTGATTTTCAAAATTCTCAAAACGAGAAAATATTTTAATTTGAAACAGAATTATGAGTGATTCAATGGAAAGGCACCGAATTAATTTTTAAACCTAATAATGTATATGGAATTATCTCTACTTTCTTTGATTTTGTGATATATAAATAATTCTTTTTCTTCAGTGTCTTTATTATCATTGTTATCGTCATCAGATGAAGATATTTTTAAATGTTTCTATGATCACGTATACTTTGCGAAAGAAATAATGACTTTTATTCTTTTTAGATTTAAAGAAAAACACCAAATTTTAAAGTATTAAAAAATATTTATATAATATTTAATATTTTGATTTAAATATTTCGTCTTTTTACAGAACACTTACTTTTTAATATTATTTTTAATTAACTTTTATTATTTATTTTATAATAACAAAATAATAATAAAAAAAATAATTATTAGAAGACAAAACACAAACCTTAATTTTTCTATTTCGTTTTATTGGATATTCGTATTGGATATTCAACCGTTACTAATAATTTTTTAAAAAAAAAAACAATAGTTTAATTACACACGAATGAATATTTCTCTACTTCTGCAAAATAGCCCATTCTGTAATAGTAATAAGCGTGTGTTTCACGGTTGCACATATGCCATCATAATGTTTATCCATATCTATAATACAAAAAGGTTCAGCAAATGCTAAAGTACTTTTCTTTGAAAATGTCCTATATGATTTTAAAATAAAATATTAAATTTTTCTTTTGCAAAAATAGATGTTTGTTTGATTGATTTTCTTGTTAAATAAGGTTCAATCAAACTTAAAAATAGGCAATGTTTGTTTGTTTTAATCATTTTTAAAGACCTCTTGGTTGGTATTTCTTGGTTGTTATTGAAATTATACATGATAAAAATGCAAACTGTTAATTTTATTTCTTTACTGACTTTGAATAATACTTATAATATTTAAATCAGATAACATATTTAAACCAACACTTAATTTAATGCAAACTTTTTGCGAAATTTAAATCTAATTTAATATATATATATGTATACATGTATATATATGTACATACACACACACACACACACATATATATATATATATATATATAAGCAGTTTTTTTAAAGTTGTATAAGTACAATTTTGAACAAAATGAGTTTAGTTTCAGCTAAACATGGATGTCTTCTTTTCTTATTTATAATAACGCAGTCAACACAGTACAATATCCTCATGAATTCGTCGAAAGAAGTTTAACTTTTAAATGTTACTGCATAAATGGTTTTTTAACGTAGAATAAGTCCATTTATAATAATTCAATATGTATGTTTTTAACGAAGGCCTTCATAATTTTCATGACAACAAAATTTATATGTATACGTGAGAGGAAGTTGTAGCATCTAGAGGTTCGGAAGAAGTAGCATCTTGTTGCTTAAGTGTAGTTAGAATGTTACAACTTAAGACCATATTATAGCTTCAGTGACATATGTACCCGATAAAACAGAAATATAAAACTTTCATTTATGTGATTAGGAATTGTTCAATTCGCTGACAATAACATAAATGTTATTGATTATACTTTTTTTGCTGCTGGGTCATTTATTTCCTCCAAACGACAGAGATTTTAGAGTTGTGGAATTGGCACTAAGAAAAAAGGCTAATAAAAAATAAGTATAACGATATTATTAGTTTACTGCTTTACATACCTCCTGTTCACCACGAATATTCTAAAACGCTAAGTACAGAGTACAAATAAAAAATTAAATGTTAATAAGATTATTATTAGTTATTTTAACTAAATAGTTTAACTTTTTATAGTTGTTTTATTATACATTCTTTTATAATATCCTGGAAAAAAATTCTTAATAATTTTAATTTCACGTTTACTTATATGTCTTCATTTTATTTGTCATTATTTATATTAAAAACTTCATTACAGAAAAGAATATTTCAATTAAAATATAATTTTGAAATTAGTATTATTCATGTTTCTCAAATTTATTATTATTGAAAGTGGTATAAGTACATTTGTAGCTAAAAAAACCTTGCTTTTCTTTAATATTATTAATTACAGTAACATAATAAAATTAAACATGTTTATAATCTATGAAACATTATACGAATTTATTAACGTGAACTATATTTTTTAGTTAGTTCAAACGTAACCTGTGAAATATCTCTATATAAGAATAAATGAACTTATATGACTTTCAAAAAAAATGGTTTATATATATATATATATATATATTATTTTTAAATAAAAATTAAGAAACATTTGTGAAAATATAAAAGTTTTATAATTTGAATATTCTCTGAAAAAAACATATAAAAAAATATTTTATACATTTAATAGAAATTGTTATTTTTTCTATGCTACTCTTTCACGAATATGTTGTTGTTCGTCACGTTATGTTAACAGAAACTTTCATTATCTTATACAAAATTAAATATTAGATTCTGATGTGGCCCATTCCAATCATACGGAAATAATCGTCTGCCTGTAGCTGTTATTTTCAAAACAGATATAATGAGATTTTTCAACTAAAATCTTTTTTCTATAACTTTTTATATAGCCCTTAGTGCTTTTAGAAAAAACTAAAGAATATTTAAATTTTGATGGAATAAAAGTTGATGTGGTAAAATTTGATGATATTTGGATATTTTTTAATATTTTTTATTGTTTATAACTGCTAATATTTTTTATTTCCTGATAATTTCTTAGGATATTTTTTATATCAGTAATTATTTATCTTAAAGTTCGGGACAATTTTTATTTTTTTTTATAGCTGAAGTAACAATAAAATATTTTATTTGGACAGTAGTATTATTTTTCTTCAATCTAATTGTTCTAACGAAATTCCATCTTTAATTTGTTTCGACTTAATTTCGTGTGATTTAATTGCACTAGAAAAGTTATTAAAGGAAATGAAAACTAGCTACTGAGTCATAGAATAAACTGAATAATAAATTACAATATCTAACTGACAAAACTAACGAAACGTTAACTTAAAAAAAAACATTACACTTATAAATAAAGTAAAATAAAATCATATAGTCGTAAACCGGAATACTTAGTAATATTTTAAATATTTTATTACCGTGAATGTTGAGTTTTTAGTACAACATTTTCAACTGGTCATCAGATAAAAATAGTACATTGAAAGGTGTTAAATGTGAAAGCCTCGTAATATGTTTGTGTGCAAAGAGCGAAAGATACTTGCCGCGCAATAAAATTTAATCACGTAACTACGAGAAGTTTTTGATGGCAACATAACGCGAGCACTTCAGCGAACAACTGGTGTCAAACAATCTTGTTTACAGGAAATGCTTCTGATCTAACCGATACGGCAGTTCAACGAGAGCGTTGTTGAAATGAACGATCAGAGAAAAATGCTCTTTATTCATTTTTGGAATTTACACAACAATTTATGACATTACAAATAAAACGTTCCAAAAATAAAATGACAACAGTAAAGAAAATTTTAAGAGACACATCGCAAAAATAAAATAAGAGAGTATTTAATTTTAGGAAAATATTTTCAGTAAATACATACATATATATATATATATATTTATGTATACAGTAGATATACAATGTTTTTATAAGTCCAATAAAATTTTATTAATGCTATTTTAGAAAATATCTTCATGCTATGTAAAAAGTGACGTTTCTTTGAAGTTAGTACTGAAATATTCGATTTAATAGTGAATAATTTTATTTTTAAGTTTGATTATACATTTCGCTCTTTCTGTACTTTGTTTTCAGATAAAAAACTGGAATAACCTGTTTGCATAAATATGTTGTACAAAAGGATTCAATTGGTTGTGTTTAGAATTTTAAATAAAATCCTTACGTTTAAATGTGTATAGTTTGTTATATTCATCTTCATAATAATCGAGTTTAACTATATTTTAAAAATTAACTATTAGATATTTTAATGATACTTAAATTTGTACTTGTATTTAAATTTTTACCTTTTTATCAATATAAAATTTGAAAATCTTCTTAATTATTATGTGAAATCTGGTTAAAAGTCCTTTAGTATATTATATTATAAATTAAATATACTTTATTAAGATATTAAAATAAATAATTATTAAGTATTCCGTTAAAAATATTACCTATCAATTGATTTAAGAAATTTGATATTATTTAAAGATGTTTACTCAACAGAAGTGATAAATATTTTTATTAATAATGTTAAGAGAAGACTAAATCTTTAATTTTTTTTGGTCATTTTATAATTAAATTCAATTAATTGAAATATTTTTAATAATTTCAATAAATAACTGTAGTTTAGAAGCAATTTTAAGTTTCTATTTCTTTTTAATAAAAGTATAATAACGTATATAAAATATATTCAATATTAGTCAAAAAAACTGTTCTGTAATATCATGTCTTATATTTCATTCTTTATACACAAAATATTACTGTCATACTGTAAAAATCTATGAAAAAGCAACGTAGAAACCCATCTTTAAAAATGAGAAAGGACAAGGCAAAGTATAACGTCCTGTATTATATAGGTACCGTAAAGACACAATGGTTTCGTTAACAATAGAACGAAAAAGAATATAGAATTATTAAGTACACAACAATAAACTTCCTTTATCTTATATCTTGAAGCTTCATAGAGATGTAATCAAAAAGGATTAACTTTACATTCATCAATAATAACCATCTTTGATTATCAAAATACGAATGTGGAATTAAACAAATATATTAATAATACATATAAAATTTCACCACGGTTTGAATATCATTTATTTTAAAATTATTATGTACATAAAAATAAATCTTGACGATTATTATGTAATATATAAAATTTAATTAATTTTAAATTACATAAAATCAATACCAATATATCTAGTATTTTTATCAGTTTTATTGTTGTGTTTTAATTTTTAGTAATATAATTTTTGAATTTAAATATAGAAAAAATGAGTTTAGTATTTGTGTAATAAAAAAATAAATTATAAACATCTCTAATATGCTGCTTCATTTGAAAATAGCACCTTATTATTAAATTGAATATTAAGTTTTATTCTGTGGGAAATGCATTTGATCAGTGTATTTTATTTTTCTTTATATATGACAGTAAAATGTAAATATTGAATGATAACATAATTCAGAAACTGTAGACGAAGAAAGAGCATGTCAAAATGATTTAATATATTATTTATTGAATTTCTTTTTGTTACAATAAGTATAGTAATATCAACGCGGTATCTTTTTCATTTATAAATAATAAAGAAATTATGCGCCAGATATTGTTTATTAAAACAATAATGTTATGCTCATAATAAAAATAATAATATAAAAATAAATAAAGAACTAGAAAATATACTAGTTCAAAACTGGTTCTAACATATAAACAAAAACTCAGTCTAAATGTTTTGTAGTCAGTATAAACATTGAGATTTTGTATGTAACAATATGAGTAGTTCTGGCAGTGGGGATAAATTTATTTTTCTTATATTTCTTTACTCTCCCCTTAAATTAAAAAAATATTTGTAGATCAAAAAGGTTCTAAATTGATTATTTATTATTTTTAATTGTTGCCTACAAATTTAATAATTTGCATTGCCTAAGTTTAAACTATTATGATTTTAATAATTTTACAACAAATTAGTTGAATAAATTATTTATTTGGAAATTATTAGAAAAATTTTGTGAAGTTGTTCACAGAATTACTCATCTATTTTATGTTTCTATTTTACATCAAATATTAAAGATATATTAATAAACAAATATAACAGATAATATTAATAGATGTGTATATTTTGTAATAAATTAGTGTAGTAATGCTATATTTCTCTTATAAAAAACACGTATTCTCAAAAGTATGAGAAATTAATTTTATATTAAATGTTGGTTAAAAAAATATTCACTCTTGTAACGTATGTTAGGAGTTTTAATAGTGAAGTCCCTTAAAGAAAATATGAAGAGTTTTGAAAACGATCTAAATAAGAGTCTTTATTTTTGAAAAGAAAACTTCTTTAGTCGCGGTAGCATAAATTTACTCGGGTAAGATGAACAGTGAAACGCTTCCCCCAGGAAGAAACCCAGGCAGAGGGAGGAGGAAATGTTCCTACTTTCTCTACCTTCTACACGTCACGCGCTTGCGCAGTGGATACATTAAAAAAAATTAACGGTTTTGAATATTTCAAAAATGATGAAAAGATGTTTTACTTTCAGGTCGTGAGAGTTCCACGCACCATTTTTTGTATTTGAATAAAGTTTCTTGATTAATAAAAGAATATTTGTTTAGCCATGAAATTTAATTTGTATTTTTTGTACTTCCGCCAATAATATAGGATAATGTAAATCTAAGTACAAAAAGTAAATCTATAAAGAATTAAATAAGGAAAAAATAACAGTTAAGTACATAAAAGTGTGAATGGTACGGTAATTGTGAAAATTTTGTGTGTGTAATTTTATAAAATATTGCTATAACAATAGATCAATCTATTCATTTAAATATATTAAAACAAAATTTAAAAGGAAGTGATACAAATCTATGTTTGTTGAGTTATATTAATATTATACTTCAGCAAGATCAAAATAAAAAGTATAGACCTAACAGTAATATAAAATAAAATTATAACCTCTATATAACTCGAATTGAAAACACGGCCCCGATGTCTCAATTTCAATATCACAAAGAATATAAGGGAATGCTTAAATTGAAAAAAATCGAATCTGTTATATTTTAAGCTAAAATAATTCATAAATTAAAGTTTCTGAAGAATCGGTCAAGAAAACAGTTACATAGCTGACATAGAAAAATCTATGCAAAGAAGACTCAAAGGTTTTGTTAACACTAATGAACATTCAACTAAATATTTATTTATGTATTTTGTTGCTAGAAAATTTTTCCTTAAATATTTTTCTAAATAATAGGTTTCGATAAAGCAGTTTATCCATAAGTATCTTAGACTACAGTAAGTTGCATTATTCATACACCATTTCAATTTTTTGTTTAATTACACTTCCATAATTCATATACTTCCATAATGGTTGAGCAATGGTTCAAAATTTTCCACATAAAAAAATGTTAGTGTTATTATTTGTTGGAATAGAATAACTTCGTTACCAGTTGTATTACTTTCTGAATAAAAAGATTTTTATACTGTTATTTAGTGGCACAATATATATATATATATATATATATATACAAGGAGGCTTGCTCTCCTGCTCACGGCGATTACCAACACCCGGGCTCGTTGCGTTAGGCCAATTATAAGCATGTCATGTAACCGAATGAAACAATAAACATATTTTTTTAAAATCATTTATGTCTATATAATTATTTTCGCAGATATATTGCAACTTGTTGTTCTTTCTCTCTTTCTCTCTCTCTCTCTCTATATATATATATATATATACACGCTAAGGTCTCGATTTGTATTAATTGATACCAAAGAACGCCGACGCAAATCAAAACGCCACAAATTGAAATAATCTATTACATAGTATTTCTATAGGACTTCTTTTAATTCACTTCATCTAAATAAATAATACATAATATGAATATTGAAGATTAAACCAAATTAAAATGCACAATGATTAAAATTTTTTAAAAAATAATGTTTTATTCATTGAAATGAATAAAATTAGTCAAACAAAAGTATAATGTAATTTATTTTAAACATTAAATGAATATGATAAATATTTTTATTTTGAATTGGTAGATGAATCAGGGTCCATTACTGTCCAGTGGGCTTGGTTAAAAGTTTATCTAAAGTTTGTTGAATTCTCGTGGCATTTTTTTCTGGATACATTTGTTTGTGGCAATTTATGATATCATCCGCAGTTCTTTCCACTCTTGAACTTCTTGTTCATCAGCTAAAAAAGTATCCATTACATCTGATATTAATTGCATTGCTTTCGCGATACGACTAATGGTTAATTTTCTTTCTTCTGACATTACATCATCTGTATCAGTTTCATCCATCACATGTTTTCACACGTCTTCGTTATTGAGTTGTTCGACCTGGAATTCAATAACCTCGTTAATATTGTTCTCTTCCATACCTACAAAATTTGCTTCTTTGTTCGCTTCGGTAAGTTCTCTACGAACACTGCACTGCAATCTACATCCGAATTATTGGATACGCATTCAAACCATATTTTGTACGCAACTCCATTCATATATGACGGTTTTACTTCCATGATTGGCGGATGTTTTTGATGGCCATCATGATATTGTATATATATATATATATATATATATATATATATATATATATATATATATATATATATATATATATATATAATTTCTGTATAAACTTTTTTTCTCCACATGTGGTGAGCAACTAACTTAACGGTAAAACTTTTACATTTGTATATTTTATATACAATGGCTATTATTTAGGTCTTACCAACATTAGCGAACTGATTTATCTAACATAACAAAGACGAAAATACAAATTAAATGAAGAATTAATAAAAAAAAATGAAAAACAGAAATGAATTACCGAAAAAAATAAATTTCCATAACGATGCAACTTACGACGCAAATCAAGGTTTTGTTGTATATGTTAGTATGTTTATATAATCATTATCGTAGAGAGATTGCAACATGCTATTTTATATATGAGATAAACATATTTGGGTAGAATAGAAACCTCGACGTCATAAATAAATAAGTCGACATCATCAAATTTTTTGAGGATAATTTTGATTTTATATATATATATATATATATATATAACCAAGAAATAATAACTATATCAAGAAACTACTTACTGAAAATCTAGTTGCTCATTTTTTTTCATAAATGATTATTAATACTCCTTAAATACGTATTGCTCATAAAATAAATTTAAAGTAAGTTTATTTCGTAAATTACTAGTATTTACTAATCAATATTTGAAGTTACTAAATTTTTTATAGTAAAAATGATATCGTTTCGTGCCTGAAAGTAATTTTTTTCAACCCATTCATTTGGATAATAAGATCATTCGTTGAATTATTATCTAGAGGAAAGTTGACCTAGAAAAAGCATGTATATGTATGTTAAAGTAAAAATATATTATAGTTTTATATAACAATGTAACGAAAAGAGCAATATTATATATATATATATATATATATATATATATATATATAGTATTTATATGTATGTATATATATCATATATATTATTGTGTATAGAATATAGAAATTTGATTAAATTTATTTTATTTCAAATATTATATACTAAACAAAAATTTCCTTTTATCTACTTTATTTTCTATTAATTTATTTTTATCTACTTTATTTTCTTATAATTAATTACCACTAACATAAAATTCTGTTTTTTTACTATTCAATTAAAGATTTGAAATTACTCCCATTACTAATTATTTATCCTTTATTACAATATTTAATTTTGTTAGAAATTTAATATTGTAAAACCATTATAACGTCTAGTTATGATGATGAAAAAGATAAAATATGTGTTACAATATTTGTAAAGCATTTTTTTTATCAATGAACACAAAATAATCAACAGCTTTGTTTTTTACAAATTTTGAATTCAACCGTTATTAAAAATGTATGAATGTTAAAAATTTAACTCATGTACATGAATTTAACGTATTTTTTTACTGCATAATTGTTGACAAAGAAAAAAATTTTTAATTAAAATACATATGTTTGAAAAGTTGCAAACGAATTAAATTTTGATAAAAATGCAAAAATGATAAATTATTTATTTTTAGATTTTTAGTTAAATAATACAATTATATTAAATGTATAAATAATTTTCTAAATATCGGTATATTATATAATTAGGCATTAAGTACTACTGTGTTATTAAAATTTAATACACATTACTGTTAGTTACTGTGTTGAATATAAGTTTAATAATCTACAGGAAAATGAAAATATCTATTTGCGAACACTTCTACAATGTATGTAAGTAATAATAAGTGATACAGTAAATTTTGTTCAATTTTATACAAAATAATCATAAGAGAGATAAAGAATATAGGAGTAAATAATGTCGAAAGAGATAAATGTATTTCACTATACTCTAGATACTTCTATACTTGAGATATTTCAAATTTTTTCTACATATATCTTAGACTGGTTATTGGTTAAGTCAAACTGTGTTATATAATACAAAACGAATCGAGACATTATACTTGTTTCTTATTATTTTGTATAATACACTTTATATAATCGTATTAGATATAATTATATCGAATAAAAATATTCTTTCATATCTAGTGACGACTAGTTTTATATTGAATTCCGAATTTAATTGATCAGTGTAAATATGAAATATATTAATTATCTTTTTTGTTGTGGATTCAGAAATAAAAATTGATGAATTATTAAATTAAATTTCAAATTTTCCACCGAATCGCGAATATTTAATTTCAACAATATGTTTTGTCGGTTTTTGTATTCATATTTAACTGAAAATAGTTTATTATTAACCACAATGTGAATATGTGTTTCATATTGACTGTTTTTGATGTTCATAATGGTGAAATTATTGAAATGAAGCGGTAATAAGGTGTGGTTTTATGATTACAAATATTAACATTTTTTATATATAAAAATTAAATTGTGTATTATGTGTTTTAAAATGACAAATATTTTATAAAAATAATATCTTTTGTTGTTTCAAAAAGAGTAATATTAAAATACACTCAAGTTAATTCTCATAGCGTGTACATTTAGTAGTAATCAATCTTATATATGAACACAGGCCACCAAGTTTAGTTCAGAGAGTCGGCAGGCCGCAGACACAAAAAGTCATCCAAAAAAAAATTTAGCAAGCGAAAATATATTTGAAAATAACTTATTTAAATTTTATATTTTTTTTTCAATGAAATTATAAAAAAAATAAATTAAATTAAGAAAAATTTTTGGTATTATTGCTAAATTTTACAACAAAATTTTGAATTAGAGAAATTAAATAATATTTTTTTACTAGAAACTTGACATCAATGGGCAAAAACTATTTTATTAATAGCAGCTGTTTTATGTGATTATTATATTTTTATTATAGATGTTAAATATTAATTTGTCAATTATTACCTATGTGAAGTCTTATTAATATTTAACCCTTTGTGGTCGAATATCGTCACACAAGCGGCATTACACTTCTACTTATGAGGTCAAATGTCGACGCTTGAGCTGTAAAAAATAATTTCGTTATCTGTACCATACAAAAACTAAGACATATTTTTATTCTCAAATAATTATTGTTATTCTCCAATAAAATCTAAAATTCCATTAAACATAATATTTTTTCACTTAACATCTTATGTTTAACTCTTCTGCACATAATATCACTTTATACAAAAATTATATTCGACCCAGGGAGAAATGCAGTTGAAAAAGTTCTCGTCCACAAAGCGTTAAAAAGGAAAATAATTGTTCACATAGGTATGTACAACCAAACATTGCCAAGATTCTTGCTGCAAACATACGCATTTTAATAAAATGTTCTGCCAAGTACAAATAAAAATCTGGAACACTAACTTCATTAAACTTTTAGCACCGTGTTGCACTGAATTTTAATCTATTACATTTGGATGTTACTTATTATTATTATTTTAAAATTTTAATTATTTTATTATTTTAATAAAATTAACTTCAAGGTTTGGGTCGTGAGCCGCATTCTAGAGCCTTGAGACGTGAAAAAAATTACAATAAATTTTAATGCTACTTCCTATTATTTTAATGCTAAATTTCTAAGTAGTGTGCGATCTGTAACGAAATATTCAGTTAATGAGTAGTGACTAAGAGTTTTGTATACGAGTTCATAACTCTTGATTGTTTTGAAATATTGGGATAGAAGAAAAAAAATAAAGCTGGAAATATATATTTTTTTAAAAATGTATTATTAAATATTTATCGCCTTCCAATATATTCTGCTAACGTGTTACAATCTTTTTCATTCTGTCATGAAGAAATTCTGTATTTGTTCTTTTGGTTAATTCTTCACAGCAGCCTTATCTACTTGGTCAAAGACGAAATGATTTCTTTTAATATTAAATTTCAGTGATGCGAATAAGTGGATGTTATATTAATATTATCTGGGTTGAAAGATGTGTAAGAGAACATAGTTTGTTCCACTTCAAGGATTCCTGAATAGTTTGTTCCACTTGAAGGTGTCCTTTGTAAATTTTTTTTGAATTGTACGATTTAGTGTATGATTAAAAAATATTTTTTTGCACAAAGAGTTACACGATATATATATTAGGTTGGTAGGAAAATAATTGCCGTTTACGACCTTGAAATTCATATACATTTTTCTCTTTTTTGATTTTCCCAACTATTTTAAGTGGTCCAGACCTATTAGGCGACCATCGGCTAACTTTTGTATCAGCTTTCGAATTGTTGTACATAGTTCTGATTCAACTAACGCCTTCAGTTGGTCGTTACGAACTGAAGAAGGATTCATGGAACCTTCTTCATCTTCAAGACTCTCGTCTCCAGGACGAAATTTCTGGAACCACCATTTCACTGTACGTTCCTTAATAGTACCACATCAAAAGCATTGTTTAGGTTACAAGCAGTGTCTATTGTTTTACCACCCATTTTGAACTCATACAAAATTCCTCTTATTTACTTCTTTTTCATCTTTAATTCAATAATCTAATTCGAAGCAAAATTAATAATAAAACAAAAGTCGGTACCAAAGTACAAACTGAAAAATTTATTTTAAAATGTGTGACTGAAAATATTTAATAATATATATATATATATATATATATATATATATATATATATATATATGTACACTATATATACATATACACCATATATACATATATATAATTTAATATTAAGACAGTATCTATTGTATTGTATCGTGCTTGGTTCAAGTGTTACTAGGGTTCAACACCCATATATCTCTAGATGCAACACTCATTTTTATTCATAAATTATTTTATATTTAAAAAAAATGAAAAGAAAAATCATACTCTAATGTAGAATCTTTAAAAATATTTAAAAATTCTTTAAAGATTAGCATTTAATGAGAAACTATTAAATATTTAAAAATTTAATGAAAAAATTCAAAAAAAAATAATTGCAGTTCTAGGTATAACAAAGATAAAAATAAAATAAAAAGCTATAATATTATAAATGTGTCACAAAATAATACTACTTTATGTTAATTTATTTCATAGCAACCTTCATAAAATTTTAAAAATCATAGTTTTCTCTTCTTTCTGAAAAATATATTATTTTAGTTATTTTATCAAGGTATTATAATTGTTACGTGATGAATTGTTACATTTCTGAGAATAAACACATGTTCAATAAGCCAAAACTTTATTTTGTTGTTTAAACTTTATAAATACAATCAAATTTCCTTTAGAGTTTCTCTGTTTTCCTTTTTCCGCTGATTCAATTTTCTTTTATACGTTTTATATTTCCTCTTTTCAGTTCACTATTTCAATCATGATTCTTATACTTTTCTGGATATTTGACGACTAACAGAATTCGCTAGACTGATCGTTTATACATATAGTCACAATTGAGTTTTGGGAATTTAATAATTTAAATATTAAATTGGTTTTTGCGAAGAGTCAATTAGTGAATGTACAGCTTAACACCGCTTCTAAAAATTTCGTAATTGAAACGAAAGTCTTGATGATGAGGAGTATCGTGGACATCATTCAGCAATACACAATAATGATTTAAGAACCATTATTGAGGTGGACCCACGTAAAATAACTCAAGAGATGGTGGAAGAACTCGATGTTCATCATTCAACAGTTGTTCGACATTTGAGCCTAACTGGAAAAACAAAAAAGCTGGATAAATAGGTGCGGTATGAACCAAACGAACATCAACCAATTCGGCGATACCAAGTGTTGTCTGCGGTTCTTTTTCGTAATTAAAATGAATTCTTTCTTAATCGTATTGTCACATGTGATGAAAAGTGGATTTTCTACAACAATAGGAAAGTTCATCACAGTAGTTAGACGGAGAAGAAGCACTAAAACAGTTTCCTAAGCCGAAGCTCCATAAAAAAAAGATTATGGTCACTATTTGGTTGTTGACATGTGGCATCATTCACTACAAATTCTTAAATCCTATTGAAACAATAACAGCAGAAAAAGATTACCAAGAAATTGGAAAAATGCATGAGAAGTTGTATTGTTTACGGCCAGCATAAGTTGATCGAAGAAGTCTTCTTCTTGATAACTCTCGACCACACGTTTTACAATTAGCTTTAAAAAAATTAAATGTATTGAGTTATGAAACATTTCCTCATCCGTCTTATTCCTGTGTCCGCCGGACCTGTCTTCAACAGATTATCATTTTTTAAAATATATTCGAGTAATTTCCTATGAGAGAAGGTTTTTAAATATCAAGCATCAGCTCAAAGCATTTTCAATGAATTTGAAATTCCAGGACTCCAGAATTCTAACTTATAGACAAACAAACTTATAAACAAACTTGTTTTCTGTTGGGAAAAATGTATGCAGGGCAATGGTCTTTATTTTGATTAATAAATATAATTTTTAACTGATATATGCGTCTTTATACTCGATACGTAAAAACTGCAATTATTTTTGCACCAACCTAATATGTATATTATTAACAAGTAATTTATTGTTAAAAATGATGGTTATTATGTTAATTATCAATGTGCATTACATATTTAGGATAAAAATAAGTATATATTCAAAATATATACTTTCACTGTGAATATAAATTGAAAATTTGATTTAAAATATGTAAACATTAAAAATTAGAAGAAATACATTTTTAAAATATAAATTTTGAGAAAAAAAAGTAATTATCAGTCTTTAGTACACAACTCACACACACACACATATATATATATATATATATAGAGAGAGAGAGAGAGAGAGAGAGAGAGAAACCAAAAATGATCGATGATTAAGTGTAAATAGCCAAGTTTCCTACAAGTATTTTTGAAGTTTATTTTGCTACCATAAACACTAAATAATTTAAAAATTAAAATTTTACTAGATCTTTGCATTTTGGGGATGTTATTACTATCATTAAAATGGGTATGAACGACAATAAAAATACTCAATAATGAATGATTTTACAATTTTGATACGAAATTTTGTGGGTTGGCTAGGAATGAAAAACCAATTTTTGAAAGTGAATTTAATTATAGTACCAAAAATTTGACTGTAAAATTTAGAACTAAATTTTTATTGATTGGCACCATATTTCGTTTCCTAGTAGATTTTGTTCCTGGAGATATAAAATACAATAATAAATTAAATTTTAATAAAATTTATAATGATCTTTTTTTATTTAAAAGTCATACAATATATTAAAATATTGATATATAGAAAACAATTTACAAACTAAATTTTAATAGCTCTGTTTGAATATTTTACTTTTACAAAAATTTATACATCATTCATTATAGTGCTTTGTGATATATAAAAAATATGAATAATAATCAATTTAAGTTAATTTAAACTCATTTATCTCGAGTCTTCTATTATATATATGAAATGAATCACTGCAAGTGTTGATAGTAATCCTGTTACATATATAAACTAAACAAATAACGCGTATTTTAATTAAATTGCTAAGAGTTTCGAAGCCTCTTGCTTTTTTATTAACTGTACCACATTTTATAATACGTGCTGTAATAATTATATTACATCCTTAGATATTAAGTTTAGCAAAATTCAAAAGGTACTCTGGAATAAGTTGATAATTATAATGTCAAGATAATGAACTTCCTGTCAACGTATATTTTCCTTTCACATTCAACTACGAAAGTAATTCATCTTTGTCTACGTGAGCACGTGATGAATATGTGGATCTTAATAATATATATTTACATAACAATACTAAGTAGACAATATTTAGAATCTGGTAAGCCATAGTAATTTAACTTACAAACATGTATGTAATTATTTATCTTTAAAAAATTTAGTTACTTTATATATATATATATATATATATATATATACATAATATTAACGAAACAATGTATTATCTTAGAAAATGTTAATAGTTTTAATCATTTTACTTTTGCCTTTTGTCAAATGCAAGTGAATATAATGCATACTTACATGCACACTTAAATGCACACACACACACACACACGCACATATATATATATATATATATATTTCTTATAAAGTAATAAAATATACTCGACTGAAGCTTTAGTATAAGAATACAATTGTTATATTAGAAAAATCTAGATAATTATATCATTTCTTTTATTGGCCGTTATTTTAGTGACGATTTTGATCTTAACATCACCCAAATTTAGGTAACAGTTATGTATCCGGGCGGGTATATCACCCAATTGTGGGCGACGTTTTTCTTCAACAAATTATGCAGGCTTTTACAAATAATTCGCAACAGTTTTAATTAGTAATACAAATATTTAATAGTAATAACATATAAGTATATATACAGGTAGATAAAAAATATTTTTTTTAACAAAAATGTATAATAATATGTTACTTTTATATGATATTTGCTTAAATAATTCAATTGTTTTTGGACAACAAGGACAATGTGTTTCTTTCTTTTTTACTTTTTTCCTAGCTTCTTGTCGTTCCAAAATTTGTCTGCTTTTCAGATAACAGAGGACGCACATTCTTCTGTTTGTTTTGCTTTGCTGATTTTTTCTAATTTTGAAATTGTGTCACTTCTTCTTTATCTTTTTATTTATTATTGGATCTAATATTTTGAGGATACAATCATTCCTAAATATTGAAAATAAGAAAAGAAATTGTTTTTAAAATAAATCGAATTATGCTGGAAAAACAAACTAATTAATTATGAGCACAAATATTGCTAGTGCGTTACGCTGTGGTGTAGCATGAATTTGGACTCCACAAGAAACACACTTGATCAACGTGTTAAAAGGAACGTTGGAAAATACCTATTAAGACAGATTTTAAACAGTTTTGGCATTGTACACCGTTTTGATTTAGTTTCCAGATGAGGATAAATTACATTTATTTCTTGTTGAATAGATCGGAGCAGCTCATATTTTTAAAGACTGACAGTTATATTTATTCGTGTATTTATTTATCTATTTTAGTTATTAACTTCGTAATTCCAGTGTTTAAAATTAATTAATGGTATAAAAAAACAGCTTTTATTCAGAATGATGAGGGTCATTAAATTATATCGATTATTTACTCAAAGAAACCAAAACCATCATAATTTATTGAATTGTAAATTAATAGCTTTGAACTGTAACAAAGAAAATTTAACTGTATATTACTTGGAATTGCAATTACCATACCTCTCTAAACCATATATAAACCAGCCACGCTATGCGATAGACATGTCATAAATACAACAAGTCAGTCAGTAAGTCAATACCCAGTCCATAACATTAGTTGTAAGTTATAACCTACTTTTATTCACCATCAAAATAAACGTAA
Source organism: Acanthacorydalis orientalis (assembly GCA_034766995.1). Lineage (NCBI taxonomy): Eukaryota > Metazoa > Arthropoda > Insecta > Megaloptera > Corydalidae > Acanthacorydalis > Acanthacorydalis orientalis. The sequence goes on from CM068322.1 coordinate 2,292,667, forward strand.
AATTTAAATGTACTTTTTTTTCTTTAATTTAAAATTGAGTCAACTTTTCACTCCTTAGTGCAGCACAAAGTCTGTAGTGTTACTTCCATACCCAACACACACACATACGTATATATATATATATATATATATATATATACAGTGCCTTCCAGAAGTTAGTTGAAATAAACACTTCTAAGTTTTTAAGTAAAAATATTTAATAGCTCGTTTTCTTATCACTAGGTTGTATAGTCATGATTTATAATTACAAAGCGTTATTGTTTTTAAAAGGCTATTCCCAGAAATTTATGCCGCTTGCGAAAGTAAATAATGAATAGTGCGTAATTATAGAAATTTTCCGGGTCAAAAGTTAGTTTAAACCGAACACTCGCACTAGTTGCTTTGGAAAAGGACGTATTTCTTTAAGTTTAATATAATCTCGTAGATATTTTACAGTGAAGTCGTAATATTTAACTTACAAAAATATAATTATTGTTCATTATTAGTAAAAAATGGATCCAAGGCGAAAATTAACTATAGAAGAAAAATCCAAAGTTGTGAGTGAATATGAAAGACTAAAAAATTATAGTGCGATTGAAAAAATATTCAAAACTAGTACCGAAGGAGTAAGAAAAATTATAAAAAGAACAGTCTGAAACAGTGGAATTGAGTTGGGATTTTATTTTTCAACAGAACAGGGACCCGAAGCAAACGACTAGAATAACTAAAGAAATTTTCACAAACAATGAAGTAGATGTATTTCAATGCCATCAATGTCTTCCGACCTTAATCCTATTGAACATTTGTCGGATGAATTGGATCGCAGGATCCTCACATCTTCAAGACACAACTGTACTCAATTTAAAGACGAAATTGTGGAAACGTAGTCTAATTTGCCTCACAGTGCTTTATAATTCCTGGTAGAATCAATGCCTAGAAGGCTTAACGATGTTCTGTGGTAGAATGGTCATACAAAGTATTAAAAATTAAAAAAAAAATTGTTTTGATTTTTGACATTATTTTCTTTATAATTTTCAACTGACTTTTGTCACTGGACCTAGAGTTTTTGTATAATTTATGATTCGTTTGAAGCATGATTGCTAATTCCCTATCAAAAGGACTATTATTAATTAAGGTTTAATAAACAGGTTTTTATTTGAACGTATTTTTATTTCATCGCACAATTTTTCATTTTTTATCTTATCTTTTTTACTTCGACTGACTTTTAGAGGGCACTATATATATATATATATATATATATATATATATACATATCAATTATTAAACCAAGAGGTTTAATCTAAACAAAGTAATTTTACTATTAAAAGGTACCAATAAAAGGGAACCCCTAATATCCGATGAAAATATAAAATGGGTAAATTGATATATATATATATATATGTGTGTGTGTGTGTGAGGAGAGAGAGACAGAGAAAAAGGAAGCGCCCATAGGCTACAGCCAGCCGATAGGGTACCGCATGCGCAGTAAGGAAAGTGAAGTTTGAGAAAATACATAAGGACTTGAAGACGTATTGTATGATATGTTTCAATATTATTATTAATTTTATTTGTTAGTAAACTATTATTTACAACACCCTAACGCCATTTACTTATATTCATATATATATATATATATATAAAATAACAATACTCATTAAATATATAACAAAAAAAATGTTTCTTAACAAACAACAATGTGAAAAAATCGTTAAACCTAAATATAAAATAATTTTAATCTAATAATATATACTTACAATCTAGACGTAGTGCATATAAATAATATATTAATCAGGTAGAAAATTTAAAGGCCGATAATAAATAAATTACAAAAATTTCATTAAATATGATGACATTAATTTAGTATTTGCTGAAATTAATTAAGTATTTGCTATAAACTCAGCATAGGAAAAAAACACAAATAATACAAAACAAATAATAATCGTTTTCAAAAAAAGCATAATGTTATACATACTTGAAAATCTTAAAATTGTAAATTTGTAAGATGTAAATTTAGATTGTAAATTTTTTGCATATGTTGAAAAGAAAGTCTGATATTGATGTAATGGAAAAATTACTTGGATGTAATGGAAAAATACTCATAGCTGAAGAGTTAGTTCTTTTTTCTAACATTATCGCCTTTTTAGTTTCTTAGGTTTAATTTATTCGTGTGGAAAACAGTAGTATGATCAACCAAAAAGTGTTCTGTATTGTATCTTTTAAGTTAATTGAGCAATAGATTAAAAAGTAGTAATCAAAAATTCAGCCTAGAATTATTCCAGCTAAAAATATCCCTACACCTCTAAGAATAGCCTTACTATACTGAGAAGTTTAATTAGAAGAAAAATAGTCTAACTTGAAATTTATTCTTTAATTGTCAAGAGCGCGTTTGAAATTAACATTTAAAATCTGTTTACCTGGTGATTCGTTTGTATGACAAATAATTATCAATTTTAAATATTTTTATTCTTTGAGAATAAATTTGCATATTTATAAATAAATTATAATGATATATAAGCAGAAAATTAACTCAATAAAGATTCAATTCCTATGTACCCGTATAGAAAAATAGGGAAAATTTTGAGTACGTTAATGATTAAGCGTTCTAGTCAAGTATGAAGATAGTTCTTTAAAAATATAATAATTAAGAATTTTAAATCAGTGTATAAAAAAACTGAGCTTTAAATAAGGAACATAAAATTTCTTGGTAATATTATTCAGAGATTTTAAAATATTTGCAGATACCGGAGAAAAAGATGTTGTATTGGATAATTCACGTGAATTCTGAGTTTTTTTACATATAAAAACATGTATTTTGTATATATATATATATATATATACATGTATTTATGTAAAAACTAAGTTTGTATAAACCAAGTTATTTTCTTTTATCATTCTTAACAAGTATTAATAATGAAGATGTAAATTTCTTTTACATATAAAAATACATAGAAGTAAATGATTCTTACTTTGGAAAAATACATTTCAACATTTTTAATTTTATTATTTATTGTTCGGTTTGTTCGACGCGAAAAATATTGTCTCTTTTCGAATTGATTCTGAGAGATTTGTTGTTATGAACACAAACTTTTCATGCATTTGAAAAATTCAGCGATCTGGAAAAAAGTAATTTTTTCAGTCTTTTTTTGCTTAAAACTTATCCATTCATACATTTTCGTCGTAAATTATACTTTAGTTTTAGTGTCTTTTTCAAGTATATAAGTAATTTAATTTATTTGATAATGGCAATAATATCTTTTACTTTTACTTTTAGAATTCACTACATTAAAATTTCTACCTTTTTGCAAACAAAGAACGTTCGGTTATTGTTAAATCTCCTGGAAACTTGAAACGTGAACCACAATTGCATTAAATAATTCATGCATAAATAAAATATATGAATATTTCGTATGTTATTGTAATGATAAGTTATTTTTATATTAATATTTTTAGGTAATAGGAAAATTGGATACAGTTGTATTAAATGCTTAGTAGTTTTACTAAAGGCTTTCTAGGTAATAACTTTTTATTTTCGAATAATATACAGATTTGAATAAAATTTATTATTTTCGAGTACTATTATGATAAAGTTGATAGAAAAAGCTATATAAATTATTTGAGTACTGTATTTTATAAACATATTTGTATTAGTCTTGTTTTAAAATAAAAAATGTCGTATCTAATCTATATAATTTTATTGGGTAGATTATTTGACCATTAAAATATTTTCTACTAATATATATATATTGTTTATTTATGAACTTGACTCAGTTACTAATAATATTACTAATCGTTGAACCAACCCTGTTATCTAAACTTAATGCTCTTTGATTGATACTAAAGCTCATTCTATGACGTCGGGTATCTGTCCCATATCGATCTTTCTAGATAATTATATAATAGGTTTATAGAATTAATGGACCTAAATTTGATTGAAAATTTTGTATTCAACTATGTTCTTATTTTTTATTTATAGAAATTAGATAGACTAAATGTATATATATATATATATATAGTAGAATTACATTACAAATATAGAGTACAAAAAAATTAAAGTAAAAAGAAATTAACGTTTTGGATCAGGATTGATTAGTTTATATTTGCTTATTTTTGTTGATATTTCGTATTAAAGTTTTATTATTTGTTCGAAAATTGTTATTGTTTCTTAAATTTATTAATTTGTTCTTATGTTGTTATGTTGTTTTATTTTTATATAGGGAAATATCTTGATTTTAGAATTGGAATTAAATATTTTAGAAAGTATTTTCAAGATATATTTTTAAAAAACTTTGGTGCTATCAGTCTACATTTCAAATATGATGAACTTATTTTTATTTTCTTTCTAATTAGTGTCCTGATTTCAGAGATATATAAAGGAATACCTGTATAAATATGTCTTTATGTAAAGTATATAAGAGATACCGATATTATTTTCCAATAACCCTAAAATATTACAAAAATATAAACGAATGAATAAAAAATAACATATTGTATTTAATTATCTTCAAAAAAATAGAATCATTCACAAAATAAATATATTTGACAATCATCTCAGTAGGGAGACTTTTATTTTGTATTTAACGAGATGTTTGGAATATAACACAGTTATTTTGAAGATTTCTTTCGGAAATATTCTGTTTTAAGATCTTTTCAAGTTCATTATAGTTCAAGGAATGCAATTTAATGTTTTGTGTATCTATTTTAAGCCCTATTTACAAGTCTTTTGTTACATAAAAATTTGAGATTGAAAGACTTTTTCTGCACTTTGCAATTTATTTTTATATAAATTGAAATATTTTCCCTTAAATTTTGACTAAATGATTTTTTCATTTCGTTTATCTGGGTAAATCCTCATTATTTTAAAACATTTTTTTTTATTATTTTTCTTTTTAGTTGTTTTATTATTAAAGAAAGTTCCTTCTAGATTTCCTCTAGTAATTTTCAACCTTATATCTTCCATACAAGGCTTTAGATATTCCTTATACAATCTATATAAAGATCATAATCCGTATATGGGCTCCTTGTATACATCTTATGTTAATCTTAGAAGGCATATAAAGTGACTTTATAAATCCTTATACGGTGAAGAACGTTATACATTGTAGACTTATATACCATATATGAATGGATGATAGTGATCCTCACCCTCATCTTATACAAATCCTATATGGGTTGTATAAGGTGAATTTATATGTTCCTTATACGGTTCATATAATGTTGAGGCTTGCTAGGGTCCTAATTCATTTTTTCAATTGTTTTCAATCTCAGAGAGTTCATTTTTATTGTCATTTTATTGGTTGTAGTACATCATTTAGCTTAAAGTTCTAATATTACTTTCGGATGCTAATTATATCACATGAAGTATTCTTTTAACATGAATAGGAAAAAAACTGGTATACGTATAAATTGGAATATCATTCTGTATTTGTATAATAGTTATTTCGGAAATTTTTTATTACAGTTAAATTATATGAAGTATTATAATTTAAAATGTTTCTCAGTTTCGAATGGAAAATATTATTTTCTATTATTATTATCATTTGTTAATTTCTGTATGTTTGGAACTGCTTAATAAATCGCATATTATAAAATGGTATTAAGGTAGAATATGGAATTATTCACGTAGTTTGAAAATTAGATAAACTGTCTTTTGTGCCATGGATTGAACTGGAAATCTAGATATTAATTTTTAAAACTCTGATTAACTAGATAAATAGGAAAACTTTTTAGAAATTTAAGAAAAAACTTGAAGAAAATGATTACAGAAAATTTGTTGTACTGCTAAGAAGATCTAATATAATTGTCATTTATTCAGAAAAAGACAAATTTGCTAAAGAAATGTAATGTAACAATTTATTATAAAGCTACTCTTTTGTATTATCCATATTAAATATTTTTGTTGGTTGTCTTCTCATGCTGTCTTTATTTTACAGATTTAAGTAAGTCACAATTGATTAAAGTTTGTTCCACCTATTACTTCACTTCTGGCAGACGAAAAACATTCTGATATTCTAACACTCAAATCTCTGTTTCCTCGAACGAATGAATAAAGATTATCATACCAAGGATTTTTGTCTCTTGGTTTAATATAAAATCAATTTGAACTCATTTAAAGGTAATTATTCTTAAATTTTACCTGATGGGAAGGCATTTTACTTGTACTATTATTTTATATACATATATACATATATACATATATATATATATATATATATATATATATATATATATATATATATATTGTAATTGTTCGTTTATTTTCTTTTATCAAGATATAATGTATTTATCTTATGTATTTATTTTTTGATGTAGGACCTATCTATTATAGTTATAATTATCTGTTTTTATACGTTATAATATTGCTCTTAGTTATTTTTTTTAATATTCTAATTTGTCTCTTTTATGGTTAGTTTCGGTACGTGTGCCATCTTCAAGCAAATTTAAATAACTAAATTTAATTACATTTTAAATACATATATATATATATATATATATATATATATATATATCAGGTGAGGCGTTATTTATATAACGACACGGTATTTATAAATCCAATCTTAACTAAAAATAATAAAATTAAAATTACATTACAGAATAGGAGACCACTGTAATCATTATGCACAAAGCACAAGCTTGAGCATAATTTGACTGGTTGTGGCGTACTCATTTGCAGCTTGAGCATACATACCTTCTTTCTTGAAGCTGTGCTGCAGAATATCCCAGGTCATAGTACTGTGTCACATTACTGATGTGCATTACTATTTTGAAATGTTACTTTGTTTGTAACTATTTGTCTTTAGACGATAAAGTAGTGTATTTTGCGACAAGTTCTTCTATTTTATGGTCGCAAGAAGTGTAACACACAATCCAACACATGATCCAACTATCAGATTGGTATGAATTTTCGATTATTTATCGCACCTTCGGTTTGACTTATATTTTCAATGATGCACAACAACCAATCCATTAGTCAGTTTTAATCAAAAACCTACGCAAAACAAATGTTATAAACCCTGTACATGATATTTATGCACACTGCTCAATATGTCTTAATACTAGTTTGACCAGAAATAAAATCCATTATCTAGATCTTAAAAATGTTATATGTACTGAATTTCGTAGGCAGACACCTAAGTGATTTAAAGCGTCAGAGACAATCAAGACTTTTATTTGAAGAGTGTTCTTATTAATTCGAAAACTGATAGTTTGTTTAAGAACTCTAAATTCTATACTGTTACTATTGACACATATTCCACTATTTCGAGTGGAAGAAAAGAATTGATGTTTTCAAATTCATGTTCTTACCAATTTTCACTTTGTATTCTGTATATTTTCATATATTCACTGAATAAAAGTATTAATAAAAATTTACGTTTTTTCACACAATCTGTATAAATGGGAGAGGTTCCTTAACTATAAATATAAAGATTTAATATAATTTAAAATTATTGAAATCTGATATTAAAATTTTGAACAAAACGCGAATCATGAAATAAATTTGTCAATAGCGCATTTGGATTTTTGTTAGTCAAAATAATAATTGAAAATTTATTTGAAATGATATTCATTTAAAAACTTCATTCATATTTTATGTAAACTCATATGTTAAAAATTTTTAAATTTAACGTTCACCGATAAAACTGTGTTCATATATTTCATAAATGATTTTTTCTCTGTAGTATATCTAACATTTTTTTCTAATCAAAATGATCTTACCATAATATACTATATATATATATATATATATATATATAAATATATATATATATATATATATATATATATAAATATATATATATATATATATATATATATTTATAATTCTATCTATACTCAGTCGCGTTTAGTTCAAAATAGGAAGAAATTTTTGTACTTATATTTATATTTTTGGAAAAGAAATACTAGGGTTCATATTATGAACCTTTAATTGAAAAGAAAAACTGATTTCTTAACCGTTATTTCATCACCGTAGCTCCATTAACTTCTACACTTCAATATTTATACTTCACAAACCATAAAAAACAGATATGATCAAAATGCTAAACAATTTATTGTTATTTATTCTTATTTCAAATGGCGTATCTGTAATCTTTGGAGAACTAAAATACAAAAAAAATATTTGCATTAAATTTTTCTGTACCCATAGCTTTGTAAGGAAAATAGTATATTCATCGAAGTTCTTATAAAGAATAATCAAAATAATTACTAATTAAATAATGAACATTTTGATCACAATTGTTTCTGTTGATTATATGATTAAAACAATTGTTTATTTAAAATTAAATATTTTTATTGATTCTAAGCTTTTAAAATAGATTCTATCTAATAAAATAGAAATGTGTAGAAATTTATTTGATTTATCAGATGATAATGTTGATAAATACCAATTACTAAATTAAAGAAATACTGTTAAATTAACTATAAATAATAACTTATCTAAGGAAAAATATACGTTTCTGTCATTTATGAGCTACGTATTATAAAAGATGAAATGTGAAGATATTTTTTCTTACCTTACCGACATTAATATTTGAATGTCAAGTGAACCTTCGTCATCTTGTATTATGCTTAGATTTGTGGGAAATATTACAGCTTAAAATTTCGATTAACTTGTATTTTCAAATACACGTTTAAAGTGTTTTTATTGCTTTTTAGTTCACACATGAAATATAAACACATTATCTTATGAAAAGCGCATTTTTTTAAATCATTTTTTTTATTATTAGTCTCATATATCTCCATAAAACAGGTACTACATATTCATATTACACCATCAGATCAATAAAAACCAGAACAAAAATTGTCCGAAAAACTTGTTTGTTAAATGTAATAACGAAATTATAAATATCCGCTTCGAATAGCGATATGCTTGAATACATTTTTTTTGATCTCGAAACGGTCGCTAGACACTAACAGTATTCGAAAATGATTTCATATTCAGGCCGTTCGTGCAGAGATAATTCAAAAATTATTAAAAGTCATAGATTCATATTTCAATATTTGTGATTTTTATCTCTAGCTGTATGCTTTTTATTTTTACTAAAGTATTAAGAAATAAAGATAAATATTAGACTATATATATTTTTTCGATTTTTAGAATAATCATGAAAAACTTATATATAAAATCGCAGAAAAAATATGATCTTTTAAGAATAACTGATAAAAAATAAATATTTTCTTCAAGTACTTGATATGAAAATTGATAGTATTTAAGTTTAAAGTATCAGAAATATTCACAATATTCATTATATATATATATAGGAAAGTAATTGCGGTTTGTGTTTTCTAAATTCTAACCCCAATTTTTTTCAATGAAAATGTCATTTCATCGTCTTCATGTTAATATCATTTTAAAGTGTATTTTTCGGTTTGTATTTTGGTAACATTGACTTTGGTTTTATTATTAATTTTGTTTTAAATTGGGCTTTTGAATTAAAGATGGAAAAGAAGCAAATAATAACACTTGTTAAAGAGCGTATGGTACAATAGTAGTTCCAAAAATTTTTTGTTAGGGATGAGAACCTTGACGATGAAGATAGTCGCCGGAGTTTGTCTTGAGTTCATAACGACTAACTAAAGAACTGAAGGCGTTAGTTGACTCAGAATCAAGCACAATTCGAGAATCATAACAGTGCACAATAATTTAAAAGCTTGTACAAAAGTTATACGTTAGTCATCCAATAATTCTGGGCCACTTAAAACAGCTAGAAAAATCAAAAAAGAGAAAAATGTATCTGAATTGAAAAGTCATTAACCGCAATTATTTTTCTACCTACCTAATATATATACTAGTTGTAATTACATAAAAATATCTCTGTGGAGAATATTACAAAATTATTAATTATTTAATTTGTTGTAAATTAATGTTTCTGTTTGATAATTTTAACTGAATCTGGTTGATTCCTCTGACACTTTTAAATGTGGGATAAATTGTTTTCATTTCTGTTGCAATACTGATTAGATTTTGGTCACAAGATTCCTTTGAAACATGAGTAAAGATATGTCAGAATTTTTTAATTTTTTAAACAGTTATCAAGACTGGATTGAATAAAAAATATAAGATTTCTGCACAAAAAAAACTTGTGCTGGTAAAAATGCATTGAAAATGGTGATGATTCTCTTATAAAACATTAGTTGGAAGTTTACATTTTAAGCTTATATTCTTTTTTGTTTTATCTTAATATCTTAAACTATTCATTAACTGTGCTTTTTTACAAAAATGTTCAACTGCTCGTCATAAAATGTTTTTGAAATTGGCAAAGAAATTTTGTATTTTTATTCGATTTATTATATGGTTTAACACGTAAATAAGGCTGGTGTTATTACTATTAATTACGTTGTTCATCTATTTTATTTATTACTTGGTGGATAATTGCATTTTACTAAATAGCTTCCATCATAAATCCACAAAAAAATATTTCTGACAAAATAATTGATTTTTAACTTACTTTAATTTTTGTTTATATGTTTCTATATGATAAGATTATCATATTCTAAGAGCTAACGTAGAGAAAAAAATGATTTTTTGTACCTTAGTCCTCTGAAAATAATGGTATCGTCGAAATTCGCACTACTAAGAACTAAATATTATAAATAATCAATTATTAGAAGTTTTTGACAAGAAAAAAAATTTTTTTTAGTACAAAGTATTTTCACACATCTCACATAGATCTACGTGATTTTTATCTTATAATTCGAAATTGATGACATTTTATATTTTTACAGAATAAAGGAAAACCCGTGATAAAAGCATTATCAGCATCATCACATTACTCAAAGGAATTAAAATTTAATTCGCTATTAAATGTATGTAACATATGTTGTATATATATTATTCAGTTTCAATTACTTTAATTCTTAACAATTTATTTTAATGACAGATTTTTCTGTCAGTTAAAATAAACTACCTAAAAGTGTTAAAAACAGGTTCAAAACAACATTGGTTTCGAAAAACAAATGACATGAAATTACAAATAATAATAAAAAATGTGAACTATAAATTTTATAACAAATAAAATCAATGTAAACGTAATTTTTAAATTCATAAACTTTCATATTGACAACAGGTAATACTAAATACATTATATAATTGTAAAAAATATGAGTAATTATAACCCACATTTTAAATCTTTCTTTTGAAAAAACATTTGATAACAACTTCAATCAATATAGTATTGTACAATAGTTAATAAGCAGATAGAGCTGAATGAAAAATGAAATTATTATAAAAATATATATATTGGAAATTAATAGATTAATATTGCAAAACAAAATAACAAATTTTGGTACTACATAGTTGATTAGTAATTAAGTGATATTTGGATAGAAAATTTAATATATTCCAATTAATACAAACAAACCCTTGGATCTGTTTCGACTAAGATTTATTGCATATGGACTTAATAGTATTACCATTGGTAATTCAGCTGCATAACAATTACTGTTCATTCGACTGGTAGGATCTACAATTAGTAGTGGATTATATCAATTACAATAACTAGTTCATCTTTTCTCTAGTCTCATTTAGATTTCACATCAGTGCAATATCTGCATTTGTATCAACTAATACAATTTATTTCAAAAATTAAAAAGAAAATAAATTTAATTGATAACATATTAGGTGTATATATATATATATATATATATATATATATATAAATATATATATATATATATATATATATATATATATATATGTATATGTATATGTACGTATGTATATATTAGGTTGGTAGAAAAATAATTGCTGCTTATGAACTTCAATTTCATAAACATTTTCCTTTTTTTGATTTTCCTAACATTTTTAAGTGATCCAAAACTGTTGAATGACTAACATCTAACTTTTGTGCAAGCACTTGAATTGTTGTGGTTGATTCTTGATTCAACTAATGCCTTCAGTTAGTCGTAATGAATTGAAGAAAGACGCAGAAGAGCTTCTTCATCTTGAATGCTCTCGACACCAGCACGAAATGTTTGGAACCACCATTGCACCGTACGTTCCTTAACGCCAAAAGCATGGTTTAGTTTTTGAGCAGTTTCTGCTGCTTTACTATCCGTTTAAACTCAGACAAAAAATGCTCTTATTTACTTATTTTCCATCTTTAATTCAATAGCCCAATTTGAAGTAAAATTAATAATAAGACCAATGTCGATGTTATCAAAATACATACCGAAAAATGTACTTCAAAATGATATTAATATAAATACCATGAAATGACACTTTTATTGAAAAAATTAAGGCTTGTATTCAGATAAATAAATAAATATAATAAAAATCGTTATTATTTTCCTACCAATGTAATATAAACAAATAATTTTTATTACATTTTAATACGTTTACACTTTTAGAATACTTTTATTTTAAAAATATTAATTTCAATTTCGTATAATCGACAAACATTTTTTTTGTAAATTAAGCTTTCACGAATGTGTAAATATAATTATATATTCCAAAAATTTGTTGAAATTTATTGAATAAGAGCCAAAAGAAAAACTATTTGGAAAATTCAAGATATATAATAAATAAATTTATTAAAACTTTAATAAAAAAGAGTATTTATTTCTAAATTATAAAATAAAGTATGTATTTTAAATTATATTTAATCCTCTTGTTACTAACGGCATACATATAGTCTACCGATTTTCAAAAATATTTATCGGGGAAATACTTTACATAGTGAACCCACTATAAAATACTGATGAGAAAATACTTGGCAAGACTATACCTTGTATCTAATATTTCGAAAAAATTTGGACAATACTTTTGCCTAATTTTAACTATCACTTAATATAATTAATTATCATTTACCAAAGTAATCAAAACATAAAATCTCGTATTGAAAGGGTTAAGAAATATCGAAATGTTCATTTGGCCGACACTTTATTAAATATTATAAACAATTTAAAACGTTTTAAACTAATATGTCAATAAATGGGAAACGATGAAAAATGAAGAAAGTAAATTGTGTGCTAATAATTATTAACCTAATATATGATCCCAATTTCTTATATACCTTATTTTTTAGTATATATAAGACTGTACCAAAACTAATATAACTTTTTGCTTCAATATGTATATGTATATATATATATATATTGAAGGAAATATATATATATATACATATATATATATATATATATACACACATACATACGTATAAATATACACATAAAGTAATTTTGTTGATTAAAAAATGTAAGTTTGTAGGAATTATCAATATTATTAAACTTTTAGGACCGTTTTTTAATAATTAATGAAGGAATAATGTTCTTTTGAAGTGTTAGAAAATATTGAGTAATGTTTTATATTTTCCGTAGTCATTATATTTTTCTAAAAAAAAATAAAAGAATTAAAATTTTGACACTGGATTAATACACTGACAAGAACAAATTTCTTTGTAGAAACAGAAATAAAAAAATCTTTAACTTAAAATATTCAATAGTGGATTATTTATTATATTTGAGTGCTATTTAAGTTCATTTATATGGTGATGCTACTATCCTTAGAGCACTAGAATATATAAAAATCTGATACACTTATAAAAAGCTTTTTTTGTACCATAGCGTTCTGAAGATGATAACATCGCCATTGAAATACGCAAAAACACCATTCAAAAATGATAAGTGATCAACCATTGAATATTATTGATTACAAAAAAATTGTAGTTCGATAAAAATTATTGTTAAATATCATCTATAAAATTAATTATAGTACCATTAACACAAAAATATTTCATCTTTTTAAAGAGAAATACGTTTTTCTTTTCTGACGGTCTACGATATTTTTTTATTTAATAAAATGTTCTTTCATTGTGGTATTATAAAATTATACTTTTAACAGAATTAGATCTATAGCTTCTGGAAGAGTTGTACAGTTTCAAAACAATAATATTGTTCTTTTTTTAAACATTTTTTAACATAAAGGAAATAGTAGTCAACTTGATAAAAAAAATCACACGCTTACTAAATAACATTTTATTTTTAGTATTATTTACTTCTCAGAATTTATATTAAATTCATATTTTATTTATTTATAATAATAAATTAGAATTTAGTATATTATATAAATATTACAACGTCACATATATATCAATAAGAGTTATTCAATTTTTATATTATATTATATTATTATCTTCAATAAGTTTTAATATAAACAAAAAAATAATCTTAATATAGTGGCACAAAATGCGAGAGAAACAACATGTAAAAATTCTTGAACATTAAAAAAATTAAATAATTACATTTTTTGCTTATATATAAAATTATTCTTATGCTATGAAATATTTCTTAACATTGAAATATCTAATTCTGATAAGTCGGGATTTTGACACATATTTTCTAAGATTAAATTTTTTATTTAATATATTTCAAATATTTAAATACTAGCTTAATTGTTTTTGGTTAACGTATCATTCAGGATTCATATCAGTTAAAATATACTTAATGTTAAATTGACAATTTATACACGTGTTTTTTTTTATTTTCCTGTCAGATTCAGAATTTTTATTTAGAAGTCATATTAAATATTTATAAATATCTTTATTAAGAGTATTATGAAATTAAACATAGTATCAGATATTTCAATTCATATTCTAACTCAATTATTTCCTTAATTAAAATCAAAAGTGATAATAATTAGTAATATACAACATGTAAACTTTCTTAATTGATTAATTAGATGTAACACTAAAAAGGTAATACATTTTTCAAAGATAACCTTTTTTGGGGAAAATTTATACGTGAGGGTAATTGAGGAGTTTCCTTACTGAGATTATCATCAGATACTTACTTGATCGTCAAAAAGAAGATTAATATGTTATAAAATATTTAATATTTATACATAATTTATAAGATAATATTTATATAATATATACATATATATATATATATATATATATATATATATATATATATATATATGGTGTATATATTTTAATTTAAATAATAATTAAAATGTTTCATTAAAAAAAAACTTTGTGTTAAACAATGAATGTTTTATAAAATCATAAATTTTAAAATTTATATATAATTCTAAGATTATTAGGTTGGTAGAAAAATCATTACAATTTATGACCCTCAAATTTATACCAATTTGATATTTCTAGCTGTTTTTAGTGGTCCAGAACTATTGGATGACTAACGCCAAAATTTTGTGCAACCTTTTAAATTGTTGTTCACTGTTCTGATTCAACGAAAGCCTTCAATTGGTCGTTTTGAACTAAATAAGGGCGTCCGCGACCTTTTTCATCTTCAAGGTTCTCGTCTCTTGTACGAAAATTATGGAATCACCATTGCTCCGTACATTCATTAACAGTACCCACACCAATAACATCGTTTAGTTAACGAGCAGTTTCTTCTGCTTTACCATTCGTATTGAACGCGTACATAAAATGCACTTATTTGCTTCTTTTCCATTTTTAATTGAATAGCACAATTAGAAGCAAGATTAATAATAAAACCAAAGTCGATCTTACCAAAATACTAGACGAGAAATTCACTTTAAAATGATATTAACGTGAACACGACTAAATTACATTTTCATTGAAAAAAATTATAATTAGTTTTCAGAAAACAAAAACCGCAACTATTTTCCTACCAACAAAGTATTTTATTTTTTTATGTTTCGGTTAAAGTTGTAATAACCGTTTAATAAAATAATCTAAAATCTTTTCTTCCCAGAAATATTTGCAGATGTTTATTTTCTTAAAAAAAACATCATTATAAGTGAGAATGTAAAGAAATATATTTTCCAGCAATATACAAATAAAATGATGAGTAATTATATATATATATATATATATATATATATATATATATATGTTTATTTGTATATATGCATATATATATATACTTATATACATACAAATGTATACGATATGTGGCAATAGAATAACGAAAATTTCTTTCTTACGCCCTAACAAGCACCACAGGCGCTTGTGTTACTCTCTCTGGTGCGAAAATTATACAGTTTTTTCATACGAAGTTTCCGAAGTTTCAATGCGTGAGGTTAAGTTTTCGATAATCAGTGAAGTTTTCCAAATTGTTCTAAAATTTGCCTCGTCGTGAAAATGCATGATGAAAAAATTGAACAAAGAACGATCATTAAATTTTTCGTGAAATCGAGCGAAAAAACCATCATGATACCTAATCATGGGAGTTCCAATATGATTCTGAGACCCGTCGATACAGAAAGGAATCGGTAAAAAAGGATGAAGAATGTCCGAAAAAATTCGGAATATAAAGATCAAAAAGGATGATAATGTTAATTTGTTTCTTCAATATCCAAGGACTAGTCTATAAAATGTTCGTTCCAATGAACCAGACAGTCAACACAGTGTTTTACTTGAATGTACTGGAGTGTTTGAGATAGAGAATTGCCAGAATTTATCCGAATTTGGTGGCTGAGCGATGGATTTTGCATCACGATAACGTGCCTACTCACTCGTTGTTAGACGTACAAGAATTTTTAGCTAAGAAAAACAATTCCGCTACTACCCTATTTTCCTTGAAGTCCGGATTTAGCGTTCTGCTAGTTTTTTATTTCTTCGGATGAAGTCTCTGATGAAAGGTCAGCATTTGATGACATTAAGAACATCCAAATGTACACGGTGCAGGTTTAAAAGTCGTTCATTTCAAATGATTTTCACGGCTGTTTCCAGACATGGAAGAAGCGCTAGCACAAGTGCATCATGCTAGGGGAAGACTATTGTGAGCAGTCTGCAGTAGCGCGGGCCTGAAGGGCCCATGCTTTCTTGAGCACCAAGCGATGTACGCTCATGGCTCGCGTTTCACGTATTTTCTGGAATGATGCTGGGTACGGAAACTCTCTGGGACTATTGTGAAAGAATGAGCATAGATTTATGTATTTTTGTTTAATAAAGGATTTATAAAGAATGTATACGTGTATTATATATATATATATATATATATATATATATATATATATATATATATATGATATTTAATAAGGTTAAAAAATGAATATGTATTAATAATAAAATGTTTTTAATTTATACTTAATGACAAGAGAATTGTTTGGAAAGAAAAATTTGTTTGAATAAGAAATTTATCAAAAATATTCATTTGTAATAATTTACAAGAAGAATTTATATATATTTATGTATATATAATTATATATGTGTATATATATATATACACATATATACATATATATATATATATATATATATATATATATATATATATATATATATTATATTGTATACAAAGATTCAGTTTAGAGAAATATGATTTTGTATTTAATCTATTATAAAGAATAATCAGAACAGGATTTATAATATACTTGTGAAAATGTGTTTTTTGATAATTTAGAGGTGATTGGTAAGAAGTATGAGCGAGAATATGATTAAAGTTAATTAAAAATGACTATAATCATTATTCACTTGTGATAAAATATTCTTTGTTAGATTTGAAATGTAATAAAATAAATAACTGCGTTTTAATTTGTATTTAACTTAATCAACTTTTTTTATTGGTGCAACTTATCATAGCAAAGTTAATAAAAAATAGTTTTTATTTAAGAAATATATTTAAGTGATTTAAAAAATATTTTTTCTTATTTTACAATAAATTAATCTCTTCAATTCAGTATCTATCGTATAGTTTCTACTTACGCCTGGCATAATTTTTAGTAAATGATTTCTTTAAATATAGAATGAAAAAGTGATTTTATAATTATGTTTCGTTGTTATGTTGTTCTACCGTATATGACTTGTTCATTGTGTTATGCAAATCTTATATGTCAAAAACAAGTTTTTTTTCAAGATCAGTTTCAACTTCAGATAAATTTTAATCTGTTGTATGTTTGTCGATGATTTTTATTATGGTATACTTATGGTGAGATCTTTTTAAATCAAACTATTTCATAGAAATATGTTTGAAAATGTATTGTATTTTTAGTTTCTTCAATAAGTTGTATTTTTGACTGGTTTTTCTATTTCGACGTCTCCATGTACCGTATTAAGTTTTAAACTCAAACAGGTATACTTACAATGGTTCGTGGGCGACTTTTAGCTGTCATTATTTCTCACTTTTCATTTTGTCATCCACACATAACGCTCTTGATTATTTACCATTGATCCACTATCTGAACTGTATAAAAATCACTTAATTTCATTGCGGACAGTTAATATTACGAAAACACAATAGTTGATCATTTTTCGACGTAATATGATATAATATTTATATATTTTTTTACTTTTTTATTACCCGTTCTTATTTGATTTGTAAATAGATGTTTTATATTGACATCTACTTGTTTTTTTTATTTTTCCTGTAATAAGCTAATATGAATGTTTTAAAGATTATATCAAAAGAAGCAAAGAAATTTTTTTGATAAAACCTTTAACTCAGGTCTTCTTAATCTGTGAGGTATGCCTCCCCTGGGGTGTTGCAAATAGGGTTAGTTCTATAACATTTTTGCTTTGATTTTTTTAGAATTTAGTTTAAACTGTATCCTGAACGTAGAGTCTCATTGATCAGAAGCAGAAACAACTATCTCTTTAAATGACACTGAAGACTTTAAGTGACTTCATAATCATACTAAAAGACAAACAGATGTTTCTGAAGAACAAAATTTTCTTTACTATTTCTGTGTATCTGAGGATGTTAAAATAAGTGTTCAATATCAATTACGTAATTTATCCATTATTAATTCCTTTTGGAAAGGAGGGAAGGTGTGAATTTTAAGTTTACTTTCAAAGAAGGTGTTTGATTATAAAGGTTAAAACCTCTTCTTTAACTAAATGTAATCAATGAGACAATTATCACTGAAACTATTCAATTATGATTCAAAGTAAGATTGTATAAAAAAGGATTTAATGTATGATTCAAATTTGAAAAATCACCATGATAATATTAAGCTACCTAATTATCGTATTAAATAGAAAATTATAATTTAAAACATTTTATACCACTTTAACATTGAATTAAATATATTTCTCTTAAATCAAAATAAAGAACATATTCTCAGATATTGGTAAATACTCGGATTTAATATCTATCTTAAATCAATTAAACAAAAATAATGGGCTTTTGACACATGACATTTTAACATCTCTGAATTTGTTGAAAGATTCAAAACTTATGAATTATGTAATGTCGTAGGCAAACCGAACTAACTGAATTAACGGTGTTGTAATAATCAGAAATAAATGGAATTAATAATAATACATAAATATAAAATAGAAACTTGATATTAACATTTTCTGTTCATACACTTTGAAGAATTTAAATTTTCTATGAAAATGCACAATGATATGTCAAAATATCAGAACATTTTATTACACATTTTAATTAAATATTTTTTGTGACATTTAAGATTTTAATTCATTTTGTAGTGAATTTATCAGTAATGACTACGTATCATAGCTTTATTTGACATACATACATATATATATACATATATATACATATATATATATATATATATATATATATATATATATATATATATATATGTATTGATACCTGCAATATATGTATGCATGTATATATATATATATATATATATATATATGTGTGTATGTGTGTGTATATGTTTATGTACACACAAATAAACATATAAGGGTATATTTTGCTATTAGAT
This sequence comes from Acanthacorydalis orientalis, assembly GCA_034766995.1. Classification (NCBI taxonomy): domain Eukaryota; kingdom Metazoa; phylum Arthropoda; class Insecta; order Megaloptera; family Corydalidae; genus Acanthacorydalis; species Acanthacorydalis orientalis. The sequence goes on from CM068322.1 coordinate 2,312,249, forward strand.
GGTTATATGGTTGACATTTACTTAGGGCATCGAATTAAAGAGGATGCATTCGAAAGTTGAAAATGTTTATTGCCTATTGTTGACAAAGGTACAGTAGGATTTATTGGATCATTAAAATGGTAGGTCACTAGAGTGTTTTAACTGCAAGACAGATTTTACTCGTATTTTGTATCTGTTTTATTAATGAATGTATACAGTAGTCACGATATTTGGTTTGAGTACGAAGAGTTTTTACATTATTATTAAATCATTTTATTCATTTTTTAATCAACGTTTTAAATCGTACATTGAATACATATTAAAAATAATATTTTGTAATTCTCGCATAAATATGTTCCTTTTTTATAAATAATTCTATGGTTAATATGCCGATTTTTAATGTATTATGTAAATAGTAATATATATTTTAAATTTATTTTTATTTATTAATATATTTAATATTTATCGACAAATCACTGATATAATAAGATAATAATTATAATGTAATAAAGGAAAATTTAATATTTCCAATAAATTCATTTTATAACGAATTTTATTTAATTTTCTAATTATAAAAGATTAAAGTTTAAATTTTTAATAAAATTGTAAAAAAAATGCGTTACATTGATAAAAAATATAATAAATTAAACAGAAACGTTTTACTAATCTAATAATCGAAATTAAAAATATATCTACTAAAAAATAGTGACGAATGAATTTTTAGAATTTTACTTCTTATTTACTTGAATTACTTTAGTTTCAATATTTTTTTATTTAATTAAATTAGCTCATTCCAAATCTCATCAAAAACAATTTTTTCCTAATTAAAAATGATAAATAATACAAATTTAAAAAATATATGTTTTAATTATATTGTAAATGTATTAAACCTGCACAAAAAAGTGATCAAGTTTATAAAGTAACATTTTAATGATAATTTAAGTTACTTAATTTTTATTATTTCAAAGAAGTCTAGAACCATCGTATGAATTAGTTATTTTTAAGATTGGTCTCAACTTTCGTCATCTATAGGTGAATTTTCAAATGAAAATTACGTAAAGGTAATTAAGAAAACGTACTATACGCGGCCTACAAGTTTATTAAAGCAGAATAATGAAAAGGTATACATGAAAACAAAAATATAAGATTATACTTCTACCTATACGTTTTTCTTTTACTACTTCAATATTAAATATCCATTATATATACGTAATATTAATATTGACGTCGTATTATTCAAAAGTAACGCTAATATCTTTTTAGCATTCAACTAATTACTTATTTTTTTTATTTTAAGTAAATTTCAAATCTTAAGAAACATCACAAGTTTCACCATTTAAACAAACAATAGATTTAAAATTAATAATTCTGAATTCACAAGAATAAAGTCAATTGCTTCAATAAGTTGAAATTGTATAAAAAGCAGAAAAAAATGTAATGAATATATTATGAAGTATTCCTTATCGTTTACTTAATAATCTAAAACAGAATATTTTTAAATTTTTAGATATAAAAATAATTAATGTTATATATATATATATATATATACAGACACACACACATATATATATATATATATATATATATATATATATATATATATATATATATATATACACATCTTCTATTGTAATCTACAAATATTATTTCTCTTAATTTTTTTAATGATTTTTGTAAAACTATTTTTTATATCAGTTATATAAAAATGACTGTTCTTATAAAATTAATATTTTGCTTCTGAAATGATAGTATTCAACTAAAAAACAATTGTAAATGAATAACATTTTCGTCTGTAAAGAACAAAACTGAATAATTTATAACTAATTTCATACCTTAATTTGTATAAAAAAATATTTTTTTTTATCTCATAACACTTTCCTTAAAACTCATCTTTCTATTTATAAAAAATAATACCATCGTAAAATGTCCATAAAATATTTTTTTTCATTTATACCACCTTCTCGCAATGCGGTTTCCCTCTACACTCTGCAACTATCACGTTAACCATTTTTATTTCCGATCATCAATGATTGGTTAATGAATCTCGTGTGGTCTCTCTTCTAATTGGTCGAGATCAGTCACATGTATAAACCTCTCTCACGATGTTTAATGAAAGGAGTGTATAAGTTTTCAATGTAAAACTGATGATATTTATTCAAAATATGGTATTCACTGAAGATATAGTGTAAGAAAAGTGTTACACATTTTAATGTTTTATCTTGTTGTTAATTTACAAAAAAATTTTCAATAAAAAATACACGACTTACATTTTACGCAGATTGTTTGTGTGTATAATTTGTTATTTTCTGTTATTTGTTAGGGGAGAGCGAGCGTAGCGAACAGGAGGCAGAGTCTTCTGATTAAGAAAATAATCTTTATTATTAAAATATTTTTGAAATGATTTTTTACTTATATAAATATTTACTTATATTGGAAACTTAACAACTTAAAAGTTATGAAAAAATAACTGAAACACATGAAATGAAATAAAAATTAAATATATAAAAAATATAATGACAAATTCTTCATTATTTAATTAACTTGAAATTGAATCAGGTCATTCTTTTATCAGAATATAAAACTATATACTAACACCAAATTGAATTAAAACTGACCGACTCATTTACAAACGAGTGAATGTCGATAAACGAACCAAAGAACTGACACGTAGATCAAAAGCACTGTCTTTTTATTTCCAGCAGTAAAAAATACGATGTTATATATATACATATATATCTTTTATACATACAAAGCCCATACATTATGCATAAAAATGATATTACCTCAACAATATAAATATTTTTAAGAGAATCATAATTTAACATTTTTAGTGTCTCCATTGTAAAGGTTTATAAATAATAATTGAAATAGTATAATATTCATGGGACAGTAAGAAAACAAAAATATATCATATATTATTGTTTAAATTAAAATTTACAATTTTAATAGTGAATTCTAAATTCATTGTTCCAAATTCATTTTTTGATGAAAATATTTATTCGTGGTACAAGTAATAATCAACATAAAGTCAAATAAACTGAATCTGACATATTCACTTATAAGCTAAAGGAATAATATTTACAATTAAATGTTCATATTTTCCAAATAAATCAAACAATAGATTTGAGTTTGTTTGAAATAAAAATTGAAGCTTTTAGCTAAATTCTTTTCTTTGACGACTAATTTATATGTCATTCCTGCGTATTAAAACAACACACAGTGTGCGTATGTATATATATATATATATATATATATATATATATATATATATATATCAATACATTTTTATCTCATATGATTTTTGTTTCACATGTATACAGTATATACATTTTCAGTGTGGACGATTTAATACGGCTCAACCCAATACCGATTCCTCGAAAAGTGTCAGACTGCTTCAAGACAGTTACTGTTGCTTCTATCGCGTGGTTGTAACAAATTGCAAATTAATAACCTTACAATAATATTGTTAAATCCAATCACTCTCTTTAAAAACGTGAATCGGAAAAAAGACATAAATATAAGAGGTAATACAATACTTGGACCATTATAAAATCATTTCCATTAAAATTATTCTATCACTGAAAAATACCACAAAGTAAGAATTTTTTTTTTCACACTATTTTATTTTTCTGTCGTAGGCTGCGCACAAAAATGATAATAATGTTAGTGCGTTACTGATCCTTATAACAAATCCTTAGAGGTACAGTTGTGCACTGTCCTTTCAAATGTTGTACTGTGTGGTAAGTATCTGAAAGAGTTCGTTTCGTTCCAGTCTCCCGACTTCTTCAATACTAGTAACATCATCAATATCATTCATATTTTGAAGTACGAAAAGATAGCAGCCGACGATGAAGTCGGGAACGTTGAACTGACATGTTTTCCTACTAGGCTACCTACCTTCCTACCGGTGCGAGAATACCGGAAAATTTTCTCTTTGTTGAAAACTTCGAAAAAACATTGCTGTACCGAAGATAAACAACTATTATCCGATCCCCTTGCTGTTCAATCTAAGTAAGGTGTTTGAACGAATGCTGTTCTGGGGGTGTTCGATTATATATTTAGGGCAGGACTTACAAATTCATCCCCTGACGAAATGCATGATGCATGTATTGAATGATAACTAGTGCACTGATGAAATGTATTAACTGTACGAGTAATATTGAAAAAACGTGCGACGAATTTTAGAATTCCGGCTTCTTCTACAAACAGTTGTACTGAAAGTTTCCAAGGGTGTTATTCATTTGACAACTTTTTGTCTGAAACAACTTTTTACATAGACCTACATGTGTAGCGAGGTTCTTAATCAGATCAATTGAGACAAACTGTCCTAAACACAGATACACAGAAATAGTAAAGAAAATTTTGTTCTTCAGAAACATCTGTTTGTCTTTCAGTATGATTATGAAGTCACTTAAAGTCTTCAGTGTCATTTAAAGAGATAGTTGTTTCTGCTTCTGATCAATGAGACTCTACGTTCAGGATACAGTTTAAACTAAATTCTAAAAAAATCAAAGCAAAAATGTTATAGAACTAACCCTTTTTGCAACACCCCAGGGGAGGCATACCTCACAGATTAAGAAGACCTGAGTTAAAGGTTTTATCAAAAAATTTTCTTTGCTTCTTTTAATATAATCTTTAAAACATTCATATTAGCTTGTTACAGGAAAAATAAAAAAAAAACAAGTAGATGTCAATATAAAACATCTATTTACAAATCAAATAAGAACGGGTAATAAAAAAGTAAAAAAATATATAAATATTATATCATATTACGTCGAAAAATGATCAACTATTGTGTTTTCGTAATATTAACTTGATTTGTTTCAACTACTGAAATAATATATTTGTAGGATATATTTACTACATTTATTATTTATTAGTCGGCAAGTAATTTTTGTGACGTCTAAATAAATTTGTCACGCGAACAAAATGAAATAATGCTAACAGAAAATTGTCAGCCATTAGCATACAAATATAACAATTCACTTATCTTCTTTTTCCTGATGGAATTAAATTTAGTATACTGCTATCGAAAAAAATTATATTTTACAAGATTCACAGGAATTTGTAAATATAATTTTAATATAAATAATTATAAAGAATTTATAATATAAATTTTTTAAAAAAATTTTTTGATCAGTATAATAGTTTAAGTCACGGATACAAAATATAAAAAAGACTATTATACGAATTTTCTTATATAAACAATATGAAATATGAAATCTGCGATCAAAGATTTGAAATGACAATATTAAATGCAATTCTTCTGTACAATATTGCATAAATATATCATACTATGATTTTTGTGATCTGTGTTATTGTAGATACATTCCTTCTATATATCTCTAACTCTCTGTCTCTTCTTTTTTCTATCTATCTATTTTTATATATATATATATATATGTATATATATATATATATATATATATACGAAGTCAGACAATTAAGTAATGCGACAAAATTCAAAAATCGAGTATATTTAAAAATTAAGGTACATCCCTGCGATCCCCTTCAAAGTAGTCCCCTTCCGCATCTATACACTTATTCCAGCGAGTTTTCCAGTTTTCGTAACAATTCTGGAACACTTCTTGTGGGACCTCTCCGAGTACCCTCGTCACAGATTCTTGGATATCTTCAACGGAGTCAAAATGTCGACCTTTGACGAATTTTTTCATATGGGGGAATAGGAAAAAGTCGCAGGGTGACATGTCCGGTGAATAGGGCAGTTGTGGTAACGTTGCGATGCCTTAAGACGCCAAAAACTGAGAGACACTGAACCCACTATGACAGGGAGCATTGTCGTGATGCAGAACCCAAGTCTTCGCGATCTCTGGACGCACTCTGAGCACCCTTTTTCGTAATTTTTCGAGCACATTGCGGTAGAATACTTGATTTACAGTTTGTCCAGGTGGTACGAACTCTTTGTGAACCACCCCTTTGCTGTCGAAGAAGCAAATCAACATGGTTTTCACTTTGGACTTGCTCATTCTCGCCTTCTTTGGCCTTGGTGCTCCAGGGGACAGCCACTGTTGGCTTTGTCGTTTAGTTTCGGGGTCATATTGAAAGAACCAACTTTCATCACCAGTAATAACTCGATCGAGGAGAGTAGGATCTCTTTCAACCTGCTCGAGACAATCTTGAGCGATGTTCATTCGGTGGGCTTCGTAACATGCACTACTCGCGCGTTGTTACAAAACACTAAACAGCTGGCGAAGAATTGATCGTACGAGGGTGGTCAAGGTCTCAATCGAGAGAGTAGGGATCTGCTATTACGGTGGCGGAGTTACAGGTTCACAGTGTTACCACAGGCCGAGAAAAAAAATTGGTCGCATTACTTAATTGTCTGACCACGTATATATATATATATATATATATATATATATATATATATATATATATATATATATATATATATATATATGGATGTATCAATTTGTGGCTAAACAAACGATGTCAAGATTGATGCCTATTAGTCGTTCAAGACAACCGATTTCTCAATTACAAATGACAAATCTCATTAACTCAGATACGAAATTATGACAGATTGATCATTAGCTCACTAAGGTTATATATATATATAGATATATATATTTATATACATGAATATATATATATATATATATATATATACATATATATTGTATGAATGTGTGTGTGTACTTCACATATCCAGGTATGAAATATAATGCTAAATTGTGGATAAAGTATTAGTTTTGTGTAATTTTCTGTATAAATACATTATCTAACTTCAATTTCCGAGCCAAGAACAAAAACGTCTTTGGTCTCTTTCACGTCGTTCGGTCAAGGGTTGTCCTACTGCAAACTGTTTTGTCTCGTTCTCTCACCAGTGAATGTTCCTTTCTTCTCTAATTCGTCACTGAAACGGATGAGTTGTTGTTGGTAATGCTCTGAATTTATAGTCTGACCAGGTTCAAGTAACTCATACACTTCACCTTAAAAATCTTACCAAATACACAATAACATATTTAGTCTAAGCGGAATTTCACTTAACTGCTCATGATCCTTGTCTTCAATTTTTTTCGTTTATCCGGAATGCTCTCGATATGAAAGAATTACAACTCTGAAACCTTTGAAATCACTTTGTACCTATTTTTTGAGTCATAACATCTTTCTCCAAACCTGAACAAATCATTCTTCTGGCTTCGGCAGTATTTTTTTTCAATAGGAATGCGAAAAGAATACAATGTCTAATATTATGATTTTCGAACGCCGTCGTGTACACTTCTGTTTTGTGAGATTATACCAACTGCTTGGCTATTATATTAGGGGTACCCATAAGTAATCAATTATTTCAAATTTAAACACATATATGAGCCATTTTTTTATTATTTTCTAATCCCTTACAAATTCTTCATTATTATTCATGACTTTCTAGGACTCTATTCTGTAAATTTTTTATTTATCTCTTATAAACATGTAATTACTAATGTCTCGAAACTTTTCATTTTTGAGAAAATGTTCCGTGAACCTAAAAAAATATAATTCTATGGAGTAATATGGGGTGAATATGGTGGACGCGATAAAACTTCTTAGTCAAACTGCTTTATTTTTACTTGAGTTATTTTTTCTGGATGGAGTCTTGTATTGTCATGTTGCAGTATGACACATTTTCTGTTGACCAAAGCCGGTAATTTTTTCGACAATTCATTATGTAACCGTTATAATTTTTGACAATAAATGTCACCTAATTTTGGCAACTCAAAATGTATTATTCTAGTTTAGTCCCACTAAACACACAATAGCACATTTTTAAATGTCAAGACCAGTTTAGGTATGGATATAGCTATTTAATTCGGATAAATTATTTCATTAATATGTTTTAATTACCGTATAAGATTCATTTCTCATCACTGGTGACGATTCTGCCAAAAAATGGATCAGTTTGTTGCCTAATCAATAACGGTGTGCAAATTGTTCATCACTGCTCTTTGTTTGTATTCGACAATTAAGGTAGAACCCAAATGCTATTCTAAATACCTTTCTGATTTCATGAAGATATCTTTGCTCTTTCAGCTAAGTGGCGAAGCATGCAGCTATTTCTTACAAGGTCAATCTTGGATCCGACTAAACCAGTGATTTTAAAGCATCATTATCGTATTCAGCAGGTTACACTCTCTGAGCACGATTAGATAAGTAAAAATTATCACTGGAAAATTATCTGAACCAACGTTGGCAATTATTGACCTTCAAAACGACCCCGTAAATGTCACATTTTTTTGTTTCGGTTATTGGATTGAATCCTGATCGAAAATGAAATAACATGCAATGACGTTTGTGTTCTTCTGAAGATTGGTAGTTCGTTATTTTTTTTTGGATATTAGAACCCTTTTTTTGTTCAAAACAATAAACCCACAATCTGTTTTACAATACACGACAAAAAACACATCTTCACATGTCAAAGACTTAGATTGAACTGAATATAATTTACTCATTAAAAATGATTAATGACTTATGGGTACCCTAATTATAAAGTCTTTTTAAATGTTACGGTTGTCACCTCAAAATCTTAAATGACCTGAAAACATTTGAATTTAAAACTGAGTAATGCTGAATTTAATTTAAAGTTACCGAATTAATTTGTATGGCTAATATATATATATATATATATATATATATATATAGAGAGAGAGAGAGAGAGAGAGAGAAAGAGATATATAATCAATTACTAGTGATTAGAATTTTGTTCTGTTTCAATAAAATTATAATTAAAAAACGAGCTAAAAGATTTCTTGCATTACAAATTACTTGCATAGTAAGTATATATTTACATAAAAGTAAAACTATTAAAAATAGAAAAATTAAGTTATTTATTACTTGATCGTTTGAGGAACAAGTAAAAGAGCAACTATGTGCATAGCGTGGTAGATATACACATGTACAACCTAAACCAGGAATTACATGTAATAAAATGAACAATTTGAAAACTTTTCAGGGCAAGATTAATGTGTCTCATCATTGAAGCATATTACTTTATTTGAAACACAACTCTTCACGTGAATCTTTGTGTACTTATTGTTGAATGGTTTTTAAAATAATAGGCACTCGATCTAAGTTAGTGCCTGAAAAGCAGTATGAGCGCTTTAATGAGCATTTTTAATTAATACAATCTTGGTAACTTGTATTTGCAGTACGAAGTCCAAAGTTACTGACTGAAAATTCCAAAACTAATTATTCTTGATGGGAATGAGAGATGACATATTTATTGGTACTTATTTACTCCTAAGATTTTTTAAATAAGTGATTAATATTTTTATCAAAACGTATGAATAAGTAGGAGCAGTTGTCTGTTTAGACTCCATATTGTTATCTGAAGACAACACTTTTCATCTTTTTTTATAAATATTTCCATTTTTATTTATCTTTATACATTCTTGTGGAACTTTCATTAATAGTTTTATTTCTTAGGAACTTAATTGTTTGGATGTTTTCGGTTATTCTTGCTTATATTTCCATATTTATTTTTATTTACTTTCCGTCTATTTTATTGGTTCTCGTTACTAGATTGTTTATAAAATTCACACAAACAACTTAATTTCGTCATATAGATTATCATTATAATATCTTAGTACCTCACGTTAATGTTTATTAATTAGTGCCATTCTCCTGTGATATAACATATGACAACTAATTAATACCACGTTAAATATGTTAGTTGAAATACATCAAAATGTTTATTTGTCATTTTTTTATTAATGATAATATATGCTTAATATAAATTTGAATAAATTATCTAACGAAACTGACTAAAATAATAAAATAAATGACCTATTATTATGTAATCGATTTACATTTACGCCTCTTCATATACCAAGTAATGAGTATCTAGACTCATGACTCGCGTTGCTAAAATAGTCTGTTCATATTGTGGTCCTTAGCTTCACTTAATAGTGGATGCTTGTTTAATGGCCTCCTAATGGAATGATTTCTCACAATTCATCTAGCGGAGTGTCAGTCCTCACTAGGGTACGGTTTTACTGTTTTATTAATATTAATAAATAATCAGATAGGCATGTTTTTAGTTACATTTGTAGATATTTAAAAAAGTTATGCGTAGATGGAATAGACATTGGTATTTTAATATACAATTGTTAATAGTTTGCACAAATGTTATTCATATTAACGTTACAAGAAAATCTAACGAATTTATTTTATGTTTGGAGTATTCTTGGCAATATAAACATAGTTCCTTTCATATTCTTATGAAATAACTATTATATTGTTATAAAAGACATAGAACGCATCCTCTTATAATTATATATCATTTTCAATACAATAAAAAATTATATTTATATTCAAGGCACAACAATCAGTTATTTCAAGACATGAATAAAAATAATAAATTAAATTTTGAGGTAGGTACAATTTTAATAGTTAACGTACTAAATACAAATTTAACAATACAATTTTAATTGAAATGGTTTCTTTTGAATAAAAATCGATAAAATTATTTTAAAATATTATTATTAGTTTGGTAGAAAAATAATTGCGGTTTATTATCTTTAAATTCGTATACATTTTTTAATTTAATTGGTTTTAAGTAGTCCAGAACTGCTTGATAATTATCGCCTCACTTTTGTTGAAGCTATCGAATCGCTGTGTGGTTCTGATTTAAGTAACGCCTTCAGTTGGTCGTTATGAACTGAAGAAGGATTTCAGCGACCTTATGCATCTTTAAGCATCTCGTACCCAGCAAGAATTATTTGGAGCCACCATTGCACCGTACGTTCCTTAAGAGTACCCACACCAAAAGAATTGTGTAGTTTACAAGTAGTTTCTACTGATTTACCGCCCGTTTTGAACTCATACAAAAAATTGCTCTTATTTGCTCATTTTCCATTTTCAATTCAATAACCTAATTTGAAGCAGAATTAGTAATAAAACTAAAGTCGATGTTACCAAAATACAACTGAAGAATAAACTTTAAAGTGATATTGACATGAACACGATGAAATGACACTTTTATTGAAAAAAATTAGGGCTAGAATTCATAAAACATAAACCGCAATTATTTTCTTACCAATCTTATATCTTATTAAATAACTTTAAAACAAAGGAATTATATACTTTCACTATTATAATTTATACATAATGCTAGTTAATACGATAAAATGTATTTAACTGATTTTATTCTTTAATACAAATAATCTTTGTTCGTACATGTTTAAGTGTTAATATAGTTAAGTAACTATATTGTGTACATTAGTGATTGAAAAGAAATTCGGTATTTCTTTAGTGAGGGATTATATTCAGTTCTTACTTAAGATACTAATTTGACATGCTAAAGATTGTTTTTATTCTAATGATAAGTGTTATTCAATATCAAATGGTAATTATAGCTTTAAATTTGGTAATTTATTATTGAATAATAATTTAAATTTAGATTTTTTCCATTAATTTTAACCAAAAAAAGGCGCCTAACTAATTATATTAAATTTCTAATAAGTTTCAACAGCCCAAAATAATTTATAATCAGAATATTCGATCTTTTTTAATTATACTGTAAATCTGTACTCATTGAGATGCACTTAAGTTTTTACTTATATGCAGTCTTCTCATATTAAGACTAAAAGTATAGAAATAATATTGTAAAGGTTTATTTAAATAACAAATAATTGCGAATAATAGTTCTTATAAAATAATTACATGTATATTAAAAAATCAAAAATCACATTCCACGTACTGTATCGCTGTGTGCATATTTTTCTATTTGTCTAAGAGAAACCTGAATTTCAATACAAAACATGGAAATATTTCTCTAAATAGTTCGTCTTAAAATAAGATTTTGATTTTATATTATAAACTTTCAAAGAAGATCAATACTAAAATAAATATTCAATAAAAATTATTTTTTATTTATTTAAAAAAAAATGATAAAAATAGTCTAGTAGATAAAAAAACAACGATTAATTTGTTCACCCATTCATCATTTTTTAATTATTAATGAAGCCTCGTTGTCTTCTAAAAGGTACGTTAATGATTTATGTCGAGCAATCTAATGAAATTCATGCCAGATACATGATATCATTTAGTGATTATTGTACATTTGTAGTTTTATATATGTTTCGACCTTCAAACATATCATTTTTACATTTACAAAAATATTTTTCCATTAGCAAAATCGTTATCATTAAACTTTATACGTAATTTGGAATCAAAATCCCACCCTTCATAATTATAGTTGAATTTGTCAAATAAATTATACTAGAAGTTATTCTATAGATTATTTTAGAATTCGATCGGACCGTTAGTCTTAATAATGGAATGTTATATATATATATATGCCGGTAATTACGATAGTGGATTGTCATGTATTTTTCGTATTGAGATACTTAGACCTTTGTGTTTGTATTCAATAAAAAATATTTTTCCATTATGTAACAAAACATTTTCCAAATTACTTACTGTTGTAATGCGAATTTTTTATGTAATTATCACTTTTTACGAGTATCAGAAAAAATATGTGTTTTTTAATACTTCATATGACAGACTATATTCAAAATTGTAACACCTTAAAAATGACTAATACAAGAAATATTTCAGTTTTATTTAAAAAAAGAAGTTATAAACAACAGTATTCACTTATATTTTATAATTACAATCATGTAAACTAAATTTTGAAAATACTCAGGTTTCTTCTTCTTCAATAACGTTATTTTCTTTTTGTGATGTTTTGAGAGTACGCAAATATTCATGGAAAATTGGTAGAATGTACGGTAATAGATCCATTATATACTTATGTTTTTCCTTTGTATGTGGGCGGATACTCGCATAAAGTGGAAATAATTGAACTTTTTGTTTATTTTTCGTCTTCCTTTTTGTAGGTGAAAAATCTAAAATCTGAAATTCTGCACTATCATTTAAAGATGTTTCGTAAAACATCTGATTAGAAGCATCTTTTAGAAATCTGGTTCATTGTATTTTCAACTGATGAACAGATTATCCCTGAATATTTTTCGTTCTCTTTGTAATTGATGTCTATAGAGGTTTGGTTTTCCAATAACAATATAATTGTTTGTTTGAAAGCTTTAAGTAAAGAAGTTAACTTAGGGTTATTAACCTTGAAAATATATATAGTTTTCTACGAAAATCAGATAGGTACATGTATTTTTCTAGAAAAATAAAGTATACCAAAAAGTAAGTGACTTAGTCCACTATCAAAATAAATAAAAACAGAATTATGTTTACCGACAAATTTTGCAGTCATTAAATTGTACAATTTTTATTTTTTTTTCAAAGTTCGTCAAGATTATTAAAATAGAAATAATTGTAATATAAAATGAATCATAAAATCATTTTTCAATTTTTTGACTTATAGTCACAATTACATTCAGTGCACTTATACTATCATAATTACCGGCATATATATATATATATATATATATATATATAAATTTGTAAATGTAAATTCAACTTAAAAATACAATGAACAAACAAGCATTTAATACATTATACTATAAAATTAATCACTATATTAATGAAATTAGAATTTATACGAAAGTAAAGTGCATTATAAACTTCTATATGCAAATAAAAAGAATGTAATTTTTCATCGTCATAATATAAACGATATACAGTATAAATATAATCGTGTTAGTAAATGTTGCTACGTAGTTTATTTCATGTTGATATTAAATATTACATGTTGCTGTAGTGTATACACACCAAATAAGTGCGAGTTTGTAAATATTTTCCAATTATGTTTATTAAAAATAACAAATTCTAATCTTGTTAAATATTTTTTATTAATTACTTCAAATGTTATTAAAAAGTAGCCAAAATTCATGAAAATTTTTATGTTATAAAGTAATTTAACTGCGTTCCTGCCAAACTAACTAAATGTTTCGCATTATTTATTTAAAATGACACTTGAAATTGAAAAAAAAATACTTTTAAATTCCCTATTATCTACATAATTGAACCTTATTTATGAAGTCAAATATTATTTGTGAATTGTTTTCATCATGATTCTTTATTAACTATTATAGTTTCTCAGATAATCTTCTTTTCCTAATATTTCATTATACAACTTCAGGATAATCTTTCTTAAAGAATAGCTTTTCTGTACTTAGTACAAATTATATAATGAGGTAGTATTCTTTTTAAGGTTTTTATGTTTGCACAAATGCATTTTCGAGTAATTTACTAACCATACTTTTTTTCAAGTTTTTTTTTTTTTTTGAAAGAAAATATTATCTAAAGCTATTTGATTTTTCACACTAATAATTGAAAATTGTTGGTCGTAAAATTATTTGTTAGTACATATAATTACGGTAGAAAATCGTCCAACAGATGTTTAAAAAAGAAATTTTTTTTTACTGCTTCTCCTCTTCTATCTATTTTTTAAGACTTTCATTGATGGCAATGTTTTCAATATAGAGAAATGTTTGAAAAATTCTCCGAAAAATAGAATATTTACCTACCTGATTTTTATGATTGTCTAATTGTAACATTAAGTATTCTTTCCATTAAAATGTATAAATATATCAAAAAAATTATATATTGTAAGGTATAGGTACTAAAAATGAAAATATATCTTTTTACTGAGACATTTGTTTTATAGACTTTGATTACTAATATATTTACTAATAAATACTGAAATATAGATTAAATTGAGATATCTTTCTTAGTTTTTAAAATTATTTTTGAAAAACATCTTTATTTTCATTTCAGTTATAGAAATAATCATAGAATTATAGTATTTTGATACAAGTGGATGACTAATTAATTTACTTTTTTTCTACTATAAATAAGTAAGACATTTTTTGAAAATATATTTTTTTTATAAATGCAACTATGTTACACCATTTTTTACATGAAATGGATTTAAATTGGTAATAAAACAAATTCGTCACCATGAGAATTAAAATGATAATAAAATAAATTAAATAACTAAACGAATGCTCTTCAGAGGAGTAAGTAAAGGAATAAAATATTTAATTTCATGCTCTTGTACAGAAATACACTTCAAAAACTTTTTAAAACTTTCAATGTATTTTTTTAAGAAAATGTAATTAAAATAAAGTACGGTATAATTATCATTTACGTATTAGGCAGGTCTATAGTAGAATTCTCTACTTTTCTATTGCAAGTGTAGTAAAAAATATACATAAATAATTCAGCTTTTAATATCCTCAAATGCATGTGAGAAATCAAGATCACTCTCTAAAAATTCAGTATTTAACTGTTTTGATAGGGAAGGCAGGTAAAATTATTCCCTCTTTTTCGTGCAATAAAATAAGATACATATCTTTGCTCTTTTAAAACACTTACGAGGTTTAAGATTACTAATGCATTACCAGAAATAAGCCTAGACATTTCTTCAGGTCTATAAATATGAAAATAAGTTTTCATGAACTAATTATATTTGTTTTATTCGCCTTTGATTAACAATTTAGAATAAATTTTGAGGAATAAAATTTAAAAAAAAATATTTTTTTAATATGATTTTAGGTTAACGACTTTAAATTTTTCAAGTTCTCAGAATATTTATTCTGTAGGTTTTAGTAGTTTAAAAATCAGACGGACTTCGTGATCAGAAAAATCCGCTGTAGGATGCATTGTCTGAATTTTTTATTAAATAGTTAACTCTAGTGGACAACACTAAATACAGTATAAAAGAAGATGCCAAATTGTCTATTATTAATAGTTTATTTCCAGGCAAATTTTTCTTTTACTGAATAAATTTCCGATTAAACTACTTTTCGAAGATGCAAGCATCTAACTATTCTACTTATGTATATCGGACATATTTTGCACCCTAAGATCCACGTAAATATTATCTTTCTGTATATTAAAAATAATTCCACCGTCAAATCTCCATAAAACATTTTTTTTTAATTTTATGTAGACCACCTCCTTGCAAACGCTACTCCCCCTGCTACACTCTACAAGTGGCAAGTTAACTATTTCCATCCCTGATCATCAATAATTGGTTGATGGATATCCCGTAGTCTCTGATCTGATTAGTTGACATCAATCACATGGATGTAGTTCTTTCACGGTGTACAAAGAAACAGGTTATATGATTTCAATGTAAAACTGAAAAAAAAAATATTCAAAATGTTGTATTCACTGAAGCTTCAGATTAAAAAAATTGTTACACATTTTAACATTATATTTTGTTGTTAATTTTTTAAAAAAAACCCATAAAATGAGTACGACTTATATTTTACGCGGATTATTTATGCGTTTGATTTGTTAATTTCTGTTATTGGTTAACGGAAAGCGAGCGTTATCGAACGTAGAAAGTAATGGGCAGAACCTCCTGTTTTTTTTAAAAAAAAAATTATTTAGTAGGTAATAAACGAAGTCACTTTGAGATATATCTTGATTCATTCGATTTGTTTCGTCTCTTACAATATTATAATTCTATTATAATCAGCAACACAAATCTTTTTTCATTTTTAAAAAAAATTAGGAAAGTGTATTTTTGAGTCGTATTATTTTTTCCTTTCTAAGAATGTGACCAAACGTAAGTTAAGTTAAAACGTAAGTAAGTTAAGAAGAAATTTTCACCAGACTTCTGATCAAAGAAGAGATGTAAAGTAACCATTTTCATGAGATTTTTTTCGAAATTTAAAATATTTAAGAAGAATTAAGATATGATTTTATTCTTTTAATGAATTATTAAACTTGTGATTATACAGGGAGTGCATGAGCTTGTCAAGACAAAGACGTGGGTTGTAAATAAGGTTTGAATAGCTTCTCGAAAAATCTAAACCGTGTAACTTATAAATTTAGCTAAGTACGAGTAAGTTATTTTCTTTTATTCAGATATATAAAGCCCAGTAATTTAATGATACTAATATTGGTCTTTAATTATCGACATTACAGAACTGTAAAAAAAATACTTCAAAAGATTTTATTTCAGCTTAATAATTACTTTATATTAAGTATTCTTAGTAATATAAAAATTTTTTTTAGTTAATATATACTTATTATGGGAAAAATATATCTGTTATAGTTTTCAAGATATATTGGCTAATTATTATATGATCGCCTCCATATAAAATTAATTTTAATCTTTGTGTCTAAAAAAAATCAGTGTACTTAGGATATAAGAATGTTTTTGAAATAAATACTTTTCAATTTCAATTATGATAAATTTATTACGACACACATATAGATTCATATTATATGGTGACAATCTTTTAAAGTAAATTTGGATACGTAGTTTAAAAAGGTTAATCACGTAAAACGCATATGGGCAACCCACGTACCACGGATCGAATCCGGCCCTTTACTTCTTTTGATCCGGCCCTATCTTCGGCAGCACATATATGTGTGAACAATTTTTTTTCGAGAATGAAACACAATGAATCAAAAATTCAGACAAGAATGATGGACGAAAACCTCGAAAATGCTATGTGATTATTCTTAAGTAATATTAATGTCAATATTGATAGTTTCATAGTTCAAGTACAAGGCAAATCCTCACATTAAATTATTGTGTCGTTCATTATATTATAAAAATTATGTAGAGCGTTATACCAAAACATTATATTATAAATAAATGAAATATGAAGTAGAAACTTATTTTAATTCATTTAATATTAATTTATTTTATTAATTAATTTGGTCCGGCCCTTGACTCGGAGGCAGAATGATAATTTGGCGCCCGAACTAGGAAAAGTTGCCCATGCCTGATGTAAAATTTGACAACTCTTTATATGTTAAACATAAGAGATGATAATAATTTCCTGCTGTCATCAGTTTCCAGGAGTGATAATATTGAAATAAACAAGTAGTTAAAAGTGTACATAACAAGTTTCACTTTATATATATATATATATATATATATATATATATATATATATATATATATATACTGATGTTTTTTTCAATAATATTGAAATGTAAATAAAGGAAACGGTACAATGATAACAACAAATGAAACTTGAGGGTCTTGTTCGAAGAATGAATCATTTAAAGTACAAATAGATCGATCATATATCAAGTGTAAATGATGGTTGGTAGATAAACAAAACACTCGATTAGAGTTCTAGGGAAATAAAACGACTGTAACGAAAAGCAGTTGTTGACACAAAGAAATGAAAGACTCTTGGAAAAGCAGTATATTAAGGGAAATTGATTTCACATAAATATATATATATATATATATGTATGTGTGTGTATACATATAGGTGTATATATACATGGTTTTATGAATTTATGTTTACATTTGTCTGTGTATTTATATAAACTTATGTGTGTATATATACTGTTGGGCTTAAAATAACACTTCTTTTCCTTATAGAATATCAGTTGAGACATTGAAACAGACTTTATGTTGACAATAAAGTCTGAAAATCTGTTACTTCTTCTACTCTTATAGAATAAAGGTGATAATCTTTCAATCAATTTTCTAAAAATACTTGATATTTTTTCCCTTATTAAAAATCTATTTTATTATGCAGATCGAGAGATATAAAGTGTTATTAAAAGAAATTGTTTATAGATTGATCTATTATAAAATAATAATAATAATGTAAGTATATCATATGTATAATATTTAATATATATATATATATATATACATAATGTTTAAAAAGTTCTAAATAAGATTAAAAACTAAAAAATATACAAGTATCATTTTGAAAAAAAGAAAAAAAAATAATACTAGTTGTCAATATCATTAATTTCATACTAATGATGACAAACTAGTCAAAATGTATAGAATTATATTGCCATTGATTAAATCTTTTCAATCCTTTTTTGAATGTGAAGATATTTTTCATGATCTAAAAAAGTATTGCTACAAAATATAAAATAATCTTAGACAGTATTGTAATAATACAACTGTATTGATTTTCAAGGAAATTGAAACGAATTAACTTTCTTTTTTGAAATCAACATTTGCAACACCCAAACAACATTTTTTTGTAGTTTATAAGTGTGTTTATATGTATATAAGTGTGTATTATACGTCCTTCTCGTTCTTTACAAATTTCGTAATACTTTGTACGGTACGTATATATATATATATTTATATATATATATATATATATATATATATAATATATATATATATAAGGTTGGTAGGAAAATAATTGCAGTTTTGCTTTTCTGAATTCTAACCGAAATTTTTTTCACTGAAAGTGTCATTTCACCGTGTATATGTTAATATCAATTTAAAATATATTTTCTATCTGTATTTTGGTAACATTAATTTTTAATTTATTATTTATTTTGCTTCAAATTGGTCTATTGAATTAAAGATGGAAAAGAAGCGAATAAGAGCATTTTTGTTAGTTGAAAACGCGTGGTAAAGAAGCAGAAACTACTCGTAAACTAAACGATACTTTTGAAGTGATTACTGTTAAGGAACGTGCGGTACAATAGTGGTTCCAAACATTTTATGCTGGGACCAAGATCCTGGAAGATGAAGAAGGTCGCGGGCATATTTCTTCAGTTCATAACGACCAAAGAAGGCATTATTTGAATCAGAACCACGCACAACAATTCAAGATTTTGCACAAAAGTCCGACGTTAGTCATTCAAACTTTTAGACCACTTAAAACAGCAAGAAAAATCAAAAAAAGGAAAAATATATACGAATTTGAAGGCCATACAACGCAATTATTTTTCTACAAATCTAATACATATATATATATATATATATATATATATATATATATATATATAACATCTACCTCGACGCATAGCAATAAACGGACGTGTGGTGGCGTAATGTAAAAACTATACAATGTTTGTTTCATTTCTGTGGTTGCCAATGCATACAGAAAACAAACAACCATCTATAAGAATGGATGTGCAAAACTACACAAGTGCATGTAAGTAAATTTCATATTCTATGATGTCAAAGTTGATAAAAGTATGAAAATCGTAGATTAAACACGCGCAACATGAAGTTGACATCCTCATGAATACATATTTGTTTTATCAATATGCAAATGAAGTGAATTAAGCTTTATGAGAATTACAATATTTTTCTATAAAATTTACTTTTTGGTATTAAATTGATTCATGATTTTAATAAATATTTGAACTTTGCATTCATTACATCTTAAATATGGACTTTTATCTTAGTAGGTGGGTGGTAAGACAATATTCAATTTTCAAAATTTATTCTACTTAGACAATAAAGAGTTGCACTTTTGTATTTTCAGTACATTGATGAAACACTCACTCTGCTCTAATAATTACTACTGAAAAAAAAATATTTTTTTCAGGTATTTATAATAAACCCAAAAAAATTATTTAGTTCTCTGCAATTATTTTTTATTATTATCAGATGGTTTTTATATATTTTTATATTACTTCCGTCGGAAATTAGGGAATAGATTCCTCTTTATATCACTATACATGAACCTAGGTTAATTAATGATCTTTTGTATTTCTTTACAAAGCTATTTTTAAGTTTTAATTAAATTATTATTTTTTTTAATGATAATATATTTTCTGTACTTTAAAATCTACTTTTATTTTTTTCTATACTTTTTCTGAGTTTTATAATTATATTATCACTCTTATTTAATTCGAGATTATACGAGCATCATTTTTTTATTTTGTGATCGAATATAAAAAAATACAATAAGAGGTTTTCAATTGTTTTGCAGACATATTTATTTAATGTCGCAACATCTTGACATTATTTTTTACCTATATATTATGGAGTGAATTACGTTAATTCACTCAAGTACCAATTCCCAATATGCATTCAGGTGACAGAAAATAGTAATTGTTATATTTCTAAACTTCCTTTTTATTTGGGCGTACTTCATATATATATATATATATATATATATATATATATATATATATATATATATATATATACCATAAAAATTCTGTTATAGAGTAGTATTATCTAAAATATGTTTTTTCATAACAGAATGTATATTTTCAAATATAATTTAATTGTTAAAAATTAAAAATTGGGCTTTAATAAAAACTCATATTTCAATTTACCACTTTTTTATATAAGAATACTTTTACAGGGAAATTTATAAATTTGGGAAAATAATGTTAAATAATGCTTTTATAAGAACAATTACGCTTTTCTCAATGAAAATAGGAAACTTTATTACTTGTTTCATTTTAAAATTTATTTTTTGGTTGTTTGAAATACGATATAGCATTAATTTTATAATGTTTGAAATCAATTGTTGTTTCAATGAAAAAGTCTATATATAGAAAAGTCGGAGTTAAATAAAAACAATATGTAACTGCTAAATAAATCCAATTGTCTTATAGACTATAATACTTTTATATTTTTCATAAGAGTATTTTATTCTTATTAGAGTAATTATGTATGTATAATTTTATTTTCGAATATTTAAAATTATGCTAAATACAATTCATTAATTCTTTACTATTATAATATAAATAATATCTGAAAAGTACAGTTATTTTTAACTAAATACATTTTAGTGAAGAATGATATGAAAAAATCGAAGACGAGAAACAAGACTCGAAGTATATAAGCAAACGAATGGAAATACTAAACAATATATTAACGAATTTTCAAAAATAACGAAAATAATAGAATGCATGCAGATGTTCATATAATGAATACACCTATCGTATATTTATGATTTTTTTATTTATAAGATCCACTTCTTAAGAAGAAAAGGGAGGGAGGGAGATTAATTGAGTCTAAATTTCAAACTACTTCTGATGCTTTTCATTCATTATAATTTTAATAATTATCATAAATACTGTTACCTAAAATAGAAAATCCATTGGTATAGGATACAGAGCATATTTTTTATTTGATATTTCTATATATAGTACGTATAATAATATACCTTATATATATATATATATATATATATATATGTGTGTGTGTGTATGTATGAATGTATATATAATCAGAGTGCAGCAAAAAAAAACTTCCCGAATTTCTCTGAGCCATTGGTTCGACACAGGCGAATGGGGCGTAGTAAGGTCTTCTTATAACATGTATCCTGACGTTTTCAGTTGCAATCATAGCTTGGATAGATGTACGTTATGCGTTCATTATTGAATCATTTATCCGAAAGAATTAATCTGTGATAGCCACGAAGAGAGTTTTTCGAATCCATTTCTCGCTCTGCCAAACTTCTGCTGATATGGACCGAAAAACCATATTGGTATAGGGTGGAAACTTCAGGGCCACAGGTTCGGCGTTAAAACGAATACTATTTGGAAGACTATGGAGCGTTTTGACTCCAGAAAATGTTAAACGCTGTGAGACAGTCTATTAAACAATCTTCCAAATTTGCAGCTTGTAAACATGCTTATGCTTTGAGGTTGTCTGATGGAACTGCCAGGAGAATTTTACACACCGAACTTAAGTTTCATCCATACAAAATGATGGTTGTTCGGAAATTTAAGGA
>CM068322.1:2339588-2379588 GCA_034766995.1 Acanthacorydalis orientalis
GAAATATCATAAGTTTGAAATGACCACACAAAATTTATTGAATTATTATTTACACTACAATTAAAATAACTACACAAGTATCTCCATACATTTATATCGATAAATGTTTGTATATATACTAGGGGGCTGTGCCTCCTAGTCGCTACACTCGTCGACCTCAGGGGGCTCCCCCTCACTCGCTTCGCTCGTATCGCAAGTATTAAGCCAATATCATAATATATATATATATATATATATATATATATATATATATATATATATATTATGTTAGTCTATCTATTGAATTACTCTCACAGTTAGATTGCGCCGTTTGTTTTATAAAATCGCACGGTTCATTGGCACACGTTTTTTCCCGGTTTTTTGAAAAGTTTTCCCGGAACCCACGCAAGAGACATTAATAAAAATCACAATTAACACAACGCACAACTCACACCCCACAATTACGGATAAATACCGTTTCAGGTAAGGGCACCGCACAAATGTAAGGCCAAACCTGGCCCTGTATTATATTTTATGATCAATAAAACTTATTTTTATTTTATTTTATTTTTTTTTATGGCACACGTTTTCAGCGCCATCTCGATGAACTCATCAAGTACTACAGCACTTGGCGAATGAGAGTAAACGCCTAAGAAGTGTGAAGTGCTCCTGTACACCAAAACGAAATACTTTGACCACCTCTCTACCTGGACTTCAACAATACAACAATCAATTGAGCCCGTAGCTTAATACCTTGGGGTTACAATTGATAATGCAAATGACGACTTCAAAAGTCATACCGAAAACGTATTTTGCAAGGTTTCTGGATAGATAAGCAGACTGTACTCACTTCAACCGTCGGGCGCAATTATCGCTTCGTAGTAAGCTTATGCTCTACATCAGTATGATACAATCAATACTGGCATATGCAGCTCCAGCCTAGGAATTCACCTCCAACCCCCTTAAGCGATTGCAGATCCTCCAAAACAAGGTACTGCGCGTCATCGTCCACGCGCCTTACTTTGTCAGAAACGATTTTCTGTACAATAACCTCCAGATACCTGCAATCCATGAGTATACATGTTGACAAGATCGAGCCTTGTACGGTAGAGCTGAGGAAAACCAAAACAGCTTGATTAACACTCTCGACAATTACGACCCGCTTAACCCGTAGTACCGCTACAAGTAGCCTAAAATAATGGCTGTGGGTGTCATTCCCTTCTGAGAGTCCTGGCCAATGATAACAGGAGGGTCGAGGGCAGTAGGCTCTACCCGCGCCCCGAGCCGACTCATAGAACGTTGATCAAATTTTTACTGTATTAAAGCAAGCTCAAACTGTGCTTCCGCTTCCCCTCGTAGAGCAAGCATCTGTATCTAGTCTGAGTAAAATGGTCTCGTACCTCCCACTGAAACCAGTAATATGTGTCTCAACGCGTTAGCACAACCCAGCGATGTCAGTCATTGTGATACCAATACCAAAATTTTTCGTGTAACTTCGGATGCCATCGTTAGTAATAATTTAATACAAAATATCTATACGTTTTTTGTTCAATTTTTTGTATAATATTTTGTACATTTTTGGAAATTTATATATATATATATATATATAATATATATATATATATATATAATAACACAAAATTATTAACAAAAAATCAAATCTATATCAACATTTTTTTCTAATCAACAATACTCAATAATTGATTTCTGATAATTGTTGATTATTACTTATATGCATTTCTATGGCAACTGTTAAAGTATAGAAAAAGGTTTTTTCTATACATTACCGCTTAGAGTATGATTACATATCATCAAAATGCAAATAAAAGAAAAAATAAGAAATGATCTCTCCGTTATCGAACATTTTTAATCAGAAAAAGATTTGTGATTTAAGATGTAGTGCGAGGTTTCATTATCAAAAATTAATAGTAAAGGGCAATATGAAAAAGCTATATTAAAATAAATCAAGAATTTCGGACAGAAAAATCGATACTGGTATTAAAAAATCAAATTTTTCTATACCATATCGCTCTAGGGATTCATCCGAGAAAACATAATTTCTCCATACTGTCAGAACTATTTTGTGCAGAAATTGTAATACATTAACATAGTAAAATCTCAGATTTTAAATAAAGTGGAATATAAAATAAAGATTTACAAATTACGCCTTAGTCGAAAGATGAAAGAGAATATATGAAAACCAATAGCTGCTTTAAGCCAATTATTATATAGCGCGTTGTTTTTATTTTGTTTGATCTCAGATATATAATATTTAATAAGGTAAATATTCGTTTCTTTAACACTTTTTTTGTATAATATTTTATAATCAACTCCATTAAATGTATCAATAAAAATAATGTTTTAAAAATAATTATTCATGTAATTAATACAACAATTGGAAACAATACTTTAATTCATGTTGTAGCTTCCTGTGCTTCTAATAGAAAATATCATATTTGTATTATTTGTCCTTTTATTTATTTGTTTTAAATTTTTACTTCTCCTTTTCTAAAATTACTTCATTATTCATTACAGATTTTGATATTTTTAAATTGTCTCTTATAAATTTACGCCACTGTATACATTTAGCATATATTCTATTTTTAGTTCATATAGCGCTGTTATTATTCATTTATACATTAATATTACTGACACTAAAGAATAAAAGTGTTAATATTATTTTAATGTAAATTAATGTTTTATCAGAACTAACCGCATCATACTCAGTTGTTTTTTTTTTATTTTATTTATATTAAAGACAATAATATTAGGCTGTAACATATGAAATTGCGGAATTTGTAGGTGAGAATTAAAACGCAATATTTTTAGAAAACAAAATATATTTAATCAAAATAAGTTCCGTCAGCTTCAGTGGTCTTTTTCCAATGAGAAATTAGATTGTTTATCCCATTTTTATAAAAATCTACATTTTTAGAGTTTATAAAGTCTTCGAACTTTTGAATCACTTCTATTTGGTTTCGGAATTTTTTATTTCTTAAATAATATTCCAAGTGGCGAAAAAGATGATAGACTGTCGGTAAAAGATCTGGTGAATAAGGGGGATGTGGTAAAATTTCATAAATTAATGAATTTAATTTAGAAATTGTGATTCGAGATGTGTGTGGTCGAGCATTGTCTTGCAATAGTATTAACCTATATCTATTGATTAGCATTGGCTATTTTGTTTTTAATTTTTCATTCATATTGTCGATTTCGCGACAATATGAGTCAGCCGTAATTGCTTCGCCTAGTTTTAAAAAACAATCATGGATTATTCCTTTATTTGTCCACCACACAGTAACCATACGTTTTTTTGGTATAATGACGGCTTTGGTGCGTGTCCTGGAACTTCATTTGCATGTAACCATTGTCCAGCTATTTTTCAGTTATCATAAAGAATCCACTTTTCATCACAAGTAATGATTCGATTTAAAAATGGCACTTTATCATTTCGAATCATAAATGAAAAATACACCTCTAAACTTCTCAGTTTCTTACTATCTGTCATTTCGTGTGGCACCCACTTGTCCAGCTTTTTCACCTTTTCTATTACAGCGAGGTGACGAGAAACAATCATAACACTAACATAAATCACATGCGAGAGCTCAAACTGTTGTATGTGGATTAGCTTCCACCATGGCTCCAAATGTTCTTCGTTCACAATGGTTTTGGACCTTCCTGCTTGAGGCTCATTGTCGAGATTCATATTACCGGAAGGAATTTTTTTGAATTATAATTGAATTTTTTTTTGGTAAGCCGACCCTTCACCGAAAGTTCCATTGATATTTCTACCTGCTTCCGTTGCAATGTATTCCAACTTGAACTCATAAACAAAGTAAACGCAAATCTTTTGTGGATACCATCCTGCTAAAGTGTATAAAAAAATAAAAATCACAACAATAACTCCGTATTAAAAAACAATTGAAGGGTATAGTACATTAGTTAATTCTAAATAAGTGAACTTGTAAAATATTGCACAGAACCTTTCTTAATCGTGGTCGACCTCTGACTGAAATTCGGCAACTTGATATATTACAACCTAATATATAATTTGAGATTTACAGAAGTGTAAAATAAAAAGTAAATGGATTAAGTAGAGAATAAGAAAGTAACAGTTATTATATAATATTATTGATACACAGTGGAGTGGATAATTTATTACAATAAATTTTTCATTAGACATTAAAAATACTTCCAGTTATTTTCTATAAATGATTGAAAATTATTATTCATAATATAGAGACATGTAGAGAACAGAAAATAATTGACATGAGATATAAGGGAGTAGAGGTATAAACCATAATAGAACTGTAATGAAATAAAAGTACTTTTGGTAACATTTTTAATTTTGCAAATAGCCCATTTGGAGCCCAATACGTTTTTAAACGCTTTTACGCATTACCTATTTTTATAGTCATTTGATACATCATTGTAAATAATGAAATTAACACTACTGATTTCAGCTTTTATCTGTTGTTTTCATTCTTTAGTATTGTTGGATATAACGTCTCAAATTAGTAATGGAAAAAGGCAAATTAGCGCTATTTTCTTATATGAGTTTAAATTGGGACGTAAAGCAACAGAAACTGCTAGAAATATCAATTTGTTTTCAGCGAAAAGCCAATTAGTGAATGTACAGCTCAACATTGGTTCCAAAAATTTCTTAATGGAAACGAAAGCCTTGTTGATGAGGAGGGTCGTAGTTGTTCTTCAGCTATAGACACAAATGATTTAAGAATCATTTTTGAATAGCATCCAAGTAAAACACAATTTGTGTTTTGAAAACAACAACAATTTGTGTAGCTTGATACTAATTGTTTTGTTTTTCTATTTCTTATAAAGTATTTATATAATTAGTAATTATCATTCTATAATAATTAAGATATATTGCGTCAATAAAAGAACTAATAAAAATGAAATAAATAAGTTTGATTGATGATGTTTTAATGCACAGTATAAAAATGTATGTATATATATATATACATATAGAGAGAGAGAGGGAGAAAGAGTGAGAAAGAGGTATTACATTGAATGTGAATTAATTTAATGTAGAACTGACGGATGAAATATGTATTTTATTAAACATATAATATAATAGACTATAGAAAATGTTTCTTTAATACTAAATTAATCTTAATTTTTACTAAAAGATATCTAATTTAGAAGATAATTAAACTATAATGACTGTTATCAAACATCTTCACTATAATTATATAAACAACATAAATGATTTATAAAATTTAACTAGAACTTTAGTTTTAAAAGACAATTGTCTACGAAATTTTATCTTCATTTAAATTATTTTCGTAAACGTGCGGGTTTTTTCATTTTTACGAGTGGAATTAATCCTAATTATCAGTCAACAGTGCTACATATTCATTATTAACGCGTCACAACAATTAAGTTGTAATTCAGGTAATCACTCTTTTATACTAAATAGGCCTACGCGTTCATAAAAAACTACTATCACACCGTTACGTCACTTTTTCGGAAATCCGTCCTCGCAAAAAGGAAACGGAACTGCGAGTGGTGTAACGAACGGTGTCGGTTGACTGCGTTGCCGGCGGTCGGAGTCCGGGGCACGGTAACCCGGAGGAGTTATCACACAGGGCGTGTGATGAGGATGCGCGACGTACTGAATGAGGGATGGGACAGTAGGGAAATAAGCGGGTGCGAGGTGTGTGCGTATGTATGTCGCCCGGGCCATCGTCATCCTCTGTCACCGCCACTGGAGCCCTCAATCCTGTCGCATCCTACTTTACGCGTACACGCTAAACGCGCCGACCGACGACGTTTCGGCAAACGTTTTCAGATTTCAAACCGTACAGCACATATAAAGGGGTGTATAGCATGGGTACTATTCGTAACGGTGGTCGATTTGTGCCCGTTTCGGTGTGATTTTACTGTTACCGTATGTTTGTGTATAATGTTGAACTAGAGAAATAAAAGAAGATTCTCAGCTTATTTTCCTCTGTTAAGTAGATGTAAATACGATTAAGTTTATGTGCTTGTATGTTTAGTTATTTTCAATATAAAATTATTTTCTTTAATATCTTTATTATGTGTAATAAAAATTGGCAGTGTAATGGATCTTAAATATATTTTATCCAAATATTCGAATTCTTCAAGTTTAGAAATTTAATAGAATAATCATTTTACATGAGGTATTACTAAAACAATTCAGAGAGTTTATGTTACAAGATTTCGTAGCATCCTCAATTTCAGCTTTTCTTTACTAACCACTGGTAAGGAAATTTGTTGTAATTAATTGCGAACTGACAATGTAAATTAGTGAATTAAGAAATGATGCATAATTTGTTCGAGCCGGACATGATTTAAATTTAGTACTGTTATCATAATGTTCTTTAACAAATCTAGATGGTTCTCACCAACTCATATACTCCTACTTACCTCTATATCAAAATAATGAACCCTTAGAAATAATCTTGATTATACTCTTACCTTTCTAGATCCTAGTATTTGGATAAGTGAAATTCAATAAGAATTTTCAATAAATTAATAATGATAGTTGTTTATTTACTTTTCCATATACGTATATAAAATATATAACTATTTTCTATAACATACAGTAAATAAAAAAATTCCGGATGTTTCAATAACTTTTGAATATTTTTTTTTATTAATATTATATATATATATATATATATATATTAAAGTATGTATGTATAATCTAATATAATTTTTAAATTTTTTTTTTTGATTCTATAAACATTTTATATGTTGACTATTACCGTGGAATTAAATACAGAAGACATTAAATTTATTTCTTGATTGACTCTTTTGTGTACAATTTTCATGTTCATTTAAAAACTAAAATTTATGAAAAAATATATTCTTTCTGCATATTTTAGGATATTTGTTTTTATGTTTAAAACTATTATTATATAAAGCTTAAATTAACACTATTACTCATGTAGTTGAAAATATTTTAAATGTATACTTTAGATGAATAATATCTGACTCATAGTCATCACTGTTGCACTAACATAAACAAAGAAATGAAAATTACGTTTACTATATAAAAAAATATTTTATTCTTTTATTTTTACGCGAGTAGAATGACAAGCAAACTTTTAATCTTTACGAGTAAAGTTGAAAAATCATGTGGGTTTATATAGTTTCAACTTGTTTTATCTACTAAATTTATATTTCAGCGATTCTCGAAGTTCTTTCTTTATATTTCCCCAAAATAAAATAGTATCGTCTGCAGTTAGAGGGTTTGAGAATGGTTGTAGGGTACGTAAAGAGTATTTAAATGATGAGGTAGTATTTTTAAGTTTATAGCTTTTAAAAGTACAGAACAAACTATGTGTGTTTAAGGCTTTTTAATATTGACTAATTTTTAATTGATTCCTGTTCTGAAAAAGCTACAGATGAAATTTAATTTATGTTTTTACAATAATATTCACATTAAATCTATCAAGTATATGAAGGAAAAAGAAAATATAAAATTAATTATTATTAGTTATATTTTTAAAAATTATGTAAATATATACATGTATATATATATATATACGTATATATATATATATATGTATATATATATATATATATATATATATATATATATATATATATCTATCTATATATATATATATGTATGTATATATCTATCTATCCATATATGTATATATATATATATATATATATATTCAATAAAATTAAAAAATTATTTAGTTTAATGAAAAGAAAGGTTTTGAGGAAATAATAACTAAATTTAAAAAAGTTTAGCAGCTACAATATATATATATATATATATATATATATATATGTATATATATATATATATATACATACACATTTACATTATACATATATATATATATATATATATATATATATATATATATATATATATGTATATTATATGAATTAAAGACTTTTTTTATAATTGGTATATTGTAACTTTTCATTTTTGGCAATTTAAAGTATTTAAAATAAACAATGAAACTTAAATTTTAATAATTCTTAATAAATAGTTTGTTCAATAATACTTTATATTTTCAAGTACAGATATTAAAATAAATTATAGAGATCTCATCCTTGCGAGTGAAATATATTTATCGTATTTCTATTAGCCTGTATATTTATTGACGTTACTGTTAAACTCTATCGAATATTTACTTTTAATTACTAAACGATAGCAACGTCTAGACATTTTTAATAACCATCTGAATGTGTACCATTATTCGTTTCAATTTAAAATATATAATTCAACATAAAAAATTAATTTAAAAATTAATATCAGAAGCCAATTTAAATTGTCGAATAAACTGCAAAAATATATTTTAAATTGTGAATATATATATATATATATATATATAAATATATATGTATAAATATGTATATATATATATATATATATATATATATATATATATATTTCTATATATGTATATATAAAGAGAGAGATAGAGAGAGAAAGAAATATAGAATTTATAACATTTAGATAGATTGTGTGTACGAGTATACAAATTAATTTCATTCTCTTACTACATTGATTACATATTTTCAGTAGCAGATTTAGGAGTTTCCATTTAATATAAAGACGTAGAGGCATAATTGATATATATATATATAAATATATTTACATACATATATATATATATATATATATAAATATTTACATATATAAATATATATATGTAATATATATATATAAATATTTACATATATATAATTTATAAATACATTACTTTACACATTACATTACATATATATAATATATATATATATATATATATAAATATATAAATATACATATATATATATATATATATATATATATATATTTATGTATATTTATGTATATTTATGTATATATATATATATATATATATATATATTTATGTATATTTATATATATATACATATATGTATATGTATATTTATGCCAATGTATAAATATAGTAGGGAACTAAGATATTTAGCGCCTTTCATAATTAAACCCCTTTGGCAGTTGACTATGCTTCTGGCTCGTAATACGGCTTTGAATATTTTAATGTATGTCAAATAAGACATAGCAGTGAATAGTAAATGAAGTATATATATATATATATATATATATATATATATATATATAATTACTTTAGGCTATAAAATTTCAGAAATATAAAACGAATAAATAACTAATATAAATACACATTTTATATGCATACTGAACAAAAAGAAAAACGTGACTACCATTCTTTTTCTCAGGTATAATTGTAATAATTAATAATTGTGTTCGCATATTTTCACTACATATTCTTTAGACCAAAATTACATTGTTTAAATAATTGAAAATTAAAAATTTATTTTTATCATTAATTTTGGTACGTCATATAAGCACTAAATTCATCATTTCGAAATAATTCTAAAAATTTATAAAAATAGTTTTAGTGAATTTCAATTTATTTCTTTATTCCAATACTAAGTTTTTTATAAATATTTACTTTTTCAACTAACAATTAATGTACATGAATCACAATTTTTTTCCTTGGCATAAATCGTGTTTATCCGAATCATGAATTTATTATAATTTGTCTATAAACTAACTTCTCTGTATTAAATGAATTCTTTCTATCATTGAATTCGCCTCATTGTTTATTTTCGTTTCTAATATTCAGAAAGACTATATAATCTAAAACATAATATTCTTTATTATTTTAATATGAGTTCTGAATAAAGGTGTGAAATATTTTTTATGGTTTTTCATTTCACATTATATATTTGAATAAAAATTATCTAGAAAATGTAAATATTTCCAAGGGAAAAAGATTTGTTGCAATAATTTCAAACTGTATGTTTGTACAATGCAAGTAAATCGCTAAAAAATAATCTATTAAATTTGTAAATGAAACAATATTTATTATTAGTACCTTGATGGATATTTTAGTATCTCGAGTTATTATTAGTATAATATCTTGATGTTAATGATTTCCATTTTCTAAAACGTTTCAAGTGTGTGTCTAAATATGATGTAGTGTTCTAAGACTCTTTGCATTGTAAGGATTCTTATATTGAAAGTTTGTGTTGTAGTGATAGCATGAAAGAGCTGAACGAGTTGGAGACCTCAAGCGTCAAGTTGTCGTTCATATTTTTTAGATTATCATTATCCAATTAGATTATTATTTATTTAATGTCATTATCCAATTTTTCCATCAGCTACTTCGTTCCGTTAAATCGGTAATGAGGGTTCACCGGATCTTTGTTGTTCAGGATGTGTATCAGACTATTTTCCAGCCTTTCCTAAAATTAACAATAAAAAGACCTTTATAGACTGCAAATAATTTTAAATAATCAATTCCACTATTTTTTTCTATTAATTATGGATTTATATTTTCCCACAAGAATTTCAATATTTCCAATTGATATCAATTTTTAACTCATATTTATAGCGTGGACGCTTTATTTCTTCCGTTATTTTTCAATCAGAGTGACTAAATGTAACTTTAACGATTTAACGATTAACTATTTGGGATTTCATTAAAAATTATTATCAAGTTACATAGGAAAGGTAATTAATACATTTGTTTTAGTAGAATATGTACTTCTTGATCACTCCTGAAATAATTTCATTGCATTTGAGGTTCTTTTTTAGGATATTAATGTATTTAATGGCATCTTTTTGTCGAAAAAGTGTACATTTTTTATTTTTAAATATAAGAAACATTTCACACTATAATCGATCCATCGCTGCATTTCACAATATGTTGAATAATTTGTACATTGTATTATTTAGCAAGTTTTGTCAGAATGATTTTGTTTACATTTTATTTTCAAATATTAGGTTGTTAAGAAAATAATTAACGTTTTTGTTATGAATTTAAAGATTATAAACCACAAATATTTTCTTACCGACCTAATATTTATTAATTTTTATTTTCAAAAAATAATTGTTTTTACAAATATTTTTTTATTCTTTTTTTCTAATGCAAATTGATACGCCTTAGCATAAAGTATTTATTTATGAAAGTTGTTCTTATGACCTGATCGATGAATAGTTTCTTACTAACAGGTCTTTCAGCATTTATTTTAATTTTAAGATATTTGTTTACTCCATTTACTCGTACTTCTATTGAAAAATGTAAATTACAAAAATAAGAGATTACGAATATCTACATACCATAGTTGTTTCACTACTATATTTCATATATGGTTAACAATGGAAGTTCATGGAAAGTTGTAGAATACGAATATTCAAAGTTTTCTTTATTTTATATTTTCTTTATTTCATATTTTCTTTATTGCGTTCATTTTATGCTAATTTTTCTGGGTTATATTTCAACATATTTACAGTTAGAATTTTTTTACATAATTTAGGTAAAATATCTTTTCGAAAAGTTTATTTATTTTCGTAACGTTTTTTTAATATATATATAAATAACTAGTAATCAATTCGTTGAATGTAATAAAGGTCTCTGCTTTGAATTTCTATAAACTTAACGTTTTGATGTATTTAACAAATCAACAAGTATAGTAAAATACATATACGGTCACTTACTGTAGTAGAAACTAGAGTAAATTTCTGAACTAATTCTGAACTATCTCTGCATATATGTCAAATTATACTCGCTATGTACTATTTAGAATTATTGTTGAGGATGGTTTCTGTTTGAAGCATATATAAATTGTAGCATTTAAAAATCTATTTCCAATATTTTTTTTTATCAAAACCTAGAAATGACCTGAATAGAGCCTGAATACGAACAGAATACGTTGTGAATAGAATAAGTATAAATAGAATCTAACTTGGACTACTAATTCTGCTACAAGTTTAGATTAATGTGAAAAAAAAATAATTCATGTTGAAATGAATTATAAATTGTAAAAGTTAAACATGGGATACTTATAGTATATAAGTATTTTATTACAAATATGAGATTCATGTGATTTCATGTTCGTTACATATAATTTTTTCAGTGTTTTTTTTTTATTATTTCATAATTGAGATTATATTGGAATATATTTACTGCTACAAACAATATAATAGAGAAATTAAACTTTTAAAATTACAAAAATATTTCAAGTTCGTAAATTAAGATTTTTGTAGTAAATGTGTAATTAAATCTAAAAACAATTTACTGATTATCGTTTATGTATTTTATATAATCTATATTTTATATATTTTATTTAATATATATAATTTATTTTTTATAATTTTGTAAAATGGTTTCTTGAGTTCACATTTTAATTTCGATATTTAAATTTTGGATATTTTAGTCAAAATATTTTTCAGTTAAAACAACTAGGAAATGTTTCCTAAAATATCATTATTGACTATTTTTTTGAAGCATTGTATTGAACAATTGAAGTATTGATTTATAATTAAAACTTTCTTACAAATAAAATATCATAATAAAATTGTTTTTATATCGTTTCCAGTCATTAACTTTTTAAGCTTCAGTATAACATAATATTTATGCCACACTTAAAACTATTCACTATTTGTTTTAAAAATATATTATGACAGAATTTCAAAGATTATTCTAAGTGGTTTGTGTTTGTTTGTTTCAGCTGGAAACGCAATGAAATAACTATATTTTCTACCTTAACTAAATTAAAAATATAGTGAAAAGTACACTGAGTAAATGAATTTTAATAAATTCAGTTTATATATTAATTCTATGAAGGAAAACAATCGTAATGAACGAAAAGGGCTGTTTTGGAAGGTAATAACATTCTTATTTATTTTTTTAATAAATTAAATGAGCAATTGCTACTTAGGCTTACATTTTGCATATTTAAATGAGTTAAAACTAAATGTCAACTCTGTTCGTAATTTTATGTTCTTTAAAATTTATAAAAAGAATATAATATTTAAAATGTATATATTGTGACAGAACATTAACAACATATTAATTTAGGAATTTATATATATATATATTCCCAAAGTACTAAGTATATATATATATACTTAGTACTAAATACTCTATACTAATTTTCGCATTTTATTACAATTATTTTAATAATAATCCAAGAAAAATTTTCTTTAAAATCATATTATTATCTTACACTGATCTGAAATAACTTCCGATTTTAACACAACCAGTCTCTGTACTATTATTATTTTCAGGTATGTATATATCTACATAATTTTTGTGCAGTACATGATAAAAAATGTACATATAAGAATATGACTTTAATGCCAAAACCGAAAATAGTAAGAATTATTTGATATCAAATGAGAAAATTGTTAAGAATGATATTTTTCATCTCATAATTATAATTAAATCAAAAATAAATTAAAATGTGTAATTCTTCTCAAAACTTTAACTAAGTAAATTGAATTTAGGTATTACATTTCTTAATTTAAAATCTAGTTTTAACAAAACTTTGCATTTTACTATTTGTATTTATTTTTTATTTCACTTTTAAGTGAGATTTTTATGTTTAGTAATTTCTTGTACAATGTGTATCTATTGCTAACGTAACACTATACAACTTGCGGAATATGAGAATTACAGAGAGTAAAACAAAGTAATAAAATTAAACTTGTAAGGGTACAGTGGTTTAACGACGACAAGTTAAGTAATGACGACATATTGTATTTTATTTGACAATAAAATGAAGTATCTAGATTAAATATTTTGTTTTGGTTTAATTTCAATTATTTGATAATGTTTACTACATGGTCTTTATTAGTATTTCTTTTAATTTCTTATGATAACTTAATGTCTAACAATGTTATTCATTTACTTAGGTGTCATTGTTATCCTGATTTAGTAATACTTCTCATATATATATATATATATATATATATATATATATATATATATATATATATATTATGTTAGTAGAAAAATAATTGCGGTTTATGACCTTCAAATTCATATACAGCTTCATAAACTAGCTGTTTTAAGTGATACAGATCTGTTGGATGACTTACGCCTAACTTTTGTGAAAGCTCTCGAATTATAGTGCGTGGTTCTGATTCAGCTAGCAACACCGTACGTTCTTTTCCAGTGCCTACACCAAAAGCATTGTTTAGTTTATGTACAGTTCCTACGGCTTTACGATCCGTTTTGAACTACTAAAAAATTGCTCTTATTTGCTTTTTCATATTTTTAATTCATTAATCAAATTTGAACAAAATTAATAATAAAACCGAAGTCGACATTACCAAAATACAGACTGAAAAATGCACTTTAAAGTGATATTAAAATGAACACGATTTAATACACTTTTATTGAAAAAAATTAAGGTTATAATTCAGAAAAAAAACCTAAATTGTATTCCTATCAACCTTATATATATATATATATATATATATATATATATATATATATATATATATATATGCAATACACATCAAAAGAGAGTAAGAGTATTATAATTATATAATTAAGAAGGAATAAATAGTTTGCTATTAGGAGTTTTCACTTAAATATATATATATATATATATATATATATATATATATATATATTTGGATGTTTATTTATTAATTTTCAGTTAAGCACTTATTACTTTAGTATTTTATTTTTGTAGATAATAATAGTGCATAGTTTAACATTTTCGTTGCTTAGTTTTTTCAAAAAATAATTCGAGATTTAAAATAAGTCGAGATTTAATGTTAAATTGTAACAATGTTTTATATTGATTAGTGTTGGAAAAAATAATATGACCTGAAAACATTTCTGTATATCAAAAATAATATTACTTTAATTTTTTATGAAATACGCACTCTTAACAGAACTAAGAAGTGTACAGAGAAGTAGAAACATTATAAAACTGCATCAATGTTTACAAATATTGAAAAAGAAAAAAGTGTTTCAGAGTTAATTGAATCTTGGAATTAGATACAATTGCATAATTTAAAGAATAATATAATTCTTCATTTATCACTGTATTAGGGTTAAAATCATTGGTTATATAATATTCAAAACATGTTATTTAACACTGATACAGTAGATTAATATACTTCAAAAAATTGCATGAAATGTTTTCTTTATACTAATGAATTGGGAAAAAATCTAACATTCTAATATTTCTCGTTTTATAAGGAAAATATTAAATAAATGAGATAAGAATTACATATTAATGAAATTTGTATTGTTTTACAAACAGATACTTATAATGTTTTTTTTACAAACATTACACAATAATTATACCTATATATATATATATATATATATATATATATATATATATATATATATATATACATATATATATTCATAACATCTTAAATTTTCTTGCAAAATATTTATAAAAGGAATTAATACAAAATGTTAAATTATATATATATATATATATATATATATATATATATATATATATATTATATATACTTTGGTGAGATATACACTTTATTAATCTCATATACATATTACATTTTACACTACTTTTACAAGTTAGTAACAGAATTTATATTTGATACTTAATGAATAAAAAATAAGATATTTTACTAAATTTTAATTATAACTCACTTATTAGCTCCTTCTATATCTGTACATTTATGTAATTCTTACATTCTGTACTTAATAATATTTCGAGCCTTTTGTGCAATTGTTTAAAAATTTTACTTCATCGACCAAAGATACTGATTCTATAAATTCATTGATGCTCGTCTGATGGATATTGGGGAATATGCCTGATCTTGTCAGTTTGAACTGAATTTAGCCCATTATAATCTTTTATTTTATATATATTATTTATGTGGTCATTGCATAGTTTGCATACTTTGTTTCCATACTTATCTTATTTTGTTCCATACTTTGTTTCCATACTTATCTATTTTCCATACTTATCTTTCAAAGTCTCACCCCACATACCTATTCTAAATTTTACAATTATTCTTCTTTCTGACTTTTTTGATTTGTGTATGTAGGTGTTGTAATGATATTGACCCAAAACACCTATTAAGTTTAGGCTATCTATTTGTCCCGTGGACTCTTAAATTATATCTCGGTTCACTTTCGGTTTCGTTTGTTTCCCATCTTTCCTCCGCTGCAGTCCTACATGCTTCCCCAACTTCATTATTCTGGTCTACTTCCCTTTTTTTGACTACTTTTCGTTTACTCAAATCGTACCAGTATCTTCTCTTCTCCACATATAATGTGTTAATCTTCAGTTTAGTTTGTTTATTCTAATTTTTTGCCTCCCTTAATAAGGGTAGTATTATTTTCCTTTCTTCAGCCACTTTAACTAAAAAGTCTTCCTAGACATTAATATTTCGATCCTTTAGTTTTAACAGTTCTTTAACACTTTTATCTTTTTATTATAAATAACGAATTTTATCAGTATCGTAATATTATATATAT
Organism: Acanthacorydalis orientalis; assembly: GCA_034766995.1. Lineage (NCBI taxonomy): Eukaryota > Metazoa > Arthropoda > Insecta > Megaloptera > Corydalidae > Acanthacorydalis > Acanthacorydalis orientalis. The sequence goes on from CM068322.1 coordinate 2,355,836, forward strand.
AAATTCGAAACATGTTTCACGTTTTTTAATATATTAATTTTCGATTGTTTTCATATGAATTTTTTAATTAAATTATTTTTTAATAGTTTATCTAAAAAACCGTCAATTGTTTTTAGAAGTTCTTTATTAGAAATTATTATATGACTATAAAGAAAAATTTTCCTTATTATATTCACTCACAAATATATATATATGTAATATTTTTTATTTTATGTATCTATATATTAAAATATATGTTCATAAATTATTGAAATAATGGTTTTGAAATTAAATGTTTAAAGAATAAAAGTTTATTTATAATGTACAAAGCTAATTTATAAAATTTGTTTTATTTCTGTATTTAAATTTCTCTTTATACTGTAGAGAGAAAATTCTATATAATTATAAGCCATGCATTTTATCGAATTTAATAAATACAAAGTGTAACATTTGTTTTTTATTTAATTAAAATATATTTTATTGGATTATATATATATATATATATATATATATATGTATATATATATATATAATAGCAAAAATTTGGGTATACAAAAGTAGTGTAATGATTTATATGGATTATTATAAACTGGAAGGAACTGTAATAACAACTATATGTTTATATTATAATCCTCGTAAGAGATTATAAATTAGTTTTAGTTATTAAGCTGTTAGGAATTTATTATTTTGTTTAAATAATATTTTAAAACTGAATTTTTTAACCGTATCGTTTAACTCTTATGTGGAAATGAGATTAATATTATATATAATATTATATATATAAACTCGAAACATGTTTCACGTTTTTAATATATTAATTTTCGATTGATCTCATATGAATTTTTTAATTAAATTATTTTTTAATAGTTTATCTAAGAAAACCGTCAATTGTTTTTAGAAATTCTTTATTAGAAATTATTATATGACTATAAAGAAAAATTTTCCTTATTATATTCACTCACAAATATATATATGTAATATTTTTTATTTTATGTATATATATATTAAAATATATGTTCATAAATTATTGAAATAATGGTTTTGAAATTAAATATTTAAAGAATAAAAGTTTATTTATAATGTACAAAGCTGATTTATAAAATTTGTTTTATTTCTGTACTTAAATTTCTCTTTATACTGTAGAGAGAAAATTCTATATAATTATAAGCCATGCATTTTATCGAATTTAATAAATACAAAGCGTAACATTTGTTTTTTATTTAATTAAAATATATTTTATTGAATTATATATATATATATATATATATATATATATATATATATATGTATATATATATAATAGCAAAAATTTGGGTATATAAAAGTAGTGTAATGATTTATATGGATTATTATAAACTGGAAGGAACTGTAATAACAACTATATGTTTATATTATAATCCTCGTAAGAGATTATACATTAGTTTTAGTTATTAAGCTGTTAGGAATTTATTATTTTGTTTAAATAATATTTTAAAACTGAATTTTTTAACCGTATCGTTTAACTCTTATGTGGAAATGAGATTTCATCATTAGAGAGTAACAACGTAAATCACATAGAACAATATATGTATTTAAATGGAATAAGAGTGTAAGAATATCTTGCAGTTATAACATCACACTATAATTCTTGAGTCTAATTTGACATGTAAATAACATCAGTGAGGAAAATCGAATAAGTCGACGAGTGTCGTAGTGTCGCTTTAAACGCAACTCCTAATTGAAGAACTTCGTACAAGACCCACTTTAATTTGCCAACAACAAACTGCACTCAAACTAAACTAATTACTTAATTTCCAATTTGCTACTTCAAAATAATAGCAATGTTGAGGTTATTTTCTGGTATATAAGTGTATGCAAATAATTTTCATAAAAATACACGTTACCTTTGCGACAGTTGTGTATATTTTATAACTTTTACTGAATTTATTATACGTACTTGTTAATGTCACTGATATTTTAAACATCTTCTCCTTAAGAGGCTTCTAAAAATATACCTTAATTAATTTAAATTCATTTGCATTTTCTTTCTTTGTTTTTTCTTTAGTGACATCACTACATTAAAGCAACAACGGTTTAAATTTAATATTTCTACAGCTCTGAAAAGTTATTATCTTAAAAGTTTTGTTTCCTTTAATATATATCTTCAAAAGTAGAAAATGAATTATATTTATTTTAATATGCATATATATATATATATATATTTATATACTTGTACACACATACATCTATATATATATATATATATATATATAGTTGTACACACATACATCCATCTATATATATATATATATATATATATATATATATATATCTATATATATATATATATATATATATATATATATATATATATATATTAAAGTTAATAATTGATGTATTCAAATAAAAAAAGTAAAAATTTTATCCATAATTGGCTTTTATCCCCGTCATATATTTAACTAATTACTGAATGTATTTGACAAATCTTAAACAAATATTCTATGCTATTTCGTCATGATTTACGTGTATTTGTGTTGTTATTAAAGCGTAAATCCATTTTTAACGAATACGTTTATTTTTACGGAATATTTCACATTAATTAGAAACGTTCAATTGACGTGCTATTTGTATTAACTTTGATGTTTCTATAATTATGAAATCATATTTGTATTTATAATTAAGTAACTGAAGAAGTTTGATTGATGCTGTTTTCCAGTTAATAAACTTATTTTTTATTAAGTTTAATGAAAACGTAAATATCTTTACCCGAGTGTAAGTTATTGACCAAATCAACACCAAGTATTAATTATCGATGAACGTTTATAAGAAATAAACAGCATTATTTGAACAGCATAAGGAACTTTATGTACGATTCGTTTATTTTGGTGAATTTATTAAGTTTATGTACAAATAAAATTTAATAAATTCACTGTACAAGATAAAGTACAATACTGTGATTAGAGTGAAGTTTTTAATAATGAAATTTATAAAACAAAACCCTTTTAAACGTTTTCTTAAGTAATATATGGTGTAATTGTAATTAATTAAGAAAATGAATTCAATGTAAGACAAGAAAATTATTTTTTTTTAATAATTATTAAAAATAAGATTCCTTGTTTACATCTTTTTTATTGCATATCCCCTTGCTTACTTATTTTACTAAGTTTTTAACTATTTCTTTACAATAACCATTAAAAAAAGGATTATTTCAATAACGAGACAGATATTTTATATATATTAACATATAAAAATACACAAAATAATTATTAAATGTTCATAAGGTAGTGAATAATAAATCAAGTATCGTTTAATAGTTGCCTTCAATTTCTATTCGACTTAAAAACGAGAATATAATTTAATAGCTTAGTAACTCGCAGAGTCGAGAGAGTATTTAGCCAAGTGAAAAAACACTGTATTTTTAGATAGAATAGAATTTTTTATTTTAAAATTTTAATTACTTGAAGAAAAGCTTATTTCTTTCCATTAATTGTATTCCTAAACTTATAGAAAAATATTTATTAGGAATTTGAAAGTATAAACGTCTAAATTATGTCTAATTATTCAAATAATGAAAATGTTAAAGAAAATGATGATAATATCTTATAGATTTCGTCAAAATAGTACTTCTTTGTAATATCTATTTAAAAAGCATTTTAAAAGATTTTATCGAATCAAATGGTGAAGAAGCATGCTTAATATTGCTCATTTGCATATATAGATGAGTTAATTAAACGACAGTTTAGCTGAAGATGAAAAAGAGCTAAATGATATATGGAATATATATTTAGATATCTAACACTGTGACTAAATTGAATTTCACAAATGAACTTTTCATTCACTTCAAAAACCATAAAAATCTGGTTGCATATGTTCAATAATTGAATATTGATCATTTGTGATTTATATTTCTATCCACCCAAAGTCAACTCTTTCATTCTAAAATATTGAGATATAAAAAATCTGACCAAAATTTACTGTATCTTAAATTAATTATTTGATTTCAAGATTCTTCTATATTTAGCGCTTTGAAAATGATGAAATAGCCATTAAAATGTGTTTAAGCAATAATAAAGAATGATGAATTATTATTTATTAACATTTTTGATGAGAAAACGTATTTATAATTTATGGGAACACAGAATATTTCATTTGTGAAATGTAATATGTACTTTTCAATATCGTTTCCTTTCTAGTTCTTTAGAACGCAAAATCTAGACTTAAATTTTCTGGGCATACAGGGTATTTGAATGAACTTTGGACGAATTTATTTTTCCACCATTTTTATTTTTTGTATAACTATTAGTTGTAATTTGACAGTGGTGTTGTTCAGACGTAAGCAATTTATTACGGAAAGTTTAATGCCATCGAGAATGGAGTAATAAAGTGTTACAACTCAATATTGATGAGCCTATTTTTTAAAAAAATGTAATCATGAGTGAAGAAGCTTATTTTGACATGCACGATTATGTAAACAAACAAAAAATCCTTTATTGAGAATCTGAAAACCCAAAACTGATCCATAAATGAACTTATCATTATCGTAGAGTGACTGTTTAATGTACAATTTGGGCTGGTAAAATCATTAGACCATTTTTGTTTTGAAAATTCTGTTACTGTTCATTGGTAAATAATATCGTGTGATTCTGCAAAAGAATCTTTGTACTTGAAACTAATGAAAAAGTTCTACAACACATGTGGTTTCAAATTGACGGTGTCACATCGCACACATTTCGCGGTACGATGCAAATTTTTCGCTAAGCATTTCATGGCCGAATAATTTCAAAATTTGATCACATCGATTAGTTACCTAGTTCAGCTGATTTGAATGGCCTTTTTCTTTAGGGCTAGTTAAAGAAAAGTGTCTACACTAACAAACCTGTAGCAATTCAAAAGCTTAAAGACAAAATTCATCAAAAAATTGCTCAAATAACACCAGACTATGTGTAACAGTCATTAAAAATATAAATTCCTCATTCTTGACCGTAATACACCCTCTATAATGAATTGTCTGTGTCCGAGTTACACCACTGTCAAATTACAACTGATTGCTACACAACAAACAAAAGTGGCGGCCAAACAAAATCGGCCGAATTTCACTCAAGAACTTTGTGTATATATATATATATACACATATACATTTGTGTGTCTGTGTATATATATATATATATACACATATACATTTGTGTGTCTGTGTGTTTGTGTTCTTCTACAAAACAATTAATAAATATATATATATATATATATATATAGTATATCACTGAATGGTTGTTTATTTAAAAATAAATTTCAATGAATAATAGTAATGTTCTTATATGAAGAAAAATGAATATAAATATAAAATTAAAGTTAAATTTTCTAAAAAAACATGGTTGGTGAAGAATGTATACATAACAGAAGAGTCTGAAACGAATTTTAATCTTCGTACTTAAATAATCTTCGTACTTCAGCACGATTACTTTCTTCGTAGAAAGCCTTCAACAGTAGATTGAAACGAAATATTTATGATAGCTGAACTGTTGTTTTTGAAAAGACTCTACCATTGAAATTATGACATTTGGCAAGCGCATGTACAACAGTAGTTGTAAACTCAAGAACCCACAAATAGAATTACTTATTTCTTTATATAAAATATAATTTATTTTTAGCGTTTGTTATATGTATTTATAATGTTAATATTATGTTCACAATTTTTTGTTCAATATATGCCTAATTAATTTGCCTATCTCTTTCACGATCGTGTAATTAATCAATATTTACTTATAAAATGGAAATAACGTAAACTATTTCTTTTAACCAATATAACATGTATTTATTTTTGTTCCATTCTTAAATTATTTTTATAGATTCATTTATATAAATCAATATTTTTATCAAATATTAGTAAAATAATATTTAATATCTTCTTCATATACCAACAATATGTGACGGAATATCATATAATCACTTACAAGAAAGATTTTCAACTCTGCGTTTCTATGAATATATTTATTAAAATATATTCTATATAATTTTCTTGTTTCTAAATAAGCAATTGCTTTATAAACACAGTTATAAGTTTGTGTTGATATATATATATATATATATATATATATATATATATATATATATATATATGCACATTCAAATGTGTGTATGTACGTGTGTGTTGTTTTAAACTCACAAGAAACATATAAATTGTTAGTCATAGACCTGTTATAATATTCAACTATGCATGTATACTTGGCAAGTAAACACACATACGCGGAATACAAAAGACATAAAGATGAAGAGAATGTTGGATAATATAGGGTATAATATAAGCAGTACATTAACTTGTCCTGTTGAGGTTTGAACTACGACCCACAGCGCGTACTATAATATTATCTAAGAAAATTTCTGCAAGATGACGGTAACGTATTTGTTTTGTAACGATTTTGTAATATAAGATCACACTTAATAATGCTCCCCCTGTTTCTATGTATTAAAAACACATGAATTATTTTATGAAAATAATTATTCTACTTGTTATATTATTTTGTGAATTTGTAATAGTTATATATATATATATATATATATATGCAATCTAATATAAGCGGACCCATTTATATTTATGAGTTTATTTATTGTAAAATGAATTCTTCTAGGAAGGAATAAACGTATTGTTTTTAATGGTTATTTCATGTACATTATTTTCTCGCATTTTTTAATACATTTTATTTTATTATTTTATGTTTCTGACAGTTTTTTTATTACATAGTGTACATTTTCTTATGTTATTTTTATTACAACTTCTAGATATAAAAATTGATATTCATATTATTTTAATGTTTCCTTTATATCACTGTTCGTATCTCTTATTTTTTTATACAGTCACACTTTTTTTATTCCCAGAATACTATGTTTTGATTAAAATTTATCAGTTAACAATTATTTAATATTTTGATGAAAAAGAAATATGGTTCATAATGGAACTGAACATTAAATTTACTAGTAGATTTAACCGCATCTATGTTGCAATTTCTATATAGATATTGTTTATAAATTTTAAAATGGTATACACTATGACTGTTTTTGCTTAAATTTTATACATTTAAAAAAAGATTAAAAATAAATATAGTATTGATGTAAACATTTCATATTCATTTTTAATATTATTTCAAGGAAAAATTACTCATTCCTCAATTTTTATCGATATTAATTTGCTAGAAGATGCATATTTAATTTTTGTGATAATGAAATATTGGTCAGTCTGTTTGTATTTTTATAATATCTATTTTGTAATTCGGTAGAATCTGAAGTGAAAAGTAGAAATTAAAATTTCATTTATTTAAGTTAAAAAAAAACATCAATTTCCTACTTGTTTTTAGAACAAAAAATAAAATATTCAATAATGAATTGACATTTATCGAAACTTTAAAAAACTTAATACGGTTTTTTTACGTTACCGATTTAGTTACTGTATCATGAAATATACTATGATAGTTTACGAATCCCTTGCTTGAAAGCTAAAATTAATAAATATTCACGATATAATTAACTCCGGTAGTTTTGATTTTGTTATGTAATAATTAAAAATGGAAATTAAAATGTTTTCAGATTAATATTGCAGGTGTTTTCATTTTGGTTATAGAAATATAGGTTAATATTTATGATGACTAGATGGTAAAATTTTATATTCAGTTCTCATTTTATAATTGACTGATATATTCTTTATTAGTATTGTAAGATTTTTTCTATTATAATAATATTCATATTATTAATAATTGACAGTCCAGAACAATCTTTGCTACAGAAGTTCTACTATGAAATAAAAATTGAAAAATTTATTGAATTTTCTCAATCTATTTCTAAATATTTTCTCTAGAAATGGTAATAGTATCAGCATGAAATTATGCAGTCATTCAAGGCACGAGCATATATTTATAATCTTGAACGTTAATACCTTATTGAACCAATTCCCTTTTTGTGATTGTCTAATTTACTTCAAGTGCAGGATTATTGTTTCTATAGAACATATAATTTTTATTTGATTTAATCCCAACTAAATACCCCAAAAATAGTTTTAATATATGATGAAAAGTCGACAATATTCTTCTTTCTTCTAAATATTCAGGTTCTTATCTTTTTATATCATATTATCTGACTTAAAATATCTGTTAACAGACAAAGTGTGTAGTTTTTCTTCAAATTCGTTTAATATGTTACTTTTTAATAGAAGAATGTAGATTCCTTACAAATTTAAGTAACAGATATAGTAATGTCAAATAAAGTATTTTTATTCACAGTGAAACTTTTATCAGTAATTTCTTTCATTAAAAAGTTAGTGAATTTGAGATTTACTTACAATATTAATAATATGCAATTACTCCAATTATGATATCTAGGTATTTATAATATTTACAAATCACCATTTATACTCTATAGACAAAGATGATCACACTTAGATGAAAAAGTACGTTTTACAGTCTATTAGTAAACTTGATAAAATTACAAATGATCATAACAATTGCTGATAAATTTATACAAGTTCCTGGGTTTTTGATACCTAATTTTAGCTAGATATAAAACATTATAATGAACGGTTATTGAATTTATTTCTTGATAATCTGAAATAATTTCTAAAAAAGCATAAAGAAACTGAAAATAATCGTTATATGTTTTACTTACGTCTACTAAATCATAAAAGAATGTATCAAAAGTATACAAGGACAGACATGTTTATAGTCTATAAGAATAGTATAGTCAAATCAATACGATTTCTCATTTTATTATATGGTTATATGTGCAATAAATTAAAATATCCGTTTTTTACATCCAAATAAGGTCATCATCATTAAACTTTATATATATATATATATATATATATATATATATATATATAAATGAATGTAGTTTACATAAAACATATATTTACTTTCATTTAATTACCAATTCCAATTCTACAGATGTAGTATAGTTTAAGAGATATTAAAGATAATTTGTACTAATAAAACCTGATTGTGTATACTAAAGCAGATAAAATATTTTATTATGTGCAGCAATTTCAATTTGAATGAATATAAATGAGGAGTTTTTTACGCAGGATATAAAAAGAGCAATCAAAAAGAAACACAAGCTTTATTAACATATGACGTAATGTGTGAAGATTTTTAGTAGTGTTGTTTATATTTGAATTATTTTAATGGCTCGTGATAAACAACAACTTTTCATAGAAACTTGTGTTTGTATTTATTTTATTTTTGTAAATGATTTGGTTCTTAATTAATTAAAATTGATTAAATTGATTTTTATACATTGTTTTTTACATTACTACATTTTCAATTTTTCATTATTTTTTTATCAAAAGCGACTTTATTGTAATTAGAAAAATATATTATTTGTAAAATGTTTTGTAATTTTGTTCTACCTTACTTTTTATAAATTGTAGTTAATGTTTATCATTTAGAATACGGTTATTATTTGGTTAAATATAAATTAGTTACATCAAATTCTTTACAAAACTAACCGAATAGTATTCGTATTTTTATAGCTTATTTTATTCTTTTATTTATCTTTTATAGTTAAAAGTAATTATAAAATGTGTACTCTAGAATAATGTATAATTTAATTATAACAGAAGCGACTGAATCTTATTTCCCTGCAGCTGGTAGATATTGAAGAGATTGAGATATTTGAATGATAAAAATAGCTAAGATGATAGTCTTTGAAATGGTGAATTTAGTTTTACAAATAAATTTTATACTCATTTATTCAGGGTATTGATATCTTTAACAGTGAGTCTGTAATTTATCAAATTTGATGAAACATTTACCATTATTGTATCTTTTAGTAAGGTTATTTTTTTGTTTTTTTTGTAAAAAATTTTTGAGAAATATTCTTACTCTAGTATGTAGCTTGTATTTAACCGTGCATTAATTCTATTTTTTTACTATTACTATATCTGTGTAAAAAATTAGCAATGTATATTAATTATATATATATATATATATATATATACATATATATATATATATATATATATATATATATATATATATATATATATATATATATATATATATATATATATATTTATTTATTTATATATATATATTGTATCATTTGTAAAGTCTTAAAATAATATTGACAAATATTATATTCCATAGTATATTAAAATAAAACGGCAATTTTTATTGTACACACTTTTCAGATTGTAACAGAAAACAAGTATAATAAAATATAGAGTAAAAAAGAAAAAGCTATATAGCGAAAAGTTATTAGTGACCGCAGTTACGAACAAATATTTGATATATCGTAATAAACTCGTCGTCAACTAAATAACATCTTTATAGTTGTCAATGTAAAAGGATTTTTTGATCTTCGGTCGGATAAAATGGAACACCGTTATATATCTTTGAAATGTTACCAGTTTTTAACCAGCATGTTGTAGTAGCAATAAAACGTAGGATTATTTTCGCACTTCAGGTCTGACCATTAAAGAGCGGAACACGTTTTTACCTTCTTTGTTCGACAATTTTAGCTACCACATAGTCGTTAGGGATTTCACGACGAAACCTACGCTTTTAAATTGCACTCTCTTTGTCACGAATGGAATTCGATTTGTTTTAAAGTAAAATATGAGCTTTTGCACGTTTCAAGTAGCGTAAAAACGTCGTTGATAACTGTGCAAATTTATTATGGAATTTTTCTAATTAGACAGAACGTTTAAACGACCGCATTTGAGTATTCAACAACTATATATATATATATATATATATATATATATATATATATATATATATATATGTGTGTGTGTGTATGTGTGTAATACTTTAAATTAAGAAAGAATAAAAAATATTATACTCTACCTCTTTGAAAAAATTCCAATACAAAATAAAAATAAGCAAATATCGAAAAAGTAAATATCTCTGTATTATACATATATATATATATATATATATATATATATATATATATATATATATATATATATATAATGTTAAAAAAAGTACATTTTTTTTATTTAATAAATTATTCTTTCTTTAGAATGTAAAGTATTTTATTTTCATTGATTTTTGTAATAAATATAATGTTTACTTAAGGTACACATACATAAAGTGGTGAGATAAACAATTTTTAGTAAGGAATCAATTTATAAAATGCAATGAAAGAAAATTGCGAAATTGTTAAGAAAAAAATATTTAATATAATTATATGGAAACTAAAAATTTTAAAAAGAATATCTTTGGCAGCTATTAACCCTTTGACATACAAATACGTCTCTAATAAATCATGTATTTCTTATGCCATTGTAAAAATTGATGTCTCAGAAACGGACACAGATTTAATTCGCTTTTTTGCTACAAAGCAAATATTAGAAAGAATAATCGTATATATATATATATTTATATGTACATATATATATATATAAATATAAATATAAATATATATATATATATATATATATAAATATATATATATATATATATATATATATATATATATTCAGTGTTAAATTGTGAACCATAAAAACGAACCCTGCAACATCAACGGTTTTGAATTTATACGAAAGTGACAGTGAAAGCGAAATGAGCTATTCGAGTGAGAGCACATTTTTCTGAACATACGAGTATATCTTTCATTGGTAAAAAGCAACATCCTGCAAAGAGATGTCACGTGTGCTCAAAAAATATTATAAGAAACGAAACGACTTGGCAGTGTAAAAAATGTCAAATACCTCTATATTTACCAGAATGTTCCGAAAAGTTTCATACTCTACAGGACTATTTAATTATTGTTTAATTTGTTATTTAATTATTCTTTATTAATTTTGGATATTCGTATTGAATTATAGTTCTTAGCAATGAATAAATATTATTTTCTTTGTTAAACTCACACAAATGCTAGGCTGGAAAATATGTAATATTTTTGATCATACCGAATTTCAATAAATTCGTATATCAAGGCGTTAATATGTATACCAAATATTTTTTTTAGTAAAAAAAGTATTTAATAAAAAATACAAATATTTTAGGTGCTCTTATATTTACCCCAATATCTCTATTATGGATCTTTTTGTTATAGTACATTATTAAATAGATATAGTTAAAAACTTGACAAATAATATATGTTTATTTAGAAAAAATAAAATAGCATATTATGTAAATAAAATATTTATTTAGTCAAAGATACCTAACAAAATGAAATTGAATTTTATTAAAAAAGCGATACATTTTTTAAAAAAGTGTAAGAAATTAAAATATTTAAAAAACATATATGTGTATGTTTGTAACTGTTGGATGATATACAACCGTATTATAAAATAGTGAAGTTAAACATCAAAAACGAACGATTTTTTAATTAATTTTTGAATAAGTTTCTTTTTCTGGCATGATTAACAGAGCATTATTTCGTAGTATCGAAAAATAGAAATTAAAATCTGAAAAATGCATATTCCACATATAATACTTTTTTAAAGTTTATTTTACTTTCTTACACCTTAAAGATATTAAAGAAATCTGTAAAATTTTTAGATTTATTCTCATTATAATATGTCAGAAAGGACATCTGATCACGTTATGAAGAGAATGTTCCTAGGATACGTATGATAGAGTATAAATATCAGTTACTGGATTGAGTCGAAGAATTAATTAGACTTTGAGTTAAATCGAAAGGTTGACTGGAATGGATCAGACGATACAGATTTTCGGAAGATATTGACCGATAAATGGTCGGACTAGTGAGACTATTATTTTAATATAACTTATGGAATAGAAAAGAATCAGCTTTACTTACTTAATCAGATGTTTAAATAGAGAAGAGGGACGCGTCAATACCTTCTTCTATTCATGTCAAATTTCTCGTGTTGTTTCGAATTAAGTAAAATTATATATTTTTATTAAAATCGCATATTATTGCATTTTAATCATTATATTTATATATATATATATAGAGAGAGAGAGAGAGTTAATGTTTTGTTTTTAATTAAGAGTTAGTAATCTGTTTAGAGAAGAAAATAAGAATAAGTAATCGCAAAAAAAAAAGCTTTGAATATATGAATGAATACTACCTATTTTAACAATTATATTATGATCGTAATCAATTAAGTGTTTAATCTTTGTGGTATGTTTATATGAGAACTAACAACTCTCAATAGTACGCATCGAATTCTCACTTTAGTTACATATTTTTTTGGAGAAAAAGGTCTGTATATCTCTATCATGTTTCAATCTTCAAGTTCGATTTAATCAACCGTGACACACTATTCTATGATATGATTCTCTCAAGAGAATTTTTCGTGTTGAAGTGATGTGCATCGTTTTCGTTTCCTTATAGATTTTGCATTTGTTGAAATCCAAATCTCTGGAGGTTGACGATTTTTCCTATATTTTTTTATTGCCTCAGTTCAGCTGAATTTTTTTGTGTATAGTTTAGAAATATGTATCCTTAAAGGATTTCGACAGTTATATTTATTTGTGATAGCATAGTGATTTACACGATATTTATTATATTTAACATTTTATTATATTTCATAATTTATCCATAGATATATATATATATATATATATATATATAATTATTAAGACAAAGAAAAGTTAATTTCATTCTTCTATAAGAAATTATAATTTTGAAAAAATATAAAATTATTAACTGATGGTGTCAGAATAACACTTTAGATAATAAATAATTGAAGTTGGAAATTTTATTGTCCATAAAAATTAAAAAAGTTTAATATTTTGTTTAGTAATAAATAATTTTATAAATGTTATTAGTTATTTTTATTTAAAATATTATATTTTATTGAGTTGGTTAGAATTGTCTACAAAATTCTAGAATATTTCTTAAATGATATTTATTTCGATTGCGAATTTTCAATGAAATTAATTTCATTTTTGAAAAATCGTTATTCATATATCGAAAATAAATCGATAAAAAATTATTCAGCTTCTTAAAAATAATCAATAATATCTTTAAAAGATACGTTTTCCAATTTAAAAATAGGTTAGTTATGTCTTTATTTCAAAAACTAGATATTTAAGGTCATTCTCTGGCGTTTTTTTTGTTCCCTACAATTATATAAATAGCTGTATTCTACCTATATTGAAATATTAATAAGGGATTAATTTAGGGATTAATTTATTAAGGGAAATACTGTGGATAGTTTAACCCTTTGCGGTCGTATTGCGTTGACACATGTGTACCTACAGTTCGGAATTCAGCTAAAGCTAACGATGCGACACATACATATAGTCAAAGATAAGCCTCTGAAACCTATATTTTTGTATTATAATGAAACTGTTTTATTCATATAGAAAATAAAGTTTTTATTTCATTTAATTATAATATTATATTTTATAATATTTAACAGTATGATATTCTCGAAACAGTGTTCGATAATTGGGCCCGGTTTTCCTGGGCAAATATTATAATAAAAAACTGTTTCCCGTCTTCCTCCTTTGATTTTACGATTGCAACATACTAATCATTCTTTACTTCTTCTTCCTTCGATTTTTTGGGGTGTGTGTGGCTTCCCATTGAGTCTTTCCTCTGTATCGGAATGAAATAGTCTTCCATGACGTGCCTTATATCCGTTACAAAAATTGCCAACTTTTTGGTCCATTAATTTTCTTACAAATTTTAAATGACTCAAGGGAGTCTTATCTTTTTTCTTTAATGACTCCTTTTACAATATATAAGAATTTATTACACATATTTCTAGTCCCCGAAAAAAACAATTTTCGCTAGCATTTCTGCGATTTACACACAAATATGTAAGTTATTATATATTGGTCCGCTTTGGCCACTCCTTTCATATATTTGTTATAATTGAGGACTAGTCGCATTTTTCTAGATAATGTTTGCATTCTTGATGAATACCAATTACTCAACATGGAAATGACTCATTTATCTTTGCAGGATAATAGTAATATATTTCCACAACGACAAGAAAAAGTGTTAAGTTTCTGTACTAATTCTTTCATAATGTGGTAAAATTGAATACATATATCCTGTACTCGCATCTGCTAAAACATATGTACAAATTCCCCATTTTGTAGGCTTCTTAGGATTCTAGGTAAAAAGATATTTCTTTTCCCGAACACCTCACAACCTTTTGCATTCGTGGAAAAAAGGAAGTGTTCTCTCAAAAATTGGATTTTTATAATATTTTTATTAACTTTGTTCATTGTTCAATTTGATTTTATTAGTATATAGTACTGAAATTGTTGGAAATGATTTATACAACCTTCTTTATTCCCAGGAAATAAAATTTATATTTATAATTTAGATTATATATATATATATATATATATATACATATATATATATATATATATATATATATATATATATATATACACACACTACGTGTAATTTTGAGATTAGTACTTTCTTACGTATTTAGAAAACTCTAAATATTGATTTAATTTTGCGTTTACACTAAATTTATAAAAGAAAACTATATTTATTCTTTCATTGTCAGAAGGTGAGATGAGATATGGTGAGTAAACACGTACCTACGGCAAAATTATGTCGCGCATCACGTTGTATATATATATATATATATATATATATATATATCAAAGCATACTGAGCAGTTTTCAATATTAAAATATACTATCTGAAAAGCATTTAATTTTTTAATTAAAATTTGTCATAATATATTGTATTTAACTGACATTTTTTCTTTTTTGATATTTTTCTAAGAAACATTTTATTTATAACTGCTCACAGAACTGGCATTACTTTATTTATTCTGCGAGAAATATTGTATCTTTTGAGATACAATACTTCTCGCAGAATAAATAATGCCATACATAATAACGTAATCCATCCATTAAATTAAACGTACTTTGATACGTTTTATTTAATGGATGGATTTATTTCAAGAAAAATTCTTGTTATTGAAATAATAGTTCATAGAAAACATTTCATATCATTTTAATAACAAAAATATCTTTTTTATTTTAATACTCTCTCTATTTCTGTTTGTATATATATATATATATATATATATATATATATATATATATATATATACATATACATATATGTATATTGTTATTGCTGTATTTTGTACATTTTTGTTTACTCTATACTTACATACGCAATGATAAATGTTTATTTAAAAATTGTACATAAAATAATAACCAACAGCAATAATTTTCGATAATCGTTTCCGTATGTCGCGGCTTCAGCCACGTATTCAATGACGTGTGCAGTGTTCATGTTTTCCGGGCCTGGTGCGGTACAGGCCGCGTAAATTCCATGCAGCAATAGTGTGTCGTGGTTTCTATCTGCCAGCCAGTGCGATGTGGTCGACCATAACATGAAATATGACATGCGAACATTGTCGATTAATTCAGAATTTGAAAAGTGTACTAGCATTCGGTTCATGCAAAAAAATAATGTAATTGAGTTGCGAACAGTGCATGTACACTGCATCGTTTGAATTTTTTGTCCACTAGTTTGAATAAATCATTTTTAAAATAGGTTTGTATGTATAATACATATGTACCGATTAATCGGTGACATAAATTCAAGTATGTTTTATTGTTTTTAAGAGTGTTCTTCGTTTAAAACCTTAATTGAATGCTGCGAATCCTCGTGTACATTTTTCAAATCTATTAATTCTTTGCTACACGAATAAAACGTATTTTGTAACAATTTATCTCTTTCTACAATTATATACGTATATATATATATATATATATATATATATATATATATATATATATATATACCTTCAGGCGAAAAAAGCCACCACATAAAAATTATTGAGACAAAATAAATGAATGATTTTATATTATCAATTGAATTTTATATTCGCTAAAGTTGATAATTAAATTAATTTTTTAATCAATTATGTGGAAACATGGAAAATTAGATAAATTTGAATTACTTTTGACATAATGATATTTAATTTAAGTGCTAAATATATATTATTATATTATATTTTCACTTTAAATTATTTTTAAGCCATTTATTTTTTATACATTGTTTTTTATTGGGTGCTTTTTCATAAAACTTTTATTTTATTACTTAATATTACAAAGTATATTGATAACGAATGAGTAAATTTCTATAATTAAGAAAAAACCATGAAATTTAAAATCATTCAATAATTCTATCAATGAAGAAAATCAACAAATCAGTGTTTAACACAAAATAATGCAATTATATTAGAAAAATAATAACTTAATTAAGTAGGAACATATTTTGTTCCAAGTCTTTCGATACTGAGCAAACTTATTTTCATTATGTAAATTAAATTAAATATCTAAGAAATGAAATAAATTCTTTGAGATCTGTGTGAATCTTCTTTACGCTCATAAAAACAAAACAATTATTGAAATTAAGTACTTTTTTATTAACTCGAAATAATTTATTCATAAATTTAATTCAAGTTTAATAATAAAGTGAATGAGATATGTGTTATTATACAAAATTTAATTTGATATTATTTTTAGTGTTATTAGAAGTTCTGATTTAATGGCATTTATTTTTCATTAAAAACTAATTAAATCTATTATTTTTCTGAAGAACTGAATATATCTAAAAATGTTTGATGATATTTTATAACTGAGAAAGGAATAATGTGTTAAATCATGCAAAACATAAATGAAAATATAATTATTGTTATTCAAATTTTATTAACTGTGAAATAAATTGCTTTTCCATGAAAGAAGACTTTTTCAATTATTATTAATGTTTCTTATTTGGATGCAAGTTAGAAATAATATTTATAAATCACAATCTGTAAAACAATCGCTAAGTATATGAAATGACCAAATCTTGAACTTATTGTAGGAAAATTTCAAGATAAATTACTGATAATAGTAATTGTTAAATATGTACTTGATTTACATGAAAAATATAAAGAAATAATGCAATAAAACTCATTTAAGGTGTATAATTTATAACTTTAATTACTGATAAGTATTATAATCAATGTTTTATGTCATATCTGACCTTACGAGGGTGGTCCCAGAAGTACCCGGCCTGACCTAGAGATGGTGGCAGTTGTTTAAAAAATATCACTGTATTAGAAAGCACACAATCTACAAAGCATATGCTTCAAGTATCAGGACGCCACGTTGTTTAATATTTGTTTAGCAGCCATCAATAGTGAACGTTTTCAATGAATTTGTGAAAATGGAGAAAATTGGTCATCGTTACGTGACACAATACTTTTATTTGAAAGGCCTCAGCCCAACCAATATAAAAGCTGAACTGGATTCTACTCTGGGCGAGTCTGCTCCTTCGTTTGCAACAGTGAAATATTCGGTAGCAGAGTTTAAACGAGGCCGTACGAGCTGCCAAGACGAGCATCGCAGTGGTCGACCAAATGAGGTGACTACTCCAGAAATGGTGAAGAAAATCCACAAAGCGGTACTGGATGCTCGTCGACTGAAAGTGCACGAGCTAACAGACATAGTAGGCATTTCAAAAAGTGTGGTACATCGCATATTATCTGAAAATTTGGACATAAAAAAGCTGTGTGTAAGATGGGTGCCGCGTTTGCACACACTCGAGCAAAAACTGTGTCGTGAAGATGTTTCAATTGAGTGTTTAGCGAAGTTTCACAGCAACAAAGCAGAATTTTTGCGCCGTTTCATAACCATGGATGAAACATGGGTCCATCATTTCACACCCGAGACAAAAGAACAATCAAAACAATGGACTGAAAAGGGAGAACCGGCTCCAAAGAAGGCGAAGACCGTTTTATCTGCAGGCAACGTCATGGCGTCGGTTTTTTGGGATGCGCGTGGGATAATTTTCATTGACTATCTTGAAAAAGGAATAACTATCAACGGTGAGTATTATGCGAACTTATTGCAACGTTTGAGCGAAGAAATCAAGCAAAAACGGCCACATTTGGCTAAGAAGAAAGTGTTGTTTCATCAAGACAATGCACCAGCTCACAAATCCGTTATTGCAATGGCCAAAATTAATGAATTAAAGTTTGAATTGCTACCTCATGCACCCCATTCGCCAAATTTAGCCCCCTCGGATTATTTTCTGTTCCCAAACTTGAAAAAATGGCTCAGTGGTCAAAGATTTCCCAACGATGAAGAAGTGATGTTGGCAGTTAATGGGTATTTTGAGGAGCAAGACAGTTCTTATTATAAAAAGTGTATCGAACTTATTGAACATCGCTGGGAAAAGTGTATAGAGCTGAAAGGAGATTATGTTGAAAAATAAATATATATTTTTCCAAAATGTTTGTGTTTTCTTTGTTGGGTCGGGTACTTCTGGGACCACGCTCGTATCTAACCTATCCTGTCTTAACATAACCTTACGTATTCTGAATTAACCTGGCTTAATCTTATTTGATCTTATTTGTCAATTTAATCAAAAAACATATCTTTCGATTATACACGTTTTGTCCACATTTTTTACAATTTGTTCATTCATGTTACATTTTTTTCAAGAATGGTAAGTAAATATGGTGAAAAATCGATATGTATACATAGTAATCAGTAATTTTAAGTAATTTTGACAATACAATGGAATGTTTCACTATTTTTCAATGTAAGCGTTTATTATATCAGTAACCAATTACTGGTTTCGTATAAAGTGATCAGTGAGTGTATATAATTCCGCAATATATATATATATATATATATATATATATATATATATATATATTTATGTATTTTATATATATATATATATATATATATATATAATACATATATTTATTTGATAAGTTTGGTAAATTTCTATGATATGGCACCACCATTAATTAGGTAACGTAATTGCTATCAAGTGTCACTTCTCAAACTAGCACAGGCGAAATTTCAGCCAAAAGCGACGCGTTGTTCTCATTCTACAGATGTTTGAAACAAGAATTGTAGCAGTTGTCGTAAAAATGGAAAAACACGAGCAGGCCTTTTTTCGTCGACTCGTTACTGTAGATGAAACATGGATCCACCCCTACACACCTGAGTCGAAGCAGCAGTGAATGTAGTGGACGATTGGTGAAAGTGTGCCGAAGAATTCGAAAACCGTATGGTCGGCTGGGATGGTAATCAGCCTCTTCGACTACTTAACGAAAGGAAAACCGATAACAGTACCCATTATGCAACATTATTGGATCGTTTGAAAGAAGAACTGAAAGAAAAATGGCCAAGGTTAGCAAACAAAAAAGTGCTCTTTCACCAGGACAATACGCTATCCTACAAATCGATCGTCGCAACAGCAAAATTGCACGAATTAGGCTTTGAATTTGTTCCTCATCCACCGTAATCTCCGGACTTGGCTCTGTGTAGTCACACAGAGTCAAGTCTTCAAGTACTTCTTATTCTTCCGAAACTTGAAAATTTGACTGGGTGAGAAGAAATTATCATTGAATTAGGATATCATCTCAACCATCAATGCGTATTTTTCAGACTTGCTTGACCAAGTATAAAGCCCTCAATGGAGACTATGTTGAAAAATAAAATCAAGTGTTTCCAAAAAGAGGTGTTTAATTTTCTTTTTTAACATACTTATCAAAAGACTCTCGTATATTAACCGTAAAGTATCTGTTATATTAGTCTTCTATATGATTATTTATCAATTGGATCAGATAAAGGTAAAAGAATATTAAAAATAAATATTTATATGACGTTTTACTTATTATAAGCACGTAAAGCATTCGGTCTATCGAAGAAAAACTCTGGAAAGTTTTCCCTGTGAATAAGAAGCTGATTATGATTTAGAACCTTATCAATAATCCATTTTAAATGTATAAGAACTTATTCATATTTAATAATTATAATATGATATCCAGTCAATAAGTACACAAAGATCAAGTGTTATATTCATACGACACACATAAATTATACCGACTGGAACCAATTATATCTAAAAAAACAGTCACAAATATGCAAGTATTTTCATTAGAAATTAGAAATTGATGTGTAAAACTCAATTCGTGTGAGAATCTTGCATAAACATTCACTTCGACTTCAAATTGTTAAACTGTATAACGTAACCTCAAAAATAATTCAATTAGTTGTTAGATGTAAGTAATAGTTTGTGATAATTAAATATTAGAAAAAATAAAAAGAGTTGAATACATACATGTTGTTCACTATCCAAATTGAAATTAATTTCAATAATGGACAATGAAATTGGTATATGGTTTTATTTCTTTAGTTTCACTTCCTTTATACTGCATTCTGTATAAACAAAATGAGAGTTTTAGTTCGATGATTCAGTTCACTGTGTCATGTTTCAGTCTGCTTGTATAGCCATAGGCATAGTTTTAAGGCATTGTGGTTAATCTCGTGTTCACAAATGAATTTTTCACTCAATTTAAATACAACATTTAATAAATGGTTCGTAATATTTTTTTTATTGTTATTCATGCACATTTTAATTGCAATTCCATCTTGCTCAGATTCTTAAAATACAGAAAAATCTGATCAGTAAAGATTAATGTTTTTTATAACTTGGTATGAAAAAAATGCTGTTATTGACAGTAAAAAAACGAAAATAGAACAATAGGAATGATAAATAATTAATACTGAAAATATTGTGTTTTTTTTGTATTTTATGGAGTGGATTAAAAATAAATTTGTAAAATATTAAAGTATATTTACATTGTCCGTATTTATTCTACATGTATAAGCCATTCATCATTATCACGCTGAATGGAAAACCACGTTCAAAGTAGAGTATAAACTTTTTTTTGCTGAATATCGCTTTAATTTAACTATTGTAATACATTGAAGGATAATTACTCTTTTCTCTGTTTTATATATTAATATATTTTTATATTACATATTGATATATGGAAAGAAAACTTATTAAAGAAGCAATAAAATTTTATTTTGAAAAGAAGACACTTTTGATAATAATGGTCAAAATTATACATAATACTTTAATTCCGTATTATTTTTTTACTTGAATACACTCAAACGGTTACATATTTGTAGTAAGAAGAATATTTTAATTTTATTATTTTTCGTTTCAAAGATTTTGTAGTTAAATTTTTCTATCTATAGATAAATTTACACAAGGTCGATTGCTACGAGGTCAGACAATTAAGTAATGCGACCGATTTTTTTTCTCGGCCTGTGGTAACACTGCGAACCTGTAACTCCGCCACCGAATAGCAGATCTCTACTCTCTCAATTGAGACCTTGACCACCCTCGTACGATCATTTCTTCGCCAGCTGTTTAGTGTTTTGTAAAAACGCGCGAGTAGTGCATGTCACGAAGCCCACCGAATGAACATCGCTCAAGATTGTCTCGAGCAGGTTGAAAGTGATCCTACTCTTCTCTATTGAGTTATTATTGGTGATTTAATTAATTGGTGATTATTATTATTGGTGATGAAAGTTGGTTCTTTCAATATGACCCCGAAACTAAACGACAAAGCCAACAGTGGCTGTCCCCTGGAGCACCAAGGCCAAAGAAGGCGAGAATGAGCAAGTCCAAAGTGAAAACCATGTTGATTTGCTTCTTCGACAGCAAAGGGGTGGTTCACAAAGAGTTCGTACCACCTGGACAAACCGTAAATCAAGTATTCTACCGCAATGTGCTCGAAAAATTACGAAAAAGGGTGCTCAGAGTGCGTCCAGAGATCGCGAAGACTTGGGTTCTGCATCACGACAATGCTCCCTGTCACAGTGCGTTCAGTGCCTCTCAGTTTTTGGCGTCTAAAGGCATCGCAACGTTACCACAACCGCCCTATTCACCGGACATGTCACCCTGCGACTTTTTCCTATTCCCCCATATGAAAAAATTCGTCAAAGGTCGACATTTTGACTCCGTTGAAGATATCCAAGAATCTGTGACGAGGGTACTCGGAGAGGTCCCACAAGAAGTGTTCCAGAATTGTTACGAAAACTGGAAAACTCGCTGGAATAAGTGTATAGATGCGGGAGGGGACTAATTTGAAGGGGATCGCAGCGATGTACCTTAATTTTTAAATATACTCGATTTTTGAATTTTGTCGCATTACTTAATTGTCTGACCTCGTATACCAGTTTGTTTAAAAACGGGATCTGTCATTAGTTGATCGCAAGAATTATTTTAGAGATATAATAGTGGAATATTTCAATTTGTGGGCTTATACAATTGTTCTGTATAGAAAAAAAATTTGCCTGAAGAGTGAATATACATTCACAAATGAATTTTATATATATTTTCCGTGTATTTAGCAGTTATTGAAGGTGAAATAATAACCAAAACTAATCCCGATAAAAAATCATTTAACAATGTAATGTATAAAATTCTAAGAGATTTTTATTTTCAATATTATTCGAATTATTAAAACAAAAGAAGATTATTACATTATCTAATTAAGAAAATGGATTTTTACATTCGGTTTATTATTTAAATATTATTTTTTTAATAAATTCTAAAAAAAATTGTCGAATAATAAAATAAATTATTTTTTAAAAATTCTTGTTTATTTTTTTTGCTAAAATGGAAAACAAATAGTTTTATTTCATTTTTCAAATAAAAATATTCAAATAATACTAATGTATATGTAATATATATGTTTCTTCTTGCAATAACTAATTATAGATATTTTCTTACTAAATGTGATATACTACATTAATAGTAAATTAATCTTTTTTGATAATTAAAAATATGTTCACGCAGCAATAAAAACAATTTAATTATATATTTTGTTAATCAATAACGAAACGAGATATAACATCAACATTATCTTTAACTGAGACATATATATATATATATTTATATATATATATATATATATATATATATATATATATATGTATATATAAATTTGTAGATGTATATGAAGTATAGAAGGATTAATTTGTGAAAAGCGTCGACACTACAGTTAAGCTTTCGACAGGTGACATAGTTAG
>CM068322.1:2384588-2397088 GCA_034766995.1 Acanthacorydalis orientalis
GTAATAATATTTCAAATCTCAAATTATATCTATAAAGAAATTTGCAACCATTCTATTCAAACGGGCAAAAAATAACTAAAATAGCTGACAAAGAGGGCTATATTACTGTAAGGCGTTCTGGAATCATCAGCAACTAACATAACGCATGCATTGTGATTTAGTTGCAGTTTGTTACTGTCATCGTTCGTAATTTCTGGCGAGATTAATTAAGGTAAAACAGAACATTTATAAAAATCACGCCTGGTGCTTTTCATTTTCGCCGAGCCGTGAAAATTTATGGAGCTTCACTTTTAAAATAAACACAATATCATTAAAAAAGATTAGTTTGAGATATTAAAAGGTGTTAAAATACTACCGTTCGCAAAAGATTTAATTAAGTTAATGTGCTTTTAATTGCGCTCATCAATTATAAACACGTTTTCGGAGCGCATTTCGATTACAAGGACGCTAGATTCTTGAGTCGACTACACCGCGATTGATTTCTGCGTGAATTTATTTGAATCGTGCCAATCATACGTCGCGACGAGTTTAACGAAACGTATTCATATTTTTGATAGCACGAGAGAAACATTCCCTACATGCTGAACTGTTGAACAATTATTACGTGCAGAAATATGCAAATATGGGTCTGAAATGTTGAAATATTTTTATTGCGATGTACTTTTGCAGTAAAGAATTTCCAAGAGTACTTTTTTATTTACGATTGAATTTATTTTCATGCTTAGAAAACGATAGTAGAATGCGAAATTCTTTTCGTCTGATACAAAACTTTTTCTTTCAAATTTGCTTCAAAACTTTATTACGTTTGACATATATATATATATATATATGTATATGTTCATATATATTTATATATATATATATATATATATATATATATATATATGCACTAGTAATAAACATTCAAATAAAATTAAATTCGAAAACAAGATTAGGAATTTAAAAAATTATTATTGAGTTGTATGACACACTTAGTTGTTTCATATGTTTCATAAATTTAATTATAAATATGTATATGTATATATATATATATATATATATATATACAAGGGGGATTCGCTCCCTACTCTGCACTCATCAATTCCCGGGTTAGCTGCGCTCGCCCACTTGTCAATTATAAGTCTGTTCATGAACCGAATGAAACAATAAACATATTTTTTAAAATTCATTATGTCTATATAGTTATTAACATAAATATATCGCAACGTAGTCGTTATATATATATATATATATATATATATATATATATATATATATATATATATATATATATATATGTTAAGTATGTCTATATAAATATGGCAGATAGATTTTTTTTGCAATGTTGTAGTTTTTTGTGGATAATTTTTATTTTATATATACAAACAGATATAACGATTTATAATAGTTGTTAAATATTTTAGATCGTCTGCAAAGCAAAAACTCTAAAAGATCTACAATATCGATTTTCATGCGATCTTTGCCGTATATTCATTATTTTCTTTAAATGAATAATAAATAAAAATTCTAAACATTAATGTATGATTTAGTAATCAAGTTGTATAAAAGTATGTATTTGAGCCTCTTAAGGGAGTTATTTTACTTACAAGCGACGAAATATGAACGTTTAATAGTAGAAAATTTAAAATTTTGTTATCTTTCTGCAGTTACATTCTTTTTTTTTATCTTAAATCAGTAAAGTGTTTAACTTTTTGAAAATAGCCTTTGATATGAAATTGTCACTTTCTTATGTTTGTGTAAATTTGATGATTTCGATGATATATTTGCAAGTAGTACATTTACAAGAGTAAAAAAATTAGCACTTTTTGACAAACGGCGCATTGTTTAATGCAAACCAAATTTATAATAAGGCATCGGGAAGTAATATTCCCTTTAAAAAATTTTTATTAGGTATTACATTTATTAATAATAAAATAGCATGACTATTATACAATTACTTATATAACGATAGTTCTGAGCGACTGCGAAAGTGCCCGCGGATAACAAAAGTCCCGCATCTGAAACGCCCACCGTGAACCCAATGTTAAATAAACAGTGGAAATAATTAAGTTGATTTTTCGATGATCATAAACAAGTCGCAGGCTCAAAATTTAAAATTCGCTAGAATTTGCTTGAAACGCGAATGCTTTTCTCACTGACATCTACATGGCCATGTTATCGAATAAGCCAGCCGAAAAACGTAATTCGAAAGATTATCTTATTAAATTAAAAAAAAAGTTCTATTATTAGCAACAGAAAGTAATTTCTTTGAACAGTTTTGTGGACCTGAATTATTTATTTAACTTAATATTTAATATTTTTTTCTAAAATTCTGTTGGAATCTATATTAATATATATACATATATATATATATATATATATATATATATATATATATATATATATTACACATATAGAAGTATAAATTAGAAGATGCAATACTGATTGTTAAAGAATTGAATTCTTTATTTATATTATATAATGGCTAATTAAAACGTTATCTTAAGTTTTATAGTTAAACAAATACTGGAGTTGAGAAATAATATTTTATAAAAAGAGAAATTACATTGTCAATATATAATTTATATATATATATATATATATATATATATAGAAAATAGTACAAAGTGCAATAATAAAAGATTCTATAAACACTTCTATATAATGGGCGTCAAAGTAACGAAATCACCAACAATAAAATGTCTTAAGACTCCTGTAGTGAACAGTTCTTACGATCGATCTTTGACCTATAGTTCAGCAGTTCGAAACTGGGGTTTTAACATGTGTCATCTTTTATTGAAGAAGTGACTAGTTCAATAGTGAACGTATTTCGATCTCTCAATGTTACGTTACAGAATGAAAAAATAAATTTATGATGTTTTCTTAAAAGTAAATTGTGTTGTAATTTAGCAATGATAGAATATTGAAGAAATGATAAGAAAAAAATGTTTTCTTATATTATTCTATTAATGATTTTTATACATCAGTCATAATTATAGCATATAATTATAACGTCTGTAAGAAGGTACAATAAATTAGTTTTTAGTGCACTGGAATTTAAAACATATCGTTAGATACTTTACGGTTTTTTAATTTCATATAAATAATATTAGATAGATATTTAGACTAATAAATACTTTTTAGATTCAAATTGTGAAAATTACATTGTAATATGCTAGAAAATAAGAAGATAAAATGGTGTAAAATGTAATAAAATTATTTATTTTCCAATTATTAATTCAGAATTAATAATTACAGTATAGGTCTGACAAAATACAATTAAGTTCACTTGTAGAGCGATTCTATTATATCGCTTTGAATTTTTTTCTCAAAAATTGTACATTTTGTAATTATTTAATGATACGTTGTTTTTCATCAAGATTCTAGTCAGTAGATAAAAGGTTAGAACATCATGTCATTTATTATAAAATATCAGTGTTCATTCGCACAGTGGGTTCTAGGTCACAGATTTTTCTGTAATTTAACCCTTTCATTCCTAATGCCTTTTTTAAACAACATCCATGCAAGAACCTGTGGATACGTCGGCCAACTATAGTTGTCATCCACGTAACGAGCAATGGATACATCCACTGACTACAATCGGCTTTCGGATCTTTATTTTCAATCGTATTAATAAATGTATAATTTAAAATAATGAAATATAATTAGAAAAACAACTGTTTTTATTTAAGTTCGGTTTTTAATTAACACATAGAAAATTATTGTATAAGACTGCACATATTTCACTCTGTCTATAAAGTGTACACTAGCGGCTGATATCTCCGTACGGAGAAACCATAGCCGTGGTTACGAACGTTGTAAAGAAAGGGTTAACTATTGAAGTTTTTTGAAATGATTGCTCCTATTTAATAAATTGTGTTTTAAGATTTTTTGTGTGAGATAGTTCATATTTAGTACTAAACAGAAATTAGAATAGTAAAGTGTGATTTAATTATGTAATACAAAATATAAAAATGATTAAAAAAACAAATGCAAAAAATGATATTTTTCATCTTAATAAATATCACATAGAAATACTTGCGCAGAAAGTATAAACAAAGTAGTTTAAAAATAAGAAACGTTATTTAGCTCAACAGTATGATTAATATCCAAAATTGATTTAATTATATGGTCGGGTAAAGTGAGGATAGGTCAAGTAAGTCAGGTTATAGAATATTGAATTAAGTCAGATAATCCATTTCTCCCTAACCATACGTTTCTTTTACCTTAATCAATCTGAACTAAAATATTAGTTTTTATTTTGCATACATATTAATAACAAATGAATTCTTCGTCACTATTTTTTTCAGTAATACCAGAACAAATAATAACAATTGAAAAACATATATCAGTTAAGGTAGTAATTTTATAAATTGTTAATATTGAAATTTTAGTGGGTCGTGGTGGACGATTAAGAATTCAATGTAGCACGCAGTGATTAACCTTTCACTAAAAAATGTTAATATAATGTGTATTATTGTAGAATTACATTATCTACTGACATTACATATAATGCTTAGGATTTTCATAAAAATATGTTTATCACTATATGCCTATACATATATACGTGGTTCGTTTGATAAGTATGGTAAAAAAGCATGTTAACACAGTTGTTGGGAAAAATCGATTTTATTTTTCAACATAGTCTCTATTGAGGGCTGTACACTTGGTGCAGTAAGTCTGCAAAATACGCATTGACGGCGGCGATGACATTCTCATTCGACGAGAATTTCTTCCCACCGAGCTAAATTTTCAAGTTTGGGAAGAGGAAGTCATACGGGGCGAAATCTGGAGTATGGGGTGGATGAGTAATCAATTCGAAGACTAATTCGTGCAATTTGCCATTGCGACGATCGATTTGTGGTACGGCGCGTTATTCTGGTCAAAGAGCACTTTTTTGTGCACTAATCTTGTCCGTTTTTGTTTGAATTCTTCTTCTTTCAAATGGTCTAATAATGTTGCATAAAAGGCTCTTGTTATCATTTTTCCTTGTATTAATTAGTCGATCAAGATGATTTTTTTGGAATCTCAAAATACAGTAGCTATCACCTTCCCAGCCGACAAATCGGTCTTAGTCTTTTTCGACGCACCTTCGCCAGTCGTTACCCATTGCTTTGACTGCTGCTTCAACTCAAGTGTGTAGTGGTGGATCCGTGTTTCATCCACAGCGACGAATCGACACAAAAAAGCTCGTTTTACTGCAACTGCTATAATGCTCGCTTTAAATATCTTTAGTATGTGAACAATGCGTCATTTCTGTCTGAAATTTCGCTTGTTCTATTTTGAAAAGTGACAATTGATAGCAGTGATGTTACCGAATAACATCATATAAATTTACCAAACTTGTCAAACGACCCACGTACTATTATACTAATATATACCTTACATCTATCGAAATTTAGAACAAATGTCTGAACTAGCAGTGGAGAACAGAAATTTAAGTCACACAATAGAACGAATCCCACTAAAATAACGCATCGTTAAGATCATAGATATAAAAACATTCATTTATAATATATATATATACATAAATAATTTGTTTTTGATAATCTTGCTTTCAATGAAAATTCTGACTTCCACAAAAGAATAGCATTTTGTTATATACTAATTAACCTCACCTACTTAGCCTAATAAGGGAGTACCTTCGCAGGTACTCTGGATGAACGGAATTAAACGACCTTACAGAGTACTATAAAATTGCTCCACTCCTTGAATAAATTCCCTAATTTAAATTACATTTAGTATATGTTGTCATAATCACTGGTGCTCAGAGGTGTAAATTCTTTAGGAACTTACAATTCAAGGAATCTAAAGGCATCCAAATTCAAGTAAACTACAATAGTCTAAACCGAATTATGTTAATTAGACATAACAAACACGACTAAGTTTCTAAACGTGAATATTCTATTTTGATATGTTTTTGTATTTATGTTTCGGAACACATGATGACGCATAAAGCATCAATGTCTTTTATTTGTTTTTATGATTAATATTGTTCAATATAAAATTGGTAATAATTTTTAATTTTTTTTAGTCACGCTGTAGATTTTCAATTGTATATATATATATATATATATATATATATACATATATATATATATATATATACATATATATATATATATATATATATATATATATAAATATACATATATATATATATATATACATATACGAATTTTATCAGATGAAAGAATCAAATTATTGGAAAAACGTTAATAAGTGAATACAATGAATTTACGACTGACAGTTGAAAC
Source organism: Acanthacorydalis orientalis (assembly GCA_034766995.1). NCBI lineage: Eukaryota > Metazoa > Arthropoda > Insecta > Megaloptera > Corydalidae > Acanthacorydalis > Acanthacorydalis orientalis. The sequence goes on from CM068322.1 coordinate 2,390,825, forward strand.
CTAGGTGAGACAGTTTGATGATTTTATAGGGCATGTCAACTCGTAGAGGGGAAACTATTATATTTAACCGATGATGTCATAAGCTGAATGTGTATTTACCTATTTAAAATTGTAATAACAGTAATACATTTATTGGGGGTAATCAGTTTTCAACATTTCACAAATTTTCAATTATGCTGACATGCTCACTGGTCATATAATATACATATTGACATTTCAACTAATCATATTTACACACGTCACAACTATCAATCGTCAATAACAATTTTTTTTCGGAGATATTAATACCAAACTATAAATAAATAATAATTTTCAACAATAATTTTCTATTATTTTATAACCTAATATAGTTTCTAAATACGCTTCGCCTTTAAAAATATTAATATTGTGTTGATTATTTTATACAAGCTAACGTGTGACACGACTTTATCACATTTTTTTTTTCTTCTCCTGGTGATAAAGGAATAAATGTAAGTTAGTATCTTCGTCTTTTATATTTAATGAAAGTGTATAATTAACGAATAATCACAATATTTTAAACACGTTATTAAGTGTCAATTATCAATATACATTTCATATGTTAGAAATAAACTTAGTTATGTATAACACGTTCAAAAGTTTCTAAAAGATGTATTAACGAAATCCGAACGAAATCGAACAAAAACAATGAACAATAGTTGAAAATAGAGTTTATCAGACTTCTTTTTTTACAAAGATATGCTTAAATAATAACAAATTCAATTTTCCAAGTTATTATATTTGTAACTCTCATATAAAGTAAACATGCGATTATACTTAAATGCGTAAAAAAACCATTTTACAAAAAAAAAACGGTTAATATGTTAATCTGCTTTGATACAGTAGTTTTTAATTAATTTTGGAAATTATATCAATAAATTTTAACCATAAATATATTTTATTCAGACATATTTACATCGACTCTTGTATATTTATATATATATATAAGTCTGTGTGTATATCTCAACTATAAGTAACCACAATATGTTGAATTTTCAACACTACCAACATCATCACCTATAATATTTTCTGTTCTCCTGACACATTTTTATATATAGAAACTTATTTTATATGCGTTTGGTATGAATTTCATTCTTAAAAAAGAATTCAGAAAATGCCTTTTATAATTTATGTACTTCTGATACCTTAAAATATGAAAAATATTCACAAATGACGCATTTCTCATATTTAAAGAATTTTTATTTTTCATGATGTGCACCAAAAAAAGAGGTATGAGGAAACATTAAAAAAAACGTTCAATATACTTATATTCTGAAGATGTTTAAAATTCTTTATTTTTCCGAGTATTGAGCTTTTTTGCATTCAACTAAAATGTATAATGATATACATACAAATATATATATATATATATGTATGTGTATATATATATATATATACAGATTTTTCGTATTCGGATATAGTTTTAGATTTAAGAATGATAAAAGAACACGGAAAATAACATTTTAATGTAGTTTCTGACGCATCATTAAAAAACATTTCATTATCATCTATGTATAAACTAATTTTCCTTACTTTTTGGATTTATTACATAGGAAATGACTTTATTGAAGAAATAGGAAACGTTAAATAAATTTACAGTAAATACTTGAAATGCTTTTTTCAAAAATATATACTTTAAATCATTGTTATTGAAGATGACAAACTGTCTAAAATATTTTAACCTTTTTTTTTGATGACTTTGTATGAATTATGAGAGGAAAAGAAACTTTTCTATACCTCTTTGATGAAGCATTCTAGACTACACATTCTAATAAACTTTTTTGTTAATTTCGCATTCTTGAACGTGTAAACAAATTTTCAGTATAACTTTTTGGGATATTCTGTATACTGTTTTTAAGTTTTAAAATCAAAATTCGCATATTTCTTATCAAAATGTAATTAAAAAATGTATACACATGAAAGTCGTAAAGTAAACTTTTAGTATTTAAATAAATTTACACTATTTTTACTTTTCTTTAAATATTTTCTTTAGGATGTAGTCACTAATAATATATTAATTAAGAAATAGAATTTATTCTTAATTTATTTCCAAAGTTATTAGTATTATATATATATATATATATATATATATATATATATATATATATATATATATATATATGTATATATATATATATATATATATATATATATATATATATATATATATATTAGAACTCCAGTTATTCGACATAACCTCGGTCACGTCTATGCCGGAAAACGACATTTTCGGATATATAGATTGTATGGGTTTTTGAATTAATGAAGGTGCACAAATAGTTATTTGAGTTATGTAATCAAGATATTTATTGAGTGAAATTATTATACATAGTGTGTACGTGTGTATATGTACGCAGTTTTTGAATTTAGAAAAAAAGTTATTTTTTTATTTCTTGGAAGTAGTTTAACTGCACACATATCTCTAATATATAGCAGCAAATCCTCTTTTTCCGGTAATTAAAATCGTCCAGTTCTTCTAAATATTCCATGATATTTTCAATTACCTTAATGGCATGAACATGGATAATTATTGGGTGGCGCGAAGTTCTTTCTACTTCCTCTTCGTCTTTAATTTTTGGCTCTTGAAAAACTAGGATAACGATTTCGTCGTCCTTTAAAATTTGGTATCCAACTTCATTTTTATCTCTGTTTAGCCATTATCGGATTTCATCGTCATCACAATCAGAGAAACCAGGCATCTTGTGTAAAATATCTACAACTACTGTTTCAGCCGAAACTTTTTCTCCGTGAACTCCGGTTGTCTAGTTCCATGACGTTATTTGAATTTCCTTATCAAAATTTGGCTTGCCTTGAAATTGGGTTGTCCACCCAATTTTTCATAAAAAGTAAGTGCTTGTTCACATAGTACATTACCCGGTACAGTATTTCTAAGACTACGTTTTTGCAAAACCCAGACAAAAATTACTTCATCCAAAGCTGTGTTTTCTGGTTTTCTCATTGTTTTTGGATTTGGCACACCGGATTCGATATCTTTTTGAAATTTCCAAATTTCTGCCTCATTCTTCATTAAGTTATAGACAGTTGATGGCTTCAATGTTGTAATCATGACATATTTTCTATAATGTAACACCTTTTTCAACAAACCAATGATTTTAAGTTTACCATCTACTCGTAATGCGTGCGCTACACGCTTTTTTCTTTTAGATTTTTCTGTATCAGTTTTACCAAACCAATTTATTAAATCACACCAGAAACAACCAGGTCAATGGTTAAATGATGAATCATTTAAGAATGAAATTAAAATGTACTGAAAAATATGATATCAAATGCTAGCATGTGCTAGCAAAAATAACAAACTAAATCAATTTAGACAACGAAAAAATATTCATTAGCTTATCTCAATTTTATTCGCTCATAATAAAATTGTTCATGTTAAAACAACAAAAAAATCATCTTGTAGCATTATAACGTATACATATATATACGTTATAATTATCTGGCCGGATATTCGGTTTTCCGCATAATTGGAGTTCTACTATATACATTTATATATATATACATATATGTGTGTGTGTGTTTGTGTACATATGTATTATTTTTAAATTCAATAAATGTAAAATAAAATCATACATTTCTTATTGAATGATATCATTCACAAAAAATAATTTAATACAAGTGTTCATTCGAGTTATTAATTAAAAGTATTTTATTCCATTCTCATTCAAGTACACCTACAATGTTCCATTTATTTTCCACCATATTTTTTTTATTCCAATCATGACGCCACAGACTGATACAGCATTGTTATAAATCAGAACGAGCAATATCTTCCAGATCATCAACCCAAAGTCCTTTTTGTAAAATACTCATAAAATAGCAACATGATTTTAATATCTGGCAGTATTTTCCAAGCGTATTTATTATAACAGGAACAATGGGATGGTGTACACTAGAATACTGGGTAAATGATGTAGCATTAACGAACATTTTGTAAGTTTTGAAATATAACCATATAAGTTTAACTTAATATAATGTTTCAACAACGAAATTATTATTATATTATATATAATGAAAGTAATAATTAAATAATAATTAGCGTGATTTTGATGTAAAAAACAATATATTTAACTGAAAAAATAATATTTTTATAATTAGGAAAGTAACATAATTATGAATAAGTTTTATCAAATAATTAATTATAAATGAAAGTAATTAAATTTATTTTATTATTTAATGCATAATTAACTTAAAAATGTATATCGACTGTATTCTTATAAATTATGCTCTAAGACAATAAATAATACGCTGTAATAGTCAAAGATAATTCGAAAATTTTTAATATTTAAAACTAACTTTTCAAACAGTATCGGTATTAGTTATTTATGAGTTTTAGTTTTACTTATTTTTCCATATAGAAAATTATAAATTATTTAATTGTAATATGTTGCTTTATATGAAAATTAATCTTCAATAGAAATAAAACAATTGATTTTAAAATTTTTCATAGGAGTCCATAACTTTTAAATGTTTTAAGAAATTGTAATGCAAAAACTAAGAAACAGAAAGGAAGTTTAGAATATACTTTTCTAAATAAACTATTTATTTTTCAAAAAATTCACTATCATTCTTCATATATTTCTTCCAATGTGTGAAAGTATCTTCATTTCGTCTGCGAAGAAATCTGATGTTTACTTATTCAGTTGAGCCTCCACAACAACCTTAACTTAATTATCAGGGTCAAAATAATTTACTTTTAGAGCATTTCTTAATCCTGGGTGTAAGCGAAAATCAAAGAAATCCAAACTTAAGAAAAATATAAGAGAAAATAAAATTTGTTTTCACTCAAAGTTTCCTAAATGAATTTTGAGGTTTGTGGTCTCTCATTGTTATTATGAAGTGCAGTTCTGTCATAATAAACTATTTTATTAACTCTCTCGAAAATTACAAGTTTACCATTTTTCCAAAAAATCCACCTAATGAATATGTCGTCGATCTCAAAATATTTTTAACTTTTTTATAGAATGCTACAGGATTTTTTTAGAAGGAGTACATAATTGTAACTTTGTTACAGAATGCTAGAGGATTTTTTCAGAGAGACTATATGTCATGCTTTTAGCTGTAATAATTAGCAAAATAAATATTTTTAGCTGTAAAAAATACAATAGCGGTACGTTTCTTTAATCGTGCTGACGTATTGTCTGTACATAGCTATTTATTTATTCTTGATACGTAACGTTCATAATTGATAGCCATTATAACAGAGCAATGTTAAATAAGACTTTAAGGGTATGCAATACGCATGCGCAAAGTTCATTAATCTATTTTAAAAAAATTGAAATCTTGTACAAAACACTACTTCAGTTAGGCATAATGAATTCAGTATAAAAATTAATATTTCGTATGAAAAAAAAATATTTATTTTTATTTTAAAAAATCCATAAAGTTATAAAAATTAATTTATTAACATTAAAATTAATGTTAAATTATAGACTTTATAACTGAAATATTGAAAACCATATTATCAATACTTTTGCTATTTTAATACATTTCCGTATTATATATATATATATATATATATATATATATATATATATATATATATATAATTTATTTACATATAATATAATACACTGTGAACGATGTTAATAATTAGGTGCAACTCAAATTTGAAATAGTAATAAACATGTTTGCAGATTGTTTACCATTTTTAGAAGAAACAATCTTTACTATGTCAATGACAAAAACATATACAGAAATTAATAGTTATATATCCGCACTAGCGAAATTCACTTTCATGAATTAATTAATCGCCCAAATACCACGAAATTTTGTTTATTTAATGTTTAATAATTGATAATTATCTATTTCTGAACAAGAATTATTCCCAAAGTAATTCTTCTAAAATAAAATTATTCGAAAATATAATTTCTTAAACTATTTTTTTTTTATTATATCTGATTATATTAGGTTGGTAAAATAATAATTACGGTTTATGACCTTCAAATTCAATTTAATTTTTAAATTTAAGTGGTTTTATTGATGCAGAACTTTCAGATGACATATCTTTTGAACAAACTCTAGAATTATTATACGTGATTATGATTCAACTTACGCCTTCAGTTGTTTGTTATGAACTGAGGTAGGATACCCACGACATTCTTCATCTTCAAGGCTCTCGTCCTCATCACGAAATTTTTGGAACCACCATTGTACTGCACGTTTATTAACAGTACCCACATCAAAAGCAACGTTGAGTTTACGAGCAATTTCTATTGTTTTACCACC
>CM068322.1:2402088-2407088 GCA_034766995.1 Acanthacorydalis orientalis
GCAGCAGAATTTTAATCGTTCTATATTCTAAAAAGTCTTTCGATGGTCTTTCAAAGACAGCTGAAGAAAATGAAAATTAAAAAAATAATTGTCTAGAGTGTCGATATTTTATACGTTTTGGTATTCCTTAATGGTATACACTAGAAATCGTGCACTTCATTAAAGAATTTCTATTTATGATCTTTGATAATTATAGATAAAGATAAATATGATAGGTAATTCTGCTACAGTTTTCATTATAGCATATAAAGTAGTGCGAAACAGAACTCTTCTGTGACGTTTTGTTCTGCCCTCTGCCTTGTGATTTGATTCTGCTACGAATCCTATGATCTCATATATGTGCTTTATTGCTTGTTTAAGGTTTCTATCCAATGAGTTAAAAATTTCTAATTATATTAATTTTGGTATCTCAATAGTGTAGAGAGAGCCCTAATGACTATTCGTTACTAGCTATTTTTATATAACAAATATATCAGAAATTACAAAGTTCAAATAAACTATACAGTATGAAAATTTAATATTGTCTATGAATTCTGTCCTTCACAATCATATCCTTCACATGAATACTGCTTTCATTAAAGTATATCCATCATAAACAAACAGTATGAAGACAAGTGAAGTCAAAGTATGCTAATAAACTACTTTTGGATGTTGAAGAGGGGCCTTTCATATGCAAAATATAGCAGAAAGTTGATAGACACTACATTTTAATTAATATAATGCCTGCTAAGGTTGTCTGAAAATGAAAGTAGAGGTTTAAATATATTCAAAAAGCTTTATAAAAAACTGATAATTATACCGAATAAACTAAATATAAAATGTTACTTTTCACTTGTCAGCTACTCTAATTAAAATAAAAAACAAATCAATACACTAACCTAAATTTTTCATCGCAATGAATATTTCTAAGATGTATAAAATAATATCTTATTTCACATTGTAATTACTCTTCATTTTTGATTCTTTTTTTAAAAAAAAATGAAATAACAAAGACCTGTATTAAGAGCCATAAATGATGAATTCGTACTAAACAACTATACAGTATAGGTATTAGCCCTTCTAAATTTCATATCTTGAAGATAAAAAAAATTTTCTGGAAATTTTTCAAAATCAAGCTGAAAAATTAATGCGAAATGAGTAGAAAAAGATTATTTTCTAAATCTAGAATATTTTTATGCTAATTGAATTTATTTACTAATTTTTAAATTGGAAAAAGTTTTTAATTTTTGACTGCGTTGAGATGTAATGTTTGATTTGATGTTTGTTTTGTGTTATTTCCAATTTTTTATATTAAAACTTTTTGTTACTTTTAATTTTTATCTTATTTTTGGATGTTTCTCGTATAAGTAAAAGGTATTTTTTGAAATATACATTTATTAATTGTTTAATCACTTTAAAAAATAAACATAATATAAATACATTATAGAATTCAACATAAACATTATATAAAATACCCTCACCCTTTGTAAGTGAACTCAAAATATTCATATTCATTAGTAGAAAATTATATTTTAACATATAGAAATAAAAATATTCAGACATTTAAAAAATTACAGGAAATAAGTGTTTTTTGGAGATTAATTTAAGTTCGAATTAGAAATAATATTAGATTTCAGCATATAAAATGTTGGTTTTGTAAGACAAAATTGAAAAAAATATACATTTTACAAAAATATTTTATTTATTCAAAATAAATATTATTGATTCGAATACATTGGTTCTAATATTTTTTTAGTGTACAAATTTCTTTTTTTGTAAAATTCTATGTTTTTATATATGAATAACATAAAACACACCTCAATAAAAATTTTAATAAACTCTTTATTTTCTAATAAAGAGTTCTAAAACTCTTCCCTATATATATATATATATATATATATATATATATATATATATATATATATATATAAACTTGTTTAAAAAATCAGTTAAGCATAAGTCGAAATAATAAGGAAGATATGTAGAGGTTTTGTTTTCCAGTTTCTCAGTTACAAAACAGATATTTAGGCACTATGAAGTCAAAAATTATCATAAATGAGTAAATACTCATATCAATAAAGTAATGAAATCATTATCTTTTCAATTTTTAGAACATTTACATAATTTTCTGACAGAACTTTGCTGAATTAATTCCATTACAAGACTTCAGAACATAATAACGTACACCAGCGGTGTGACACTCATATATGAACACGGGCCACCAAATTCAATTTAAGTGAGTTTGCGGGCCGGACAAAAAAAGAAAACAAAATAAAATTTAGAGAGCGAAAAAAGGACTTTTATTTATATTCGCAAATAAGTTATTTAAATTTTACATTTATTTTTTCCTTAATTAATTTATAAAAATTAAATAATATACATTAATTTTAGGTATTATTATCAAATGTTACAATAAAATTTTAAATTAGAGAAATTAAAAAATATAATATATTTTACTAGAAATTTGAAATCTTTTAGCAGATATCATTTTATCAATATCAGGTGTTTTTTTTTGTAATAATGGTATTTTTACAATAGGTTTTTAATTGTAATTTATCAATCATGTTCTGTGTGAAATCTTATTAGACTTTAACCCTTTGTGGTCAAATACCTTACAAGTAGCATCACACGTCTACTTACTTGGTCGAATGTCACCACTAAAGCGGCAATAAAATAATTCCGTTATCTGTATCATATAAAAACTAAACCACAATTTTATTCTCAAATAATTATTATTATTCTCCAATAAAATCTAAAATTTGATTAAACACAATATTTTTACTTAGCATCTCATATTTAACTTTCAGCACATAATTTTACTTTATACAAAACATATATTACACACAGTGAGAAATACAGTTGAAAAAGTTCTCGTCCGTGGAGTGTTAAAAGGGAAAATAATTGTTCACATAGGTATGTACTACCAAAAATTGTAAAGATTCTTGATGACAACATACGCATTTTAATAAAATGTTCTGGCAAGTACAAATAATACTCTAGAATACCAACTTTACTATGTTTTTCTTTTAGCACCGTGTTGTACTGAATTTCAATCAATTACATTTGGATGTTACTTTTTATTATCATTTAATCGTTTAATTATTTTATTATAATAAAATCAACTTTAAACTTTGGGCTGTGGGTCACATTCTAGAGACTTGCGGGCTGCGTGTTTAATACCACTGATGTTCAATGTACCAATTACTTTTTATAATATTATGAGAATTATCATAATGGAGAGAATAGACGGAATTTTAACATAAATACAAGTTTTTCGTTATAAAGTATTTTATATTGTAGTTATCTCACTTTCCTAAATACACTTTTACAAATAAAATTTTGAGTCAACTTACAAAATACCAGAAAATTTTCTGATAAAAAATGTTCAATAAACGATTATTTACTATTTAGATTGCTTATGATTATTTCGATAGAAATTACATTATCTTCAGAGCTCTCAAGTACAAAAATTATGTTATACCTCATAACTCCAAGAAATGTTATAATTTGTAGTGACATTAATATGCATTTGTAAAATCGAATTTTTATTTTCAATAAGTCACTGTGTGGATCATTTTATTCTATCATATAGAATATATTTTAAGACTAAGGTAATGTTTCGATATACAAATGAGCCTCCTGTTTCAGATAAGTAAAACAGATTTCTTCGATTGTATTTAAATTTTATGCTATTCAATCCAATTGCAACAATTTATATAAAATGACCGGAGATGGTTACATGATAAACGTTGAAATTCTTTGATAGTTCTCGTATAGTTTAACGATAATTCTCCTGCAACAAGCTTTTAGAAACTTTGTTGTCAATAGGAGCTTTGGGGTTCCTACGTGGTTTATTTGTTAGGAACAAATGTCCGCAACGAAACTTTTGAAACTAACGCTATGCTGGCCGTTCATTGATGAGTATTTCACGAAATGTTTCATTGATATTTCAAATAGTTGCAGCTACATTATTGCCCAAGTTGAACTCGTACAAGAAACTATATCGTGTTTGATGTGAATCAATCACGATTACATATAATTTTACCCTAAAAAAATGGGAAACCATAACATAAGTAATAAATTGGAACGGTAAACTTAACACTTCTATTTTATCCTAGATGCAGATAAATTTTACTATGAGTAAAAAGAATTTTACCCATGGAAAAAATTAATAACTATGGTCAAAATTATTTTTTATTAATATATTACATACTTTTCAATATTATTAATTTGATTATTATATTCGTTGCATCATTTTATGATGGATTTATTATATAATAAATTATATATATAGTTCAATTTTTTTCTCTAAAATCGAATTTATTCCATAATTAATAGAAAAAGAATTGACTGCCCTAATTTTCAAAAGGACTAAATTTAAAATGTGAAAAATAAATTCTTTCCACAACATAATATAACAATCAAACATTTTTGAGTAATTTACACTAAAAGAAATTAATAACGATTTTATAATAATTTTTTATTAGAAAAAACATAATAGAATTAATTTAAAGAACATTTTTTAATATAATTCAGAATTTATGTCTTTCGTGTACTTCACTGTGCTAAATAAATTATGTTTTCTGTTTGGTTTTTAAAGTTAAACTTGCTGATTTAGTTTATATTTGATTATATACATATATATATATATATATATATATATATATATATATATATATATATATATATATATAGATAGATAGATAGATAGATAGATAGATAGATAGATATATATATATATATATACAGATATATATATAGAGAGAGAGAGAGAGAGAAATGGATAGATAGATAGATAGATAGATGTACCTATCGTATATTTCCCACTTTTTATTAAGAGCAATTATTAGCATCTTCCTTCTTCTTTCGTCTCTTCTCTCGATCATTTTGAGAAATTAGTTTCATTTAAAGCTGAAATTATTCTACAATTATATTATAAAAGACGAGAAAAATTATATTTAGAACTTATTTATTAATCATTTGAAATTGAAATATGTCCATTTAGATGGAAATCTCTTCAT
>CM068322.1:2409588-2417088 GCA_034766995.1 Acanthacorydalis orientalis
GTATAATGGATGTGTCATGTTTTTAATATCACTGCAAATAATTTAAAGATGAGAAAATACTCTTTATTTAATAGTGACAGATATTACGGTTCGACAGAAATATTTTAAGTGAATTATTATTTATCATTTTATTGTTGTCTTCAGTTTGATGTTCATTGTATACGAACAGAAACAAAACAAAATACATACATATATACATATACATACATATAAATATATATGTACATATATATATATATATATATATATATATATATATATATGTATATGAAAATTTGGTAAAGATTTTAATATTTTTAAGTAAAAAATCATTAAACATCTCATATTTTTTAATAACTGGCTATTAGAGAAATTAATTCGAATATTACTGAAAGTTTAATTTTTACATAGTCGCTTAGTTTATCTTATTTACACTCTAACATTTTTCACCTCAACATTTTTAGTATTCAGAAAATGTAGATAAATATACACAATTATTATTAAAATGAGTTCAAAATATAACATTTTATTATCATATTCTAATAGAATACTAGGTATTTTTCTACCCTATGGAAGTTATTATTAGGTTGGTAGGAAAACAATTGTGGGTTTATTTTCTGAATTCTAACCTTAAATTGTTTCAATGAAATTGTCATTTCATCCTCTTCATATTAACATCATTTAAAGCGAATTTTTCGGTCTATACTTTGGTATCGACTTTGGCTTTAATATTAATTTTGCTTCAAATTGAGTCATTGAATTCAAGATGGAAACGAAGGAAATAAGAGTAATTTGTTGTATGAGCTCAAAACGGGTGGTGAAGCCCCAAAGTATTTCGAGAAACCGAAATTACACCAAAAGAAAATTATGGTGACTGTTCGGTGGTCTCCTCCGCTATAATCCACTGCATTATTTTGAAACCTAGCGAAACCATTACAGCTGAAAGTTATTATCAAGAAATCGACAAAACGTACCAAGAACTGTGGCGTCTAGTCATAAAGATCTAATCCTTCTTCGTGAAAATGCACGACCACACGTCGCACGATTGACCCTCCAAGAGTTGAATGAATGGGCTATGAAACATTGCCTTATCCACAATACTCTTCCCACGTCTCGCTAATAGAATATCACTTATTTAAGCAATCGACAACTACTTACAAGGTAAGGTGTTCACAACCAAGCAGATATCGGAAGTGCATTTCGATATTTTATCAACTGCAGAACTCCGAAATTTTACACCATCGGAATAAATAAATTTGTAACTTATTTGCAAAAAATATATCTATCTCATCGATTACAATGGTGATTATTTCGATTAATAAAGTTAATTATTAGCTGAGAAAAACATATATGAATTTTAAGGTCATATATTGTAATTATTTTTAGAACAACTGAATACAATAAAGATGTACTCTTAAAATATAAAAAATTAATATAGAAATCAATATATATATATATATATATATATATATATATATATATATATATATGTATATGTATATGTATATATATATATATATATGTATAAAAATATTGTGTTTTATTATTAAAATATGATTAAAGATTATAGATAATCCTGATGTTTATTATAATTTAAAAACAATATTTATAACAATATTCTTCAAACATCTGAATACAAATTGAACGTATAGATAGTAAATGTAGTAAATGTTTTTATTTCGAATTTCTTCCAATGAATAGATGAGAAAACGCAGTTAATATTATTTACTTTATTTAAAAATTTTTTTTAATATAATTCTTAAATTTTGTAAAAGCATTACTTTAAAACTGAAATTTTAAATATTCTGTTCATTATTACTCTCAGTTTCACTTAATTTTTTCCCTGTCAGATGTGTACATCATATGATAAACCATAAACCTTCTTGTTTACGTCTGGATCAAAACGTGTAAAACCTCTTATGAACTGGTTAAGTCTTAATGTTTCTTTTTGAAGTTTTTTTTATTAAAAGAACTGATAAAATTAAAAGTGAATGTAGCATATTATGAACTGTTTTAAAAATGAATTTTTCTTCGAAATGCTTTTACATATTTATTTCTAGATTCTTGTGCTTCTTTTAGTGGTTTTCTAGTTTACATAATAGAATATGAAACTATTCAAAGTACATATAGCAGTATTTTTCTTACACTTCGATACTTTAAATAATATTTCAGGTCAAATTTAGAACTTCTAGTTAATGAGACAAGCAAAGAATATAAGTGTAAAAATCATGAAGAGATAGAAAACGAAAAGTAGTTATTAAAAGAAAGAATCACAATGAAAGATACTGGGCATAATATTGAATATATAATATGAGTATATATTATGGAAAATTATATATATTTAAATATATATATATATATATATATATGTATGTATATAAATATATATATATATATATATATATATGTATATAAATATATATATATATATATATATATATATGTACATAAATATATATATATATATATATATATATATATATATATATATATATGAGAGTGTGTGTATGTGTGTGTGTTTTTCCGTTTAATTATGTTTGTTCAGTATATGAAATATTTGAATATCGATTTATATAAAGAATTAGTTTTTATTTGCATTCAGTGAAAAATATATTTGAGAATAATCTGATTTTTATACAAAAAAATGTCAACTATATTACAGTTATTTCGTTTTATTCACTAGGATTAATTAAAAAAACAATTCATAATTTTTCCTTTTCGGTTATTCTTGATAAATATTTTTGCAGCGTTACATTTCTTCATCTCTTATTAAAGTTTTTAGTCATCTATCGAATTTATTTAGAATAAATTGTTGGTTTCAATTCACCTCCCATGAAATAAATAATTATTTTATAAAGTTGATTTATCTAGTTATTAATTTAGTATAATAATTCGATTGTCTGTATATTGTTATATTTAATCTTTATTTACAAGACTTTCATAAACATTTCTTCTCAACAAATTTTAATTTGATATTATGCGTATATATCATAGTCGTAAATACTTAAGAAGTCAATAAAATATTTGATTTGATACAAATTTTCCTTTACCTATTATAGTTTGTCTAACTTTGCATGTAAATAAAAAATAATATAGATTTCATGGCGTCTTATATTAGATGCATTTATTTAAACTTAGTGAATAAGAATTCTATATTTTTTAAAAATATAGTGTTTAAGACTGTACATTACATTTTCAACTTATATACATTGAAAGAGTAAAAATGATTAAAAAGTTTGGTAATTATATATTAATTATTTTGTAACATCAAAATACTGCCTTTGTACAATATATCATTAATGCATATATATATATATATATATATATATATATATATATATATATATACATAGATATGCACACACACACTCTGACATACACATATATAAATATATATATATATATATATATATATATATATATATATATATATATATATATATATATATTTATATATGTGTATGTCAGAGTGTGTGTGTGCATATCTATGTATATATATATATATATATATATATATATATATATATATGCATAAATGATATATTGTACAAAGGCAGTATTTTGATGTTACAAATATATATATATACAAATATATATATGTGTGTGTGTATGTGTATAAATATATATAAATACCAACTTGAATTATTATTATATAAAGATGTGGAATATAACTGAAAATAATGATAATGATTGCTATTATAGTACAAGTATAAAAATAGGTAATATGAAGAAGTTAAATAGTTATGTTGTTTACTAAAATACGAAAAAGTATTAGATGGAGTTTTTTTTGAAAAATCCATTTACGGAATAGATTTAGAATCTTAGTCATCTATTCAACTAAAAACTGTGTATTATGATGTATCATTATAGTTATACATTAGAGAGGTTTTTTCTATTACAAAAATACAAACTGTTTATAAAAAGCTTTTTATTTTCTCATCTACTTATTTTTTAAATGTATATATATATATATATATATATATACGTAAAACTCCTTGTATATTATATATAGATATATATATATGTCTTTCAATAAGGATACAATTTTTCCGTCCTTATAAAAATCAATTTGCATTTTATATCCATTATAAATTCTCTGTTCTATTTCTAACAACAACCTGTTTCTGTAATATTCAAATTTCATAATTGCAAACTTTGTATTGAATGAGAGGTAATTGGAAACTCACTATTTCTAAACTATAACTCAAAAAGACATACACGTTTTAAACTTTAGAAAGCTGGTTTGAATTTTGTTCGATCTACACATCAAACCATCCCCTTATCTTTATAGCGCTTTCTAATAATACTCCAAGTGAAAGCTTGATACAAATTATGAATCTCAAAGTTATGAAATGTGCATTAAAGACAGTTGGTGAAAGTTAAGGATGGGTATGTATAAGTAACAGCGAAGCTTTAATAGATAATTTTATACTTTTCCTTATATGTTACGAAAACAAACATTTTTGATTTTTACTTTATAAAATTCAATTTCACTTAAATATTTCTTTTTACAAATGCTGGTACTTTGTGTTTTTCTTCTTAAAGTAGAAAAAATTTTATCTAAGAAATTATATACAAAAATATGTTTACAGTCAATTTCCTACTTTATAAATTAAATACAATATATGTATATATAAAAATATAGTTTATGCTAAAAAAAACTACACTATAAATAAAAACTTGTATGAAACAATCTGTTATCATTTTCGTTGGTAATATCTCAAAACTAGCGATGAAACTGTGCATAACAGAACACCTAATAAATAGAAACAGATGACGTATCTGCCGATAAAAATGATATATAATATTACCTCGTCAAAAAAAACACTATTACTCAAATATTCACTTACAAATATGCACAAACGTATTTATGCGTATGTGTACATGTGCCTCTGTTTTTGTATAAGCGTATGGAAACCTACTCTTATATTTTTTTAATTTTATTCAATTATTAAATATTGTCTATTTCTTGTAGATGATGGCATTATTTTATACAATACTACCGCTTTCTGATTTAATTAAATATCAGATAAAAAATTTTTACAAATGCAAACTTGATATTATACATACAGTTTTATTAAATATAAATAACATTATTTTGTATAATATACGAGGGTGGTCCCAGAAGTACCCGACCCAACAAAGAAAACACAAAAGTTTTGAAAAAAAATATATTTATTTTAACAACATAATCTCCTTTCAGCTCTATACACTTTTCCCAGCGATGTTCAATAAGTTCTAACCCCTTTTTATAATAAGAGCTGTCATGCTCCTCAAAATAACCATTAACTGCCGACATCACTTCTTCATCGTTGGGAAATCTTTGACCACTGAGCCATTTTTTCAAGTTTAGGAACAGAAAATAATCCGAGGGGGCTAAATCTGGCGAATAGGGTGCATGAGGTAGCAATTCAAACTTTAATTCATTAATTTTGGCCATTGTAATAACGGATTTGTGAGCTGGTGCATTGTTTTGATGAAACAACACTTTGTTCTTAGCCAAATGCGGCCGTTTTTGCTTGATTTCTTCACTCAAACGTTACAATAAGTTCGCATAATACTCGCCGTTGATAGTTATTCCTTTTTCAAGATAGTCCATGAAAATTATCCCACGCGCATCCCAAAAAACCGACGCCATGACGTTGCCTGCAGATGAAACGGTCTTCGCCTTCTTTGGAGCCGTATCTCCCTTTTCAGTCCATTGTTTTGATTGTTCTTTTGTCTCGGGTGTGAAGTGATGGACCCATGTTTCATCCATGTTTATGAAACGGCGCAAAAATTCTGCTTTGTTGCTGTGAATCTTCGCTAAACACTCAATTGAAACATCTTCACGACGCTGTTTTTGCTCGTGAGCAAACGCGGCACCCATCTTGCACACAGCTTTCTCATGTCCAAATTTTCAGATAATATGCAATGTACCGCACTTTTTGAAATGCTTACTATGTCTGCTAGCTCGCGCATTTTCAGTCGACGATCATCCAGTACCGCTTTGTGGATTTTCTTCACCATTTCTGGAGTCGTCACCTCATTTGGTCGACCACTGCGATGCTCGTTTTGGCAGCTCCTACGGCCTCGTTTAAACTCTGCTACCGAATATTTCACTGTTGTAAACGAAGGAGCAGACTCACGTAGAGTAGAATCCAGTTCAGCTTTTATATTGGTTGGGTTGAGGCCTTTCAAATAAAAGTATTGTATCACGTAACGATGACCAATTTTCTCCATTTTCACAAATTCACTGAAAACGTTCACTATTGATGGCTGCCAAACAAATACTAAACAACGTGGCGTCCTCAAACTAGAAACATATGCATTATAGATTGTAGACTTCTAATATAGTGATATTTTTCAAACAACTACCGCCATCTCTAGGTCAGGCCGGCTACTTCTAAGACCACCCTCGTAAATAATAATATTAATATCATCCTTTTTTCAATAGTACCAAAACAATAATTATAAGTATATGTATACATATATATACATATATATATATATATATATATATATATATATATATATATATATATATATATATATAAATACATATAGGGAGACCAGGACTAAGTGAACTTTTTTGAAAAATCGTTTTTCATTAAAAAAATAAATGTATTTCTCAAAATAAACTATGCTATTGCAAAGGTCAAACCTTTACTATAAAAATATGTAGACAGTTTTGACATTCATTTTGTATTTTCTCGTTATTTAAGAAAAAGTGAAGAAGTGCAAAACTTGACATGACAAAATTTTCAGGGCTAAGTGAACCTCTCTCCCAGGGTTAAGTGACCCCTATATTAGAAATTGGTAAAAAATAGAAATGAAACTTTTTTATCATGAAAAATATTTAATACATTTTATTCATCCTTTTTTTCCATAATTTACATGTATTGTATGAAATTTTTTCCGAATTAAAGCATGAAAAAGGTACTTAGAATAGGATAAGTGTAAACTACTGTTTTTTTTTTATCGTTCTCTCTTCCTGGAAGCCGGTGTGGGTTTCAAAACTACTTTCGTAGGAGCTCATTTTTTTCTTTGTTTATCCCTCTCCTAATCCTCTGCCAGTCCTACATAACAGGTAAGTCCGTGAGATGGCGCTTGTTCGCCGCTTTTGTCCTTTCAGAGTCTGGTTTCTCGAATCGGCTTTCGGGTATGCTCAAATACTTTCCAGTGTCGATTTAAAATTTGTTGGCTTTCCGAAAGAAGGACGAGGCGTTCTAATAGTCGCGGGAACAGACTCGGTGACAGACTAGGGTTACCTTCGACAGAAAATTCATAATCATTTACAATCAGAATTCTTTACTACAAACAATTGTAAATAATTAAGAAATTCCACGAGAACGAAAATTTACTTCAGCACAGTTGAAACACTCAAAGTGTAAGTCAATAAGACCGGAACCATTACACCGAACTCTACTACACTCTGTTGGTCACGTCGGGATATTAATAGTAACCTACAGTTTCAAAGTCGAGTTCATAAAACGTTTTTATCTGAGTCAAAAATGTTTACTTAGCCCCGGTCTCCCCTAC
>CM068322.1:2422088-2632088 GCA_034766995.1 Acanthacorydalis orientalis
TTGAAGAATTATTTGTAGTTTTGAAAGTTATAATAAAAAAATGATAGTGAACAATAGTAAGAAAAATAATTGATTACTAACTGAAAATTAACTTTTTTGCTTAAACTGGAGATACCTGCGTAATCAATTCATCAAAATTTAAAATACAAAACCTTGTGTCATTAAATTTTATTAATAGATTTTTGGCAAAATTATCAATTCGCGCCTCCGATGTCTGATTTGTCGCCCCCTATAGTCTGCTCCCGGTGGCAGCATATATAATATGTACGCATGTAGAATATGCATTCAATTTGTTTATCGACCCAAAATTGACCTTTTGGTTTATCGACTCCCTATCGACTTTCATCGAACCCTAATGGGTCTATACTAATCTCGTTGTGATCACTTGCTCTAGAGTATCCACAAAACATCCCGTTATTGGTCTACTAATATTCTATTTTCTAAAAAATTTGTATTACACTTCATCCAACAATTTAGTACGACTATATAAGAAAACTGAATGAAAATGTACCATATTCATTGTTTTTATTTTAGAAAGGTACGGTACTATTAGGTTATTTGACCAAATAAATTCACCAGCGCTCATTTATGATATTTATTGCTAGATAACCTCAGATCTCGGTATATTAATATATGATGAACTATTTTATTGCAAAGTTTTTTTTTGATTTAGTAATTCAATATCAAGAAAATTAAATAAAACATTAATTTCTCATTTAGTATTTATAATATTAACAACGTCTCCTAGTTATTTATTCAAGTATTGTCTTTTTCATTTTTTAGTTAGAAGGAAGGTGATGATTTCTTAATATAATAGTGCAAAAAGTACGTATTATAAATTTCTTTCAAATTTCTAGTATTTATAAGAGTTAATACAATTTAAAAAATTTCGAAGTATAATATACTGATGAATACAATATGTGTAGTTGAGTTATAAAGCATAAAAAAGAATGAAAACTGTAAATGTAATAAACATAGAAAATACCACATATGATTTTATATAATTTTTTTTAATAAAAAATGTGAAAAGAGTCAAATATGGTAATTAAAATCACTTTTAAACTTTACCATAAACTCTGTTATAATGGATTTATTGATGGTTTTAACTTTATATTATAGTTCAATACTATATTCTGGATAATTTTGATGCTATAATTTTTATATCTATATAAAATATTAGTTTCAATGTCAATGTCATAATCTTCAGAGTGAAAAGGTGCAGGAAAATGTATTTTAAAATATTTAACTGTAAAATAAAGAGAAACAATATATCTCAATATTTGAGCTAATAACTGCAATGGGTAGAATGAAAACCATATAGTTCTATTTATTCTAATTTATCTGGGTACGAAATGCTAATTTTTCACAATTAAGGTCTTTCTTGACTTTAAACTTACAAAGTTCGATTAACATGACTTACACAGATTTAATATGAAGGTATATCTAAACTTAAATGTAACATGAATCCGTTAGCGTCTTCTTTTATGAGTAAAAGTACTCAAAACTATAACTTGTATTCGTTATAACATTCTGTATACAAATTCCAATCTATTATGTTATAAGTACAACAAAATTTATAGTTTTATTAAATATTTTTAATCATCATGTAAATATTTACGTGTTCACAACGTAATAGTTTATAATAAAAGTAGAAAAAATAATTCACAGAAATTAACTTCATTTAACAAGCAGTAAAATTTTAATCCGTATTTAGTATTACGAAGCGAACATAACTTGAAATGTTCAACTTCAAACAGCTTATAAAGCCATACACGCCATGATCACGTGGCATAGTAAATTCCAGATAATGATTGGATTTCATAAGCAAATTGAAGTCTTGCTAGCCATATATACGCTATTTAAGCATCAATTTAAGGCATATCTTAATAGTATTTTTTTTAAGCGATTACAATTATATTCTATGTAATTTGACTTAAATACAAAAATATAGAAAGGCCATGAAACTAACGATTCATTCAGATTTAAATGAATGTGTGTATTTAATATGATTAAAATCCCAATCCAAATTATCACTATAAAAACTGAAAATTTGTCTTAGTCAACTATGTTTATAACAACTGTAAATCAAAATATATTTAAAAATATAATGATTAGAATGATATCTTTTGATCCAAGGGAGGTGTAATAAAATCTAGTCTGGTTGAATTTAACATATATTTTTATGTTTTATATTTATAGTACGGTTGAATAAAATGCAATATTATATTTAAATATAATACTATATTTGTACTATATTTGTAGTATAGGCGAAGAAAAAGTATAAAATATTCGAGGCTCAAGTTAAACCAAACTAAGTAACAAATAAAATAAGTAAAGAAAAACCATGTATTATAATTCTTACATTACATATATTAACGTCATCATGATTTTTGTAGATATATATAACAAAAAAATATAGAAAAGATATAGGGCATATAACATTTTATGAGTGGTGTTTACAAATTTTCTAATTTTTCACTAAAGTTGTTTAATTTTTTTACTTAACTCATTTTATTTATATTCAATAAATGATGCATATTTCATATTCAAATATTAAAAAAAAACATTTATAATATATTCTCTTAATAATTTTAATTAGTATTAATTACTTTTCATCTAATAAAAATATATCAAATAGCTAAGTCAATCTTTTTTTATATGAAGAAAACCAATAGCAATCTTATTATAAAATAAATTTAAAAAAAATGTGTTTATAAATTACCGTGTAAAGTTTTCTTAAGGGAAAAAGTAATCTTATATCTTTTTGTGTACTAAACATGTCAACAGCAGCAAAGAAAACAGCATGTAAAAAGCGGATGTAATTCTCAATGAAATTTATTAAGAAATACATAAAAGTAGTTTCGTTTTATACATATACTTTTGATGAATTTATTGTATTTTTTATGCAAGAAAATATATAATCGGGCTCGAATTGCGACTCCGCAAAACCCTCACGTATACTTTTACGACGGGTACTTGAAAGACTACAATTTTTTATATGTCTAACTTTCTACAACTGAACATACTGCATATACGATCTTTGTCATGCCGTAAAGTAAATCCAAGGTCAACATCTTATAGATTTTTATGTCGCTACGTTTTTATGTAGGTAAGGATGAGAACTTAATTCACCGATTTTTTTATAGTTCCATGTATACAATTAAAAAAAGAAGTGAACAAGAAATTTCTTTCGACGGCGTCACTGGAGTGTGCGAAATAACGCCGAACCGTATTTTATTATTTTCGTGACAGAAGGTGCTGCCTTATCGCAAAGTTATTCATTAGCATCTTTATTATTCGGGCTGATGCTTTTTTGAAGGTATAAAGAAATTATTTTGCATATTTTAATTTTCGTTAAAAATATGTTTTGAACGTTATTTATTTAAGAATTTACTCCTTCAAGATTTCACAGAAAGTTCCTGAACTTTTTAAATTTTATTAAAGGAAATTTAATTAAAGTTTTTTCTTCTAAAGTTGTACGTATTTGATGAAAATTTGTGAATGAATCAGTTTGAAAACAAATAAGAATAATTCATAAGTAAATATATGTCATAAACAGAATTTTTTGTTACAATACTATTCAATATTAACATTTTCACTGAATTAATCAAACATTCCAGTTTACAATTTATTAGATAATTCGTTGTTTATTTTATGGATTAGGAATATAATTTTTTCAATCAAGAACTTTATACATTTTGTCGCATTTTTTTCACTTTCTACATTATGATTAGAATTGATGAATTATTTTCGAAATGGAAGTAAAATTTGTATAAGAAATTAGTAACACTAATTCGCAAATACTAAACAATTATAATGTTCTTTAAGTTAATTATCTTTATGAACGTAATATAAATATTATTAAAATTAATTTAAATCAAAATGTATAAAAAAAGTCAAATAATACTATTTTCTATATTTTCTTACTTTTTGTTCAAGCGATGGTTAATTTGTCTATTTTGCAAATCTCAATTGCATTGTTTTGTAAAAAAATTTTTTAATTGAATAAAATTATTTCGGGGGTAAACTAATCTCACTATATTTCTTTATTAAAAGAAACCAGATATTTTTTCACAATATATAGGTGAGTTAATTTAACTTCCACATGAAAATATTTAAAAAAAAGCTCAAAAATAAAAAAATAACATTATTTTTTAATTTGTACTTTAATTCAATTCAATACTAAAATATAATTGAAATAAAATGTTAAATAAAAAATAACATGTTTGTTTTACTTTTTCCGCTTTTTTTAAATACTTTTATGTGGAAGCCAAAATTTAATCACCTGTAGCCTAGGCACTTTAGCTAAATTAACTTTTATAAATGAATTTTTCACTCATACCATAAACCATACAAATTTTTGTGCTCTAAAATGCTCGCTAATTGAATTTCTATTATTTTTTGCTGTTGCTTATTTCCATTCCAATGACGATACCATAATTCTCAAACCACTCAAATACAAAATAATCTTTTTTCCTCAGTGCAAGTTCAATCTAAGAGATTGCAGGAAATATTTTATAACGAAAAACTCTACAATTTTTACTTGTTGAAATTATATATATTATTTACTTTTAAATAAAATATCATGGTCATAGTCATATATATATATATATATATATATATATATATATATATATATATATGTTCAAAATTTAATTTAATGCCTTTCCATTGAATCAGTTATTATTACGCAGTTTTAAATTAAAATATTTTCTAGTCGTTTTAGAATTTTAAAGTGTCAATATTAACATTTAAACACTATATATAGTGGCCAGGCAGTTGGCATAACCTTGCAAAACAATAGTGAACACGACGGCGTCCGAGAAGTAGCATAATAATTGTATACTTTTTGAATTCCAGTTGAAAAAATGCTACTGTGGCCGTGATTTTTCACCTTTTTGGGGAAGGTGTTGTTATGACACATAAAATATACAAAAAATGCTAAAACAGTAGAAGAGTCCTGAAAATTCATTACGACTTCATCGATTCAAAGCCGCCATCTTCTTTCGTGAAGAGATTTGTCAGTTATCCGACAGATGAAGTAAATTTATATAAAATAATAGGGAATATTTTGAGGATTGAAATCCATTCCATTTTTCTGTAAATATTCAATTTCTATAAAATAGGTACCGAATAAATTTGGACACCTAATATATAAATTTGAATTTTTTCATTAAATTTGAAGGACAGCTAAACAGTTTTGCACTGAATTTCATAACTTTGGAATGGTCTGAGATACTAAAATAGCATAAAAAAACAAAGGTAACTTTCTTTTAACAAAAAGTTTGGTTCTGTATTCAAATTTCGGGGGGGGGGAGTATTATAGACTACAAGGGTTCAGTACAAATGTGCCTTTTTTCTTTAGTGTATAAACGACTACGAAATTTTTGCGGGAATACGGGATGAATAATAACGGTTTTTTTAATTGTTGAATACTTTTAATTTACACATACTGAATTGACATGTATTCACGCACGATACATGTCGATCATACTCCAATGAAATTCGCTTATACGCTGATTGTCGAATACTGTTTTATAACAACGTCGTCTGTTGTGTTCTCGCCGATTTATTTAAGTTTACATAAACAGAATTGCTAACAATCTATCGACCGCTCATAAATATATTCTAAACAGTCCTTTCTAATAGTATATTTGTTTCATTTTAATCGCCACCATTATTCCAACTCTTCAGTAATTCCTAAAAATTAAAAATTCATAGTCTTTTTTGGAGGGGAAAGAATTAGTATCCCTTGTTATCTCGTCTTATTATTGGTTTATAATATCCCTATTCATGAGTATATTGATATCAGCTAAATGTAGTAATTTTAACAAAACTGAACATTTTATTTCAATGTTTACCATCTGAAAAGTAATAAATTAATATATATATATATATATATATATATATATATATATATATATATATATATATATATATATACTGCTAAATTAACGGAGAAATTTTTCTTCGGAAATCTATGATCAATAATGATCAATAATTTAGAACGAAAATAAGTTTGATAACAAAAAATATAAAATAAGAAAAATGATAAAAATAAAAACATTTTTTACGTTTTATAGTGTAATGTACTGTACAAAAGAGAAATATTAAAATTAATAATTGATATAGAGTTAGTCATGTGAAATAGTTTTGATAAATCAACAAGAAGAAATATTTTTTCCAAATTTTATTCTCTTTATATATATATATATATATATATATATAAATGAAGTGAAATAAATTTTTAAATTATCTTTATTTATTATTGTTCATAACCTAATATAATTCACATTCCATACTTTACGTTATGACTAATGTACAGTAAAGTCATTGTACATCCAAAATATTGCTTAATTAACTTAATTAGTTGAAATGTACGTTAGTCATCATACGAAACGTGTAACAAATTCATATTTATATATAAATATTAGCTTGGTGCAAAAGTAATGGCGGTTTTTATCATTTAAAGTTTGGTGCAGATTTTTCTAGTTACAGTTATCTTTTGTTATAGTCATGTTATACATCATTGTAAAGAATGAAATTAGCACTACTGATTTCAGCTTATGTCTATAGTTTTCATTCTTTAGTATTGTTGGTAATAACTCATTAAATTAGTCAGAGGAAAGAAGAAAATTCGCGCTATTTTATTTCATGAATTTACATTGGAATGTAAAGCTACAGAACATGCTCGAAATAACAAATTTATTTTTGGCGAAGAGTCAATCAGTGAACGTACAGCTCAACACTGGTTCCAAAAATTTCGTATTGGAAACGAAAGCCTTAATGATGAAGAGGGTCGTGGACGTATTTCAGCTATAGACAATTATGATTTAAGAATCATTATTGAAGCGGGTCTGCGTAAAACAATTCGATAGGTGGCAGAAGAACTCAATGTTGCTCATTCAACAGTTGTTCGACATTTGAGTCTAATTGGAAAAACAAAAAAGCTCGATAAATGGATTCTGTATGAACTAAACGAATATCAGGTAATTCGGCGATACGAAGTCTATTCTGTGCTTCTTATGCGTAATAAAAATGATCCTGTTCTTAGTCGCATTGTCACATGTGATGAAAAGTGGATTCTCTACAATAACCGAAAACGTTCGTCACAGTATTTGGAACGTGGAAAAGCACCAAAACAATTTCCTAAACTGAAGCTTCATGAAACAATATTAAAGTCACTGTTTGGTGGTTGGAACGTGAAATAATTCATTACAACTTCTTAAATCCTGGTGAAACAATAACAGCAAAAAAAATATTGTCAGAAAATTGAAAAAAATGTATGAGAATTTGCATCGTTTATAGCCAGCATTAGTCAATCGAAGAGGATCGATTCTTCCACAACGCCCGACCGCAAGTCTCACAAATGACTTTAAAAAAATTAAATGAACTGGGTTATGAAACCTTACTTCACCAACCTTATTCTCCGAACCTGGATTATCATTTTTATAAACATTTGAGTAATTTCGTACAAGATAAGGTTTTCAACCATCAGCTCAAAGCGCTTTCGATGAGTTCATTAATTCGAACACTCCAGAATTCTATTTTGTAGGAATAAACAAAAGGTGTTTCCTGTTGGGAGAAATGTGTACAGGTCAATAATCTTTATTTTGATTCATAAATTTAATTCTTAACTGATATATGCGTTTTATACGCGATACGTAAAACCCTCAATTATTTTTTCACCAACCTAACTAATACATAATTAGTTGTATGTACGATTCGATTAAAAACTGATTTAGTTAATGCTATAAAATTAAAGTATACAACTTTTATTTGGTATTTAAATCATTTTACAATTTGTAGTAATTTAAAATACTTACTAATATTGAACAATTAGTAATTTATTATAATTTCACATGATTCTTCAGAATAAAAAAGGAAAAATGAATTGATAGTAAACAGCATTGAATTTGTGTAGTTTATGAGTAATAAACAAGTCAATTACATTTTGTTTTTTAATATTTTGAATTGAGTATACAAATAAATTATGATTTGATCAGTGGCGTTACTAAACCTATACAAATCGGTGAAATGAAACGGCTCCCATGAGTAACATAAATTTAGAAAATTGCCCTTCGATGTTGAAACGAACGATAGATTGATTAACAATATATAGATTTTTTTAATTATAAACATTTTGTAATTTTTGCGATAAAGTTCATATAATTTTTAGTTAATTTAGAAAGTGTTACATATATATATATATATATATATATATATATATATATGTATGTATGTGTGTGTAAGGTGCACCATTCATTTGTACAGATTTTTTTTAGTTATGAATATTTTATAATTTTTGCGAATATGTTCATATAACTTTTAGTTAATTTAAAAGTGTTATATATATATATATATATATATAACTAAAGGTAGAAAAAATATATTTAATATAAAAAAAATTGTAAATAAATACTAAATTTTTAGTATCAAAATAATTAGATAATAAAATTCATGAAATTATAGTTCAATAATATTAGAACTGTACTTGTTTAAAATTTATACTTGGTTAAGGTAATTTATCATACAATTTTTACTTCAAAACTTTTTTATTAGCAATTTTATGAATTGTCGTACCCGTGTATCATCAAATGTACTAACTGTGAAAAATCCCCATAAAAAAATGAACATTTTACTGTCTATTGTTTCCGAATAGCACTCATTAAAAGATACATAAAATAGCTAGTAATCATTTATGAATCTGTGTATTCTTAATGTAATCTAAAATATGGCCGAATTGAATAAGTTGTCATCTAGTATGTCACTGTGATCTCACTTTTTTCTTTAGTGAATACTATTAATATTATTTATAAAAATATTTTTACTGTTAAGAATTTCTACGAGTACGATAAAAAAATAAGTTTTATATTTATTAGATTTTTGGTATTTGAATTCTGTATTATTAAATTTAATTAAATGTTTAATTACAAAACGAATAGCTACAAAAAATTACAAAACAATTTTATTTTTTGAATATCGATTAAATTATCAGGAATTTGGGCATAAGTTCCATATTTTAAATGAAAATTATGTAGAGTATTCTGATTATATTATTTAAGATGAAGAAGATTCTGAGCTCTATGATGAATGTTCATATAAAAATTATAACGATCTGAAAGAGAGATAATTTATACTTTTCCACTATTAGTTTCAATAAGAGATTTCTTAACCATTAATTTATTATCCAGCATTTGTGAAAAATATATGTTGGAATAAAAAAAAATATTAATATTTAATTAGTATTACTTCATTAAAAAAATTATAGAATCATAAATTATTTTTAATATATATTTTTTATATTAATGATGTTAAAAATTAGAGATAAAGATGTTGAAACACGTCTAAGACTGATAATTCATGCTAAGTTGTATTTTTGACGTAGAGTAATTCTTTGAATTATTTATAACACTATTGTCGATTGTCTCATTGTCGATGTGAGGAATTTGCAACACTTGATGTATATGTTACAAACTGGACAGAAGTTGATCGCATAACAATTCAAGCTTACTACGACATTATTTTGTATTCTGAAGTGTATTTCTCTTATGATGGATGTGTAAACAACTTATGAGATAACAAAAGAAGACAATTTATATTCAAAGCAAAAATGCTACTAGAAAAATTTAAACGTTTACCACATATTATATAATTTTATAATAGATATACCAAATAGAATGTCGTACTGAATATAAATTAGCTTCGATTCGCAAATACGAGATATTATATATATATAATCAATAAAAGTATTTTATCAATTAAAAAATAAAATTATTCATTCAATTAAATAAATTTAACTGTTATTAACCATTTCTGAATTAATGTTTTCATACCGTTTGTACTCACCTAATATAAAATATGACCGGGTAATTGTCAAAGAGTGAAGATGAGTATATTTTAAGGGTTCCAAGAACAATAAATTAATGTAAACACTATTTTGTAATGATGATAACCAACCAATGATAACGCGAAAAAACTATATAAACATATACATATACATGCATATATATATATATATATATATATATATATATATATATATAAGCATTTAGAGAGGATAAGAAAAAAATCCATTTTAACTTTCTCAGTTTTTGTTGCGTCTGCATCAAATTGAGTGTTGTGGTGGAGTAATCACCCTTTCTATTAAGTAAAACTCCAAGTTTTTTGATTAACCTTCTTTAATTCATCAAATTACTGACAATAGGTCCAATGTTACTCTTTTATAGGCATATGTTAGCTTGCAAAAAGTTACCCGGCTGCAATCTAACTAAACAGGTATTTTTACGTATTAAGAATTCCATTTAACCTTTTATGACGTTTCACAGGTCACATTATATTCCGTATCGAGGTTTATCATTATTTTATTTGATCCATTTATCATCCTCAATAAACAATAAACACAAAGTGAATATTTATTCATCACTTAAATATGAGATCCGGTAAATTACATTTTTTTATCAGTAAATGTAATCTGAAAATCGAGAGTTGAAACGAAACTATTATAGTATTTTAAAGATTCCGATTTTTTTCTAATTACTGAAATAAATTTAATCTTCCGAGAATATTATTGCGTTAATTTCAAATAAAACTATTATTAAACGCATGAAGATCTAAATTAAATCGAATATAATTACAGAAATATAAATCTATCGTCACTGTGTTTTTTTCATTATTTCTAACAAATTGTTTTAGGTATTAGTAAATTTTTTATCCTTTCCGAATCTCCAATAATATGTTATATTAGAAATGTAAATTGCACGCAATGTTTTTCAATATTTGCAAACAATACTATAATACAAATTCAAGATAAACCAATTTCATGTTTAAATGCTATTTGTTAATATTCCTTTTTGAACGATTTATAATAAACACAAACAGAGAGTACAAAAAAATGTATACACTTCAAGGTGCAAAATATTTTTGTAAAATCTTTATTTCAAAAATTATACAGACATCAAAGGATGGCTGTGAGTCATGTTTAACTTTTATGATCATAACAGGTACTCAAAGCGATCATCATTAGCGTCCAGACACTTTTAATTTCGGCGAACTATTGTACGAGCAACGTTAACCAAAGTGCCCTCGGTAGTGTTTCTGTAACCTTCATTCTCTCACAATACTGCATTATTCGATCAGGGTTGTATTCATTCGCGGAATGTAACAATAAACTTTCCATTTTGCTCTTTCAAGAATGCGTTGTATGCTTGATCTGCTAACTCCTGTCTCACGTGCACATTGTTTGACAGACTTTTGTGGTGAGCGTCTAAACTGTTCAAACACCATAGCCAAGGAAGCAGGAGTTGTTGTTATTCGAGTCCTTCTTGTCAACATCATACGCAGTGCCATCTGTTTAAAATTTATCACGAATACGTCCAATTGTCAGGTGTGCTGGAGGTTTTGTTGCAAACTCACACCGCCATGTCACTGTAATTCACACACATTCTCAAATTTAAATACCACTTCAAAACGGTCTTGAATTCGTTGAATGACAACCGTACCTTCGCCAAATTATTGGACTGTCCTTCCAATCGTATGTTGACCCTAGTATTCGTGTGATTAATATTTGTTGATAAAACATCATACTACACATTGCCGCCATAATTCGATTCGACAATAAAAAAAGTCCATATATTCCTATTAAAATATATGTATATTTTTGTAACTCGTCTGTATATTTGTTAAAATGTTACCGTAATTAGTTAACTGGAATTCCATTTATTGCAAAGTGAATAGAATTTTTGTATAAACTTATGCATACTCATTTTTAATCTAGGTAAGAATAACATTCATTTCCCTTGAATTAGGTTTTTACTTGTTATTGTCTTACACAAATAAATTTTTCACTAATTTTCAGAAATCATACAAAAATATTTCTGATCCAAAATTTTCGATAAATGAATCTTGACTATTATCTTCAGAGTGCTAAGATACAGCAAACTATTTTTTTTGTATCAAAGGGAATTGAAGATAATGGTATCGCTGCCAAAATATATATGAGTAGAAAACCAAAATAAATCATTTATTGAAAATTCTTAATTAAAAAACGATGTGATTTTTAAGATGATCTTAATTATTAAAAATATCTTACCTTACATCAAAATATATAAGAAAGATGCAGTTTATAAAAATAATTTACAGAATGATTTATAAAATTCAACCATAAATCTCTCTCTGTTGTTTTCTCTATCTTTCCTCTCTCTCTGTTTCTCTTTCTCTGTACATATATATATATATATATATATATATATATATATATATAATATATATATATATATATATATATATATATATGTGTATATCTATATATATATAATATATATATATATATATATGTATATATATATGTGTATATCTATATATATATTATATAAAAGTATATGTATACGTGTTTATAAGAAAGTACATGTTCGTTTGTAATTGTCGGACTTGTAATTGTTTTAAAAAAGGTTACATTTTCAATGGAGTTATCATCAGTTACGTATGTTTGTTATTTATGTAAGATTTAAATTAAAGAATAATGTAAGACCCACATCAACTTGAAGCTGTACATGGATTGTGACCTATTCAGTTTTATACAGAACATGGGTTGGCAGACTGATTTTCTTCTTTTCGTTACCGATACATACGAAAAGAGAATAAGGTATAACGAAAATTATTTGTGTACGAAAAAAAAAGAAAATAAATGAACAATGAGTACACGCAGGCAAACAAAAAAATGTTCTTATTGATTTATACATTTTTGATAAACATTACACAATTCAAACATAAAAAAATTAAGAAAGCATGTTTTAAAGCATGTCTTAAAATTTTTAATATTTAAGTTAATATTTGAAAAATATTGACTTCATTGTAAAAGACTGATATTCCAAAAAGCATCAACAACATTTTTCAACAAATTGTTTAATACTTTTTTTTAAACTATGTATATATATATATATATATGTGTGTGTGTGTGTGTGTATATATATATATATGGTGTATAAAATTAATTCTTTACCTTCAAACTGAACTCTGTTTTAAATTAAAATATTTTTTCGTCGTTTTAGGACTTTGAAGTGCTAACCTTGACATTTCAAAACATTATACATCACAGCTGAGATGTTGGGATAACCTCAAAAACAGTAATAGTAAAGACGATTCCATCGAAAAAGCAGCATATAAGGCGTTGCATAGTTTTCATATTAGGAGGTTACATTGAAATCCGCTGTTTTTGTATTCTTTGGGCATTTATTTTCATAACAAAATGTGTGAATACATTAATCAAAGTATTTGCTCTCGAAAACTATAACTTTTGCCATTTTTCTGGCAGAAGTTGATTTCTGCGACAAAAGAGTGGTTTGTTATTTGAACCAATCTATCAACGACCCCATTTTCGACTTATGTAGTTATGACTCGTAGTTATGGAAATGTGTATCTTCCATAGCGTGCTGCTTTGATCGGAATAGATGATCATCAGTTGTGGCTAGGTCTGGAGAATACACTGGGTGCTGGAGAACCTACCATTCGAGCTCCATTAGTGTTTGTTTCACGGCTAATAGTAATATGGTACCGAGAGTTATCATGGAGAAGAATTACCTTTGTGCCATTTGATGCAATTAATGGTCCTCTTTGCATCAAAATACCATTTAAACGCTCCAATTTCTATCGAACACTTTCGGCGGTGATTGTTTTACTCGATTTCAACAACTCATAATACACGACACCCTCCATATCCTACCAAAGAGAGAGCATTGTTTTGTGACCGTGGATGTTTCGCTTTGGTGTCTATTGTTGGCCAGAACAACCCATCATTTTTTGCGTTTCGGGTTATCAAAATATATCCATTTTTAATCGCCGGTTATAATACGCTACAAGAAATTCTTCTTTTTGTGCCTTACAAGTAAATAAATCAAGATATTTAAGCGATTAGCAATGGCATTTTCGATCAATTCATGTGGCAGCCATCTCCCTTCTTTTTGTATCTTTTTCATGGCTTGTAAACGACGTTAAATGGTTGATTTATCAACTTCGAGCTGTTGAGCCAATTCTTTGTGTGTTTGTGTAGGGTTTTCTTCCAATAGAACTTGCAATTGTTTATCTTCGAACTTTTTTATTTGACCTGGCCAATGTTTGTCGTGAATGTCACAATCATTATTTTTGAATCGTTGAAACCAATCTCTACATATTATTTCCGATGGAGCAAATTCACCATAATTTTCCCAAACAATCAATGAACGTCAGCTGCACTTTTTTCAAATCAAAGTAGTGTAGAAGTACACATCGGAAAAACAACTTATCGCGTTCAATTTTAGTTCGGTTATAGAAAAATACTTGTGTAAACAAGGGATGGCGTTTGATGACTGAATTTTAGTGGGAAATGTTCACGCTTCAAAATTCGAGACAACTGTCACTATCCACAGAATACGCAACTAGAGCTGTTTACAGGTGAACAGTTCAATGCAGCCTCATATATATATATATATATATATATATATATATATATATATATATGTATGTGTGTGTGTATATGTGTGTGTATGTGTATGTATGTGTGTGTGTATGTGTGTGTGTATGTGTGTGTGTGTATGTGTGTGTGTGTGTGTGTGCGTGCGTGCGTGTGTACGCGCGTGCGTGCGTGTGTGTGTGCGCTGTATGTACACTAATATACGACAAAACTTTTCTGTTTTTCGATATTTTCTATTTATTATTTTTCTGAAGTCAAAAAAAAAAACAAACAAAAAATATACTTATTCAATTGTCTTCATCAACTGAATTTTATTAGTTTACTGTAGCTATAGAATCCTACAGATCATTTTTTATATTTTTTTTTACAATTTTGTACATCCTTTTTTGTATCTAGATGATAATACTACAACATATTGATTTCTTACAGGCTGTAATTGGATATAGAATCAATCGATTTTAAAATAAATTTGGATTTGGCCAGAAAAAAATCATCTTTACATTATATATTTTTATAGTTTAAAAATGAAATTAATTGATATAAATAGTACTTTTAAGATGGGAATGCTGTTTATTTTAATTTAAACTTTTATTAACAGTAAATTTAAAGAATAAATCAATTTGATCAGAATTAGTGTTGTTCAGCTTATATATCAATGATATATCATTCGAACAAAACACTACACTTTATGCGGATGATACTGACGATGTACAGTTATAAAAATCCGGACCGTAACGCGCACATCTTCAGCGACACGTCAATGATCTCTTGCATTGTTTCTATGAATGGAGGGTGAGGGTGAACGCTGGAAGAGCTACACAGTCCTCTTAACGTGGCGTCGTAAAGTTGATACCGACGATCTTTACTTGAATGATGCCTCGATAAGTTGGGGTCGTGAGGCTAAGTACCTTGGAGTAATTCTTGATCGTACACTATTAAAAAATCACGAAACGAACATGTTGAATAAAGCCAACAGATAGCAGTCCAAGTTGCTCCCGATACTAAATCGGCGTTGCATCTATCGCTACATATGAAGCGTTTGCTTTATACGAGCCTAATGAGACCAATATTTTTATACGCGTCACCAATTTGGGTATACATGCTTACACCTTTGAAGTGACTGCAGATTGACTGACAAAGGGTCTCTATGCTAATGGAAACAATAGTTAAAATGAGCTGATACGCTCTCTCGGACAGTACGACACAGGCAACTCGTATTATCGGTACAAGAGGTTGAAATTACTCGTTACTGACCTCGACACAAACCGTTGTTATCGGTTGTATTCAACTCGATTGGTTAGAGGCCGCGACATAAGCACCCCAGTCTAGTAGCTTTCCACAATTATGATTATAACCGAAGGCTTCAAATACCACTATGATTAATATGTCGCCCAACTGTAAAGTATTATCCGTGGACCTTTGCTCCCGACACTTATCAAACGAAAATAATGTACCGACAAAATAACAGTGTTGTGGACTAAACCAGTAGCAATCAGCATTAAATGAATCTTCTTCTCTAGATTATTTTTTTATTGACTAAATCTAATCATATCTGTTAGTTTGATCCTGCACACTTGATTTTTTATAAGATGTTAATTTTACGTATATGAAATCAGTAAATTTAACTCTTGGTGTAATGAATTTCCTTTTATAAAGTTTCACAATTTTGCTGCAACACTATTCTTTTTCCGACAAAACTTTTACTCCTTTGGTCTTTCAATAATTTCAAAAGAACTTTAATAACTTTTTGTTGTCAAACAAATTCAATACTGTATATAATGGATGATATAAAATTATTTTAAAATAAACTCAATGTTAATATTTTCTTAATATATAAAACCAAAATTGTGATAATTTTAATTTGATGGCCAGAAAATACAGTAGAATAACACAATATAAGTAATTTATATGCTATGATTTACCAAATTTATATTAGTTCTTAACACAAAAATAATTTTACTTATATCTATTTCATAATACCTTTCTTTTTATCGTTACATATATGTGTATATATATATATATATATATATATATTAAGTCAATTTGTATTATTGAAATATACTTAAAAAAATAATCCGTATATTCTAGTAAATACTTTTTTAATTAGTACATATCTGTAAATACTGTGTGGCTAAATAGGTGACTAAATAAAATAATAAAATTGATTGAGTAATACATATAATAATAGTTGCCGACACATTTTATTAACAAACTGATTTTTTTGCTTTGTCAGGCATTAAATTACATTAATATGTATTAATTTTATGATAAAAGATTTTGAATATTTCAAAATGTATTTGAGTACATATTTTATTCTTGAAAAAGTAGCTGAAAGATGAATAAATATCCAAAACAAAATAAAAATTAAAGAACAATGAGGTAAATATCAAGAAACAAAGAGTGCATATTGTTAAAAGGAAATATTTTTTTTTTGTTATATAATTCATATTGAGATTTATAATATATAATATTATGTAAAAAGTAGTTTAACATAGATTTATTATATAATTCCAATAGATGGAATAGTTCCTAGTTATTACTTCGTTGGTAAATTAGGTACATTACTAATTAATTAAAGAAAAGTATTTCAAAAATATAAAAATTATAACTGCGTAGAATACGATATAACTAGCGTTTTATGTAAATTATACTATCATTATCTATATATTATAAGTATTGTATAATAAGATATTTGCTTATAAACCACAGTTTATAAGCAAATATCTTTACTATCTTTACTAAATATATATATATATATATATATATTAATTGGAGCTAAAAAATTCCAGAGTATAGTCAGATTATCGAAAAAATCAAATTATAATGAAAAGATGGAACAAAAGAAAATAATAAATTTAACTTCATGCTAAGTATAAGATCACATTAATTAGTTATAATTCTACAGGAAAACCAAACAAATTAGAATATTGTGAATTAAAGTATTAGAGAAATAATATTTTTAAGATTTTTTTACAAAAACTCTGTATTTAAAGGTTACAGTAATTTTTTACGTGTAAGACATTTCTTACATCTAGTCGGATTACGCAAATAATTAAATAACATATGTTGACTCAACGAGATACTATGATGTGAATATATATATATATATATATATATATATATATATATACATATATATTATATATACAGAGTATTTTCAATTTAATGCAATTTGAAAATTGAATATCAGAATTGCAAAATGTCCGTTAATTCGAATATTTATAAAATGGCATCTGTATGATACCAAAGTCCGTTAAGTAATAAATTATATATTTTCAAATAGGACAAAACCCGAATTTACATGAAAAGCGACTATTTTCTTTCTCTCTTTTTCTATATTTTTCCCATATTCTCTTTCTCCCTCTCTCTCTCTCTGTCTATATATATATATATATATATATATATACACATCAACTTGAGGCTTACATTTGTAATTATAAAAAAACTAATACACCTTTACTTAAACTAAACATTATATTTTTTTTACACTAAATGAATTACAATCTAGATTATATGACACAATTTCGCTAATAAATTAGTCAATTTTCGTTATACAGTATTCACGATTCACTTTTTACTCGCTGTTATTATTTTTCCTCACTAATTTACTTACTGGAAAGCTGTTTTACTAGCTCAACTCACTAGTTATATTAGGTCGGTGGAACAATAATTGTGGTTTATGACCGTCAAATTCACATACATTTTTCTCTTCCCTGATTTTCCTAACTGTTTTAAGTGGTCCAGATCTGTTGGATGACTAACGTCTAACTTTTATGCAAGCTCTCGAATGGTTGCGGGTGGTTCTGATTCAACTAACGCCTTATTACGCCTTGATATTAACATGAGCAAATGAAATGACAATTTCATTGAAAATAATTAAGGTTAGAATTTAAAAACAAAAACCGTAATTATTTTTCTACCAAACTTCTAGTAGGTTGCATTGAAATCCGCTGTTCACATGTAGATGACTCTATGTGCCTATGCTGTCGGCAGTGACAGATGTCTCTTATGTCATTTTGAAGTGTGACCATTTTCTACAAAAATTCAGTCATCAAACGCCACCCTTTGTTTACACAAGTGCTTTTCTATAACCGAATTAAAATGGAACGCTATAAATTGTTTTTTCCGATGTGTACATCAACACTACTTTGATTTGAAAAAAAGTGCAGCTGAAGCTCATCGATTGGTTGCGAAAACTTATAATGTATCTGCTCCATCGAAAACAGTATGTAGAGATTAGTTTCGACAGTTCGAAAGTGATGATTGTGAAGTTCACGACAAACAACGGTCAGGTCAATCCAAAAAGTTCAAAGATGAACAAGTGCAAGTTCTAATGGAACAAAACCCTACTCAATCACTCAAAGAATTGGTACAATAGCTCGAAGTCGATTAATCATCCATTTCACGACGTTTACAAGCCATGGGAAATATCCAAAAAGAAGGAAAATAGCTGAATTAGCCAAAAAATTCTACTGCTAATCGTTTAAACAACTCGGTTTCTTTACTTGCAAGGCATAAAAAAGGAAGAGTTTATTGTAGCGTATCGTGACTGGTAATAAAAATGGATATATTTCGACAACCCAAAACGCAAGAAATAATGGGTTGATCCTGGCCAACCATCAATGTCAACACAATGAAAAGAGAAACATGCACGGTCGTGAAACAATGCTCTCTATTTGGTGAGATATGGAGAGTGTCCTGTATTATGATCTGTTGAAACCGAAGGCAACAATCACTGCCGAACGTTATCGATAACACTTGGAGTGTTTGAATGATAATTTGATACAAAAACGGCCATCAATTGCATCAAATCGTCAAAAAGTGATTCTCCTTCATGACAACACTCGGCCCTATGTTGCTATAGCCGTGAAATAAACACTTGTGGAGCTCAAATGGGATGTTTTCCCGCACCCAGTGTAATCTCCGGATCTAGTTCCATGCGATTGCCATCTGTTCCGATCGATGCAACATGCTTTGGAAGATACAAATTTCCATAACTATAGACAGGTAGAAAATGGGGTGCTGAATAGATTGGCTCAGAAGACAGACCATTCTTTCGTCCCGGAATTTAACTTTTGCTAGAAAAGTGGTAAAACATCATAGCTTTCGAGGGCAAATACTTTGATTGATGTATTCATACATTTTGATATTGAAATAAATGCTCAAAAAACAGTGACATTTATTGAAACATCCTGATAATAAATAGAAAGTCAGATGTTCTAAAACCTTTTAGACCTTTCTGGAAATTACTCTTAAGATGGTTCTGAAATATCTATTAACGTTCCAGAATATGCCATATTATTTCCAAATTTTGATTTCATTATTTTGTTATTTTGTTTTAATTTTGGTTCACTTACTGCAATATATATACATACACACACACACACACATATACATATATATATATATATATATATATATATATACATAGATATATATATATATATATATATATATATATATATATCATGCTTTAGAAAATATTAATTTTTTGATTTTAGTTTATACAAACGTTAAAATGAATATTATGTTTTATTCAGAAATATATTTTTTTTTCATTTCCATGTTTATTGTCAATGTTTATTGCATGATAATGACATTTTCTGAGAAAATAATTGATTGGAATGATAAAGACTTTGATCGAGTAATTGGTTTGATTATGATATAGTATTTTATTTGTGTTTTATAAAATAGGTACTTATGAATCAAAATCGTTGTCATTAAGAGTTTGAATTAAAAGAAATACGTTTGTGTTTCAGGTTTGAATCATGAGTCGATAAATATTATGAACTAGAACTTTTAATTTAGTCATATTCCTCTATTTAATAGAAAGTTATAATTTCATCTCTTATCTTCTTCTCTATTTTTACCTATTGCATTTATAATCATCAGTTTTCTTCTAAACAAAACAGGATAACTTCTTCGCTATTATAGTAAGCACCGACATAATAACCAAATAAATTACTGTAAATAATGAACTATTTGTTTGTTAGAAGTTGTATATATAAAAAATAATCCATTGGAAAACTGAAAGTAATGTGGCTAAATTCCAAGATTAAATAGGGAGAATATCTTAATTTAGACATTTTAATTAAGTAAATTGTTTCCCGTTCTATCATCACTTGTATCGTTCGTTTTATCACAAACCACAATTTTTCAAATAATTTTTCTCTCTTTCTGATATAATTTAATGTTCAGTATTTCTATTTGGCAAAAAATTAATATAGTTACCTTTATTCACTAGTATTACGAGCTTTTATGTTAAGGTCACTGAACTTAAAATCTTTGAATTTTAAGACAGTAATCATGTTACATCAAAGTTTTTTTTCGTTTCATTTTTTAATTAAATGAAATTTGAATTAGATATTTATTTATTTTAAAAAAATGTTTATACCATCAGTCATATTATTTTTTATATTCATTGATTTATTTTTAGTTTCGTAAAATCAATAACTAGTAGTCCATTAGCGTACGTTATAATGAAAAATAAATGTATTATATATCACTAGATGTAAATAAATGTAAGGAAATGAAATAAATGTATAATATTTATGGTTCATATTTTCTTGCAAAATAATAAAAAAATTATTCGATGTATTTTATTCTTGATTTGAAATTTACTTTAAAAAACATTCAAAGTAAAATTTCATCTCTTTTAACAAAAATGTATTTATTCGTAATAAAAGTGTAGATTTTTGAACTTTCAAGTTAAATAAAATTGTAATAGTACAGGTGTTCAGTCTCGGGAAGCGATAATAACGTACTTCAATATGAATGAACTGTATTGTTAAAGTTTTGTAATATAATATTAAAAATGGGTTTATACTTTTTTCTGGATATTTTATGAGACGGTTTCCTCGTAAAGAAACAAACTTTTCAGAAAGAAAGTAAGTTAATTCTCGCTTATCAAAGTATTAAAACATTTTATGTGAATTCTTTTCATTAATTATTGCATATGAGGAAAATTAATATCTTCCGAAGGGATAAATTTGCGAAAAAAACTTTGTCTAAAATTAAATACTTGAGCTGTTGTTTAAAGAATGCTCGTGATAATGAAAATTTCTTTATTAGAAATCAATCATTCTTCTTATAAACTTTATCATAGAAAGATGAAGTTTTATATTGAACTTTTATTTTTTTCCGTTGAAAATATAACTTATAATTAACTTCTTTATTAAGACAAATAAAACTTATCTGAATTGAAATAGATAATTTTTATTATATTAATATTTAAGAAGTAACAAAATTTTCTTTTAATTATTTATAAAGACAATACATTTACTAAAAAGTGAATTCTGTGCACAATAATAAAAAAGACACCAAATGTTATGTAGGTCACTACAAAAATACAGTCTTTCTATTATATAGAAATTTTTATTTCTGAACTAATCATTTAAATATTTTTTATTTATTCAGTAAATTTTATCAACGTTCCGGTAACATATTCTTACTCTCTTGTAAATGCTGCCGTATTTATTGTTGAAAAAATACACGTATTTTTAAGTTCTCCCGAAACATATCTTTTTTATCTTTGATACTGTTTTGTTTTTACAGAAAAATGGTAATTTGATTGGAATATGTTAAAGTTTATGGATCATTAATAATAATCTCTTAGTTTAATTGTCTTTTTAACTATAAAATCTGCATAAAAATCTGGAATCTATCGAAGTCGTGTTAAATATAACGATCATTTTAGGATTTATTACCTTAATTAATATTATTTGTGACAAAACTGCTCAATGTTATTCTTTCCTTGACAAATAGAATTTTACCAAGATTGTTACTTTGCAATCATACTAATTTAACAATTATACCTTTAGAGAGCACAAGACGACTTTGGCGGCACAATGGTATTACAGAGTAATCTTCAACTGTTTTTATGTTACCTTTACTGAATTGGATCTAATTTTCATTATCAAGTAACCAAGAAATTAAACTTTGAATTTTGATACAATCATCTGAGCAAATTATTTTGTATTGTCTCAATTTACTAAATTTTATTCTGTTAGTAAATGTTATATATATATATATATATATACTTTTCTTGGGAAAACAAATTTTACAATAATTCAAAAACTGTATTTTATTTGACATATTTTTAAATAGCAAAATAAGTTTTCATGGCTGCTTTATTTTAAAACATAATTGCTAAAGAGTGTTTGTATTGTCAATAAAGTGTCGGAGAGTATGTATACAGCCAAGCAGGGTTCTAGCGAGTACCGTGGCGGGATTGGCACTCTTTCCTAGGTGGAATCGTTATTTATTATATCAGTGACTAGTAAAATTTACCTGGTGATATATTTTCAATATCACAAAATATCAATAATATAATCATGAAGTATGTCAAAATTAAATGTAGATTTTAACTTAACGAATACAAAATTTCAATAAAAAAAATAAGGTATAAATATTTAGAAAAAACATAAATATATTTAATATTTGATTTGAGGAACACCATTTAAACTTTAATTAAAATAATAATATTATAAATAAAAAAAATTCTATCCAGGAAAATATGAAAAGTTATCTTCTACTTATATTAAAAATAAGGTTCATGGTCAAATAGACAAAGAATAATATTCTTAGGGATGATCAAATTTTCTCGGTACATTCGTGTAAAAAAAAAGTAAATTTTGCTACAGCAATGAACCCGTTATATCTGTACTCTGTAATCGACTTCGATTATATATATATATATATATATATATATATATATATATATATTAATATTTATATTATATATATAATTCAAAAATAATATTTATCTATGTGTTTATGCATAAATTCTGGATATTTGTAAAAATTCTATACAAAATGGTGCTCTTTATTACTGTCACATATAATTTCTGTTATAATACTAATCTGCATCAAGACCTGCCAATTACTAACGATCAACGAGTTTGCTTGGGAACAAGCTACGTATATTGTACGTTATTTCAAAGCACATTCAGGATGCGCTAATTCTGACCCTCGAACGATAATCTGCATGATACAAACGACGAAGGATTTTAATCTCTATCGACAACGCGACCTATACCATTCGCCTAATGCTTTATACCAGAAAATAAAACTAGTTAAAACAATAAGTTTTACATTACAAATATAAAACTAATAACGGCCATTTCAAACCAAGTCAATATTTAATTAACGCATAGAATTCTAAAAACACAAATTTGATTTATTTTCATGCAAAGTTTACTTAAATACTTGTCATTGCTTTATAATAATATTATCTTTAATTTGTATATATGTATATATATATATATATATATATATATATATATATATATATACATACAGTGATGTGCTTCAGATTTAATCTTAGAAGGAAGGGTCGAGTTGAACGGATAAAAGAATTTTAATGTGAATTCAATAAAATTCATTAGGTGATTATAAAAAATTATTTAATAATAAAATCTAATTTTCTTTTCTTTTAACAATGCTATTAAATTACTCTAATCGTGGTTATATTAATCTCTCTGTATATATAGGAGCATTATCACGAAATGATTTTGTTTTGTTTTCTACTGTTTTTTTCCTTTTTATCTGAGGGGTCCTAGTGCTCGTTGCCCCCTACATAGGTGCATCACTGTATATATATATATATATATATATATATATATATATATATATATATATATAAATATATATATATATATATATATATATATATATATATATATATATATAAACTGAAAATTGTAGTAGGTATTTGGACAGAACATTTACATTTTTACAAGAAAGTAATAACATAATTTTAGTTTGAAAACATTGTAATATGTTTGAATGTGTAATAATATTACTATGTACTAAAGTAAGTTTTAACAAATTTTATATGATATTATGTAAATTCAGTTAAGTTTAATGTGTGTTTTCTTCTACTTCGACGACTTTAAAGTATTATCCGGATTTAAACTTAATAAAAAAATATGATAATATTTTCATATTGAAAAAGAACGCATTTTAATATATTTTTAATGATTCCAAATTTAAATTAAAACTAATTAATGTAATTGATGATATCGTATACAATCATCATTTTTATTCAAAAGGTATCTGATATTTTAGTTTTTAAGTTCCGAAATAAGTTTTGGAAATAATTTATGTCTAGTGATAATCTAGAAAAAAATATATTTCCATTTTTATATCAGCGAATTTGTAATCAAAACTTTAATTAATAATATTTTTGTCTTTTTTTAAATTTTTGATTTAGTTCTTGGGATATTTTTTTTATTAATTTTAATTTAAAAATTCTGTATAAAAGCGTTAAAACTATCAGTCTGTTAAAAAAGACTTGTTGATAAGCAATAAAGTATTACCGTATACAGATTTTCTATCATAGAAAAAATTCATGTAAGTTGATGAATTACATTTGACAAATATTACTTAATACGGTGTTACATGATGTAATCGACACACCAATTGAACTGACAACACGATATGTTCAGTTGTAATTGAAACAAGAGACAATAAATTTATTCATAACTTATTCAATTTAAAGCATTAGAATTTTGGACATCGGACATCGTTAAGATTAAATCAGTATGAGGGTAATGTTAGAATCAGCGTGTGACATTTCCATAAAATACATCAACTTTATTGAAGTCCGATGTAAATTTGCAACCCGTCCAAACATTTTATGTAAAGTTTAACAAACTGTATCAGCCTAGAATACATTTTCGCTGTACTGCAAGATCGATCCTTGTTCGAATATGTAAATTTACATTCGTACGAGCGTTTGACTAGTATTCATGTGACTGTTTTAAAAATATTTAAAAATCTTTCTATATGAGACAATTTCACACATATGTTATAAATATGAAAAAAGCGAACATTAACATTACGTTGGTTTACATTTATAGAAACTTATAAATTATTCGTATTAAATTTACATACTTTTTTAGTAAGAATTACGTTTTCTTAAATTATTTTT
Organism: Acanthacorydalis orientalis; assembly: GCA_034766995.1. Lineage (NCBI taxonomy): Eukaryota > Metazoa > Arthropoda > Insecta > Megaloptera > Corydalidae > Acanthacorydalis > Acanthacorydalis orientalis. The sequence goes on from CM068322.1 coordinate 2,447,468, forward strand.
TTGTTATATTTTTAATTTTTAAATATTTTCTTTTAGTCTTAAATAATACTTATAAAATTATATTCTTAAGCTTTCACTTTTATTCGCAAATAAATAAATAAAATAAAAACGTGAAAGTTTTAGAATTATTTTTCCATTCCTATTATTACTACAAATATTCATAAGGGTAACATATACGTCTGTATAATCTGCAAATTATGTATCTTTATCAAAAATCATAGTATATGAGTGTTATTTATAAAGCTATATACACACGTGAACAATTTATGATTTTCGTACTTAAATTCTTGTCTTTGATTGGTGTAAACAGAAAGTGTATAAAACTTTTTCGTTTTAATTAAAAATTTGAAAAAATTAGTTAAGAATTTTTGATAATATAATATAAGGAAATCAATAATATTTAAGCTCTGTAAATATTAACTAATAATATTTTCAGTTAAACGAATATTAATAATATACGCGTGAAATGATTTACAGATATAAAAATCCATCAGAGATAATGTATGTTCAAAACTAGACAAACGAATAAAGAAAAGTATTATAATTTATACCCTGATAATTATGGAAAGTACGAAAATCAATAGATAATACACTCATATATACTAACCTCGTAAATACGTATATGATATTTTTCCTCTTCGTAACTGTGTACTTTATATTAAGTTGGTGGGAAAATAATTGCGATTTATGACCTTCAAATTCATATACATTTTTATATTTTTTTGATTTTCTTAGCTGTTTTTAGTGGTGCAGAATTTTAGGATGACTAACATATAACTTTTTTGCAGGTCCTCGAATTGTTGTGCGTGGTTCTATAGGTTCATTTGGCCATTATGAACTGAGAAGGACGCACAAGAACTTCATCATCTTCAAGTCCCCAGCACGAAATTTTTAGAACCGCCATTTGACCGTACGTTCCTAAACAGTACCCACACTAAAAGAATCGTTTAGTTTACGAGCAGTTTCTGCTGCTTTACCAATTCTTTTTAATTCATACAAAAATGCTATTTGCTTCTTTCCATCTTTCATTCAATAACCCAATTTGAAGTAAAATTAATAATTGAACTAAAGTTGATGGTACCAAAATATAAACCGAAAAATGCACTTTAAAATGATATTAACATGAATACGATGAAATTACACTTTTATTAAAAAAAATTTAGGCTAGAACTCAGAAAACAAAAACCGCAATTAATTTCCTAACAACCTTACTCTTAACATTTATTTATTTCTGATTGATCGTTGTACACTGTACTTGGTACTCATAACATACATGATACAGTGTTTACATAGCACAAACTGGTTGAAAATTATGTGAAATTTTAAATATATTTAGTATAAAGTGATTCCAGTATATTAACATCACCATGATAATGTCAGCTAGTGTAAATATATCATAATGATTTTTGTCATAAATATTACTTTTCAAATAATTTAAATAGGTGTTTCAGAACAACAATTACAATTTATTTTCATTAATTGAAATTTTGTGTGTGTCATAAGTTACGAAATGCAAAAGATTTAGAAATTTTGTTTAGAAATAATAAAGTATTATTATTAATGAAAAATGTGTGAAATAGAACTTTCGTATAAGAAAATATAACAAACGCTTTAATTTTTAAAGTATTGACGAATACATTCTGGAAATATATACTAAATTTAATTATTTATTACGCTATTATGTACAATTATTAAGCTTTCGTTTGAAATTAAACTCCCCTGTCATAAAAAAATGCATACGATGTAAAAATAAAAGCCATATAAAGTACTTTTTGAGGAGTGTATTTTAAAATAGCGTTGTACCTAACAATCATCATTTCTTGTATCTTTTATCTCTTTTTAAAATATTTTCTCTCACCATTTTCTGTCTTTCGTTATATATATATATATATACATATATATATATATATATATATATATATATATATATATACGTATATGTATATAAATGAATATATATATATATATATATATGTATATATATCTATATATTGTATATATATATATATATATATATGTATGTATGTATATTGTTTATAATAATATATGTCTGAAAAAATGTTTCATAAATTTGAATGTAGATTTAGAAATGCAAAATGAACAAAAAGTTTATAAACTCATATTACACTTATGATTTGAATGTTTTATTAAATATATACAACTCATATTTTTATTTCTAAGTAGAAAATATTTTTTTACTGGTTTTTACTTCAAAATTTTTTTATTATTTTATTTTACAAAAGTGCTTGACAGAAGAAATAAACTTACAGAAAAGTTTTAATATAATACATATCATATATTAAAGAAATTTTTATAAAATGCCGAAAAGAATCTCTTTTGTCGTAAATATAATTTTATGTATATATATATATATATATATATATATATATATATATATATATATATATATATATATATGTATGTATGTATGTAAGTATGTTATGAAAGAACAAAAATGTAATTTATTTATTTTTAACTTTTAAGTCTGTATGTGAATTATGGGGGCTGATTTTCTCGTCTCTCTCTCTCCCTATATATATATATATATATATATATATATATTTATATATATATATATATATATATATATATATATATATGTATATATATACTTTTAAATTTTTTTAATTCGATTAAAACATTTTTTATTATAACATTGCCTTTTAAAAGTTATTTTTATAATTTTTTGCTAAATTAACAGTTTTAATGAAATAATTCTTTCAAGTTAATAGATACTTTATGAAATGTTTAGAAAAAGGACTGAATACAATTCTTTGAATAAATCTGTATTAAAATTTATTTAAACTTCTAAGTACTTTATAATTTTATATAAAAAAAAAAAACAGTTTTTATTAGGTTGATAGAAAAAGAATAGTGGTTTATAACTTTAAATTCATGTACATTTTTCTCATTAATTGAAAGAAGCACTATTAAAATCGACACATTTTTTTCAATTAATTACAAGTTGATTTATTCCGGTGGTCTAAAATTTCGGAGTTCCGGAGTTGATAAAATCTCGAAATGAACTTTCAGCAACAGCTTGTTTGCTGAAGACCTTAGTTTGTAACAAGTTGTCGAAATGCTTAAGCAAGTGATAATCTTTTGGCCAGATATCTGATGAGTATGATGGATGAGGCGATGAATCACAACCCAATTCATTCAATTTTTAGAGGATCAATCGTGTGATGTGTGGCCATGCATTGTCGTGCAGCAGGATTAAATCTTTTCAATTGACCAGTGCGGATACCACACGTTGTATTTGTGCATTTTGTCGATTTCTTTACAATCAAATAACTCTCAAATCAACAAACTCTTAACTGTAATGGTCTCGATAAGATTCAAAAAATGTAATGGATTAAACCGTGCGAAGATCACAAAATAGTCACCATAATTTTCTTCTGGTATATTTTTCGTTTCGCAAAATGATTTGGGGATTCACTTTTATCAAATCTTTGTACGTACCTCTTTCTGTTTTAAGGATCCACTTTTCGTCGCGCGTTACAATACGATGGGGAAATAGATTGTTTCTGTTGCGTTTCTTGGCGTACAGCCACCGGCGACTTTTTGTGATCTGTTTAAGGTAAAGTAATGTATGTAATATAAATCTAAATCTAAAATAGTATATCTATATATACATATACATATATATATATATATATATATATATATATATATATATATATACATAAGGTTTGGCAATTTAATTTCCGGATTTGTACAATGGAAAGAAATACAATTGAAGTAACACGAGATTTTTGAATGTTTGATATTTGTTCAAAATAATTTCTATTTACTTTAATATACTTATTAAAACGATCTAAAAATTTTTAAACACAGTCGGTAAATGCATCCGAAGACACTACTTTCAATTCGTCGGTTATATTTTTCTTAATATCTTCTATGTTCTGAAATCATTTCCCTTTGAGAAGAATTTTCATTTTAGGAAGAAGAAAAATATCTGTTGTGGCCAAGTTAATTGACTGGAGTGAGTGATAAGTATCAATTACACTGTGTTTAACGAGAAATTACTTCATAATCAGTACAGAATAGGCCAGTATTTTGTCATCTAATAAGAGTATACTACCCTTTTCTTGAATTTACGGCGGTACTCGAGAAATGCGCTGTAATAATCTTTTTAATTCTTCAATGTAAAATACACTATTTACTTTCTGTCCTTCAGGTATAAATTCTTTATAGATTACACCTTGTTTATCAGAAAAGATAATCAGCATGATTCATCATTTTGACGTTTCGTCTTATAATCATAGTGAAACATAGTTTATCAGTAGTGACAATGGTGTTAAGAAAATTTGTATTTTCGCGACCAGTCTAAACGAAGTCAGCACACGATGAAATCTGCAACTGTTCTCTGTTTTTACTCATCCATAAAACTGCTTGGGACGAACTTTGCACAGATCTTTCTCTTTCCCAAATCTTCATATAAAATTTATTGAAATGTTTTCTTATTGAAGTTCAACTTATCTGCCATCATTGAGAGGATCATTCGGCAATCTTTTTCTACAATTTCGTGAAATTATGTGATCGAATCTGCTTTTCGTGAAATCAATGGACGCCCGGTTCTAACATCATCTTGAACATCCTTATGTTCATCTTAAACATTTAAACCATTCAAACATACTAGTACGACTTAAGGTTTTATCTCGGTACACAATTTTCAACATTTCATAAGTTTCTCTTGCAATTTTCCCTAACTTACAGTAAAATTTATTATTCACTTATTACACCATGACGATTTACACAAACACAATGTATGTGCTAGCTTTCAGCGCAAAACTACAGGTGTTAGATTTTCGCTTTACCACTCTGTATTGATAAAACTAAGCTATTATATGCTGTTTTATTTTTGATTTCATTTTAGATGACATCAGTGCTGTAGCGTCAATTCAGGAATTAACTTGCCAAACCTTGTTATACAGACTTATTATATTTTTTAAACCACTTTATATTCTTGACGTTTATAGTTAAAATGATACAAAGTAATACCAATAATACAAGATAATTTGAATTACCAGGTAAAAGATTAGCAACATCAATCAACTACTAATAATTTACTTTTCAAAATATGGTGAAATGTTGATAAATGTCGACGTATGTTACCTGTGTATGAACCGGGTATAATGTCCACATGAGCTTCTTTAGACAACTTCAGCTATGATTTAATACTAGCTACATTTTACATAGGCAAAAATAACTATTACTATTAATTGAAAATCAATTGTAAAACAATATTCTAAATTCTGTTTTGCAAATGTAAGCATCTAAAATTAGTAATAAATTTGGATCCTCCTTTGTGTGTTTTCAGTAAAAAATAAGACAGGAAATATTTGTCAACTGATTTTAGTCTCTACGAAAACACTCGTTGTTGTTGTATCTAATGTATCATTGGAAGAAGTGTGGAAATAACTATTATTATTAATAATAATAAAAAAATAAATTAATTAAATGTCCATTTCCGTAAACTTCCGAAACATTTCATTAAAGAAATTAATAATACTAAAATACAATACAAGATTAATTTTCAGCTTTTTAAGAGTTGATTGATAATTCTTAGTTATATTTATAATTTTCAGAATCTTAAATGTACATTTAATAATAAGGAGGTTGATAATCTTTAATTAATTTCGTTATGAATTCAAATTACTGAAATGATTAAAGAGAAGTAAATAGTTTTTTGAAACAAGCGTATACTTTTTGCATCTAGTATGATTACACTGAAATAATATTCAAAACTGCACAAAAACTAAAAACAATAGTCCAGTATTCAACTGCTTATTTCAACGCTCATACTGGAACCTATTTTCTGTTTTATACTGCCATTGTCCTGTATAGTGTTTTTGTTATTTGTTTTTTTTTTTATAAAATTAAGTACTTGTTAAAATAGTATGAACACTTTCATGGTTTATATATATATATATATATATATATATATATATATATATATATATATATGTATATATATATATATAATAATTAACTTGAAAATATCATTTTAAAAACTGTTTTATAAATACTGTAATTTTTATTTTTCATTGTTGTAAATTTATATATTTTTTTAAAATATTTACGAATTTAAATAAATTAATCTATTGAATGGAACCGATGATACCACCTTTTTTCATATTGTAAAATAATTTAATTTATAAATTGTATTTTATTAATTTTTTTATGCTGCATATGATATAAAGTGCTACTATAAAAAAATTCGTTATGTGAAACATATCGTATGTATTATATTACAAATATGTATATATATATATATATATATATATATATATATATATATATATATATATATATATATATATGGTAGAACACAGAATCCGCACGTTCGAAGTGAAACTTCGTTTGTTTGATAGTATTATTTCCTATCTTTACTAGGTTTACTATTTTTCACAATTGAAAGGTGCATAAAGGATGTATCGGTAAAAGGTATAATTGACTTTGAAGAATTAATTTATAAAATTGAAGAAAACAACTTTATATTTTTGAAATATTTTTTATGTATTCGATTTACATATTTTCGTTAATATTACTTTTTAGGTCACTGTTATTTTCGTTCATTATTAGTTACAGCCTTTACAGAAGAATTATCTAAAAATCAAACAATAGCTGTGTGATAACTGAAATAAGTTAAAAATTCAATTCTTATTAATCAAGGTCTCTTTAGAAGGTAACATTGATACTAGTTCCATATCTTGCCGTCGGTTTGTTTGTGCGTTGTGTGTCAATTTTGTTGTACGTTCGTCATGAATGAATTGCAGCTCGGTATTCGTGATGCACAACGATTAAGAAGAAGTCTCACTTCAAAAATATCAGACTAAATAATATAATTTTCTTTTATTTCAACTATGTATAGAAACAATTGATAAATAAACCAGCCTTAAGTAAAAATTGATTATATTATTGAATTATACAACACTAATAAAGTACGTAAATGAGTGAAATATTTATTTTTTACTAAATATATAACACATTTCTCACTAAATTCCATTTCAAAAGTACATTCAGTTTTAGATATATACGGATTTATTTGCAGCTAAAATAAAGAATGTGTATTTGTCATGTTCAGTAGTATTTTCAATATTTATAATATACAAGAATTTAATCTTTTTTTCGAAAAAAATTGCTGATTTTACAGTTATACTTAAAATTCTTAATATAATAACATTTCAATTTCCTAAATCTTATCACTATAAATCAAGACATCAATATGCAATATTTTAAGTTTATCCTCTCTTCATAATACTGAAGTTACGAGATGGCTAAATAAGTGTCATTTCTATAAAGATATTTGTGTATAAATAATGACGAAACTTACATCGTCCCCAAATTTTGTGTATTGTTAGTAAAATGATTCGTGTAAAAAATAACATTACAACTCTGATAGTGAAAATATCACATTATCAGAAAATTAAAACTGTATTTTGTATAGTAAATACTTCGTCATAAATATCTGTTCATTTACTCCTTAAAATAATCATACTTTGATAGATGAATATGTTTTGAAAACAATTATATAATTTGCATACTTTTTGCAATTTTATACTTTTTCGTATATATATATATATATATATATATATATATATATATATATATATATATATATATATACTGTCGGGCGTGAGGCACAAATATGGCGCTGATAAAAATTTCCTCTACTGTAATAAAGAAAACACGATTACACATAATTTACTTCTTCTTCAATCGAATTTTATAAGAATATTAAAGTCATATTCTGTTATGGTTAATTTCAGTTATTGAACCATATTTTTTATAAGCCAGACGATTTTATTAGATTTTATTATCTTTATTTTATTATCTTTATTAGCTATCAGTTCAAAAAATAACTTTTTAATTTAGTCAAACACCATTTTTTTACCGTTTGCATGTCTTCTATATTTAGAAAATAAAATGCAACTTACTTGAAGTGTCTGTTTATAGATGAAACTGATGTTTACTTGACTTTTAAAGTTTAATTTGATGTAAATTTAAATAAAAAATTGCTTTTATACTAAAATATTTATTTTTATCTTAAACTTTCACATTTATTCTAAATACTTAAACTTTCATATAACTTTTAACATTTATTTTGACTCCTAATTCAATCCAGATTTTTCTGTAAGTTAGTTTAATACTGGACGCTATTCTAGATATTTTTCTTAAAAAGATGCTCTTCTATGAGTGGAATCATTAAATTCAACTCTTGGTGCATTGAACTTTTCCCCAAGAAGTTTCATAATTTTAATCGTTTCCACTTGCAACATTCTCACTTTTTTGGTATTCAAATCATTTCAAAAGAGCTTCTTCTGAATTTTTGTATCAATTAAATTCAATACCTTATAAGATGGTTTATATAAAACTACTTAAGGTAACATCTGTCTTAACTTAACTGCCATTTAACTTCCCTTACTAAGCTATCAAACAGAAATTGCCACAGTCTACAATTGATAATCAGTTGAAAGATAACTAAGTTGTTGCAGTAAGATCAAAATTAAGAGGTTAATCGATACAAGTTGAAAATTAGAACACATCTGGGTTTACAAAAAATAAAATATGTATATCAATCATTAAATTCATGTTTATTCGACTTTATTATTGATTTTCATAAATGTATTCTTTTTTATACAACAAAGCTCTCCAACATTTTTCCGATAAAAAAATTCAATAAATTATTATTAATTATTTTTGATTTGCTTTTTATATATTTTGATGGTAATCATCAGGAGCAGAGGAACAAAAAATTTATATATACAGTAATTTTTCTCTTCTTTGATGTGATGTGTCTGAGGATTATGATTTGCCATCAGAATGCGCATAATAATTTACAATAATACAATAATACAATAATAATTTATTAATTATTTTTCATTAGAAAAAAAATTGTATGGTTTGTGGGGTAAAAATCATTTGGGAACTGAATTTAACCAGAGTCAGAACTATTTTGTGACTCATTTCTGTTCTTTTATTTACAATTTATTTTGATAGAAATGATATTATATAATTTAAAAATAGTTGAAATCAACCACAAATTAATATGTACTTTAGAAATGAAATTTATTACTCTTTCAGTGAAAAAGAAAACTATTCCTAGAAAAAAATAAAATAATATCAAAGTAGAATAGTATACAACACATCTTGCGTTCCGAGAAAATCTATGCTGATTACTCTAAACAAAAGTATTTTTTCTAAGTAAAACATGGTATATTTGAAGAAAAAATGTTTTGTATGTGTATACATACACACACACACACACATATATATATATATATATATATAATCTCAGATATATCAACATCAATGTATATATAATATTATTAAGTGTGGTTTTTATATTAAATACATTTTAAATTTACTTTTACTAACAAATAATCGTTAAATGAAAATGTGCAAACTTTTACGTATATTGCTTATTGAAGTGAGCAGGTAATATGCAGTTGGCTTTTAAGTGCTTGTTGTTGACTGAATATTTGTATGAGATTTGAAATGGAATTGAACTGTAGAGCCCAGTCCCGAGAACACAGCCTCTTACCACTCCAGTTGGATTATTCTTCAAAGACGATTCTCCCCATAATAAGCATACGTCGAGAAGAATCATAATTTCTTAACACGTGTATTTAATTTATTTTTTTTATTTAATTATTTCTTCACCAATAATGATTTTATAGATTTTATTTATGGAAGAAAGCATTACCTGAATAAATGTCTTATATCTTTAACTTATTTTTGAGCATTTTTGTAATATCCTAAAATCTGTTACAAATTTACAATAAATTCAGAAGTTTTAAGGTTTTCAACTAACTAAATAGTAAAAAAAAACTTACCGTAAATGAATAAAATTATATATTTTATGAACTACTATATCACAAACCAAGAAAATATTTCATATAAGTTCATTTGGAAATCTTACTTATTAAGAATTTTATGAGAAGCTTTCTAATTATATGTATGTATATAATTATTTATATTATTTTTCGTTGAGGAATATTGAATTTATAAAATATGCTGTTCATTTTTGATAAATATATATAGAAAAATATTGAGTTATTACAAAAGTGTGTCAGAACAAATTTAATAACAACCGTTTATACTTGTCAGAAGATAATTGTTACATATAGGGAATATAATATTTATAAATAAACCATTAATGTTTTTCTCTTTCAAAATTTTAATATTTATATATCTTCAAAATGTCAAAGCATATATTAGAGATACATTATTTAAATATTTTTTGAAGAAAATTTCTTTATAGGAAAATATATTTATTATTGTATATTTCTCTCAGTCGATTTATAAAATGTTTTGCAAGTGAATATTTAAAAAAAACGCAAAAGAAACTTATCGATTTTCTACTTCAAGACGATTTATTATATTTTCGTTTAGAAACACAAATCTAGTCTTAACGTCATAATATATAGATGTAATTTTTCACGCATAAAAGTGAAAAAGATTTCTTCAACTATAAATATATATATATATATATATATATATATATATATATATATATTTATATATATATATATATATGTATATATTTATATTTATATATATATATATATATATATAATACATACATATATATATATACATATATATTTATATATATATATATACATATATATTTATATATATAATATATAAATATATATAACATATATAAATATATATATAACATATATAAATATATATATATATATATATATATATATATATATATACACATTTGTATATGTGTATATGTATGTACATATAGAAATGCAATATATAAGATTAGAGGTCTCAAAGAGAAAATAATATATATGAAAAATAAATGACTGAATTAACTTTGTCCCAAAAATAAATTACCATAATTTTCTGTTTACATTTTCTACTAATAATTTATAATTTATATGACAATATACGAATGAATAACCGAAAAAATCAATAAAATTAGGTTTGTATTTTTATAATAATATTGGTTAGATTTATATTTTTATTCTTTATGAAAACTACTTTAATTATTACAAATCTATTTTTATGACTGTAGAACGTGTGAATAACGATGATTATAAAAACCATAATGTTACTTTGGACATAACATAATCATTGTTGTTAAAAAATCAAATATACAACTACATTTGTAGAGATTTTATAGCTCGAAGGATGCAGACTGAATAACCAAGCGGTTTAAGACAATTCCCAGTGGTTTGTATCGTCTCTGGCTGTAAATTTATTATATGGGCTTACATTTTAATACAATGTAGACTCATTAAAATTATTACAAATATTTAATGCTACATGAGAAAAAATAATAAACGAGTATGTATGTATGTATATATATATATATATATATACATATATATATATATATATACAAATTTTCAAAAATAAAATACATATGATTTTATTTAAGAAACTTTTGTTAAAAAATGAGAAATATGTATTTTATTTCAACATGATATTTGTTCAATTTTTGATCTCGTTCATATATATATATATATATATATATATATATATATATATATATATATATATATATATATATATATTAAAGACCAATGAGTAGGTGGGATAAAGAAATTAAAATATTTGTTGAAAATTAGTGGAATGGAGGCATTCAATCGTACAAAATGGAAAATCATGGAAGAGGTGTTTATCTAGCAGTGGATTGACAGAGGCTACTCTTGCTACTAATGATATAGAAAATGATTAAATTTAAGTTTTTGCATAGTTAAAAAATTAAAAAAAAATTGAAAATAACATGATTTTTTTAATTTTTGAAATTTTTTAATACTTTTATATGGAAGCCTAAATTGAATCAACCTATATAATAGAAGATTGCATTGAAAGCCGCTGTTCACATGTAGACGGCTCTAGGTGCGTATGCTGTGGGCAGTGACAGATGCCTCATGTCATTTTGAAGTGTCAACATACCAGAAAACTTGGAAAAAGTCATAGCTTCCGAGGGCAAATACTTGATTAATGAATTTACACATGTTGTTATTGAAATAAATGTGCCAAAATACAAAAAAAAACAGCGGGTTTTAACGCAACGTCCTATTTAATAATATTCAGATATATCAAAATTCGAATTAAGTTAAATTATTCCAATTATAATTTGTATTATATTTTTTTGACACATATCTTATATATATTTATTATAATTGTTTATTCAATAGAAAAAAATGAAAGTTTTTCAAATGAAACATTAGTATACAAAATTGAATAAGTTTTAGATTTTTAAAATCATTTGCCCCTTTGCCTCTAAAAAATTATTAAAACAAAATGTGAAATCAAAAATATTAATATAATTTATATTTTATGCAAAAAAACTTGAAATTTCATTCTCTTTTCTTATGAAATAAATTATCTTTTTTATTAATTCTTAAAAAAGTGTTCATAATAATAATTTTAACTGGAAAATCAATGCAATGTCTATAAAAGCTCTTATGCATAATATTTTTGTTGCATAAATTTATTAAATCAGTTGATTGTAGAAAAATCACTAAAAATGAGGGATATAAAAGGTAACATAAATTTTTCTTTCAAATAATATTATCGGAGAGTATAATTTTCCTTTATCTCAAAAGTACATTTCACGTGATAGTATTTCAGAACGTTGGTTTCATACGTAGTGTTACCGTGATTCAGCAAGAGAGGCATTTGTATCACGACAAGAAATAACAAACAATAAAAAAGAAGCAGTTATTTAATTATTTTTGTTTTTTCATACAATATAATTTACATTAAAATCGATAAACAAACGTACAATTATCTATGAAAGTAATCTTATATTCTTCTAAAAAATTGTACATATAATTAATGAAAACATTATGTAATATCTTACTAAAACTCTAAAAATACCTAGTGATTTTAGATTGACACAGTTTGGATTGATATTTTTATAGTGATATATTTTATTTAATTGGCAAAGAAAATAATATTTATAATGTCGATTAAACATATTCAATAAATTATTATAGATTATTTTCGATGGTCACTTATACATATTTCGACAAAAAAACCACCATCCTCAGAGCCCCAAAATAATGTGACAAATTTTAAACATTTTTATAATAATTCTCCATAGACTAGAATTCTTGATCGAAAAATTGGGTGTGGCTTGTAGCATAAAAAAATTATTCATTTATGAAATTTCACTGCTTTTATAAATTATAATCCATACATATAAATATACAAACTAAACGAAGTAATACATATTAATGTTATTACAACAGTAATTTAATTTATGATTTTAACTAAAAATGTATTTATGACAAAATTGTATATTTTATTAATTATTATATGATTTGACCATATCTTTACACATAGAGAAAAGAAATATTGAAAATATTGGGAATCGCCTACCTACATACAATAATTAAAAAATATAAAATTTTACATAAAAAGCTTAATTATTATTTATAACATGCCAAAATCTTATTTAATTTCAAACATAAAATAAATTTATTTACGTAATAAGTATAGCTTTCTTGTATCCATTTAACAATTTCAAGTACCAGAAATAATTGCATAAATGGAATTAATCGTCCTTAATTTTAAATCTAGGATATTTCGAAGTTTTAAGTAAAAAGGTTTTTTTGAATGTGAACAAATAAAAATAAAATGTTCACGTATTTAGCCAAATTTTCTTGTATTTTAGTCTATCATCAAAATAAACTACCAAATTACTCGAATATCCTATAAAGTGTTCTGGATGTTTATAAATAACTGAACATTGTCTTCTCTTTATCTCACTGATTGAAAAATTATTCAAAAATGAAATTAAAGTAATTCTGCCAATTATATATTAGGCTAGTAGAAAAATAATTGCAGTTTATGACCATAAAATTCATATAAATTTTTCTCTCTTAGCTTTTTTAAATGGACCAGAACTGTAGGATGACTGACACCTATCTCTTGTGCAAGATCTCGAATTGTTGTTGGTGGTTCTGATTCAACTAACGTCTTCAGTTGATCGTTATTAACTGAAGAAGGACGTCTGCGATTTTCTTCATCTTCAAATCTCTCGTCTCTAACAAGAAAATTTTGAAACCACCATTGCACGCTGCGTTTCGTAACAGTACACACATCAAAAGCATCCTTTAGTTTACAAGCAGTTTCTGCTACTTTACCACCCGCTTTAACTCATATAGAAAAATGCTCTTATTTGTTTCTTTTCTATTTTTAATTCAATAGCATAGTTTTAACCAAAATTAATAATAAAACCACAGTCGATGTTACTAAAATACATACCGAAAAATGCACTTTAAAATAGTATTAAAATGAATATAACAAATTTACAGTTTCACTGATAAAAATAAGGTTAGAATTCAGAAAAAATATTGCAATCATTTTCCTACCAACATAATATATGTATATAATTCGCATTATATGAGCTTAAATTTTAGCCCAAATTTACATTTTATTTAAATAATATAACAAACAGCATTTTTTATTGTTTTAGAAATGTATGTAGTTCATTTGTTATAGAGGGATGAACTGTACCTTTCGATTAATAAACAAAGCAAGTTATACGAAAATAAATATCATCACCGAAAAACATCTAATCTCTTAGTTTGTTTCTAACGATTTTCTTAAGTTAATGACCGATTTTTTGTAGTCAGGACTAAACACATAATCGTACTAATAAATAAATTCAAGAAATTTTTCATCTCCCTCATCCATTTCAATTTCAAAATATGCAAATTTATATTTAATTTATCATTTAACAGTTTTTTCAAGTTACATAATTACAATCTATATTTTTTTACTTGGTTAATAATTTTTACATATATCAAATCACCTTAATTCCGTAAATTTTACTCTGATACATATTTTTCAATAAACAGTTCATCATATTCACTGCACCCTTTTATATGAAAAGTGTTTAAAGTTATTTTTTAATATTTTAGTATTATAAAAAAGATTTGTAACATGTTTATTTATTAAAATTTATTATTTGAGTAAATATTAGTGAAAAATTGCTTGTTCATAAAAGTGTTTATTTTATAAATATATAATCAGTGCAATTTATATATATATATATATATATATATATATATACATTTATATACATGTATATATATATATATATATATTTATATATATATATTTTTATATATATAAAGTGAAAATGGAGTAAAATATTTCATTTGAAAATAATTTTCTAGGTATATTATTATTATATAAAGTAAACCAAATTTACAATCAAATTTTCGAAATAACTCATAGATTCAATCAAATATACACTCTCATTTATTTGAATTAAATTTAATTTGTTTGTAACAAATAATTTAAATGGTATTATTAATCACATATTAATAAAATTACTACACTGTATTACATATGTTGGATTGTTCAACAAAGATTTAACATAATTGAATATTATAACTTCTCGTGTATATATATATATATATATATATATATATATATATGTATATATATATATATATATATATGCGTGTGTATGTTACATCTTGCATCCATAAGTAGAATGTTACATTAATTGCCGATCTAATTAATGGCAAAAGTTTAGAATTTACATACACGTTACAGTTAAAGCATATGCATACATGATTTATATAAATACATGCTCTAAGAAGATTATATTTGATACCAAATTAGTTTTTGTTAGTTTTAAGTAATGAAGAAAACATATTTGTTATTCAATTGTAATAAATTCTTATTTTTGAAACAAATAAACAATTGTAATACAAATTGATAAAAATCAAGATAGGCTTTAACAGATGCATATTTTAAGTAAAAATTATTAAGACCCATCTTTTAATTGCATCTGTAAGTGTTCAACTCAACATATCAATACAAATCTGCTGTGATATTGAATCGAATAACGGCCCACTTTCGACATTTAGATAACGCGAGGCAAACAATTGATGTGTTGGTAGACAGTTAGGATCTGTAAAGTTAGATAACCGTTTTATACGTAAAACATTTTCCGTTCTCCCGAATCGCAAAGTTTTATGCACACTGACAGCTCAAACTTTATTTGCCGTAAAATTCGTCGGCTACACCGTACGATAAGGTTTTCCGATTAGATATATTATCAAAAGACACGAAAAGTTAGATGCACTGACTCGGAACTTATTTCTTCATGAAAATTTAATTACTTCGTTCGACTATTCATCAGATGAACTTAACTGCTTCGTTGTTCTTAAATAAAGCGATACTGAGAATTAATGGACCTCAGCATTCGTTTAAATTGTTTTCAACGAACCGACCGGACGAAAAGTAAGTTCAAAAGTTCACCGAATCGTCATCGCGGCAATCACGAGCAAAATGTGAGACGGGCGCGAGCACTCGATACGAAAGAAAATATATTTCTGTATCGTGTTTGAATTATAAAGTGTAATGAAGTATGGAAATATAATCTGAAAATTATTTATATATATATATATATATATACAACTAAACAACTCGAATAAAATATTATGGAAAATTTTGACAGTCGTACAGAAGTTTTAAATGTTGAAAAGATTGTTTTTATAGATGCATATAAATAAATAAAAATATAAAACATTGAACCTCAATATTTTCTTACTTAATATTAAATATATAATAAGAGAATTGATGAGATTGGTATATAAGGGCATTTATTTAATAAATGATTTTCCCACTTTTCACTAAGACTGTAGTAGAGTATATAATATATTTTGTGCATTAGTCTATTTTTTAATTTAGTTTATTATCTCTGATTGATTTTTCCTTGTATTCATTCTTGGTGGATACGTATCATGAATAACATATAGCTTGTATTTGATAAAATGTTCATATATGTTTTTTTGAATTCATATATAATTTATAATATACTGATATAAGGAAAATATTGGATTGAAATAAAAGTGCGTAGCGTTTTTAAGGTGAACTTCAAAGGCAGTGTTTACTTATTTGTACATATATTTATTATAATATATGTGCCATTTTGATCCACCACCTTTCGCTATCATTCACGTAGTTTTATAATTCAGTTCTCCGAGAACTTGGTACCGTTCTAGGTGATAAATTAATCCAGGTGGTTTATGCAGGCTTTCAGGTAAGTGAAGTTTTTTCCATTAACAGAATTCTGTCGAGACCGGAATAAATGGTAATTTGAAGGAACAAGATCAGGTGATTATGGCAGGTGAGGCAGGACATCACAGCCAAACTGCAGTAATTTCTGTCGGGTCCGCAATGAGACGTAAGGTCTAGTGTTCTAGTGTGGTCTTGGTGGGAAACGAACCATTCCAGTTGGTCAATATGGACGCTTTTGATCGATTACTGACTTTAATTGGCCCAATTGAGTACAATACTTCTCTTAATTTATTGTCTGATTATTTGGGAGATGCTCGTAATACACAAAACCCTTCCAATTCCACCAGATACACAATATCGCCATTTTCGAATAAATACCCAGTTTTGGAGTAGCTTATAAAGGCTCATTTCGTTTTTACCAAGACCTTTTCGATCCACATTATATTAAACGATGTATTTTTCATCACCTGTGATTAATCGTTTTAGAAACGGATTGTTTGATTCTTTTTAAGTGGAAAATCGCTAATGTAAATGCGTTCCATTAAATTTATTTCAGTTAAATTATGATACACCTAAACATCGTAGCGATTCACATATCCAAGTGTCTCCAAATATCTCACAACACTGGTATGGGACACCTGCAGTATCTCTGCGATATTCCGTGTTATATAACGTTGATTATTTTCAATAATTGTTGCAATTTTGTCATTATTAACAACTGCAGGCCTACCGGAACGCTATAGGTGGAATTTTCCATCTCTGAACCGAGCAAACTACTTTCGAACAATACTGTTAGCACTGCACTTTCTCAATAAACGCGGATATCTTTTTTGCTGTCTCTGCAGCGCTTTTTCCTCTCCGAAAACAAAATAGCATCAAATGGAAAAATTCACCTTATATTCCGTCATTTGCAATTTTTAATTTAACAGACTTAAAATTCACAAAATTCCACAAAAATAGCAGAGAAAAAAATATTGAAATTTCACCTGTCAAAATAACACATGGAGTCATTTCATATAAACGAGCTGTGCGCGAAACTGTAATTAATGACATCTATTGGAAAACGTTTCGTACTTTTGTTCCAGTCTAATATTAACAATATAGCAGTGCATACATACAATTGTCGATAATTCGATAGAAATATGCAATTCAAAAAAATGTACTTTTAAAAAGAATTAAGTTTTTTCCGCATTTTCAAAATGAGCACATAAAATGATAAAAAATGCGCAATAAATTTAAAATCATGTAAGAGTGATATAATTATAGGCTGGAAGATAATGGATAACACCTAATGAAAGATTGTCAAAGTAAAAGCAAAAAAAGAAGTTATTTTTTAAATAACCTAGAGAAATTTTCAACATTTAGACGTACAAAGCAATGAAATATTAAGATTTACTGATTTCATAATGGCACTACTACAAAAAAGGATAAATATATAAAAGGAAACTAGAATATTTTTTTATGTTAAAATTTATATTAACTAAGAGTATCGTTAGTTATAAAAAAAAAATAAATAAAATTAAAATTTTGTTTGATGACAATATTTTTCAGTTAACTATCGAAATAAAAAAATGAATCTAATAAAAAAAGTTTGCTGCACAATAATTGTATTTATATACTTTACTATAAATCCTTACACGAATTGTTTGTAAAAAAACTATTATATAAAAGTAAATTATTATTCTCATATTGAAAAAAAATATTTTTTTATTTTCGAATTAAAATTTCATGTATGAAAAAGATAGTATATTCCAGAGAAATTCAAAAAACTTGAGGAGTTTTGAGGAAAACAGAATTGCTTTTTTTTTATAAAGAACAACTTTATAGTTTCTTTTAAGAGAACCAATTATAAGATTACTTTCTAATATAAGATTGTCACGCATAACATTATGTTTTCCTTTACTATACATTATAACTAGAGCGATTTATTCTTAGTTCACTGCAATAATAAATATAATTATCTGCTACATTTAATCTGAGGTCAGCATATCTTTGAAAAATTCAATTTCTTTTATATATATTTTAGTGTTAACATTGATGACTTTAATTTTAGCATATTGAAGTCTGGTAATTGTTTTATTATATTTCCGACTATATTTAAACACACCAAATAAACATTTTCTGGATTTTTCCAAGGGATTACACAAACATAGGCGTTTATTTATATTACTTTGTTTGTTGTGATACAATAATTACTTTTTTCCTATCATTTACATAGTTTTCTTTATTTTTCACCAATTGATTAATTGTGTTTGGAATTCGGTTGATTCTTTTGAAATGATAGATTGAAATATCCTTTAGTAATAACTTTTTAACATTATTCATTTTGTAATAAATTTAGATTGGTCATTACACAATAGGATAATATTAAATCACTGGTTGTTATTAGTATATCGCTTGCCAACAATAAGAGTGATACAGCACTAAAAAATGTTTATTTTGAGATTATAGCTAAAACAAACATTAAAATTGTTATTTTTAATCATAAATTAGGAAATATTTGTATTTTAATAACAATAATAAATAATGATGCAAATCCTCGTTTAGTTTGGTATTTTTGACTGTAATACAAACGTAACATCAGCTCTTCGAAAGAGATCAGTGTGAAAGATGATAATTGTTGTCTAATTAGAATTCAAACTAGTTATAATGTAACCATATATTAAAATTTTATATGTTCTTCTTTGAAATTTTCAAAATGTATTTTTATTCTTTTTTTTATCATTACATAGTTACGTACGAATATTTTAAACATATTTTTATTACTTTTGTAATCATAATGGCTCGTACTTTGTTTTTGGTTTTTGTTATAAAATATTTTTTATTTAAGAAAAATATATTTCTAAGTTCATTAAAGCCATAGTTATAATTCAAGAAATAGAATTTAATTTTAACAAAATCGTACTCACACAAAATAAAAGACGAAAATAAAGATTAAAAAGACTAATATTGATAATCTACAATATTTTTTTACAAACGTGGAAAAAGGTGAATTTAAATAATTATTCATACATAATCAGATTTAAACACTTTTTTTATTTTTTTGTAAAAAGCATTATAGTCTTCAACGTTCTAGTGAAACATATTTGGTTAATCATTTTCGTTGTAGGTGTTTCTAAAAATTAGAAAAAAATTCTAAAGTATTTTAATGGATGTTTTAAATAATTAAATATTTTTTTGTAAAACTTATAATAATAATATAAAATTCATTAAAAAAACTTATTTTAATGTACATTATTGAAAAAAGAATTTCTTAAAATATTACTTTTTAACGTGCTAAAATGTGTAAAAATATTATAAATTTTTATATCAAAATCTATATCTATTTAACGTATGAAACAATAGTTTATATATAATGTAAAGAAAAAATCACTTAAGAACGGGTAGATTTCAATTATTGTCTCGCTTAAAACTATAATTTAAATATAAGATTAAAAATATATAATTTATTTTTTTAAAAAACATAATTGAACTTATTTATAGTATTCTAAGGTAAACTTTAATTCAAATAAGAAACGAATTTAATTATAACAAAATGTGTTTGATCATAAATACATTAAAAGAATAATTCAGTTTATGATTTTTGTTCTAAAAATACATGGTAAATTAAGTATTATTTATGAAAAAAAAATTAATTCAAAAGCAACATGACCTTTTAATAAATTCATGATTCAAAGTCAGCTTCAAAGTGATTTAAAGAAAGTAGACATGCTTATTCTTTTAACATTTCAACGAAACATTGAAAAACCCAACATTTGCCACGATTCTACAAAATATGCACACATCAAATATAAGTGTGTCTGTATGTATATATATATATATATATTAAATTTTTGTTTGTTGTGCAGAACGGTATGATATAATTATATTCCCTTTATTGTTCAATTCGTTGAATTTTATTTTTCTCATTAAATTTTATATCATCGAATGCTTTTTCCATTGCGTAAACTTCAGAAAAGTATTTTTAAAGAATACCGGTGCATAATCAATAACTTTGAAAGTTCATTAAATATTTCTTTGATTTTTTCGACATTGTGGGGTTACATTTACATAATGATATTATCATCTTTACGAAATGTTTCACAACATTTTAAAATTGACATTAAGATACAGGAGTAAATAATTTATGAAGTACGTTTAAGTTTTAAATTTCATTCCCTTAAAGAAATTAAAAATAATGTTAATTAACAAAGGAAAAGATGTTTCTGACTTTAATATTGTAATTTTAATTTTTTTCCTAGAATTTTATGATTTCTATTTAGGTAAATTAATTAAATACAAGTACAGGCAAACAAAAAGAACATTAAAATATATGTATTGATCTTTTTAGTATATATATATATATATATATATATATATATATATATATATATATATATAAATAAATATGTCATCATATGTATTTAAACTACTTATGATCAATTTTTTATTTTAAACATTAATAAATTTTTATAAACTTCCGTTTGTAAATACAAAATTAGATATCATTTTAGGAAAAAATATTTTAAAGAGCATTTCTTTGATCTGAAAATTATATTTTCATTTGGAAAAAAACAGTAGTCTGTCATACAAACAATTAAATATATACTATATTATAATTTTTAGAACGTAACCGAAATTAAATGTGACTATCAGTAATTGGAATATACAGTATTTATTAAAAGTAAAAGTAAAAGGAATTTTTTATATTGAAATATAAAGTAGAAATACCTATGTGGTAATTTACTATGACTTCTGAGAAAATATACTATAACAAATTTAATATCTACATATTTTACATTGATCTCGCATATACTGATTGCTAACAATGTTTCAAGAAACTGCTCTGCGTCCCGGTAGTGTTGCCAAATTGAAATCAGATTTTGATACATTTTATTAATAGCAGCGGTCGCTTATATATATATATATATATATATATATATATATATATTGCAACAACTATCTGTATTTTATTTTCTTCAGTTATATTTGAATAGAAAATTTAAGTTTTATACAACGATTACCTTTGTAAAAACTAAATATGCTACTTTAAATTCGATCCAAATTAACATTTTACAGTATCTCTTAGTTTTTTATCTTCCTAGTCTGTACTACCAGACTAAACCAGTCCCATCAAATATATTTAAAAAACAAAATAAATATAAAATGTTAAATATAAAATACGTTGTAAGAATAAACTATTAATTCATAAATGATCACAAAATATTAATGCTATTATGATATGATAATAAATTCAACAAATATTTATAGTACAGTATTTAATTTAAAATTAAAAGTGTTTAAATGTTTCATTCAGAAAGAAATAGATTGTTAGCTAAAACGATATTAAATTTCATTTTATGTTTATTTTCACAAAAATGATTTTTTTAAAAAAATAAATTTTTATTTTTATTTGTACATTTTTTATTTAGAAAGACATTTTGTGCTTTTTAAAAATAATCTCAAAACAAAATATATTCAAACGTATAATTATTTCACACAGACAATCTAAGGTACAAATAAAAATAATTGCACCACAAACATTGCTTTTAAAAATCTTATATATATATGTATATGTATATATATATATATATATATATATATACGTACATTATATATGCATATATGCATATTAAATGAAAAGAGTAACGATTATATGTTTGTTTCATGAATATGTATTCACATGCAGTATCAATTACATGCGTGAGTAAAGCAGTAGTAGGACAAACTCGTTCGGAATAATATTCCTGGAATTTATTCTCTACATGTCCTACTCAATTTTACATGTTATCGTTGATTAAAACAACTACATTATAACGGTACGTGGCTTTGTGAAATCTTTACAAAAATATATAAATATATTTTTATATATGATAAAGTAATATATATATATATATATATATATATATATATATATATATATATATATATGTACATATGTGTGTGTATCTGCGTGTATATTATATTGGGGTCTTTATATTATTAATATATCAATAATAATATTACTACAACTATCTGTATTTTTTTCTGCAGTCACTTTTTGAATAAAAAATTTAAGTTGTCTACAAAGATTATCTTTGTAAAAACCAAATATGTACTTTGAATTTAATCCAAATTAACATTTTAGACAGAATCACATTTGAATTAGCAGTCATTGATAATGTAATATTGAACATTACTATAAAAGTAGGAACATTTTTTTAATATAAGATTTCTTTTTTATATATACACTTGTGTTTGTCATTATACAAAGAAATAATATTATTGATTATTATATAAATATTTTTAATTGAAAGAAAAAAAATTCAATTCATCTAGAAATAAAGTGTTTAACGGCTCAAAAAAGTACATTTTTTAAAAAAACTTTCATATATATTACAGTTTTTTAAAATAAGAAAACCTGTACCAATATTTAATAGATACTGATGCGACTAAATTAAGAGAATACATGACAAAATCGTTTTATACTCTCGCGACAGTGACATCATTTTTCATAATTATTTAATTAGCTTCCGATTGTGCAGGGGAACTGACACATTGTAATACGAATGGACTCTATATGGATATAATTTCATGTCAAATCGTGAATCTGTTCAATCAGTGCAGAAAAGTTATCTCTAATTGACGAATGAGTTTGTATTAGTACATAACAATGTTGTTATGGGTATCAGATTAGATCAATATAGATTAATTTAATTTGTTTCTATTTATCATTTTTATCAGGATTTAAAACATACATCATTAATTATAAATATGATCGTGTATATGTAGAAAACCAATATATATATATTAATTTCATACATATTTAAAAGTATATAAATTTGTCTTATTTTTAAGATGTTTATATTTAATATAATTATTAGTTGTCTGTTGTTAGGTAAGCTTCTTCTAATTACATATTATCTTCTTACTAATTACATATGTGCTTCTAATTACATATTTTTTTGTTCGATAAAGTTTATTATTTAATTATTTTTCATTATATAGACTGTACATCTTTTAAAATTATTTTTTCTATAAATTTCAATTGTTTCTTCTATAAAATGCTAAAGTTTCTCTATTCAGTTTGAAATATCCAATTCTTATATTTTTTTGTACAATCACAGTCTGCTTAGTTCTAACTGAGAAATCTCATCCCAACGCTTTGATTTTGATGGAATTGAAATCAAAATGTGCATAAAAAATATTCAAAAATGATCAATAATCATTTATTAAACATTTTTATTTTAAATATTTTTTATGGTTTATACATAAATTAGGAGATTAATTTGTAAAAGTGAATTTAATGATAGTTCCAGAACTATATTATGATCAATTTTGATTCTTAACTACAAGATGCGCCAGAGGAACGGATGCAAAAAAAATTAAAACGTAATAGTTAAATGAATTTTTATTTTTATATAATTTTGTTTCTATATTGTTGTTAAATATAATATATCAGGCCATTTTATTCTTTTAAAAATAATGCTTGATAAATGAGCACCATTTTGGTGCATGCATTCCTGCAATTTTATTTGTAACTTTCCCATTACGCATCTTAACATATGTGGTGGAATCCTCGCAACTAACTGCTTCTTGGGTTTTTAATTTAATTTTAAGGATAGTATTTGGATGATCAGTATACACCTTGTTCTTTAGGTAATCCCAAAGAAAATACTCACACGCAACAAAATCTAGAGATCTAGGAAAGAAGGTTATTACAGCAGAAGTGGATATTAGAAGAATGACTAGTTGACCCATATTGCTGGAATCACGTGATTTATGGAAATCGAATTAAGTCTTGCATCAGAAAGTTTGTAATCACGTCGTGGACTATGTGTTAGAGCAACTCTATCACATACAATGTCTTCTGGTGTTTTTAATATTCTTCTGGATTCTTGATGTTTCAAATTTATTATTGTACAAAACCAGTTTCTTCGAGCTTCTGAACCCACAAATTGATGGCATGATCGATCGATATCTGCTCATGACCCGAAATATTATAATGATTACGAAATAACCGTTATTCAGTTATAGGTAACTTGTCATTTTTGTAAAACCATTTCACATCAAAAGCTCGATGTGTACCAGACCACTGCTACATGTTTACTAAATGAGCATGAATAACTAACAATGTATTACTTAATTTTAGCCTCTCACTCCAACGGTAAGTGAATAATCCTGCTTTTAAAAGTTCCCGCTCCCATGGAGCACCCGTTATATTGTTTTTAATTAAAATCTTTTGAAATTAAATCGCCAGTGCATATATCCTTTCGTTTGTGCTATAAATTGATAAAAAAATCATTTTATCGACCCCATGCTCTATCAAGTATATAGGCGTGATATTTTCAATATTTTTTTTATTAAGTATTATTTTCCATTTACTTTTTCCCAATAAAACCGTTGAATTAACAAGAATATTATGTTTATATATATATATATATATATATATATATATATGTATAAGTATCTATGTACACATATATTTAAAAGAAACATGTATAAATAATTTTCAATAATATAAGTTCATCCTATCGATCTGGATAAACTGAAGAATGGATTAACTATGTTCAAACTAATGACAATTTAGTACATAAATATAAAATACAAGAAATACAGAATCAAAAAAAAATATATCATATGATAATTGAAAAAATTAATCAGCGTTATCAGTACAAATACGTGAGAATAATCATATATAAATATTTTAAAATTATAAATATGTACTATTAAATCGTTTTTTTTAAATACTTATTCTAATTCACAATATTTCACAGTGAATATTATTATTTTTCTTCTTGATAGTGTCACTCACCGTCGATTTATTCATTCTTCAAGAACTCGTAATTTTGATTCATTGATAGCTTATAACGTCAACAAGCTTTAAAGCTGATGATCTATTGTTCATACATGTCAGATTAAACGTGTTAAAGTGGCATTTCTAAAAAAACTTGAACTGAAATTAAACTATATTGTTGATTATAATATCTTAACTATACTTAGTTAGTTACTCTTATTAACTTTAGAATTCGCTTATAACGATAAATATTAACGATACTCACATCTAATTTATATATATATATATATATATATATATATATATATATATATATATATATATATATATATGTCGTAGGCACAGTCTAACGACCAGGCAAAGTTCATCTTTGCCCGGCTGCCGTCAAAGTCCAAAATAGAATCTCTACTCAGGGCTATATACCTAGGCTTGGCCAGATCAAAAAATGGTATGGGTGAAGGTGAGAGAGAGGATGAGGATGATCTAATTTTAATTTTATAAATCAAGATATGTTTTGACTAGTCAAAGTGGGAGTTTCACTGGTGGTGGTCAAGCAAAGTCGGGCTTTGCCGACACACACACACACACACACATATATATATATATATATATATACTGACCAAAATACAATTTTATAATTCCTCAAAATACTAGCAAGAAGAGTAAACACAATATTTTCTAGCGTTTTTTTATTATATCCTATTTTTGATTCATTGTGTTTTTTTATTCAAATCATTAAATTAACAAAAGCTTAAGTTAGTAGATATTTTAGTAAGCTAAAATAATATTAACACTTATGGACTGTATTTATTGAATTAAATTTATATATATATATATATATATATAATAAAATATATATTTTATATATATATATAATAAAAAGTAAGATAAAAACCATTTTTTTGTAAAAAATTGATTTTATTTTTCAACATAGTCTCTATTGAAGGCTATATACACTTGGTTCAGCAAGTCTGCAAATTTCGCATTTATGGCGTCAATAACATTCCCATTCAACGAGAATTTCTTCCTACCGAGCCAAAGTATTCAAGTTTGGGAGGAGTAAGAAGTTGCACGGGGCCCAGTTCGGAGAATAAGATGGGTGAAGTATTAATTTGAAGCCTAATTTGTAAAATTTTTCATTGCGATGGTCGATTTCTCGGATGGCGTATTATCCTGGTGAAAGAGTACTTTTTTGTGCGCCAATCATGTCCGGTTTTGTTTCAGCTCTTCTTTCAAACGGTCCGATTTTACTTTGATGCACAATTTCCTCTTAAAGTCAAATCGACTTCACATATAGAAAATGTGTGTCTGTTGATTACATTTTTGTAATAAGTAAATATTCATTAAATGTTAAAAATGAATTTTAAACCAAAATTTAAATTATCAAAGAACGTAAGTACGAGTCTACGTATATAGAATGTATGTAAATCTCTGTATGTATATATATATATATATATATATATATATATACAATATACATATATATATATATATATATATATTACGTTAAAAAACATATTTGGGTTTTTGTAATTTGTCAAAAAGATGTTAGCTTTCGTAAAGAATATATTTGAACCTATTTAGAAAATAGGATTAGTAATTGCAGTGAGTGCAAACAAAACAATAAAGTTTCTTTACTCAATTGTAACCACGTTATGTGATAGATTAAAATATATTTAATGAGTGTTACAGAGTATGAAGCGCATACATATTCAGTTAATATGCTTGACAGTTTGTGCACAAAATGTATATAGGCATAAATCTAACTTTGTTGACATTACATATATGATTTATAAACGTGGAAATGAATTGATGAAGTAAACAGAATAGTAAGTAGACCACTCGCACTTGACAATAAAGTTTTACATATTTATATACTATGTATGCACATATTTAAATATAGTGGCAAAAAACACGCACTATTGTAAGAACAAAACTCGACAATTCGAAAACAAACAGAATACTGTTCATGATCTATTAAATGGAAGTACGGTTTTGTTCCTAAATTAAATCTAATAGAATAATATAATTTACTAGTCTTACCATAGAACATACAAACATTTCATTTAAGAAAATAGTTATATTGATGACACCTTTTAAAATTTGTTATATATTTCACATATTTTATTGTTAGTAAGTTACTTTGCTGTAAATTATTTTTAAATTTCATGTCAAAAATTGTTTTAAATGAGTGTAAATATATAATAAGAAAAAACATGATCCAGTATTGTTACTAGCTACTGTTTATTAATATTTCGTTATCTTTGTATTTTATTATACAATTTGATTTTTTCGTACGATTAATATTTTTAGACAATGTGTGGCTTGCAGCCATATAACAATAATTTTCAGTTCATAGATAGTCGCTGACTTTTTACTATTTTTTTCATTATAGGCATTAAATTTTATGTGGGTTAACGTTTAAACAATTCAACAATTCTCGAGATATTTTAGACTTTCAAGAGCTTCGCTTTGTTATTTTATCTAGTGAAACATTATTTTGTACTGCATGATACATATACATATACGTGTATATATATATATATATATATATACGAGTATATATATCGTATATATATATATATATATATATATATATATATATATATCGTATATATATATATATATATATATATATATATATATATATATATATACTGAAGGTCGGTTTTAGCGTACTATAGTGTACTATATGTCTTCAAACTGAATAAGCTACAAAAATTATATATATATATATATATATTAAGTATTTTTTTAATATTCCTGAAATTATAAATAGAGAGAAGTTTGGAGTAAATTAAGGGCACCTCAAAAGTCAAGGTCATTCGCGCCCACTGAATTTGAAATTTAATTAATACTTATAGTTTATTTAAATTAATGATAATCTCTTTATCACTTTTAAAAGACCAATGGCAGTAAGTTTAATGTAAACTCTAAAAACTTTGTAAGTGAAATATTCTGCTATTTATTAAATGCAATCTCTATGATAGCACTCGCTATATTTAATCGGATTTGAATAAATTAAATGTTGATTCGTTTAAAATAATGTAAGACCAGTCTTATAATGTCTAATTATCCGTCATTTAATTGATTAAAAACTAGATTACTTAATTTTTTATCTTATAAGCAGATATTTCGTGTTTTTGTTCCATTCCAATTTTATTCAATCAACATTATAAATTTGTCATACTGATCTTTGTAGAGACAGTATACTTAAGTTTATTTCAAATGTCAAAACAGGGATAGGTTTTGATGGGAAAGTGTTTAAAAATCGATCATTTCGATTTGAAGTAAATTTTAGACATCTACTATTATTTAAACGCCTTTAATTATTTTTAAGTATATATTTAAAAAAATCAGAATACCTTAATCTAATAACACTCTGTGCTCTTTTTCATTTAGACACATTTTTTTATTTAATTAAAATATTTTTTGTCAACAGAACTTTGTTTGTATTTAATGATTTTTTCAATTGTTATGTAAAAATTTTGACTATGACACACTAATTGAATCATAAAAATATATTAAACTTCTGAAAAAAATAGTATTTTTTTATATGAGATATGACAACCATATAACTCAAGGAAAAAATATTATTTTAATGCTCTATTTTACCTAAAACGTTAGATGCCAATTTTTTCTTAGGTGTATATATACGTATATATATATATATGGGTCATTTCATAAGAATGATAAAAAAAACAAGTCAACACCATTTTTTGGAAAAAATCGATTTTATTTTTTTTTTCAACATAGTCTCTATTGGAGGCTATACACTTGGTCCAATCAGTATGCAAAATACGTATTAAGAGCGGTGATAACATCCTAATTTGACGAGAATTTCTCCTACCGAGCCAAAGTTTTCTAGTTTGGGAAAAGGAAGAAGTCGCACGGGGCCAAGTTCTGAGAAGAGGGTGAATGAGGAAATAATTTGAAGCCTAATTTGCGAAATTTTGTTATTGCAACGGTCGATTTGTAAGATGAAGCGTTATCCTGGTGAAAGAAAACTGTTTTGTCCCCTAGTCTTGGCCGTTTTCGTTTCAGATCTTCTTTTAAACGGTCCAATGTCGTTGCATAATAGGCTAATTTTATCATTTTTCTCTTCGTTAAGTTGTCGATCAGGATGATTTATTGAAAATTCCAAAAAATAGTGGCCATTATCTTCCCGACAAAACGGTTTTTGCCTACTTTGACGCACTTCCACCAGTCATTGTCGACTGCTTTGAATGCTGCTTCGACTCAAGTGTGTAGTGTGGATCCATGTTTCATCCACAGTGACGAATCGACGCAAAATTCTCTGCTCGTTTTTTTCAATTTTAGCGTCAACTGCTACAATGCTCGCTTTAAACATCTGTAGAACATAAACAGCGCGTCGCTTCTGGCTAAAATTTTGTCTATGCAAGATTGAAAAGTTACACTTGATAGCCATGACGTTACCAAATGAATGTTATTGCCACATCATAGAAATTTACCTACGTATATATATATATATATATATATATATATGTAAATATATATATATATATTACTATTTTTAAAAAATAAACTAACATAACAAATAATAATTACGTAAAAAAAGTATTTATTGGTATAATCTCGGCATAAATCATGATATTCTTTTGTAAATAATAATACTAATTGAAAGTATATAGTGACAAAATCAGGAGAAATATAGAGTAATAATACTGAAGTAACTAAAATAATATAAAAAAGCTCTTGAAGACAACTATTAATTAAAAAAAATTATCAAGCAAAAAAGGCTGACAGTTTAACATGTTTCGGATTTTCATGAATAATTCCCGAATTGAAATTTTGACAAAAAAGACAAAGAATAAGAATAACTTAATAACAATTGTAGAGGAGAATTATGGAGCGAGTTAAATTAACTGACCATTAAAAATGACAAATCATTGTGAATATATTTTAACTAAAAGTAAACGTATATAAGAAAATAATAGAAATAGATATATTTTCATTCAAATTTCTTAAAAATAATTCTAGATATTATTAGGACTCATAATAAAATATTTTCGATACTCAATACAAAACAGAAATATATT
Organism: Acanthacorydalis orientalis; assembly: GCA_034766995.1. NCBI lineage: Eukaryota > Metazoa > Arthropoda > Insecta > Megaloptera > Corydalidae > Acanthacorydalis > Acanthacorydalis orientalis. The sequence goes on from CM068322.1 coordinate 2,478,311, forward strand.
TTTCTTTGGACATTGGAATATTGGTGGTATCAAACATTGTAATAACCACAAAATATCTAGTGTTTTAATTTTTTGATTAATCGATTTTTTCTTTATTTTATAAATAAAAAAATATGCTACCGATTATTAAAATTGAAAAGAAGCTTGGTAACATAAATTGGTTTCGTATTTTTGTGTTGTTAGATTTTAATCCAATTTCATTATTGATGAAAAAATTGGATAATCATGAAAGAACAAAATAGTAGAAAAGTTAATTTTTGAACTCTTAAAAAAATAAAGTATTCAATATCATATAAAACTGTATAAAATATAATTATAAGAAATTCTTTTGTAATTAAAAATTATTTAACTAACAAATTTTAATTTCAAAACAAGAGAATTAATCTTTTTTATTCAAGTACATATTATTATTATTAATAATGTAATGTTTTGCAAAATACGTCAAGTAATTGAATAATTCATTACTATTTTTTTATAATTTCTAATTTCTTTTTAAAAATGAAACATTTTAAAATTCACATCTTATATATATATATATAGGTCAGTTAACCTAGGTCAGGTAACTAAGAAAGTTCTGTCGTTTTTGAATTGAGAAAAAAACACTTGTGTGTTTTTTACATAAAATAACTTTATTCATCAAAATATCCACCTTCACATTGAACAACCATTTCCCAGCGAGAAAATAATTTATAAATTCGATTTTTGTAAAAATGATAATTTTATTTTCAAAAAATGTAGACAGCTGCATTTTTAATTCTTCTTCGTTATTGAACTGTTTACCATACATACGATTGTCCAAAGATAAAAATATATGATAATCTTATGGTGATATGTCTGGGGAATACGAGGCATGGGGGAGGATCTCCCACCCTAAATTCATAACTTTTGTACTAGTCTCTACTGCAACGTGTGTGGTCGTGCGTTATCTTGCAAAAATAAAACTTTTTTACGATTTACAAGTGCTTGTTGTGTTACATTTTGGATATTTTATATATGTTTATAGCATAAATGCTGCATGTTTGAAATAAAAACAAGTGTGGATGGATACATAACAGTTGTTTTTGTTTTAATGCATCGTTTACTCTTTAGAGTTGTTCACTATAAATGTTTTCCGTGAGGGTTTAATCCACTCCTAGATATTCATGGTGAATAATTCCCTTTGAAGTGCACCAAACACAGAGAGGTTTTCGCGATGGCAACTTTCATTTAGGACTTTGTGGGACAGGATCACCTAAAGAAAGCCAGTGGTGAGTACGTTTGTAGTTGCAAAAAATAATCCATTTTTCATCAGTGGTCAAAATTTGATCCGAAAAGGTCATTGATTTTAGTCGTGAAATAAGAGGTGTACAGATTATAAAACGCTGTAAGTTGTTATTGGGATTTAATTCGTGTGGTACCCATTTACTTAATTTCCACCTCTTTCCTATTTTTTGTAAATGCTTCCGTATTGTTTCGTCACTTACTTTGAACAATTCTGCAAGCTGTTGACACGTTAAACTGGAATTTATTTCAATCGTTATCTCCGATTCGTCGATATTTAAATGTAATGGTCTACCTGATCTGGTCTCGTCTTTAATGTATTCATCTCCGGCAGAAATTTTTTTAAAACATCTCTGGGCTGTTATTGATGTAACTGTATTTTATCTAAACGCAGTACAATTTTTTTTGCAGTTTCTGTAGCATTTGTCCCAAGCTTAAATTCATAAAGCAAACACTTACGTACTAAACTGTTCTTCACAGACATTTTTAAGGGTTAAAATGATTTTTTAAATTAAAGTGAACTGTTCGAATTTCATTTAAAATACATGCAAATATTACCGATAAACAATTCTTGGAATGTTGTTCGATAATAAGTGGAAAAAACAATTCTTGGAATTATTGTACGTTATAACAGCAACAGAACTTTCTTGGTTGCCTAATATATATATATATATATTTATTTATTTATTTATTAGATAATATAATGCATATATATATATATATATATATATATGCATATGTGTATCTGTGTCTTTTTAATTTAAAGAATAATAAATAAATTCTCATTTTGAATACATTAGGTAAGAAAATTCAGAGTATCTAAATATTGATTCGTTTTTTTATTCTTTTAAGTAAAAAAGTTTTTATTGATTAAGTTAAAATTTTATCATTATTAAATCTGGATATAATTGTAATAAAAAACATGATTTATAAACTTGCATGACAAAAATTACTCGTGTTTACTTAATGATCATTAAATGTTATGCAACTTCTTATTAAAGCACTTTTCTTAAGCGAAGAACAATTTTATCGTTATTACAAAAGTTTTCACTATTATGTGTTTAATTTTTCAAGCAATGAGAATGTAACGAAAAGAAAATTCTAAATGATTGTTTCACTTAAGATATTCTTTTTTGCGAATAATTTATTTATATAAAAGTTCACTCTTTTATTCCATCAAGTTGATAACACAAATAAAAAATGTACATGAAGAGTAGTGTGACGACATACTTCTTATCTTTGTCCTTTCAAAGGACAGCTTTCTGATACGTGTAGAGGACAAAGTAAACAAATGAAATTGTGCAGCTGAAGCGACAAATGTACTGTATGAAGAGGTATCCGAGCACACGAGTATCCTATAAAGGAAATTTCTCTATAGATAGTGCGCGTTGTTATACATCCAACCCAATTTATATGCAAGATTTGTGCGATGGAATTGTCGAGACAGTCAATTTAAATGTCACGATGACTTTTGTGAAACTGATGACGTGATTTTAAACATATTCGTATTGGGATTTCACTCAAGGTGTTTCCCCACAGTTCGGTTTCGATCTTATCAATAAATAACACGTCGCGCCAATCTCCGAAGTTTCAATGAAATAAATTATATTTATTCTTTCGATTTTAATAATATATTGTCGAACAATAGTTTTCAAAATATGACATTTGTATGTTCGAGTAACATTAAAAAAATATTCAAGTTTTGTTACATAAAGTAATATTCACTTACCATTTACGTTATCTACTTCGTGTATATATTTTTTACAAATATATTTTTTTTGTATCTATTCAACAATTTGCCAATCTAATATTTTAATTAGAAAATATAATCCAATAATAACGATTTAATATTTATTTATTTTTACATGATAAATTAATATTTTATTTAGTCACTAGTTTTTCTTAGAAAATATTCCTAATACAATTTTGAATGGAAATAAACAAATTAACCACATTTCACATATGTGATTACATAAATAAACTACACGAAATAAATTTAATAGTGGTAACTAATGAACAACTCTATAAATTTTAAGTTCGTAACAAATCATCAATATTCTCCAAAGAATTGAAGACGATTTATAACTTACTTATAAAATAATAGAGTTAAGAAACTTAAACAAACTAATTAAAACTCATTCAGTTCTTTATAATCTACTTAATAATTATATCTCTAGAATAACGTAACTATGTTAATACAAGAAATCCTCTATTTACTATACACCGTGAAATTAAAAAAAATAATTTATTTGAGTTATATTATCTACTGTTTATGTTGTGTACACAAGATCATTAATAAGTTCAGCCAACTTATCTTTATCCATAACAAATTACAAATTAAGAGGATATATATATATATATATATATATATATATATCGATATAGATAGATATATAGATATGAATACTCCCCAACTTGGTAGGTGGATCGTTCCACAGAATATTACGTAACTCAAAACATACGTATGTCGGATCATACTCTACACTAGTGTTATGCACATACATGAAGTCATTTTTAATTTGATGTACTATTTTTCCTTAAAGCAAAATCGGTTTTACGTTCAAAAAATTTATATTTGCTGATCAAAAAATCTTTATAATAAATTGTATTATTAAATGTAAATGTTTATTATGAATTTTAAACCAAAATTTAATTTACTAAAGTACGTAAGTACTAGTGTACATATGTAAAATCTACGTTAGTCAGGGAGTGTCCGTATTTATATATATATATATATATATATATATATATATATATATATATATATATATATTTATATTAGAAGTACAAATTTATTCGGTGTCTTTTTTATAGAAAATGAATGTTTACGGGAAAACGGAATCCATTAAATTTCTCAAAATATCTCCCATTATTTTATATTACTGCTGCATATGTCCGGTAACTGACGAAACTTTTTTCGACAAAAATACGGCGGCATTAAGTCGATGAAGTTGTAATGTATTTTAGGACTTCTTCAACTGTTTAAGCATTTTTTCTTATTTTATCCATTACAACATCTTCCCCCAAAGCTTAACTAATCATTCCCGCGGCTTCGTTAGGATTTTTTCAACTGGAATATGAAAGGTATGCAATACCTAATATACTGCTTTCAAAGCTCCACCGTGTTCACTACTATTTTGTGTGGTTATGCTAATTGTTTTGTGAAAATATACAAATAAATCCTCGCGATATACATCGAGAAGCGTTCCAAAAAATGGCGATACAAAACAAAAAAAAACGTAAATCGAATACCATAAAAATAAAAGATATAAAATTGAAATATATAGGTGAGAAAAAAACTCTGTTCTTTAATTATATACTTTTAACATTTATTTTTATGCTTTTTACATTGTGAAATTGTGCTTTCTTTTTAAATGTTTCTAGCCATGCGAAACTGGTACTGAAACGGAGGTTCTTATCGTTTTCGCCATTTTCTTAAGGTCATTAAATAAAGTCATTTCTTTTTTATGAATAAAAATAAATCACTTATCCATGCACTTAACGCATTTTCCATTTTCTCTAATAACATTGACCTGAACTTAAGTGTCACTTCACTTGACTTTACCGTTCTTAGCACTCGCACGTATGTTTTTCTGAATTTTTTAATAATGATCTTACTGTGGTTGGTGGTAGTTTCATTGAACTGGCAATATTCAGTACCTTTTCTTCCTTTTTGAAATATCAAAAAGCATCAATTTTCCTTTTCAATGGTATGACATGCCCCTGTTTTTTTTATGTGAGAACTACTAATGACTTTATTTTTTCGCTTTTAATTTATCTTTCATTAAATTTCATTTTCCTTAAATTAATACATACCTCAAATAATTTTAATTAATTTATTTATTTATCAAGTTCGATTAGTGATAACTGGGTTAAAGGTTTTAAAACGATCACGCCAAACAATAGTTTCTCTCGTGATTACATAGTAAGTTTTCACAACGAAAACAAGGTTTGAAATGAGACATGACGAAGCATCTCTATACACATGTGTCATATTTGAAATTCTAATAATATTCGAATATAAATTTTAAGAACGTAAAGCGAGAAAAAATGACGTAAATCGGGTCACAAATTTTACCTCAAATTAGTAGTAGTCTCAAATTTTGCCTCGACGCAAATCGAAAAGAAACGTATATCGGGGGATTATCTTACAATGTTTTAAATTTTTAGGTTGGAACTTCAAAATCCTAAAATGACGAGAGAATATTTTCATTTAAAACAGAGTTATAATTTATTCAATTTAAGAGCAAAGAATAAATTTTTACACCTAATATATATATATATATATATATATATATATATATATATATATATATATATATATATATATTTGTTCTTCTACTGTTTGTACTATTTATATCGAAAATGCAAACTTTTTCAATGAAAGTAATTAATACTTATATTCTTTTATTCGATAATGAGCACATAATTCTTGATAGTAGGAAATGGAATACCTAGGAAGTAAACAAAGCACATTAAATGAATATTTCACAATTGATAATTAAAAACTAATGAAAGAAAAATAAAGATCATTCAGTCCATCAAAACAAAAGGAAGAGAAAAATTATAAACTATATTTAAATCTACATTTTTCTCTCAAGCGCTAATGACCCTGAGCTCACAAGCGACAAGCCAAATATCTTCAGTAGATTTTTCTGTTCCTTGTAATTCTAATAATGATAACATTGTTATCAAAGTACATATAAGAGACAATCAACAAGAATTAATATTCATATAGTAAACATTATTTATTAAAAAAAAATGCTGTTCACGGGGTGAGAGAAAAAAATATTTGTGAAATTTAAAGATTCTTTTAAAAATGGATTTTTAATTAAAGAAGACAACGAAAACGAAAAAAATCTAGAAGCGGTAAGAGATTTTATAAAAAGTACCAGGTATACAGCTTATAATGTTTAACTCATCAAGGTTACACGATGGGAGATGGCTATGGAATCCAGACGGACCAGAGACTCAAGGCGCCACAAACCGTCACAGCTTCATACCGTCCCGATTAAAGTAGACCGTCATATAACTGTGATTTATGTTGCTGTAAAACTTATAATTTCTATAGAACACTTCAAGAGTTATCAGAGAAGCCTTAAAGGGGAGCAAATTTGATGTTTTCATACACCGTTCATACACCCCAGATCTTAAACTATTTGATCTCCACTTATTTCTAGTATTTAGCTGTGGTTTTAAAAGAAGAAATTTTTCATTTGATGAGAGAATTAAGGCTATCTAGGAGGACTACATGGAGAAATTAACATTAGCTTTTTTCACTAATAGAACGCAGAAGCTTGTTACACATTGACAGCAATATATTGACAATAATGGTAATTACCTTAAAAATTATATTCGCCGTTTGAGATGTTATAAACTTTCGCCGTTTTTTTCTTGTATCCCAAGTCACTTGAGATTTAACACCCATATAAAAACTTTATTTCGCTCTTTAATTATGTAAATTATCTCTAATTCATTTGTAAAAAAAGTATTTTGCTAGAATCTTCTAACATATATTGCAGTGATCGTAAAACATAAAATAATGAGTTTATTTTTATAATAATTATAATTTAGTAATATATAAGATATTATATTCTTTAACACTATATAAATATATTAAATGTGCCAGAAATAGCTAATATAAATAATTTCTACTTACAAATAAACAATATAAATAGAATAACATAATTTATATAAGAACATAGAAGAACACATGTTAGTAATGAATTTTATTCATTTGTTTGTTATAACAGACAAAAGATTAATATATAACTATTCTAAAATTTAAAAAGTTTAACCCTTTGCACGTGAATATTTTCATATTGAATAAAATAAATAACTACTGTCTTTGGACATTAACAAAAGGTATCTATTTTTTTCAATTGCAATTTTGATAGTAGCAATGATAAGAAATACGTATACTTGAAAAATTATTTCAATAATATTATAGTTGAGCGATAATAAATATTATTTGTGTATTAAAATACAAATAACTTTTAAACAGGATTTACAGTCGAACTATTATATATAGATATATTCATTATATATGTTTATAATAAGTACTTACGATTTATAAACTGTGCAAAATTTATACGAGATATATATATATATATATATATATATATATATATATATATATTAGTATCTATGAATATTAATACACAAAAAGCTATCACCAGGAAATTCATTTATGGAAAATATATGTAAATATTTAACATTGATATCTCGTAACAGCTGTATGATTTTAAATCTGTTTTATTGAAATGTCAAAACATTTCATTTGAATCAAATGCCTATTACACGAAATTTATGATACAGTTTAGCTGAGGAAAAAATAGAACTTTTTATTACTATTATTAGAGTTACTTTTTATTACTATTTTATTACTATTTTTAGAGTTAAAAATTAAAGAACAATTATGAATTCAATTTGAAATATTTTTTATTAAAGAAATAAAACTAATAAAAACAAAAAAAATTTATACTATTAAAGTAATTAGACAGTAATCATTATTCGGTATATTTTTCGTTATATCATGATGAAATTTTTATTTAATAATAATATATATTCTTTAATGATAAATAATTAAAATGTGTTGAGAATAATTTACGATAGGTAAGATCCCTTATTATTAAATTATCGGAAATATTTCAACAAAGTTGTTTAAATATTAAAGAAGCTTGATAACTACATTGATTTATAATTTACATATATATATATATATATATATATATATATATATATAATATATATATATACATATATATACATACATTCATACATACATACATACATACATACATATATACATACATACATACACACACACACACACATATACACATGCATGCATGAAAACAAGGCATACATGTGTATGGTTGTTCTTTATATTGTTCTTTATGGTTGTTTTCAGTTCGATATGCATCATTCTGTAATCTATTTCCTTACCTATAAAAAACTAATTTACTCATAAACTTCAGTGAATGTGACACGAGTATTAATTTATAACATACTATGATCAAAATATGAATTACACGAATATTTAATACTAGCTGATGAATATAATATATTTTAAAACCAATTTACACTTCTAACATATTTGTAATATGTTAGAATTGTAAAGCAGTTACCATGTAGTAAATTCCACTTACTATAACCATTAACAATTTTATTAAAATAAACTTGCTGAAGTTCAGCAAAATGAAAAAAATTAAACAAAACCGCATTTATTACCATTTTTATGGAAGTATGAGTAATCATTAGCAAATAAGCAAGAAGCTAGGCGCTTAATGTTCGCATTATGAATTTCAGAAAAACAATGATAGATATACGACAGGACGACAAATTTTTTTTGCTCACAGTTTTATGGAGTGTAACTTTTTTATAATATTTCCAGTTTTTATTATTTTTACTTACATCAAAAATAACTACAAACAATCGTGTAATTGTACACGATTGTAAACAATGTAGTACATGAATTTATACGTATGAATATACAAAAAAGGAATAAATTTTGTAATCTCTAAATAAATAAAAAAAATACTCTCCATATATATATATATATATATATATATATATATAGAGACGCGAACATATATAATAAAAAAAATTATAACATATATGACATTTCTCTTAATATAAAGCAAATTTATTACAAATATAAATGGTTTACATTATCATTTATTTTCTCAAATGATTTTTTTACACTCCTCAAACCATACTAAAATGTTTCCAATCAAAAATTTAATAAATTATTATCTATTACTTCTGATTGACACTTTTGCGTGTTTCAATGGAACGCCATCATTCGCAGGGTACTTAAATGCAGAATAATCTCCTTTTAAAAAATAAAGGTAATTTTACTTTTTGATAAAAAAAAATTTCTATGATATTATTTTTATTAATTCATATATTAATAGTTTTGCTCCTGAAAATTAAACGCAAAATATACTTTTAATTTCCTTTATATAAAAAAATGAAAATTTAAAATTTATTGCTATATTAAATACAGATCGAAATAAAGAATTGAAAAACTAATATTGTAATTTTAAAGTCTTTATAAAATTATTAATTACACATATTCATACATATTTAATACATTTTAGTGTATACAATGGATTCTCGTACTGAAACTATTGTAAGAAAAAATCAATATAACATTTTATACGCTTGCTCTCTTCTGCACAGAATCTTGGTCATATTTTATATATATATATATATATATATATATATATATATATATATATATATATATATATAAGAACAGTTCTGGCAATAATATAATCGTTTTACTGAAAGAAAAGCCTCTTAGAAAATCATCGCACGTGAGTTATAAAAACCTTTCTTCTTAATATGGCTTCGTCGGTAGGTGCAAAACTTTATAAAACTTTTTGTCCTTGTTAAGTTCGTAAACGCGAAGCAAAACTTTTAAACGTAAAAAAAGTTAAAAATTGCCACCGCCTCGACTATCTCATCATATTTGGAATTTAGTGTATCTTGTAGTCGAGTTGACTTTAACACCATTAAAATTTTTCTACAGAAGGTTGAAAATTGCTAACCAACTGTTTGTATGTTCTTGGATAATAAGAACGAAAAAATTGAAATATAAGTTTGTTTTCTGTTTCTTTTTATTCAGTTAAATGTGACATTTTTTTCTTTTGACTTTAAATGAATTAAAAAAATACATTAATGTAACGAAAAATTGACGTTGTAGCAATTTATAAATTATTCAAGATGGTCAAACAAGAATTTTTAAAGGAGTATGCATTAAATAGAATTCAATAATAAGCCTAATATGTATATATATATATAATAATTTAAAATATAAAAATCTCTATATATTCAAGTCACTTGAAAAGTTTGCAACCTAATAATGAAGGACAGTATTTATTTTTATGGAATTGCTTTTATTTTTCGATATAATCACCTTAAAGTTCATCCCATTTTTCCAGCAATGCTTCAGTGCTTTTATACCATCCATGAAGTCCGATTCCCCAAAGTCTTCGGGATGGACGTTTTCTGTCATTTTCAATTCAATTTTTAATTCGGATTCAATTCAAATTTGCATTTAATTACATTTTTGCTTAATTGTCAGTAAATGCGACACCTATCTAGTCGATAGATTTTTCATAACTAGTGCTTACGTTAGGAAATGAAATGTCCATTTATATATGAGAATCTCAAAACCTTAGCAGTTTTATAAATCTTTAATCGGCGACTACCTAAAAGTAACATCGTGCACTTGATTGATGGTATCTGGTGTTTTTGAATTTTTGTATTTCCATTATGCGGGTCATTATCGAAGCTGGTATAATCATATATAATTTATGCAACCCATTTTTTGCAATATAAATGAAAATACTCATCAAACCATGTGTATCATGCATCATATTTTTCATCTCTTTAGAATAGTCTGATGGTGTTTGTGGTGACCTGAAAAAAATTCTCGTCCTTATAATTCAAACGGGTTTTGTGAAAAAGTCTGAGAAAAATGATTATTGGTCCACAGATGCAATACTTCATATATTGATCTTCGGTGATAGAATGAGTAGAAACAGATTCCTTCAGATGTAGAGATACTGGCAGTTTATTATTAATAATGTTAATACTTTTAATTAATGCGTTTTAGATCATTACTGCTACCTGAACGACTGCATAAAGTGCCCGCGGATAACGAAAATCCTGCATCTGAAACGCCCGCCGTGAAAGTGTTAATTATTTGTAATATTAATTGTTGGTAAATATAATGTAACAATAAAATAACAATAAATGCCACACGCTTATCTCGAGACTGAGCGAGCGAGTTATGGACAGCGTCTGTTGGCCCGCATCGCAAAAGCCCTCCCCTTCCTCGAGAGGATATAACCGGTGGAGTTGACAGCCTAAGGTCTCCAAAGTCAAAGCACAATTTCGAAGGCACGACAAGAACACGTCAAGTTTACGAAGATACATACCACTGTCATCTTTCTGCAATGTCTGTCCCGAGGTGTTACGCTACTTGATTTTTAGTAACACTATTGTTTTCATTATGCCTAGTGGTTTAACCTGTATGGCGAATACTCTTCAAAGCTACATGAATCAGTGATGGAACCGGGTTTATACTACTCAGTGGAGGCGATACAGTACCTCGCTGCTGTGGACACTAACGTCCCAACATCCATTGATTAATCTCTTTCTATCTCTGATAGTTCGGTTTATAACAATAACGCTCCCCACGACTCTTTGGATCTGTGGTAGCACCCAAACTTTCGCGGCCTGGAGGAGACAGTACAGCGTCTCGCTGCTGTGGGTACGAGGGATATACTCTTTAGTCCCTACAACCACCAAGTTAACGTTCTCTCTCTTCTCTGGTGATTCGTCCTGTATAACGAACGCTTCACACGGCTCTTCGGATTCGTGACGGTGCCTGATTCTCACTGGTCGTCTCGCTGCTGTGGGCACGGAAAATTTTCCCCTAGTCCCCACAAACGCAATCAGTCTATCCTCAATCTCCATTTACGCAAAGTCGGGAAACTTTTATATTGATTGGAGTTAGATAATTCACCGCAATTTACATCACGGCTGTAACTATGTTCACACCATCGATTGGTAGCCCCGCTAGTGTAAAAACCGTTTTTAATAATAAATTTTATCACTACTCAATGTTCAATTTTATTAATTTTAAAAAATACACTGAGATTACTTTATTTAAACAGCTGCTCACAACAAACTATTTAACAGATTGACTTGATATTTCACAGATATAAAGCATATATATATATAAAAGTATGGCAATGAACGTACCAAAAAATAGACACAGTCCTAATATCTATATATCAGATCGCAATATTTTTAAATTCCTATCGTATAAGAATATCATATAAAATATAAATCAAAACACCTACTAAGAGGTTAATTTTTATAATAATTTTTAATAACTTGAAAATATACACGTAATTTTTTTATAGAAAAATATATATTTTGCTTCCTGGTCATTTAATGTCAGTCTTCTAACTTTTTCTCTCACTTTTGTAATCGTTTTAAAGATATGACAATTTTTGACATTACTTTCATTTCATGAATTATCTTAATCCATTGTTGTTTTTAAGATTCTTTCAATAATACAATAAATCTATAACATTTCAATAATTCTTTAAAATATCGTATCAATAATAATTTATTGGTTTAAAACATAAAATAATTGGAAAGACAAAAAATAATCAAGTAAACATTAATTAGACTCGTTTCTGTAGTTAATGTTATTTATTTTCAATTTATTTTGTATTGAATTTTTATTTTAGTTGTATTGTATTTGAGAGATTTATTGTAATAATTTGTATGTATAGTAATGAATACAGTGATGTTTTCTTTAAAAATTCGCTCACAAAACAAGAACATGAAGACGATTACAATTAAAAAATTTTCATTGATGACGATATTAGCTATGAAGAAGTAATTAGCTCGTTATTAAATTAAAAAGAATAACACTAAGTATTAGTTTTGTAAATACTTTTTGTATCTAGGTTTCTTGAGTTTTGGCATTTGTAACACACATTATGCCTGCATAGTTGGATAAATAACCAAATTCTATGCTAAAAAATATCAGTAGCATGATCATCAATATAAAAAAAGTTCTTAATTAAAATTCCAAAAAAATATTTTTAGACTTTATTTTAATTGAAACTTTAACACTTATTATAAGGAATTTTTAAGAAAATTAAAAAAAAATAAATTGTTCAGAATAAAGATGTAATTCGTGATTTTATCTGATTATTTATATATATATATATATATATATATATATATGTATATATTTATATATATATATATACATATATATATATATATATATATATATATATATATATATATACATATCAAGCATGAAAATATGTTAATACCCTAGAACACAAATATTCTTGCATAAATATGATTCATTTATATATCCGGATACATGACCATATGGTAACATTTAGATACTTTTTATTTTATTATTTGCAAATATTTATTTAATGAAACTAATTTGGATTTTTCTTGTATAGATTTTTAATATCAATGTTTTTTTTTTATTTTTATGTTCAAAAATTATTCTTTTTAATATTACAATTTATCTAATATATTATTTATTGATATCTTTAATTCTGCCTATTTTTCTACTTGAATATTACTTTGCGATTCCAAAGCAATAAAAATTGTAGAATAATAAATCATATATAACAACACACGCACACAGATATATATATATATGTATATATATGTATATATATATATATATATATATATATATATATATATATATATATATATATAGTTTACTCCATCTATCTATTTATCTATGTATTTATATATATATATATATATATATATATATATATATATATATATACACAGATAGATAGATAGAGTAAACTATTTACTACTCTAATTCGCAAATATTTTTATAGAGTAAAATGAATTAATAAAGACGAATATTTTTCTGTAACAAGAAACATATTTGTAGAAACCAGGATATTTGTAGGATATTGATATTTTACCGTGTTATTGAAGAGGTCAAAATAATACCAACTATTGATAATTTTCTTTACTTAAAAACGTTGTCTTCTTATGTAATATAAACATTCTCATTTATAGTTTAAAAAATAGTATAATGCATAATAAACCTCGAGTTGAAATCGACTTTTATAATTTTTTCAGTGCAATTAAATGTGTATAAAACTTCATACTTCATACTGAATATAATATATTATATTAAGTAATTTTTATTTTTTTTATAATTAAAGACAGTGTAGAAAAGGAATTTTTTTTTTAAAAAAAAAACAATTTAGATAATAATTGAAAGGCTTTCAAAGTGTTAATAGAAACTAATTCGCTTTACTTTTTTATATGAATTAGTTTCAATTAACATTTAATTAATATTGCACGTATATAATTAATATATATATTAACATATTATTAAATAATCTTCATTGTTAGTGATACGAGTAGTATATACATATATATATATATATATATATATATATATATATATATATATATATATATATATATATTTCAATGAAGATACCATTTTTCCAAAATAATGCAATAAAAAAACACTAAATTGAATTTATTTTTCTAGAATTTCCTCTAATATTTCAATTAAGAATTACTTTATTAATTATGAATATAGTTAACTCATACTTGGTATGGGTTAACTATATTCATGAATATATTAAAATATATATTTTAGATAAAAATACGTACATTTTTAATTATTACTTAATAAAAACCATTTTTTAGATACATTCAGAAATGTTTGTGCATTATTTTAATGTACAATTCTTTTTTGTAATATTACCTCCATCTTCGTTTGGTATAGACATCAATTCAATATTAAGAAAATTATAGAGGCAGAGTCGAAAAATTTTACTTTTAACAATTGAGGTTAAATATTAGAATATGATTATGATATTGATAAGTTAAATATGTTTTGAAAAAGATATTTTTCCTGTATTTTATATTAGTACGTGGATTTCTTTTACAGTAGGTATTTTCCTTTGATCACTTTTATAAAAGTTGCAATCATTTTTCTTGTTTCTTCAAATATTTCTTAATTTCAGAAATAACTGTGAAACCACAAATTATATATCTATTAAATTTCAATTTTGATAATAAATGACCATTTCTTGCATTTCAATATTTTACATAATTTTATTTATTACATAAATTTAATTATATTCTATACGTTGATTACATTTTTTGGTCACTTAATTTAAGTATGCCTCTGTACATCATTCGAATCTAATTTAATGAACCAAATTAGTTATTAATTTTACATAAAACTAGGGGTCTCTGTCTCCTATTCACGACGCTTCTTCCTCCTGGGCGATGGGGTTCGTCACTATTCGCTGACGTTCGCTTCCCCTAACAATTAACAGAAATTAACAAACTTTACACACAAATAATCTGCGCAAAATGTAAGTCTTAGTTTTTTTATTAGAAAAGTTTATCAAAATTAACATAACAAAATATAATGTTAAAATATATAACAATTTTTTTATTTTAAAATTTCAACGACTATTATATTTTGAATAATAGTCTTATCAGTTTTATATTGAAATCGTATAACTTCTATAGTTGTACACCATGAAACAAAACACTGATCGTGTATTGATATCAACCAATTAGAACAAAGGCTACATGACCGATATCAACCAATCAGAGAACGAATAAAAGTCACAAGAACTGCATCACTGTTTTATTTTTATAATATAGAAAGAGATGTGACTTTTATATTGTGTATGTAAAATTAATAAAAAATACAGCTAAAAGAATAATAAGCAAGAAAAAAAATATTTACAGCCACATACTCTATATTTCTTGTCTTATAATATATCTGGGAGGTTGCAGTTGTGAAGTAAGTTTTGCTTCATAAATTGTATGAAATAAGAAACGGTAACATACAGTATTTTGGTGTATTTTTATTATACCACATATATTTATAATATCGGATAGTTTAGTTTGAATTTAAATTTTTATGCTATTTTACTGAAAATTTCATGTAGCAGTTACATTGTTTTTTTTATTCTTCTAACTTTCTTGCTGTTATTTTCATTATGAATCTTCTTCTAAAATATGTTTCATGAAAATTATTTTGAATTACATTTACATTTCATTTATTTTTAATATAATTCATGAGATATGAACAGATATTTAATAAAATTAATCTAATTAATAATTACTTGAATAAAATCATTTCTCATAAAGCATTCAAAACCATTGACTTCATCATAAAAGATAAATTTCTCACTGACATAGGTTTGAATTCATGGTACATTAGTCAACAGCCCGTCATGCTAGTCACTGAGTTTCATCGATCACCTCTTTTAATATTAATACCAGACTATTAGAGGAACAGAATATTTTGGATAAAAGTCGTGATAATTACAATTTTTAAAGGTGAAATCTAAGGTAAACTTGAATTTATTCACAATTAAGTTGTCTTTTGTTATGTTGTTTTTTATGAAAGTTCTTTTTTAAAGAAGAATGTATAAATTATTAAAGATGATAAGTTTTATCTAATTGATATAATTAATGTAGAGTTCTGTTATTGTTTTTAACATTGAACGATACAAAACTTATTAATTTTTAGTAATTTTGTTAATAAAATTTTCTCCATTAACACTTTTTTTAATCAATTACATTGCCATAGAAAGAACTCATAAATTTTACAGTTATATTCGGAAGGTCTTATGACAACCATTTGTTTGACGTTTGAAGACATAAGATTGCCCAAGCTTGTGAACATATCTTTTGTACAAATCCACCTGGATTTATCCATCCATAACTCGACCCTTCGTACTTTATTAGACTGTACTAAAGTTTATATATTCTCATTTCAAAGAATCAATATTTCCTGAATAACTATTACTTCTTTTTTAGATTAATAAAATAGTGGGGACTGAATGATCGACACAACTTAGCAATATAAATTTTAATTAGTATTTAGTGAATTAAAATATAAATTTTATTGTACGAAAATTTCCATTAGCAATAAATGAAAAACGAGTTCAATATCTATAGAAAATAATTTTCTCATTTTCAAAAAGGTTCTTAAAGCTATTAACGTTATAAATGTTAAATATATTTCACTTATATTTATACGATATTTTTAAATTCTGAAATCTTTACGTTTTTTCATACAAACTATTACAAAATCTATTAAAGAGTTAGTAAACCATTGTTAGGTAGAAAAAATATTTTATTATTCAAATAATAGTGAACAGCAGCTGAGAATTACAGCTTATATTAAGATAGAATACTATTTGATTTACTCACTGTGATAATTAGTTTAGTGTCGTGCAACCATAAGTCGCGGCTTGTAAATCTTCGTCACATAATAAATGACATATTATTGTAATACTTGTAAATCAAACGTATGTTGACTGTTCGGGTTGGCATGTAAGAAATAAATTGTACGAGCATTTTCAAGTCTCCATATCTCTTAATATATTTCAGTCAGTGAAGCGTGTGGCATTTTCATGCTATAAAAGTCACATTTTATATACGCACGTTCGCGAGTGAATGAAAACTCAGATCATATATTAGATACCCTTTGGGTAGACTTACATTTCGCCAACTATCATATGGTGATATACATACATACATTTATATATACATATATATATATTATATATATACATACATAAGTGAGGTCAATGTATATTTAATAAATAAAACTGAAGATTATATAGACAAAAGTAAACATTTGTTTATCAAAGTATAAAATATAAATTAAATTACGGAGAGTTCGTTTCCCATGTATAACGTGTTATTATTAAATTAGCTAACGCTTTTCTGAAACTACTAAAATGTTTGATTTGCTATTGAATTAGCATACAAAGATTACAATCCGAATATAAGTATGGGTTTACATTCATAAAAGAAAAAATAAAAAGTGTTAGAATTACATTTATAAACGAGCAATTTGATTCATTATTTTCATTAGCAAATTAGCTGTTTTCATGAGATTCATTAGTTATCTTTGAGATTAAGATATTTTTAATTATTATGTACAATTAATTAAACAAATGTTATAATTACTTAAAACATTTCAAAAAAATAAGCTTTATCTCCTTACTTATATGATTTGTATTTAATTATGTTTAGTTTTTTATGAAAAAATAATCACTGGAAAAAAATTAAATACTTTGAATAAAAATGTACTGAAATATACACTTTTAAAGGCAAAATTTTTTTTTAAATTAAATAGAATAGGTATTTCTTTTAAAATGTTGGACATCTCAGTTTGATCATACGATTTTTCATAGTAACATTGGCCTCAGAAAGCTTAACTAAAAAATTATTTTACATACAAACATTTTTCATATATGAATGGATTTCAACTGTAAATTTTATTTCATCGTCGGTTCAAATGCTTATTTAGGATATTTTGATATTAATCTTCAAAAAAAATTTACTGAGAATCTTTTAACATTTTATTTATATTGTATCAAGGGATAAAGAAATGTAAAGCCAGGAAAATGTTATTATGTAAGAATGTATATTTATATAATGACCTTTTGATTGAAAAAATTATGAAGCAAAATAGATTTAATTGTTCAAAGAACTCTCAGTCACTTACACTTGATAGAAATATTAAATTATTAACACATGAGTGAAGAACTCAAAGTAGTTATTGTAAGAAATATTGTATATTTAATAAAAATTAGCCTCAATATTATATTGAAATACTAAACAAAAATTTAGAAAAATCAACGATCACCTTGAAAACAATTAAAAATATTATAACAAGCGTCCAAAATTTGTTACTACTATAATTGTAATGGTGACTTAGTTTCAGTTAAAGCATATTCTAATTTTTGTTTCAGAATTTTGAAATTCATCTATAGTTTTCAATTACCCAATGGTTTCCGCAACAGCTTTATTTATATTCTTGTAGAAAAATTATGGAGAAATAATTTGTCGGGAAAGTGGAAAGAAACCTAAGTAGATTCGTCAAATATTATTTTAGAGAGGAACCATTGTGAAGTAATTAGCTCGTGTGACTATAACGGAAATGTAAATGTCTGCGTTAGGTCACTTTCTTACCAATATTTTTGGTGTCAATAAATATGATTCGACTATAAAAAAATCATTATTGTCTCTTTTTCAATCATATGGTATAACATATACCATATGATATATGTTACATATATTTATATAAACACACATATGTATATGTATATGTATATGTATATATATATATATATATATATATATATATATATATATATATAGATAGATCAATGTAATTTCATGCTTTGAGCCACCTTTTTTAAAACCAAAAATACTCGATTGAAAGCGATCTTACAATTACATACGATTACTAACATAAATTAAAATTTTTCCCAACAAATTAATCTGGACTATGTTTTGATCGAAAATGAGAATATGTCCTTATCGTATTCTCTTATTATATTTTCTCTATATAACTAAGAAATCTATTTTTTTAATTGCTGAAACCTTTTTGTCTTTTCCGAAACTTACGTAACGTGGTATGCCTGAAATGCCAATTGTCTGTGCAGATTTTCAATAATTACTAATTCACAAAATAATAATAAGACTCTAACTCCATTTAATGAAATTAAAACAAGAATAAAGAATATTTCTGACGAAAAATGTTTAACAATCAATAATTTATTATTTTTGATTATCACTTATGTGTATTTCGATGACAATACCGTTATCATCACAACGCTGAAGTACAGAAAAAAAATTGAAACAATATTAACAGTATTATAAATAGTATATATTTATTTTCTTAAAGAGAATATATTTCGTGTAGTTCAATAAAATATAAGTTTCATCAAAAAATATATTATAAATTTAATTCATATTCAAGTTCAAGCGTTTGAAATTGATAAAAAAGTATGTCAACTTCTGGTGTTTCACGTTTCATTAAATAAGTACTGAATCAATTTTAACTTCTGATATTAAAAATCATTTTTTCATTTAATTTTATGTTAAGTAAATGATATCATGTTATTTAATAAAAAGTAAAGTTTACTAAAAATTTTGAAAAAAAAAATATTATTTTCTTTATTTTCTGTTATTTAATAAAATATTCATTTTAAGGAAAAACTAAATGAATCAATGTTTCAAAAGAATATCTTGATGCGGATAACAAAATTTCAACTGTCTTTAAGATTGTAGACAATGAACTAGCTGACACTGTAATGTATTCTGATAACAGCTATAGCGGTGATAATGAGAAAGCTGACGAGATAACGACACATGAAAAATAGCTATAGAACTTTGTCTAAACTCGAAAAGAATTCGTAAATGAGAAAAAAAGTTTCTTTAATGTGTAGATTACCAAGTAAATGAATACAATTTAAGATATTTTTGATACAAATATTGTCGCAAGAAGTAAAATAACTGTTAGGATTTCTTTAAATCGATTCTTTTATCTCAGATTCTGAAGATGTAAATTTATAAGTAAAATTATATTAAAAAAATATTATTAAAAAGAGAATTGTTAGAATGACGAAATAAATACATAAAACCAAATATTCTTCATGCAGATATTTTATTCATAAACAAAATAGCGATTAATTTTATCAATCAATTGCTCTCTGAATAAAAAGAGAAAAGAATATTTTTGCTCCCGATACTTATTAGTATAAAAACAATGTAATTTACGCAAGCAAACTTATTCGTAACTATACATCTATCTGTCTATATACATAACTACACACATACACATACACACACACACACACACATATATATATATATATATATATATATATATATATACACCAAAACCTCGGTTTGTGTCGTTTAAAAGTTGTGTTATTACGGTATTTTTTATTTTTTCGGTAATTCCCCATTTACTTTTTTCATTTTTTTAATAATGCCACATTTAATTTATATTTTCATCTTTATATCTTTATTATGCAAGATAAAACAGTTCATCAAAGTTATTAGTGTAAATCAATTTTGTTATTTGTCTCCCTGCATTTTGATATTTAATAAAGTGCGTTTAATTCAAATCTTTACAATGAGTGGAAATAAAGAGTGTAAACAAATTGATTTGGAGTTAAAGTAGGAGATTTTTAAACTCTTTAAATCTGCGGAGAAAGCGGTTGGTATTGGTAGAATTTTGATTTACCTGCCACCACGATGAGAATAATTTGTAATCGGGATCCTGATTAAATAACAACTAGAAAATTAACCATTAATTGCATTTCGAAAGCAACGCAATTAATATCAGAGACAATGACAATTTTTCAGCTTATAATCCTAACAAACAACGATGTTCATGAGTAGCAAGAACCGTGGATGATGCAACAAACTTTAGGTCAATTTTTAATTAACCAAGCCAAGTAGACATCAATGAAAACCAATTCATCTTCCAGTTCAGAATATTTTTTTTTATTATATACATTTAATATTAAATTGCATAGTATTTTTGTGTGATTAGTTCTATTTTTTACAATGCATTAAAGATTTTTTTTGGTTTTAAAAAAAAGAGTTTTCCTTATACATTTCAATTTAACTCAATGTTCACAGTTTGCATGATATGTTCTATTTATTTAAACGAAGGGGAATTAAACGAAGTCCTATAGAAATACTATGTAACAGATAATTTCGATTTGTATCGGCGTTCTTTGGTACCAATTAACAATACAAACCGAAGTTTTGGTGTATATATATATATATATAACATGTACGTATCTATATATGTACGAGGTCAGACAATTAAGTAATGCGACAAAATTCAAAAATCGAGTATATTTAAAAATTAAGGTACATCGCTGCGATCCCCTTCAAAGTAGTCCCCTCCCGCATCTATACACTTATTCCAGCGAGTTTTACAGTTTTCGTAACAATTCTGGAACACTTCTTGTGGGACCTCTCCGAGTACCCTCGTCACAGATTCTTGGATATCTTCAACGGAGTCAAAATGTCGACCTTTGACGAATTTTTTCATATGGGGGAATAGGAAAAAGTCGCAGGGTGACATGTCCGGTGAATAGGGCGGTTGTGGTAACGTTGCGATGCCTTCAGACGCCAAAAACTGAGAGGCACTTAACGCACTGTGACAGGGAGCATTGTCGTGATGCAGAACCCAAGTCTTCGCGATCTCTGGACGCACTCTGAGCACCCTTTTTCGTAATTTTTCGAGCACATTGCGGTAGAATACTTGATTTACGGTTTGTCCAGGTGGTACGAACTCTTTGTGAACCACCCCTTTGCTGTCGAAGAAGCAAATCAACATGGTTTTCACTTTGGACTTGCTCATTCTCGCCTTCTTTGGCCTTGGTGCTCCAGGGGACAGCCACTGTTGGTTTTGTCGTTTAGTTTCGGGGTCATATTGAAAGAACCAACTTTCATCACCAGTAATAACTCGATCGAGAAGAGTAGGATCACTTTCAACCTGCTCGAGACAATCTTGAGCGATGTTCTTCGTGACATGCACTACTCGCGCGTTGTTACAAAACACTAAACAGCTGGCGAAGAAATGATCGTACGAGGGTGGTCAAGGTCTCAATCGAGAGAGTAGGGATCTGCTATTACGGTGGCGGAGTTACAGGTTCGCAGTGTTACCACACAGGCCGAGAAAAAAAATCGGTCGCATTACTTAATTGTCTGACTTCGTATGTGCTTGCATATTGCTTCTTTAAATGAATAAATCCCATTACTGAAACATTTTTGAACGTTTGACCCCGGAACTTTGCTCATAGTCTTAATATAATTTCGAACTACACTCTCTCGATAACTATAACATCATCTATCCAATAATTTTTTTTATCTTTTTGAGACCATCAGGTTTTACTTGTGTTAATCCTAAGTATTTTTATCTTCTCAATCATACAATTCTTTTCTTCGACATGCTGAGCAATTTTTCCATATCAGTTTACGTTATTTCATTTTTAGAAAATAGTTATTTTTAAACTATATTTATTTCTTGACCGTCTTTAAATCGTCTTTCAACCATCTTCATCATTACTAATGTTGCGAACATATCTTGATACCGACTCCACATATCAATATGAAATTCATCCAATTAATCTTGTTTCCTTTGTTATTATAATTGTGTATTGACATGTGTGTTTTCTGTTTAATATGTATTGTTTCTCTCCGCATATTTCATAATTTTGAATTAATTCTTGAGTTACTGATCTAACTTTGTTACTGTCTTTTAAATTTAAATCAACTTCGACGTCATTTTATATAGTTCTCTCTAAAATATTTTTTTTAATTCTCTTCAAATCCGTATTCCTTCTGTCCGTGTAACAGTTTTGACTTGTGCCAATTTTTTTTACTAAAAAACACAATAAGTTATAGTATTGTTTAGAACCATTAAAATTATGCGAAATACTCTTTTCTACCAATGAATACTTTGTAAATATTTTTTCCATAAACTTCTATGGTAATCTTCTATTATCAACCGGTGAATAAAATGTCAATAATTTTGTATTATGTAATTTAAAAATATCGTCGTATATAATATCAATAAGTTGAAATAATAATATCAAGTCCAAGTAAAAATAGTAATATTAATAAGTGCTCTAATTGCGTCAGTACTTAACAATGTCTGGGAGATACTTTAGGCAAAAATATCAAAAGTTCCAAATTTACGACTATAAACACTTCGTAAATTGTAAAAAATATATAACTGATACATATATTCATATATATATATATATATATATATATATATATATATATATATATATATGTATGTATGTATGTATGTATAAAGGGTTTTCCAATAGGGACGTAATTTTTTAAGAGATTATATCTCACATATGTCATACTGAAAGCTTAATTTTTTTAATTTTTATTAAATTTTAACACTGGCACTTTTAGTTTTGATTTTGTATGTAACAAAACAACGTATTGAAATAATGCAATTGTGTTATTAAAATAGTCGTTCTATGAAAAAAATATTGTAAATTACGCGATATTTATTCTAGATGTCGTCTACACGATTCTCATCTACCCGAATCAACAATTCTTAGATTAGTGGGTATATTTGTAGAGACAAGATCGGTTTAACATAAAGAAACGTCAACTCATGTTCGTAGTACTCGTTCTGAAGAAAACATTGACTTGGTTTTTGAAAATGTATCAGAAGAGCCAGGAATTACAATTCTACGGTGTTCACAAAAATTAGGCCTTTCACAAATGACTTTATGACATATTTTGCATAAGTATTTATTGCTGAAAGCTTTTAAGGTTCAATTAACACAATAGTTGAAGCCAGTACACCATTCATTCGGTTGAAGATATTTGTTAATTGGATACTAGAACAACATGGATTTTCTAAAAAGTAATCTTTAGCAATAAGGTCCATTTCGATCTCTTTGGTTATGTTAACAAGCAACATTTTCGGATCTAGGGTGACATAAATCCGAGTGGGATCGTTGAGAATTCTCTACATACAAAAAAAGTGACTGTTTTGTGTGTACTTTTGTCCAGTATAGTCATTGATCCTTACTTTTTTGAGGATCAGGCTGGTAAAGTGATTACTTTGAATGGAAAAAAATACCGTAATAAGATAACCATTTTTTTGTGGGCAAAATTGGATGATATTGATCTTGAGGACATGTGGTTTCAGCAGGATAGTGCAACAAGCCTCACAACTTGAATTGATTTATTGAGGACGAAATTTCCTGCTCGCGTTATTTCCAGAAATTAAGACATTGATTGCCCACCGAGATCCTGCAATTAAACACCGATGGATCATTTTCTGTGAGGCCATGTTAAAGGACAAATATACGTCAATAATCCTAAAAAAATGACACTTTTTATATATTATTGGGGTGCTTTTAATCAAATATATGCTTCTAATGAATTATTTATGAGCTCATTGTGAACGTTCGTATTCACTTGTAAGTAAATGGGGAGGTTCTAAGAAACGTTTTGAAATGTCTTTATATAAATATAACGTGTTTCATCTTTAAAATTTAGTACTAATATATTTAACACAATAATTCTTATACATCTCAAATATCTAAACATGCAACACGTATAGTTCTTGACCGTGCTCGTGATCTGCTTGACAGCAGTTATATATCGTACGTATGTGTGCGTATGTTTGCATGCCTCTGTGTATAAATATTTTTGTTTATGTATTGCTTGTGTTATATACAGTACTTTGTTTGAGATTGTTAATATAGCGATTGTTCGAAACGGTACATATGTTGTTTAGTCTAGTGCAATTTTTGATTAATTGTTTTAAAAATTAAATAGTAACAAATTAATTTTTTGTAAGTTAAGTAATAAGTTGTTGATTCTAAACTGTCATAGATTTTATAACAGATTCTATATTAAACTATTTTTCACATAATGAAGACTGTTAATGAATAAACAAGAATTTTATAATCAAAAGATATATTTCATTTTCCTACGCATAATTGTCTTCTATTTTTTTATATTTACTACAATTTACTTTTCAATTTTATTTTATTGAGTTACTTGTTTATCCTTTAGATCAGTGGTATCAAACTTATATATGAACACAGACCACCAAATTTAGTTTAAAGGAGTCTGCGGGCCGCAGACAAAAAAATTACCGAGCGAAAAAAGGTCTTTTATTTATATTCGAGAGTAACTCATTTAAAGATTACATTTATTTTTTTTTTAATGAATTTATAAATAAAAAATACATTTATTTTAGGTATTATTATCAAATGTTACAACAAAATTTTAAATTAGAGAAATTAAAAAAAAAATAATACTTTTGCATCTTTTGGCAGAAACTATTTTATTAATATCGGGTGTATTTTTTTTGTGATAATGATATTTTTACTATAGATATTGAATGTTCATTTATCAATGTTGACCTGTGTGAAGTCTTATTAATCTTAGAAGTGAAAATAATTGTTCGCATAAGTATGTTCTATCAAACATTACTCAGATACTTGCTGCTGACAGACCCATTTCAATAAAATGTTCTGACAAATACAAATAAAAATCTGGAATACCAATTTCATTATACTTTTCTTTTAGCATCGGATTGCACTGAATTTCAATCAATTCCACTTGGATATTGTTTTTTGCTTCTCGGTGTTAAAAAAAACGGAGCACTAAAGAGTAAAAAATATTTTCGCACGTCTTAAATCCTTCAAATCGTTTCTCAAATTTCAATAACAATTCTTGAATATTTGAAACATATTTGCCAAAATCACAACCGTAGTATAAATCTTGATAAGTTTTGCAAGTTGGAAAATGAGCTTAATCGGAATTGACTATAAAAGGTGTTCATCACAATATACTTCTATAGTTTTTAACGTTTGAAAAATGTATTTTAGATTTTTTAAATTCCATTTTGTTATTTTAATAAAATCAGCTTTAAGTTTTGGGCCACGTGTCGCATTGAAGAGGCCTGCGGGCCGCGTGTTTGACCCCACTGTTTTAGACGATTATAAAGATAAACAATTGTATAATTGTATATAATGTTATATCAGAAAGTTATTACAAAGTAATCAATATTATTCAATAGTTAGTTTAAAACGTATGCTACTTACAGAATGTATGTGGTATCCACTATATATATATCTAGCAAATGAGTTTTATTATTTTATTGGCTAACTTCTTTTACATACAGCAATTTTAAAAGTATAAATTAACTAATAAAGTTATCGCAAAATATATGACTTATTTTTTTTTATTAAAATTTCAATAATATAGATTAAGAAGGCAACAATTTGGTGCAACAATTTATTCGGTGCCTATAAATTGAATCAATCATTATTCTGTTTTAAATTGAAATATTTTCTCGTTATTTTAGAATTTTGAAGTGCCAAACTTAACATTTTAAATCACTATATATCTTGGCCAAGCAACGATCATAGCTTCACAAAACAGAAGTGAACACGGCGGCGTTCGAAAAGCAACAGACAAGACACTGCACACTTTTCGTATTCCAGTTAAAAAAAATGCTGATGAAGCCACGGGAATAATTTGTTCACCTTTGGGGACATGTGTTGTGATGGATAAAAGACGTTAAAAATGCTAAAACAGACGAAGAGGTCTGAAAATACATTACGACTCCATTGTCAAAGTCTCCATATTTTTTACGACAAAAGCTACATCACTTACACAAGAGATGGAGCATTTATAAAAAATAATGGAGGATATTTTGAGGATTGAAATATATTTTATTTTTCCGTAAACATTCATTTTCTATAAAAAAAATGTACCAAATTTATCTGTAAACATAATATATTAGTTTGAATTTATTGATTTCACATACTTTAGAATATCACCTTGGAAAAACCTTTGGAGAAGATTCTAGCATCAAATAAAAACAGGGTTGACTGAATCAACTTTATTTTCCAAATATTGAAAATTTATTAATGGATACAATTGGTTTTCTGGCCAATATAAAATTATTTTTTTTTATAGCTTCCATAGCCAGTTTTAAGTTTTGAACTATTTTCAGTAGTTTGTGATATTATCTTCTAGATAACAAAAAAAAAATAATAACAAGGGTTGAAAATCATCGTAACAGAATACGACTACGATTCAAAGAAAGTATACTTTGTGTGTGTATGCTATTTTTAATACAGTAAATAGGAAATATCGAATAATAAAGGTGTCGTGTCCGCTAGTATATATATATATATATATATATATATACGAGGTCAGACAATTAAGTAATTCTACCGATTTTTTTTCTCGGCCTGTGGTAACACTGCGAACCTGTAACTCCGCCACCGTAATAGCAGATCCCTCTCTCTCGATTGAGACCTTGACCACCCTCGTACGATCATTTCTTCGCCAGCTGTTTAGTGTTTTGTAACAACGCGCGAGTAGTGCATGTCACGAAAATAACATCGCTAATCCGAATGAACATCGCTCAAGATTGTCTCGAGCAGGTTGAAAGTGATCCTACTCTTCACGATCGAGTTATTACTGGTGATGAAAGTTGATCCTTTCAATATGATCCCGAAACTAAACGACAAAGCCAACAGTGGCTGTCCCCTGGAGCACCAAGGCCAAAGAAGGCGAGAATGAGCAAGTCCAAAGTGAAAACCATGTTGATTTGCTTCTTCGACAGCAAAGGGGTGGTTCACAAAGAGTTCGTACCACCTGGACAAACCGTAAATCAAATATTCTACCGCAATGTGCTCGAAAAATTACGAAAAAGGGTGCTCAGAGTGCGTCCAGAGATCGCGAAGACTTGGGTTCTGCATCACGACAATGCTCCCTGTCACAGTGCGTTCAGTGTCTCTCAGTTTTTGGCGTCTAAAGGCATCGCAACGTTACCACAACCGCCCTATTCACCGGACATGTCACCCTGCGACTTTTTCCTATTCCCCCATATGAAAAAATTCGTCAAAGGTCGACATTTTGACTCCGTTGAAGATATCCAAGAATCTGTGACGAGGGTACTCGGAGAGGTCCCACAAGAAGTGTTCCAGAATTGTTATGAAAACTGAAAAACTCGCTGGAATAAGTGTATAGATGCGGGAGGGGACTACTTTGAAGGGGATCGCAGCGATGTACCTTAATTTTTAAATATACTCGATTTTTGAATTTTGTCGCATTACTTAATTGTCTGACCTATATATATAGATATATATATATATATATAGTATATTACACCACAATAAATATTGCGATATTATTAATTGCAAATAATGAAAAATATATTCTTATTCAATTTCTATAGAAGAATATATTTTAGAAATTGCAGTTTATTAATGAGTTTTATTAATATATCTAATGATTCTTATGTACATTCTAACTAAACAGTATGTTCTCAATTATAATTAACAGCGTTTTAACAGTTTACATTTAAAATGTTATAAAAATAATTTATTATGAACATTATATACGCTATGTGATCTGAGCAGCGGATGCAATGAAGTAAGCGAATATTTATAGATGATTTATTAAAAACTCTTCACATATTTTTAAATTTCTTATTAAACTTTTATGAAAATATTCTTCTTAAGTAGACACAACCATTTGTAATAAATTGTAAGTTAGCGCTTTAATTTATAAGGGGTTTTATTTTTCTTCTCATGGTTTTTATACTTCCTATATTTTTTCTATGAATTACGTTTAGGTAGTATAATTTAAATAGAAGTACGTCCCTTTAATTAATTATAATAAATGTTAAAAAGAAAAAAAATATTTTTTTACAAATTGAAAACATTTGTTCTTGAAAAAGTCATTTTTGAATGATATATAAATCTGAAATAAAGTTAATGTTATAAAAATATATTTTTTACATAAATTTACCAGAGTTATTTATATATATATATATATATATATATATATATATATATATATATATATACCTCTTTATCATAATAATTAATGTATACAAAAATACTTTAAATATAAAGTAACATGATAATTTACATATTCTTAATTAATAACTTGTATTATTTTGCAATTGTATAATTTGTTCCCTTCATTCTTTTTTTACTTGTTTTCTCTCTATATTATGTCAGTTAATATTGTGTTTTCACAACTAAATACTTACATTTTTTCTTTTTATTCCTAACAAACATGATGTTCTGTTTCTTTTCAATGTTTAAAATATACATATTAAGATATTTCTATGTTAATTTCATATATTAATTTAGTGTTTAGCTACCTGATTTATTCATATATATTAGGCTGATAGAAAAATAATTGCGTTTTTTATTTTCTGAATTCTAACCTTATTTTTTTCAATTAGTGTCATTACATCGAGTTAATGAAAATATCATTTTAAATTGAATTTCTCGGTCTGTATTTTATTAACATAGACTTTAGGCTTATTATTAAATTTGCTTTAAATTTGGCTATTGAATGAAAGTTGGAAAAGAAGCAAATAAGAACATATTTTTGTATGAGTTAAAAACGAGTTGTAAAGTAGCAGAAAATGCTCAAAAACTAAACGATACTTTTGGTGTGGGTACTGTGAAGGAACGTACGGTGAAATGATGGTTTCAAAAATTTCGTGCTAGCAACGAAAGCATAGAAGATGTAGAAGGTCGCGAGGATCCTTTTTTAGTTCATTACAACCAACTGAATGAGTAAGCCGAATTAGAATCACGCAACTCAAGAGCTTGCACAAAAGTTAAGATTACTCTTCCAACAGTTCTGGACCAATTAAAACCACGTAAATTAAAATATGTATATTAATTTGAAGGTCATAAACCACAATTATTTTTCTACCACCCTTACATTAATATGACACAGAATACGTTGATCAGTTTTGTATATTTTTAAATAAATTAAAAATTTTAACTAAAACATTTATGAGTGATCGTCACAAATTAATTTTTACTTTTATCTTTTTCTTAATTTTCCTAATAAACGGACAGTTCTTAGAAATTTGTTGCTTTTTTGTACAGCACACCATATTGTTGGAAAACATTCATTTATCTTTGAATGTAACTGTGACAAGTAAAGAACTACAAAGAAATTCATATAGAGATTCGGTATTTATATATAAAAATTAATATATATATATATATATATATATATATATATATATATATAATACGCAGATTTATTCTAAAAAAGAAAAAAAAAACAAAATAAAAAAATAATTTGTATTACTAACAAAAAATTGTCTAAATACGACGGTTTATAAATCAATAGCTGTTAGACTAATAGGAATTGAATAATTTAAGGGTTATACATACACATATATAAACTTACTTAATTATACATATATACTGAGAGTGTTACGTATATATATATATATATATATATATATATATATATATATATATATATATATATATATGTATATCTACAAACGCCTATTAAAAACGAACAAGGTGTTTATATTAAGCGAATGGAGCTTTGTAATGACACATGTGTATATCGAAATCAATCTGACCGTCAACAGATGATGTTTAAAAAACCGCAGTGATAAATTTTACTGGAACAAGTTTAACTTGCGTCGATCGTTCGTTTCGTGTTAAATATTTGTATCCGAGAGGCATTGTTACAATTACCATTTCACTGTTGAATGGGAAATTGTCAATCGTTATCGATACGATCATCGACAAATTACTCCATCATTATTTTCGGAATTATTTTTTCCGTACTGTGATTATCTTGTGCACCGTTGGGCGCGAAACGTCTACTACTTCATTTATTGTGTTATATGATAAGAAGTGGTTCTTAATGAGCGCACACTTCAATGTCGAGATACATGCGCCGTCTTGTAGATTGATGACGGTACTGCGAAGTTTCGGGTACCCAAAACGATATAAATGTACATACGTCAAAACGTCCACGGTTCACATTTGCTCGTACACACACACATTTCATACTATCCACCGTTAACTTTTGATATCGGCTGGATTTAATCCTATTAAATTATTAGTATTCGAAGTTCGGTATATTTAAGTGTTAAATTTATTAATGTTGATCGTACGAATCTAGGTCAACTCATATATTTTCAGTTATCCATTAACTTTGATGAACAATTTGTATTTTACATTTTTTTACATTTTTCTTTCGTTCCAAAAATTTTCCTTCTGATATATGAATTTAAAGTAGTTTGTTTAATTCCTTTTTTAAATCTACGTAATAAATATACAACAAATCACATTTGATTGAAATATATAAATTTGAAATATATAAACATACTACTACAAAAAAATGAAATTTTGATGTGTGTGCTTTATTAAAATTTGTTTTTTATATATTTAAATGAACATTTTTATTATTAAAGACTAATTATATGTAGAAGTGCCTTATTTATATTCACAATATTTTTAGACTTTTTAATTTTGATATATTTATATCAATATAAATTTTATTACAGTTACCAGCTTGCATCTGTATATATAAATTTGTATCAATATATATATATATATATACATATTTATATATATATATATATATATATATATATATATATATATATATATATGTATATATATATATATATATATATATATATATATATATATATATATATATATATATATATAGATAGATAGATAGATAGATAGATTAGATATATTATATTTGAGGGGGAGGAAGCTATCTTGCCTCCCGGTACTTAGACTCGAAGTCCATTATGCCTTCCCTCAGCTGATCAAAACTACTCGTGAAGTTTCGCTTCCTTCCAGAAGTCCATCAGCCTGCCCGATTTTATAGACCCTAGCTAGGCCTCGATGAGGAAAAATTCTCCAAACCATCGTTCCCTTAAATTTCGTGGTAACTTAGTCTCCCGTGTCCTGTGACAATTCGCACCAGAACCCGGGAGAAGTATCTGCCACTTGTACAGATTCTCTTCGTCCAGTCCTTATTTGGGGCCTAGCCTAAGAGTACCCTGGATTGACGGCAACCGTCAACCTTTAGTCACCATTTTGAGTGTTCTGACTCGACCCAGTCCCGAATGGCGCCCTTTGCCCAGCATCTCGCTAGCCCTACGAAGGGCTCTGTCCCCTCCACTGCGGACCTGGCTCCTAATGAGGCGAGTCTGTCCGCTATTTCGTTCTGCCGTATACCCGAATGACCCGGAACCAACATAAGGTGAACCTAGTTCTGGAACGCCAGTTTGCCGAAAGCTATCTTGCATTCCAAAACCAACCATGAAGTAGTGGCATGGGAAGCACGTGCTCTCAGTGCTGCCTAACTATCCGAGCAGATGGTGATCCGTCTACCCCTGACTCCGAGTTCTTCTTGCCTCTGGACGCATCCCAGAATAGCAGTGACCTCGGATTGGAACACTGTAGCATACAGTCCAAGAGGGATAAATTTACCCCTCCTGTCCCTGCGGCAGTAATATCCCGCTCCAGATCTTCCCCCATCCTGGAGCCATCTGTATACCAGACGTCCCAATGGCCGGGTAGGCTGTCCCTCTTATCGGACCACTCCTCGCGCGACGGTATTGACACCCGCCACCGTTTTCTAAACTGGTAGGTGACCGGTATGGCATCTCCTGTCATTCCAAGGAGCTCCGCATCTAAAATTGACAGTCGAGTATGCCTGGGTCCCGGCCGCCACTGGCCACACGCCTTCAGCCTGTACGTTGAGGCCGCGGCAGCACCTTTGATCTCCAAGTGGAGAGAAGGTATGCCCAACAGCACGCCCAGAGCTGCCGTCGGTGTTGAGCACATAGCCCCCACCGACCCCCTCAGCACCGGGCATCGAGTGGTTTCAATGGTCTTGA
This sequence comes from Acanthacorydalis orientalis, assembly GCA_034766995.1. Classification (NCBI taxonomy): domain Eukaryota; kingdom Metazoa; phylum Arthropoda; class Insecta; order Megaloptera; family Corydalidae; genus Acanthacorydalis; species Acanthacorydalis orientalis. The sequence continues at coordinate 2,511,189 of CM068322.1, forward strand.
TGGCCCCTTCCTGCTCCACTCGTGGCCACTATACCAGAGCTGCGTAGGCAAATCTGGGGAGGAGGATCACTTTGTAGAGCCAAAAATAGATAGATAAGTAGATAAATAGATAGATGAAGAAAAGCAAGATGGAAACATTTCATTTCTCTGTATGTTGATTTTTATTCATAATATATTGTAGTATTTGAAATTTTAACTGAAGTATATTTGACAAATAATTTTTTTCCTCTTCCAATGTGTCGCATTCTATTTTATTCAAAAAGAATTAATAATTGATTATTGATAATTTTAATACGACCTTATTGGCAAATAAATTATGTATCTTATCGAAATTCGAATTTCCTTACTCGGTGACTAATATTATATATATATATAATATACTCTCTGCTCAACTCAGTGAACGAACCATAAAATTATAATAAAGAATACATTTAAAAAGATGAATAATTTTTCCTTATGGAAGAAGATAGTTGTTATTTTTTAATTTATCATTCACAAAAATAACACTTGTATTTTCAATTAAATATAGACATACTATGTGTTATATATATATATATATATATATATATATATATATATACAAGGTAATTAAAGGAAATTGATCATTTTCTTTAGATTTAATTTATTGGCACTAAGAAATTAATTTCTACCGTGATAGAAAATCACACATATGTACTTAATACTCTTACTTATTCACGCACACATACACTGAACTTATATAATATGTACATATATATATATATATATATATATATATATATATATATATATATATATATATATATATATGTATATATATGATGTAAAACATATCGAAACATCGTATGAACAACGTTTTATTAAAATAAGTTTATTGTCTACATTAGTTTACATAGCTGTTTTACACTTTAGAGAAGAAAATCTGGATTTATTGTTATTTGGAGATTTCATTTCAAGAAAGAAATTCCAATTCTTTTTAGAAAATTTTGTTTCTATAGTTTTTTTTAAAAATAAATATTTAATTCTGATCCGTTTATGAAAATATATTTAATTTTCTTCTTAGACTATAATTTTCAGCGTTGACAATTTATAACGTACCTAAATATTATGAAATTTAGATGAGTTATTGTTGTGTAATAAAGTTTCTTTTTTATTATCTGATCTTATCCATACACAACTCATAATACTTAAGAAATACACACATAAATATAATTATATATATATATATATATATATATATATATATGTTGCAAATGGTCAGTCAACGTAAACATATTATTTTTTATGATCATTGATAATTATAACAAAATATTATAGATCTAACTTTCAAAATTAATTAAAATCTACTGCATCATAACATACGGATGTATTTCTTTTATTAAAAACGTTTTTTTTACGTATATAAATTACATATAATAGCTATTACCGAAGATATACATATATATATATATATATATATATATATATATATATATATTAATTTTATAATTAAATAATATAATAGCTGTTACATATGGATATAAAAAATCAATTAAAATTATTTTTGCATATCGTCGAAAAAAATAACTAAGTTATTGCCAAAATTCGATATTTAAACATTTTTCACTGACTCTAATTATCGTTCATTCAGATTTTAATAATAGATACTTTTCGATCTATTGAAAGTGATTTGTACAATCAACTTTATTTCTAGCATATAAAGTGTATATTTATGATTCTCATATTTATGAATTTGAGAAATAGTACATTCTAGCATATTTAAAAATCTGGAGGATTGGTTTAGTTAAACACTTACAGCAAATATGAAAAGGGTTGATGCTAAGTTATATTTACGGTTTTGTTATCACGAGAGTGGAAACGTGGTTGTGGAAAATTATGTTGCGTATCAGTTAATGTATATATATATATATATATATATATATATATATATATATATATATATTCATAGTCTTATAACGATAACAAACATTTATTAAAAAATATAAAGCGTAAATGATAGAATGTTGTATATAATATTTCTCTACAATATTGTAAAACATTTTTTTCATGTCTAAACCATGACTCTTATAAATTATAAACTAACTGAAACAAACACAAGACAAAAGTTTAACATAAAAAATTTTTCACCACATTTTGTACATTCAGCTAATTACTAATGTTTTTTTTATTTACTTAAATATTTAAAATTAAACCAAATTTTATTACAGAAGAATCAGTTAGTATTTCATCTTTAATGTTAATTGTAACTTTAACATTATACAGAACAAAAATTATTAAATTAATAATTATCATATGAATTATTCACCTCAAAAATCACAAAGAACTTTTCTTGTTTAAAATATTTATTATATGCTTATTAATTATTTTTAAGCATTATTTTAATTCCCATATCAACGACATCATCCTCAGAAAGTTAAAGTACAATTATTTTTCGTAAAAAGTGAATCTTATGTAATTGAAAATTCTTCTCCATCTTTAATATACTTACAGCAGCTGGATTCTTCTTTTTGTTAGTTTTCACAGTAAGGTTTATACCGACCTGCATTAGTATATTGTTTAGAAAAAATGACGATTGCTTTGTTCCTATAAGAATTATTGGAAGTGTTCTGAATTTATTAATGTTCCTAATATTTATTGATAGACATAACCAATAAGAAGTTAATATCGAATTTTTTTATGTCGAATTTAATAATTATTTATATATACATATATAATATTTAATTATATAGAGTTTATATACATAATATATATATATATATATATATATATATAAATATATATATATATATATATAAATATATATATATATATATATATATATATATATATATATATATATATAAATATATATATATATATAATTGCATGTGTATGTGGAAATAATATTTTAATTAAAATTGGAAATGTGTGCTATTTTCATTTAATTTAATTCAAAAGCATAAAATGAAAAACAAGAATGTATTATGTTCAAAATAGACTTTGAGTAATTAAATATTTTCAAATAATAGTGAATTGAATATCAAATTAATTGAAATAGTTTTAACAAGTATTTTAAATCCGGTTAGGTGAAATATGACAGAGTAATAGAACCTATTTATCTGTATTCAAAAATAAAATAATACCTGTTTGAAATATATTACAATAAAGTTAAAACCCTATTTTACAATAGAAACGGTTTTTATTTTTTAAAATATTTGTAGTAATTTTCGGAGTTTTAAGGTAACAAAATAAAATAAAATTCTTTACATTTATATACTGTCTAGTTGTAGCTCTAGTAAAAATTAAATTTTCTTAAAGTTTTTCTTACACCAATTTTAATATTCTATTAGTTTTATAAAAAATAAAGATACCTTTCTTGATGCGTTTAGATATTTCATGATTTCTGAAACTAATTAATTAATCCATTATTCAGTTTTGTCATATCTAAACACTATTAATGATATATTTAATAAGTTAAATTTCAAAATTTTTGTCATCACAAAATACTTTTACTAAAAATTTACAATATCTGGCCATCATTTTATGAAATATTTTTGTCATACCATAATAATGCGTACTTATTATTTGTATAATTTTAATTTATTTCCGGTTTATGATAAGTTTTATTTAGATATTAAATATAGTAACTGTTATAAAATTAAGAATTTTTAAATAAATCTTTATTTTAACAATTAATAATAAATCATACTCTCAAAAAATTATTACTTTTATAGGTTTGTAGAGAATATATATTTAAATATATTTTATTTAAAATAAAATACTAAAAAATAATTTTGATATTAATTTCAGATAAATTGTATTTTATAATAAATATTTCACAGAATTGCTTTTATATTATTTATACTTCTCTTCCCCCTCTTCTATATATATATATATATATATATATATATATATATATATACATACACATATATACATATATGTACATATTTATATATGTATATATATATATATATATATATATATATATAATGACAATGAAAATAAAATATATTTTAATAAAAATTAAATAATTGTTATATTTTTATATTAACTTTCACGTGATTTATGAAATCAGTAGTGCACTCAGGATTTAAATAGGAGGGGGGCAGTGTGAGTTGGGCGGATAAAAAAATTTTTAATGTGAATTCTATAAAATTAATTAGGTGATTATACAAATTTATTTAAAGAATAAAATCCTGTTTTCTTTGCTTTTTACAAAGCTGTTGAATTACTTCAGTCGTGGTTACATTAATCTTTCTGTGTATATAGAAGCATTTTCGTGAGATGATTTTGTTTTAATTTCTAGTGTTTTTTCCCTTTTCCTTTGAGGGTGCCATCGCTCCTTACCCCTCTCTCTCCTTGGATATGCTGCTGATGAAAATACTAACATTTTTATGCAAGAATGTGTCTGAAGTAATTATGATTTTTATAAAAAAGTCGTTTCACTATTTCAAAAATACTTTATTACATTTTTACATATATGATGTAATTTATAATATTTTCAATATCGTTTCTAATATTGTAGTTTCATTTATTATATATAATTAAAATTTGATAATTATTATCAATGATTTGGGCTTTTTGCACAAGAACTATGTATGTTCCAGTAATTAAAATCTAATAATAATTTTAAACTTAATTTAAAAAATTGCGTTATTCAGTCAATTATGGACTCTAAAAATTATATGTCCGATTTTTTAATCTTCTAAATGACTCAGTTTTTGATCTTTACGTTTGTTGCAATATTGATTATTCCTTTTTTTAAATAATTATATTTTGAAACATTAAAATGAAATGAAATAATATCATTAATATTTATAAAAAATATTATAAAATTATTTTAGAATAATATTTTTCATTTACTGAACATATTTTGTTTCTATTTCTTAATTTCCTTCTTCTTCAATATTTTTTTCCAATTATTTTTCTTTTCGTATTCTAGTTTCACACTCTATTTCTTCTCAGTACATTAGCAATTCATCCAATCTTAATATTGTCTTAAGTAAGTGTCTCCTTTCTGATTTTTTATTATTCGAGGACCAGTATTATGTGTTGTTAAATAGGAAACATAATTATTATTGTAGAAACATAATTATATAATTATTATAACATACTTATTTAATCGAAATCATTTTTATAATTTCAGGATTCGAAGACTCCGAAGGTGTATAAATTTCTTTGAACAATTCACCAGAAATATTACTCACAGTTATGTTCTTTTTTATATATCTACGAATCTTTTAGTTCCTGTATTTTTAGTATGATTTAGAATTAAACTGAAACATTTTTTTTAATCATTGATTTTAATAATTGAAAATTTTTGATTTCACTGGGTTCAATAATATGTAAAGCAACTAGTTCAAAAATATTCCAATTAAAATTAGATCACATTGGAGAGAAACATCTTTACCTTCGAAGATTATGACATCTGAATCTGGCTCTAAAGATGATCGCATCGGCATCGAAATGCGTATAAGCAACAATCAAACAGGCTCAGTAATAATTATTGCACATTTTTAACCAGAATATTTGTTTGTGGTTTATGGAGTAAAAAAATAAATCATTTTATGAGATTGAAACTCAAACAAACAGTATTTTTATCTTAAAGCGGCATATTCAATATGATGTTTTTTTTTTTTTTTTGAATTATGAAAATATACAAACGAAACGAATTCTTTTTTAAGCCAATACAAAACTTATTATAAAATTGATGGTTTCTATCATTGGTATCATATCTTGAATTTTTTTCTATACTTTATGATATTGATTATTATCTTATTAACAAGAAAGATGGCTGAAGTTCTAAAAGTAATCATAGCTAAATATGGTTACAGTATTTTAATAAAATTCAGTCGAAGGAGACAATCAAAGATGTATTTAAAGAAATATATTCGTATGTGAATTTTTGATCAGTAAATAGTAAATATCGAATTATGGTGAAGTGCGAAACTAAATTAAGCCATAGTGTCAGAACTGTATTGAGTTTTAATATTTTATTAGATGTGAATTTAAATAATAAATTGACTTCATCAGCATTGAATTATTTTCTTGTCTTGTATTGTCTTATTTTGAATACTGGTTGAATCCAGAAGATTTTATGAGTTTTTTTCTAATGTTAGACTCCCCTTCAGAGATTACTCTTATGAAAATGTCTTCGAAAAAGAAAATGTCTTCTTCTGTCTGCGAAATCAATAAATACAACTCTTTGAACTTTTTTCCTAATAAGTTTCACAATTTCAGTCATTTATAATACTCTTCTTATTATTTGTACATTTTTTCTGCATTTGGTGCCAATAAAATTCAGTGATATTATAGATGTGATTGATTATAAAAATTACTTTCTTAGATAAAATTTGAAAAAGAACAGAATTGTTGACAACTTCATTTTTATGACCAATAAATTCATCGAATATTTGACAATCTAAACAATTCCTGATTAATAATTTTCTAAGATTCACATTAATTTTTAAGAACGAAATATATTTTTCTTGTAACTCGTTGTATCTTTTATTTTACTTTTTAACCAAATTATTCGCTATATCTAAATTCGAATATCTGCATTTAACGCACCCTCTCTCTCTCTCTCTCTCTCTATATATATATATATAATAATATTTTTTTTATATTATAAATATTTTTCTTTTTTTTTATTTTTGACGTAGAATAACGTTTATAGTTTCATTAAGAGTTTCATGTTAGCGGTGGAAGCATTAACAAATGCTGTAACGCAGGTTCGCGCTCAGTACGCCGCAACCGTTCAACCGATTCACATTCGATTAAAATTGTTTAACAGCTTACGGATTTCAGAACCTAAAAATACTTCATTTGTTAAGATCTGTTAATTCGATTAAAATTATAACATTAAAAATGTGAACATCGATTTTCACGTTGTGGCAGCATTAAAAGACGAATATCTCGAAAACTATCGTATGATAAAAAATAAAATATAAGTGGATAGAGGTTTCAAAATACTGCAAGAAGACCGCACATTCATTTTTGTAATTTTTAAAATTATAAAATTAAAAGTTAAATAAAGAATAAAATTAAAAGTTTAAATTAAATAACAATAATTAAAAGGTGTGTTAACCTATTATATACTTTCTATATTTTTTATACACCTTAAAACATTTTCACTTCGCTATTCCGACGTAATTCTTAATAAACTCCTTCCGTTGTGTATATATACAAGCACCATTTTTTTAATATGCATAAATACATATATATATATATATATATATATATATATATATAACTTTTTTGTTCTGTCAGTTTATATTATTGAGATCGTTATATAAATAATTAATTCACATATTCTAAGAATTTTCTGTGCATTAAAAAAGTTTGCTAATAAAATAAAGAAAATTATTGATTTGCCATACGTAATAACGGACACAATACATTTTATTAACCAACTCATGTTCTAACCTTATTATTTATTAAATTTTATTAATTTATATTTGTATTATCATAACGCATTTTAAATGTATAAAAAAAGTATTTACAAAAATCTGTTATAAACTGATGTTGATAAACGATAAACTGGTAAAAAGGTAAACAAGTAGCCGAAATTTTTTGGTGTTTGTTCGAGTGAAAAATATTTTATTTATGAAATGGAACTATAGCTTAATTCTCAGAACTGTATTGAAATCAATTATTTGTTTTTTTTAAAACAATAATTTTATTTTCGAATAGGAGTTTTGTACTCTCTTTTGATTTTGTACTGTAGAAGAACAATCAATTAACATGATGTCATACTTATGTTACACTTCGTTCTTTTCGTCCCGCTTCGTTCGCTTCAGTATAATCAGATTTTTCCAGTAATCTTTTTTTAAATTACGTAGCGTTATATATTAAGTGACGCGTTGTTCTGTTTTGTATTTCTTTTAAATGCATTCTCCTTTCCTTGTAAATTGCATTGGACGCTTCCCTTGTTGATGTTAAAGCAATGCATGCGATCTATATATTTGTATTGAAATACTCGTGCCGTTCTCTTTTCTCTACAAAGGTTGAACTTTTCTCAATAGTTGAACTGAGTTAATAGAAAGGTGTCTTTTATGTCTGGAATTGAAGTCTAATTTACATTTGAGTGTACATTGACTATTTCTTATATATAAATATTAATGATAATATAATATTGGTAAAAATAACACTAATTAATATCTTTTTGTTCGAATACTTTTAATCAAGTACTTAATACTTCTAAATATAATTCTTTATTCGATACTTGGCTATTCTTAATTTTTTGATAAAAATTGATCATCAATATATAATATAATGAACCGTATATTAATTTACTTTTTTCTGTGCATTCCATTTACTATATTTATTTATGATTCAATTCATGTTATTCTATCTATTAATCATTTTTAAAATATATCTATATAATATTATTCGAGTGGTCTATAAACTTTTCAATGATCCTACTTTTTATCTTCTACGACTATTTTTGCCGCATGTACCTACTTCTGGTCAAATTATCAAAATTTACTTGGAGATAGGATACATAATAACCTAGTGATAGAAGACAAAAACTGGTGTGATCCAAACAATTTGGTAACGTCACGGCTATTAAGTATCATTTTTAAAATTAGCATAGACGAAATTTCAACCAGAAGCGACGTGATGTTCACGTTCTACAGATGTTTGAAGCGAACATTGTAGCAGTTGCCACAAAAGTGGAAAAAACGAGCAGGTCTTTTTGCGTCGATTCGTCATCGTGAATAACACATGGATTCATCACTACACACCTGAATTGAAGCAGCAATCAAATCAGTGGACAATGACTGTGAAAGTGCGCTGAAGAAGGTTTGTGCGCTGAAGACCGTTTTGTCGGCTGGGAAGGTGATGGTCACTGTTTTTTTTTGGAATTCCAAGGAATCATTCTGATCGACTACTTAAGGAATAGAAAAACGATAACAGGAGACTATTATGTATCACTATTGGGCTGTTTGAAAGAAGAGCTGAAACAAAAACGGCCAAGATTAGCCTACAAATAAATACTCTTTCACCAGGACAATGCGCTGTCTCACAAATCAACCATCAGAATGGAAAAGTTGCACAAATTAGGCTTCAAATTAATTCCTCATCCACCCTTTTCTCAGAACTTGACCCCGTGCGACTTCTTCCTCTTCCTAAACTTGTAAATTTGCCTCATTGCGAAGAAATTCTTGTCGAATGACAATGTCATCGTCGCCGCCAATGCATATTTTGAAGACTCACTGGAAAAAGTGTATATCCCTCAATGAATAAAATAGTTTTTTTCCATAAAACGGTGTTGTACTTGCTTTTTTATCATACATATCAAATGACTTTCGTATTTATAATTAAAAACTTCCAACTATGAAATTTTAAATCTAAATACGATTTTTGTAAAACATGCACTATTTAATTAAGTTCTGACATCGATTCAATTCTAGTAATTAATTAATCACAGTTAACCCTTATGTTAGTAACCGGGTACCCGGGTACCCACCGCGGTGTATTTGTATGAATAGCTTAAAGAAAAGTCAATATTTCATTTTAAGCTCTCAAATCGACGTTTTTTAACTTAAAAGAAAGCTAGTTGTGAGTGAATTTAATTTATTTATTTTTTACTTTTTTTTAAAAATAAGCTTAAACTTCAGCCATCGCCCCATTAGCAACCGGGTACCCGGGTACCCACAGTGGAAAGCATAGGAAATAAATTGAAGATAATTTTTATAAATGCATGCAACTAAATTTTATTAAAAAAATAAAGAAATATTACACTTTTTTTTTATAATTAATGACATTGAACACATTGTACAAGATTAACTGAGTGCTCGTCACATACTGGTTGGTGACAATTGGCATAGTTCTTACGAGTCTTTCGCCGTCTTCTTATTGGCAAGGCATTGCAGACATGGCAAGATCCTGTTACTTTTTTTCTTCCGGTTTTATCTTTTAGAATCACTGGACCAGGATTTACCATGACTGTTTCTGTCAGTGCATGGCCTAAAATGCTTTCAATGGCAATTTTTGTTGAGAAGTGGCGCATTACTTGTGGATTCGCCGTGCGGTGTTCAATCATCGACAATGCCAGTTCTTCACTTAGCTTACGCATAAATTGACGAAGTTCTGTCGTTTTTTTGGCGATCATTTTATTATTTTCATAATAAATTATATATGATGCAAGTGAAGAAATGTCTAGCATGTTGAAGAACATTGCCATTGGCCATCTCGAAGATCGTCGTTGACTTGTGTACCTCCGGACCATTTGGTCCATTGTGTCAACACCAGCTTTATATTTATTATAAAAATTTATAATTTCTGGTTTTTGTTTAGCGTCATCACCAACAGATGCATCTGAATGCATTGTAGATAACAGAATGACAGCTTTATTTTTTTTAGGAACGTAGAAACACATGGTAACTTTTTCGTGAAATCCAAAAACTGTCGAATACTGCTCCCGTGTCTTATTTGCTCCCATAACACAAGGGATGTAAGGTTTATTTTTTTTACCGTGCCAAAAATGGTAATATTCCACGATAACAAATGTTTAGCAACGGGTAGAGTAGTAAAGAAGTTATCCATGCAGATGTTTCTACCACTACCTCGGTACGGAGCCGTCAATTCTTTCACTACTCTTTCACCCTGATTTTTTTCTCGAGTGTTATCTGTTTTACCAGTGTACATAATCCCTTGCAAAGGATATGCGTTTTCCGCATCACAAATCCACCAGATCTTTATACCGTACTTAGCTGGTTTCGATGGTATATATTGAGTAAATCCAGTACGGCCACGGTATGGATAAAGCTGTTCATCAAAAGTCAAGTTTGCGGTTGGCTTGTACATCTGAGCTAAATTGGAATTCAACATTGTCCACACATCACGAATTGGAGCTGCCTTGTCTTCTTTCTTACGTTGACTTCGAGTATTACTATCGTCGAATCTCAAAAAACGCAGAATATTATGGAATCTCGTCAATCCCATCGTCGCGCCATACAGCGGATAAGAATTGGAGTGCCACATATCACAAGTATGATCTGTATTTGAATTATTTGCGCCAGCACAAATCAAGATACCGAAGAATGAATAAATTTCGGGTATCGTAACGGGCTTCCATTGATGCTGAGAGTTTGGATGGTCAGCATTATATTCTTGAAAAGTAGTTTCAGCTTTCTTGTTAGTGTGACGGACGATTATATCAACCATTTCGTAGGTAAAAATTTTCTTGAAAGTCTCGCTTATTGACAACGTTTCCGTACTGCGATGAGGCCCACTTCGCTGACGTACAACATTATGAGCTGCGGTCTGATGCTGAGTTAGTGGGTTTTGCTCCACACTGTTTTATCCTTCGCAATAAAACTCCCAGATGATTCTTGAGCTCGTCCTAAAATAATAATAACAACATAAATTAATTATTTAAGAACAAAAATTTTTATTTCAATCATTGTTAAGAACCAATATTTTACTAACTTCAGGCTCAGCAGTTTCTACTTCATTGTCGTCTTCCTCACTCTCGCTATCATAAACCTCTTCTTCTACTGCTAAATTTCCTTCAGTAATTTCTCCTGTATTTTCAGAATCTTCTGGTTCATCATGCTCTGAATTATCTTCTTGATTTAAAATTTGACGTCTAGCTATATTTGCTGGAATCCAGTCTTCGTCATCACTGTCAGAAAACCCGCTCGAATCACTGTCATTTTCTCCAAGTAGTTTTCTCAAATATTCATTTCTTTCGGTTGCACTTAACCTAATAAATTAATTATTATATCATATAAGTGGTTAATAATTTTATTACAGAAAATTGTAATTAAAACATTTACAAATGTTAAATATATGTAAAGTTTATTTACCTAGCATAGTCAGCTCTCGATAGTTCTTCCATAGCTTTATTTTTCACTGTGAAGAGAACACCATAAATAAAACACGTCTGATCCCACCAAAAATCTAATACGTATTAAAAAATACTCTAGTGCGCGATAGAAAAAGAAGAAATAACCTTGAGTTTCTTTCTCTCTCCAATGGCATCTGCTCGGCTCCGAACAATAAAAACCGGCCGACTACCTGCAGTGCCCCAAATAGGTTTCAGATGTCATTCACATTTCTATATTGTTATTATTATTTTTTTTCTTTAAATTATCACTAATTATTAATATTTCAAGAAAAAAATGTTTAGAAAAACATTTTTTTAATAAAATAAACAAAATTTTTAATACTCAGGTCTGTGGGTACCTGGGTACCCGGTTGCTAATAGACGTCGGTAAAGTTGGTTACTAACATAAGGGTTAAATATTCATATTTAAGAAAGTATACTTTATAAATATCAACTTTATATTTTTTCTGGAAGAAACCAATATATCAAATCTGTATAGATTCCAGTGATCCTATAGTATTGGTAAATCATTTTAAAATCATTTTTTTATAACATGGTTTGTTGTACTTGTTTCTGTCTTCGGAATTGAGTGAAACCACTTAATTTTAATATTTAGTTAAAGTTACTTAATTTCATAAATATGAATATTAATGATTATATACAACACTTATTTTTTACACAAATATTTTGTTTATATATAATTAAGAATTCAAATTCGTAACAAATACAAAAGATATTTTTTACAGTAATATGTAAATGTGAACGCATACCAATATAATAAAAACTTCTTTATATATTAAAGTTTTAAACATCCACCTTTTAAGTATAACTTTAATTTACAATAAAAGAACTACTCCAATATTGTATCCCCAAAGTATTCACAGACCTATACCGTTTATTTACTGTCTCGAAACAATTTCTGTATTGGCAAACATTTAATGTGTTTCAAAACAGAATCGAAATTAAATCGAATCTGTATCTATTCAATGTTTGGATACAGATTCAACAATTGAGAATATCGAATTATTTCGTTAAGGAGCGTATAGATTAATTTGTTTGGAAATATATGCAAGTACATGTTAATTCAATAGTTTTTGAAAAAAAATAAAACTTAAAACCTAATCTAATAATATTAAAATTTCAGTGAATTAAAGAAAATAATACTTATTCTAATCACTATATTATACATGAACTTATTTTTACTAAACGTGATTATTTTGATAAAAGGGTACATATGATTGCATAGGTTATATATATATATATATATATATATATGTATGTATATATATATATATATATAAGTTATAACAAATAAAAACACACTCGTTATATAAGTAATTAAGAAAAATGTAAAAATATCTTCATTGATTTCCTCGAAAATAAAATATTCTTATTATAAATCCCAAATTGAAACAATTTGGATAGATTTGTTTGATTTTTCACTTGTTTAAATCCTACATAAAAAATATTCGTACTTTTAATATATGCGTTCAAGATGTTCGACATCTTTGCACACTCATGCGTCTTTTAACAAGGTCGTTTTCAAAAAGAAGCAGACGATATCGGGAGCTGAAAAAATTTAATAATTTCGCCGAAAGATTTTCATTTCATTGACGCGTGCCAAAACTTTTCAGAGTTCAGAAACAAAAAAAAAAAAAACGTTCGTCAATGTTGAAAGTACAGTGAAGACGGTCACATTTTCGAGTCACCACTGTGTTCAGCGGAGGGAAAAAAATAACAGTAAAAAACCGGGAATGAATCGTGAGAATCAAACGACAGCCAACGGCTTGCCAGTGTTACCACTACGTCACCTCCTGTGGGATTTGTCTGTATACGTCAGTATATTGCTCTGGTTTGTTGCGATAAAAGGCCCAAGTTCATTTGCGGTATCTTGTGCATTTTATTCTTTCTTTCTTCAGTCACTCGCTGTAGATGTATTGGAGCAGGACGGTGTAAAAGATACGAGAAAAAGTTTTTCGTTTCATGTTGTGTTGTTATGACCATCATCACAACACACGACTCAATCTTCTCTTTTTCATACATAAAAACTTTTCGACTGTGGGTTGGTTATGGTGCACCATCCAAACATCCACGCTTGATTTGTGTATTGTGTGCTGTAGAATTTGTTTAGGGAATTTACGATGCCAACATATTGTCCGTGATGGTCAATGAAAAACTTTAAAGGGTGATGGAATAAAACGTAAAAATATATGCCTGTGCTCAGCAATATGTATATACATTCATATAAATATGTATACATATACATAGATATATATATATATATATATATATATATATATATATACATATATATATATATATATATATAAATATATACATATACATATATATATATATATATATATATATATATATACATATATATATATATATATATATATATATATATATATATATATATATATATGTACGTAAATATATATAATATATATTCATAAATGTTTACATATATAAAAATATATATATTCAGACGCGCATAAATTTACAGATGTAAATGCTGCTGTAAAGTCTGTCCAATAAAATAATAAAATAACTAAACAAGAATTATAGAACCATTGCGAAACGGATAACACTTTATTTTAAAAATATATTTAATTAAATAAATAATAAAAATTAATATTCTTTTTTAAATTTTTCCTGCATTTACATAATTTTAATATTTTCTTAGTATACTTCAGTTAATAATATATTTTTCTGATATAAGTTTCTATTTAAAATACTTTTTATTTAACTGAAAATAATATTTATGAAAAAAATTATTTCGATAGTAGGATTTCTAATAACAAATTGATTTTAATTTAATTATTAAAAGATGTAAAACTTTTCATATTTTCTTGTATCTAAAAAGTCTCGACTGATTTGTACAAATAATAAATCTTAAGAGTTACATTACAAGAAGTAGTTAGTAAGAAGAATAGGGCAGGAGCATTTACTAAGTTCAGCAAATGTATTTAATTACTGAAATACCTTTGTAAAACAATTCCAGTGGTATCATTTTTTACAATAATGAAATCTCTAAACTGTACGCTCTTTTTCTCTCTTTGATAAATTCCTGTCCGTGTATTACATTTCTGATGTTATTTAAGCAACTTTGAAATCGATCTTCTGTTAGTAATTTGTTATGGTAGAATTGTACTTGATTCAAGGTTTATGACGGTGAGATCTTATACCGTGCTTGGAATATATACATATATATATATATATATATATATATATATATATATATATATATATGTGTGTGTGTGTGTGTGTGTGTATGTCTATCGGACTTTTTATTTTGTAACCTTATAGTAGCTACAGAGTATTCTATGTACGTATTGTTTTTTCAGGTTGTTACTGTATATATATATATATTTAAAGCTACCCTATTTGTGTACTATATACTAAGATATTTATTTGATAAAATTGAACATTATTTCTGGGATATACAAATCATATCGTAGCTACTTTTTATTACAAAATCGAAACTGTAAATTTTATATTGATTCATTTTCATTAATGTTAAATCTATATTTTATTATTTCATATGAGGGTATTAATATTAAACAAATATGTATTCGTTAGTTTGATTAATATTTTTTAACTTCAGATAAATATTTTAATTTAGATTAGTATAACTTTCAAATTGAGAGATATAGTTATCGTCATTTCTTTAATTAAATTATGTCAACTAAAGACAAATAATATACAATAAGTTCTATGTTCTCTTCTGATGGTCTTCGAACTACAAGAATTATTTTAATTTATTCTGTATATATATATACATATATATATATATATATATATATATATATATAAATATATATATATGTTACATAAATATATATATATATATATATATATATATATATATATTTATATAAATATAAATAAATATATATACACACATACATATATATATATATATATATATATATATATATATATATATTGGTATATATAGGCGATTCAATTTAAACTTCCATATGGAAATATTAAAAAGGGGTGCAAGATTTATAAAAGTCATATTATTTTTCATTTAATATTTTAGTTCACTTCAATAGTAAAATATAATTGAACTAAGATACTAAATAATGAATAACATTTTTTAAAAATTTTTGCGTTATTTTAATACATTCGTTTAATACATTAATACATTCGTATGAAAACTTAAGTTGAATCACCTTATATATATATATATATATATATATATATATATATATATATATATGTGTGTGTGTGTGTGTGTGTATGTGTGCCAGCCAATCAAAAGTATCAAATTGCATTTTAGATATTTAGGAGAAAAATATTGATTTTATTTAATGATAATTTTCTTATAAAATGCAAATTTGTCAATATGTTCTATTTATATAATATTACACAAGGATCTATATGCCGTCAGAAACATTTCTAGTTGAGCAGTGACCCACGAATACAAAATTTTTTTCATTAAATGGTTTATGGTGTATCGATGTTACCATAATGTATTGATTATGAAAAAAAGTTATTAATTTAAAAAAATTACCATAGAATTCCGTAAAAATATTTAAAATGTTTACAATTTAGTGAATAAAAATCTTAAATAATCTTAGATATTAAGTGTGGATTTTGCGTGTGTGAAGTTCTTTTTAGTGTTGACAGACTTTGATTTTTTAAACTTTTATTAAGGCAATATATTACGTTTTATATGTATTAGATAGAGAGGGGAGTAAATTGTCCCGTTGATAAAATATAGCAGGTAGATAAGTTATTATTTACGTTAATATCAATTGAATATTGAAACTTTTCTTACTTATATATAGAACAAATAATTATCTTTAACAAGGCAGAAATCGAGTTAGATTGTTCTATGTAAAACTCAATGCGGATTAAAAATATAGGTTCAAGGAAATGTGAAATACAATATAATTTTTTAGACAAGTCATAACTACTGAAATGTCACATTACAAATACCTTCATAATTTTCTGAAATTTATATTGCGTTCCAGGTAACAAATACCAATTACTTTTTGTCTCTGTATTATTATATATTTTAAATATTTCCTAATAATAGCCACTAATCAATTTTTCTTAATCAAAAAGTTTGCTGTTACGTGTTTGTCTATCCAATATTATATTATATAATATAATTTTATTTATATCATTATAAACCTAATATATATATATATATATATATATATATATATATATATATATATATATAAATATATACATATGCGTATACAGAGGGGTGCAAAAGGAACAAAAGGACTTAAAGTAAAGATATTTTTTGTTTGTAATATTTTCATCTTTTCTCATTTCCTAAAAATAGTATACGGATGGGGAAATTTTTCTAAATACACATGAAAAATGATACTATGTAACTGATGTTCGTTCTCCGATTCACAAAGTCAAATTCATTATAAGGCATTTTCCATCCTATATTTCTCGCTATATTTCTGGAAATAACGCTCGAATTTCTTCTCGCATCTGTTTCTTTAACTGCAGGATGGTTTTTGGCTTATTGACGTATACACGTTCTTTTAAGTAGCCCCCAAAACAAATTTCAAAATGAAATTCAATTGTTTTAGTACGTTGTTCGTCGTGTATTTTTCCATGATAAATGCACCAAGTTTTATTAGAAATTCCAAATTTCAAAAAGAAGTGAAAAAGCATTTAAACAAAAAAATATTAAAAATTCAAACCCCTTCGTTTTTTTGCCATCCTGCGTAATATATATATATATATATTATATATATATATGCGTTATACATATATATATATATATATATATATATATATATATATATATATACATATATATAAATATTACATATTGTATATATATATATATATATATATATATAATCTTTACCAAGAGACCTATATGGCCATGTTTTATTGTATTTTTACGTAATATTGTTTTAAGTTTTTACAAATGAATTCTATTTTCATCCCATAAATCACAAAATAATTCTAAGTATTAAATAAATTATTATTTAATTTTTTGGATTCTTGTTTATGCTAATTTGGATGACAACGCATGTTAATCATATCCCATTTTAATTTAAAATCGGATTTTAGAATTCTATTAAGCTATTAGTAACTGAATATCAAAAAATGGTTTCAAATAGCAATCAGGAACTTTTTCGCTATAAAGACTCTTGGAAATACAAAACCAAAGAGTATTTGAAAAAAACTTTCCAGTCGAATTTATTTACTGGTAGAAAACAAAAATAATTTTTTGATGTATAATTATCGATCAATAACATATTGAACAATAGATTTTAGAAATGTACTGTAATTTACGGAATAGATATATCTTAGGGTAAGGGTGAGGGTAAGGGTTATAATTTATAGAATAAATATATTTACGAGTTCGGCAACTATACTAGGAGTCAATTATAATTTTCAAAAATCGACTAGAAATATTGATATAACGATTTTAAATTACCTGTAATAAATAATGTTCAAGAAGCACATATCATTAATAATAAGTTCTTTAACAGATTAAGATTTTTTAACAAAATAAAGTTTATTTTCCATTAACTCTCCTTATATATATATATATATATATATATATATATATATATATATATATAATTCAAAGGAGTTCTATTGTCAGATTTAGAGAATATAATGAATCTAAGAAAATTTTCTAGTTCAAATTTTTTGTCCTTGTCAATGTATTAAAGTGTAACTCCTTGACTAACTCAGGTACCAATTTCCAGCAAACATCTATCACTTTTTTATTAGCAGTTGCTGTTATACTACGTAGATTTCCCTTGTTTCATTGTTATGCCAACTTTTTATATTTACGAAATATGTATTTTTTACTCTGATTTATTTCTTTAAAAATAAATAATGTCTCATATCTCAACAAGAAGTTTTATTTATTTTTTAGTTATATACTCTCCTTGGTGCGAGTTGATAGTGTGATATTTTTATCAAATCAATTTGGTTTTTATTTAATTTTTATCACTGTGGTTATTCAATAAAAAAACATATTATTTTTTTCTTAAATAATAAAATAGAAGTAGCTGTTAATTGTTATGACTAAATTGTTTTAATTTATTCATAGGTGATCATTTTTTCTCTTTTAATCTTAAGTGTTTTATTTAATATTATTTCACAAACAAATAAATAAGCAGATAAAAATCACATTTAATTAATGGCAACAAGCAATACTCATCAAACTTAACTGATCATTCTAAATGATTGTCATCATTCAGTCTCAAATCAGTTATGCTAATCTTTTCAAATCTTCTCTAGTTTTTTCTAGGATCGAAAGCCTTATTTTCATAATTACGTTATATTCTTTATAGAAACTGCATTATCCATAGTTTTCTCAAAGTTGTACAACTTTATGTCTTATATATGCTTTATGAATACATACTTATATCTTCGTTCAAAAAGATTATATATTAATCGTTCAATAACTGTCAATATAATCATAAATTGTATTATATATATAGCCAAATATATATAACCAAATATATATAGCCAAATGAAAATATCTGCGATTAAATATGATTAATTTGTAACACAGAAAAAAATAATTACGTTATTTCTTACAAATTTAATATTTTCAAACATTTTTTTGTAAACAGTTATATAATTTTCATTCTTTTGTGTAACAAAAATCAATAAAATATATTAATATTCTAAACATAGAAAACAACATAATATTTCCACTATTTAACTTGAAATAGTTTTAATGGAAAATGGATGCGAAATGTGAGTAGGTAAAACATTTAATTTTTACAGGTTAAGTGCTAAAAGCACTGTTATTGTATACGAATATGTAAATATGTTCAAGGTTATTTAGTAATAGCTGAAATTAGAGACACGAAAAATACGATAAATATAAAGTTATATATAGACACTTTTAATATTAAATTTAAAATGATACTTTTATTGATTAAAATCATATACAAATAATAATCTACATATCACATATTAAATGAATTTGCTTATTCATATAATACCTATTAAAGAAGAGAAAGAATCATGTAAATATATAATTAAATGGCAATCTATATTGAAATACAAATGTTTTACATTTAATTAGAATGAAATTATTTTTTTTCGTACTGCACGGAGCACATCGAAATAGATAACTTAGGATTAATGAGTTGGCGCCTTTAAGGCTTTATATTGCGCAAAAGTTTTGTTTCTTTATTGCAACTGTGAAATTGAGATGTAAAAATCCTCGTTACTCGCAATAAGTATTATTGTGGCAAATTCGATAATAATGTTTTATAAAACGTTTTTGTTGTTCTCTGGTTATTAAAAATACTTGCATACCACAAAGAAAGTGACCACAGATTTATCTAAGATATATAATAAAGTACAGTGCAATTATTTATAACTTTTTGAAGAAATTTTATAAATTAATAATTTTTAATTAAATTTTCACACAAAGTTATATGTTAATTGAGGTTAAACAAAGCTGAATATTGAAAAAATTTACTAGTTTCACTTTTATTTTAAAAGTTTAATTTTTCCTTTCTATCAATATTAGTATTTTTATAAACAAAATCATATTTAATAAGATTGAATATTTATTAAATTTAACTCGTTCATAACTTGTAAGACTATACAACTATCTTTCTATATATAAAAATATCTATATATTCCATCGTAAAATTTCCATAAATCAAATTTTTTTGGTGTAGACCACCTCAATGCAACGCTGCTCTCCTATTACATTCTACTAGTAGCACGTTAACCATTTCCATTCTCGATCATCATAATTGGTTGATAGATATTGCGTAATCTTTGTTCTGATAGTTTGACATCAATCACATGTATGTTGCTCCCTCACTGTGTAAAACGAAAGAAGGTATTTCATTGCAAAACTGATAAGAAATTTATTCAAAATATTTTATTCACTGAAGCGTTAGAGTAAAAAAATTGTTACCGTATTATGTTGTTAATTTTTATAAACTTTTCCAATAAAAAAATTACGATTTCCATTTTACGCTGATTATTTGTGCGTATAATTTGTTAATTTCTGTTATTTATTAGATAAACACAAACGTCAGCCAGTGGGGGGCTAATCCTCCCTAGAGGGTCGGTGAGCGTAGCAAGTAGAACCCAGAACCTCTTGTATTTCAAATAATTAAATCGTTTTTATATTAAAAATGAAATGTTCGTTACTTTTTCTTACTAAAATTATACTAAGTAATCATGATGTATAGATATTGTTGAAGATTGATAGTTATATTTATTCATGTATTTATTTATCTTATAGTATATTTTAAAATCAGATTATTAACATGGTAATTCTAGTTTTCAAAATTAATTTTGTATACCAGTAAAATCAAAGGTATTGAAAAACCCTGCTTTTATTGAAAATGTTTAGGTTCATAAAATTGCATTTATTATTCAGTATCAAATCCTAAAATATCTTAACCTATTGTATTGTAAACTAATGGCTTTGAGTCGTTAGTATTATGACAAACAAAATTAAACAGTATATTACCTGGGATTACAATCAACATACCTCCAAAATCATATATAAACTGGTCATGCTATACGATAGACAAATTATGAAGTCATTAAATCATTAAGTTACAAGTCCGTCAGTGTCAGCATCCAAATTATAACTTTAGTTTTAAGTTATAACCTATTTGTATTCACCGTCAAAATAAAGCTTTAAATCTAAAAAATGGACTTCTTTTCATTAATTTAAAAAGGGGTCGAGTTATCACTTCTTAGTATAACACTACGTCGGTAGTGTTACTCCCGAAACATATACATAACATATCAATATTTGAAACATATCAATATTTGAAAAATAATGTGATACATATTCAAATTGTTACTTGACTGTGTAGATAATACATATTCTTTAAATTAAAATATTAACACTAACATAAATATATTCTCTATAGAAATACATTAAGGTGAATGTTGTTTATTGACCGACAGTCTTCTTATCAAAAAATGATTCATTTCATTTTTTTATTTTACTTATCATCATGTTTTTGTCTAGATTTATTAAATATATTGTAAACTATCTACATCAATGATGTCAAACTCATATATTACCACGGGCCATCATATTCATTTTAAGTGGGTTTACGAAATAAAAAATAAGTCGTCCAACAAAAATTTAGCGAGCGAACAAAGGTTTTTTATTTATATTCGAAAATAACTCATTTAAATTTTACATTTAAAAAATTTTTAATGAATTTATAAACATTTTTGAAAAATACATTAATTTTAGGTTATATTATTAAATGTTACAACAAAATTTAAAGTTAGAGAAATTAAAAAATATAATATTTTTTACTAGAAACTTGATATCTTTGGTAGAAACTGTTTTATCACTATTAGATTTTTTTTGTGATAATGATATTTTTACTATAGGTATTTAATGTCTCAATCTTGATATGTGTGAAGACTCATTAGTCTTTTACTCTTTGTGATCAAATGTCGCCATACAAGCGGCATCACACTTCTACTTACTAGAACAAATGTATCCGCTAAAGCTACAAAAATTAATTTCATTCTGTACCACACAAAAACTAAACAACATTTTTATTCTTCAGTAAAGTTTAAAGTTTCATTAAACACAGTATTTTTTACTTAACATCTTATGTAAATTCTTCAGCACATAATTTCGCTTTATACAAAAAATACATTCGACTCAGCCAGAAATATAGTTGAAAAAGTTCTCGTCCGCAAAGGGTTAAAAGAGAAAATAATTGTCCACATAACTATATACCACCAAACATTGCCCAGATTCTTGTTGCAGGTATATGCATTTCAATAAAATATTCTGACAAGTACAAATAAAAATCGGGAATACCAACTTCATTACACTTTTCTTTTAGCCTTTTTTCTCGTTTTACTTTGAATTTCAATCAATTCCATTTGGATGTTATTTTTTATTATTATTTTAATATTTTAATTACTTTAATAAAATCAACTACAAGCTTTGGACCGTGGGCTGCTTTGCAGATCCTTACGGGATGCGTATTTGACACCACTGATCTACATGTCTACATATTCTCTATATGGTAGCAGATATCAATGTTTATATTAGAAACATTTGTAGTTTCAAAACCTTTTAAATTTCACATAAATAAATTACCAAACTCTTTAGAAATGTGATAGGGGCTTAAAATTATTGACAATAATTGATCTCAAATAAATAAATATTATTTGTTTAAAATAAAAAGAACAGTCATTACAAATTGAACTTGTTATTGCTGTATATATATATATATATATATATATATATATATATATATATATATAAATAGAGAGAGAGAGACAGTGTGTGTATTTTCAAGACTCTTAATTCCAAGAATTTTCTCTGTAATATACGAAGATATACAAAAAAGTCTCTAATTTAAAAAAGAAATAAAGCCAGCCGATATACAATTTTTTATACGTTTTTTTTTGTTTGAAAAGTTTGAAATTAATATTAACAAGAGGAAAAGTTTTGAATCTCTATAACAAATAATTTAAGCTAGCGAACCATGTTTTATTTAAAAATAACTGTAATATAATATCTGGTTTCTTCGGTAAACTGAATTTGATTCTGTTTATTTCATCAAGTACTCCACAAAATATACACAATTCTAGACACGTAGCGTAACAGTGGTTCTGACAATTTAATTAGTGAACAAACTTATAAGTACATATAAAAAAATAAAACAAAATGAAAATGTATTATAACATTGATTGATATAAACTACTGTCTTGTTTCAAGAGTGAACACGAACTTGTATTAAAAGTTTTTCTTCAAATGTAATTTATATAGATTTCATAATAAAAGTCTTATATTTGTTGAATGAATCAGGCAGTCTTTGTAAGTTGATAAAGATTTTAATATATATACATATATATATATATATATATATATATATATACATATACATATACGAGGTCAGACAATTAAGTAATGCGACAAAATTCAAAAATCGAGTATATTTAAAAATTAAGGTACATCGCTGCGATCCCCTTCAAAGTAGTCCCCTCCGCATCTATATATATACACTTATTCCAGCGAGTTTTCCAGTTTTAGTAACAATTCTGGAACACTTCTTGTGGGACCTCTCCGAGTACCCTCGTCACAGATTCTTGGATATCTTCAACGGAGTCAAAATGTCGACCTTTGACCAATTTTTTCATATGGGGGAATAGGAAAAAGTCGCAGGGTGACATATCCGGTGAATAGGGCGGTTGTGGTAACGTTGCGATGCCTTTAGACGCCAAAAACTGAGAGACACTGAACGCACTGTGACAGGGAGCATTGTCGTGATGCAGAACCCAAGTCTTCGCGATCTCTGGACGCACTTTGAGCACCCTTTTTCGTAATTTTTCGAGCACATTGCGGTAGAATACTTGATTTACGGTTTGTCCAGGTGGTACGAACTCTTTGTGAACCACCCCTTTGCTGTCGAAGAAGCAAATCAACATGATTTTCACTTTGGACTTGCTCATTCTCGCCTTCTTTGGCCTTGGTGCTCCAGGGGACAGCCACTGTTGGCTTTGTCGTTTAGTTTCGGGGTCATATTGAAAGAACCAACTTTCATCACCAGTAATAACTCGATCGAGAAGAGTAGGATCACTTTCAACCTGCTCGAGACAATCTTGAGCGATGTTCATTCGGATTAGCGATGTTATTTTCGTGACATGCACTACTCGCGCGTTGTTACAAAACACTAAACAGCTGGCGAAGAAATGATCGTACGAGGGTGGTCAAGGTCTCAATCGAGAGAGTAGGGATCTGTTATTACGGTGGCGGAGTTACAGGTTCGCAGTGTTACCACAGGCCGAGAAAAAAAAATCGGTCGCATTACTTAATTGTCTGACCTCGTATATATATATATATATATATATATATATATATATATATATATATATATATATATATATATATATATATATATATATATATATATCATAACTCAAGAATATTTTTTTTATATTAATGTGGTTACCGTGTGTGTATAAAGCATAAAAGTGGAAAAGAAAATCAAATTTATTTAAATTAAATTTATAAAAATAAAAAAGTTTATATATATAAAGTATATACAAGAAAATTAGCAATAAAACCATAAAATGTTCAAACCTCTTAAATTTCAATTCACAGCGCATGAAATTTAATGTTAATTGTAATAATATCGTACTCTAAATATGGTTGAGGAAGATTTTCCTCAAGTAATTATAAGAAAAATTTCTGATACGCTTTAAACTACTTCAAATTATACAAATATACATCAAAACTGAAGCATCATGAATAAAATCTAGATCTATGTATCAATTATAGACATACACACACACACACATATATATATATACATACATATATATACATACACATATATATATATATATATACATACATATACATACACATATATACATTATATATATACATATATATATATATATATTGAGGGGGGGGTGCTTATACTAGAATATATTATTGCGATTTACAAGATCCCGAAAAATGTAGTATACAATCAAATTAAATAATATATTAAGAATTAAACGTATTAATTTTTTCATAAGAACTGATGTAAAATTTCAGGAATTATAATAAATAAATTGCTTACATCATATTTATGAACCATGAAATGAAAAAAATGATAAATACATGCCTTATTTGCGCAATTATAAAAACGGTTTTGACTTTAAATTTCAAAAACTTATCGCAGGTATACTGCATATATAATGTCGAATTAGATTAGCACTAGATTGTAGAAAAAGTTCTTTAGAGAGAAATTAAGTAGAAAAAAATTAACATTCAACCAATCGCAAGAATAATGCTCCAAATGAAAATGAATGGATTTCGAACGACTTATTTGTAAAAATTCAGTAAATAAACCGAATTCATTGTTTCTGCACACGTAATAACACCACCTTAGAAAAAATCATTACAAAAGTGACAAACAAACTCACTTAGATGTTTTGCTACAATCTATGTCAGAAAATAAGAGAACAAAATAAAAAAATAAATATTTTATAAAAGGCCATTTTTTTAAATTCGCACTTGTTAAACTGTTAAATCTTACAAATGAACAAAGTAATAGTCAATATGGACTTTGCAATATAGAATTTTTAATTGGAAAATCTAAAACAACTTGAATTATTCAAAAACATAACTTCTTACTCTGATGTACTGTACTTACAACTGATTATGTAACAAACTAAAAATAGAAAATTAAATACACTTACATGTACATCAGTGAAAATAAAAACAATAATACTTTAAATACCACTTTTCTTGTGTATTACTTGTGAACTAATGTATGAACAATTTAAGCCCTACATTTATGTACGAGTACATCCGTCGTTATAGTTCGTTCAGGATCACTATAAGTGTATTTTACTGTATATATATATATATATATATATATATATATATATATCTATATATCTAATATATATATATATATATATATATATATATATATATATATATATATATATGCAAAAACAAATGTGTTGTTCAATGCGTTTGTTTGCCTGAAGAAAATAAATAAAATCAACAGAAATTGAATAACTTATGAACTAATATTATTACTTATGAAGTATATCTATCTAGGCCATTTTATTTACAAAGAAGTAAACAGGAGAATAAAAATAATATGAAGTTCATTAGGACGAAATACTTCGATATTTAAATCAAAAATCCCTCTGTGTTTGAACAAAAAAGTATTTGATTAATGTTTACTACTAGTTCTTACTTACGGCAGTGAAAAATAGGTGATTAATGCGAAAATTATTCAGAGACTCCAAACAACACATAGAAGTATGAAAAGATGCATGCTAAGAATAATAAAAAAAGATAGGAAAAGAATAGAATGGATACAAAAACAGACAGGAGTCTTAGATGTAATAAGAAGGTAAAGAGTCTTAAATGGAAGTGGGCGGGACATGCAAGAAGAAAAAACAACGGATGGACAATATAAATTATTAACTGGGAAGCAAAGAGTACAAAAAGATCAAGAAAGAGACCAATGAACAGGTGAGATAAGAAAATTAAAAAATTTGATTATAAATTACTGAAAAAGAGAGGCATTGAATTATACAAAATGGAAAATCATGGCAGAGGCATTTTATCCAGCTCTGGATTGAGAGTGGCTGATGATAATAATAATGTTTATTCAATATCATACAATATCATTATCATATTTATTTAAAACTGCTCTTCTTTATTCAAAGGAATTAATCAAATATCATATTCTAAATAAAGTTACATCCAATAAGTTTTATAATCCACACATTGTATAGATGTAAAATGTAATATAAAGAATTAAATGGAACGTAAACTTTACGAGAACGCTCGATAAATTATTATGTTTGCATTGAATTGTTATATATCGTTCTGTTTCTATAAACATAAAATATACATACAAACGAATTTATTTGATGGGCTTTGGTATTACTGATCCAGATTTTTAGATACGATGATCGAAAGAAAGACGCAGACGATAGAATAAAAAAAAATCAAAGCAATGGACAAAATCAGTATTGCCGTCTGAACATTTCTCGAGTTTTATTTCTTCGGCGTCGTGTGACAATGCAAAGACCGGCCCCGACGTTTCAAATCCTAAATTATGTTTCCACGTCGACATCCGCCTGAAACGAGCGGTTTGACTTTATCTCTACTTATGTCAGTTGCTGTGACTGTGGGTGCCATCAAATTTGACACGCCAATACATGTTTTTTTTCACTCGCGTCTTCAGCCTAACAAAATGCGTCACTGTTTTTGTTTTTATGTATTCAGATTTTTATTATTGTGTTACTGAGATGACAGCGGATATTCGGCGTGTAAACAACTCCAATGTCTCTTACCTGAAAGAATATTATGTCAACGTTGGGACCAGCTGGATTGATATTTGATATTGGATTATTTTTTCAATTTTCTTTCGTTGCGATTTTTTTGTGTTTGTTTACTATACATACATAAACATACACACACACATATATATATATATACACACACACACACACACACATATATATATATATACACACACACATATATATATATATATATATATATATATATATATATATATATATATATATATATATATTAAGTTACATATTTAACATACCTATTAAAAATATAAACTTAATACTATATGGAATATCATTGAGTAAACTTTGATATCTTTATATTAGCTTATTAAATTTACAACACTACTTTAAAAATGCACACATTAATAATTAATGTACTTATAATCGTAGTATTCGTTTAAAAATGATCGGTTTTAATATCAAAATTATT
Source organism: Acanthacorydalis orientalis (assembly GCA_034766995.1). Lineage (NCBI taxonomy): Eukaryota > Metazoa > Arthropoda > Insecta > Megaloptera > Corydalidae > Acanthacorydalis > Acanthacorydalis orientalis. The sequence goes on from CM068322.1 coordinate 2,539,229, forward strand.
CATTTAATATTATATAGTTAGAATTAAATTAATAAAAAAATAGAAAATAGTCCTATTGATTGATTTTAATTATTGCTTATGTGAAAAAGTATTTGTAAAAGTGAGTTGAAAAAAATTAAAAGACCAAGTTTCATATGGATCTACAAAGAGTGAAATCGGTACAGAAGATCAAATGTGTTATATCTTTTTGATAAAGTATTAATGGCGGTTAGCAAATTGGTAGATAATTATAAAATTTGTCAATCTTATCGATGTACATTGTTTAATTAAAATTTTCTTTAGATAACATTAAGTTGTGTTTTGATTTGAAGTTTATAGAGCTCGGTTAGCATGACTTCCAGCTTTCATATAAAGATATGTCTTAAGTACAGGCTTACATATTTTAGCTCTAGTATCGGATTTTAGAAGTATCAAAACACTGAATGCTATTTATATTTGCTAGAAAATTTTATTATGTTGGTAGAGGAATAATTGTCGTTTTTTCCCTTTTAATTCATATACATTTTTCTCAGCTAATAATTAATATAATTAATCGAAATATGTCCCATTAGAATCGATACACTTTTGTCAATTAATACAAGTTTATTTATTCCGGTAGTGTACAATTCCGGAGTTCTGCGGTTGATAAAATCTCGAAATGCTCTTTCGGCAGCACCTTGGTTATTGAAGACCTTACCCTGTAAGAAGTTGTCAAATGCTTAAACAAATGATAATCTATTGGCTGGATGTTTGATAAGTATGGTGGATGAGGCAATATTTCCTAACATAATTCATTCAACTTTTAGAAGATAAATCATGTAACGTGTGGTCGTGCATTGTCGTACAGCAGGATTGTACCTTTTCGATTAACCGAACATCTCAGTTCTTGGTGCATTTTATCGATTTCTTAACAATAACTCTCAATTATATTGGTTTCGCCAGGATTCAAAAAAATGTAGTAGATTTACCATGTGTTGACCACCAGTCACCATAATTTTATTTTGGTGTAATTTTGGTTTTACGGAATGCTTTAGAGCATCATTTTTATCCAACCATTGCGCAGAACGCTTTATGTTGTCGTACAGGATCCACTTTTTGTAGCACGTTACAATTCGGTCTAGAAATAGATCGCTTCTGTTGCGTTAAAGAAGCATATAACGTACTTCGTAACAAGCTCTAGAATTGTTGTGGTTTTGATTTAACTAATGTCTTCATTTTGTCGTTATAAATTGAAAATGACACCCGCCACCTTCTTCATCTTCAAGGTTCTCGTCCCCAGCACGGAATTTTTGGAACCACCATTGTATCGTGTGTTCCTTAACATTACTCACACCAAAAATATCATTTAGTTTACGAGCAGTTTCTGCTGTTGTACCACCTGTTTTGAACTTGCACAATAAATTTATCATATTTGATTCTTTTCCATCTTTAATTCAATTATTCAATTTAAAGCAAAATTAATAACAAAACCAAAGTCAATTTTATCAAAACACAAACCAAAAAATGTACTTTAAAATTATATTAACATGAATACGATGAAATAACACTTTAATTGAAAAAAATAATGTTAGAATTCAAAAAACAAAAACCACAATCATTTTTCTACCAACCTAATATTTACATTTTGAAAGATATGTTATAAATTTGCAATAACAAAAATGTATTGTTGTATTTCATTTATATTACTAATCACTTTGTGTTCAGAATATAATAATTTAAAAATTATAATATAAAAAATAAGTCACAGAAAATAACATTTCTTAGAAAGTACATCTTCTAGTATTACTTAACGGGTAGGCCTAAAACCAATTGAAATGTTGAATTTAAACCACGATTCAAAGTCATATAAAATGTATTAGCCACAAAGTCTTTACACTTCAAAATGCTTTTTCATATCCTTCTTGAAATAATTCAAAGCCATTTTAATGGATCATGTATTTTAATTTAGAATGATTTTTTATAAATAAAGTTTAATGATGCAACTCTGGTTACTTCTTGATCAAACCTCGCATATAATTCACAAAGTAAAAAAAATACATTTATTTTATTATAGATAAACAATTGCTTATGTTTTCTGAAAATACCTCAACTTTATAAAATAAATATTGTCATATAGATATTTTTCAAAATGTAATATTTTATACATAAAGATACGTTTGTAATTTTATGTACAAAATTATATGCTATGTGCTAGAAGTTTGCTTCTCAAATAAATTTTTCACTCGTCCCATAAACAACAATTTTTTTTTTAATCAACATTGTTCAATGATAGAAAAATGTGATTTGTGGATTAAATGAAAATTCATTTATGAAACTGAATTTATCCCGTGTAAATTTTATTGCAATAAAAAATTATTTTACTCAGAAAAAGGTCAATTCTGATAATTTTTTGTCGAAATATTTTTGGTGCGGATTATGGAATGAAAAAAAAATAATTTGTAAAATAGTAAACTCTTTTTACAGTTAATTGTTTGCATAAATATCTATAAACAACATTTTAGATTCTAAATAGAATAATCAAAACTTGTGTATTTTGCTCTTATTTAATCCTGTATTCGGAAAATAGTATATGAACTTATTATGGAAATAAGACTTCATTTATTACATATATGACCTGTGCATTGAATGCAGCTGTATTAATTGTATTTATATGTTTTGTAATAAAGTAATAATTATTAACAAATATCAGATTTTATAATAAATACAGCAAGAAAGGATCTAATAAAATGACGTTCTCTATTTTACTAAATATATTTTTAATTTTCATTTCACATTATTATATTTACAACTTTAATTTGTATTATAATATATTGTTCTTAATTATGGGTTAATTATTTAATACACGTGGAAAAAATACAATCATTAATATTTTTTCTGAGACTTCAAATACTTCGTATATTTGAAGTAGTTTTATTTGGATGTTTTATAATTTTTTTTCATTATTTCTAAAGTATCTTAATAAATAAGAACAAATCCAGCGATCTAAATATGTCACATATTTGATTTATTCTGAAAATTTACATCTATATATTTATATAATATCAATTACATGTTTTTTAGGCATTTCTCTACAGTTTTAACGGTAAATAACCTCCTAATAATGTCAATGATAGTCTTGTCAATAAACAGAGAAATTAAAATACAATACTGAATTTACAGTAAAATAAATATTACCATTTAGACATTTTTATTTTTCTGAAACCAGAGGAATGATATTTTATGTTTTCATTTTTCGATAATTGTTATAAAAGTAAATTGCGCAAGAAACATTCTATACAAACAGTTTTTTTTTATTAATATGGCTAAAAATGAAAACAGTGGCAAGTGAAATGTTCGTTTACTTATCCATATTGTTATACCAACTGGAATCGAGAGAGGCACGAGTAATGTATATAGCTGATTTTACACGTAAGTTTCGGTATTGTAACCTTCAATGTGTTATATTTTAGAATAATATATTTTTTGTTTATATATATTTTAAAAATATTCAAATATAAATTTTTCTTCCGTGAATTATTCTCTTATTTCAATTTTCTCCAATTTTTCAACTCAAAATTAGAACATATATTTACATTAATGTTTTTTAAATAATACCAGGTGATCTTCCTCGTACTCGCTACGCTCGCCGATCACTAGGGAGCTCCGCCTTTGCTCACTTAGCTCATAACTAATATACTTGTTTAATATCGATATATATATATATATATATATATATATGTATATATATATATATATATATTGGATTAGTGCAAAAGTTAGTATATGAGTCAATAGACACTCAACATTGACAGATCGAGTGCATTTTGGTATTTAAAGAAGCTGGAGTCCACGTTGAAGCTCGATACATGGATACCGCACCCTTTGTCTGAGAAAAAACAAGTTTGATCGCATCTCTTCGACAATTTCTTTGCTCAACAGAAAGCCTTTTTTGAATCGGTTGGTAACTGGCGACGAGATATGGCTCCTGTACAACAACATTCGACGCAGATTAACGTGCAAACAAGTAAATTAATGGTCAGAACCAGTTGCCAAACCTGGTTTACGTCCTACTAAAGTGTTACTATGTGTTTTGTGGGACTGCAAAGGTGTTGTTTATTTTGAGTTGCGCCCATGAAACAAAATGATTACAAAGGAGAAATACTGTCATCAAATAACCAAACTAAATACGGCAATTAAAAAAATGCGGAGTACATCACAACAATGCAAAACCACAAACAACAAAACATACTGCAAAAACTGAAGCAGTTGAAATGGGAAATTATATGACATCCACCGTGTTCTCCGGATATTGTACCTTAGGATTATCATTTGTTCCGGTCACTGCAGAACAGTTTAAATGGTATAAAATTTGATACTGTGGAGGTCGTCGAAAACCATCTCTTCGTCTTATTTGCCGAAAATCCGCTCCGCTTTTAAGAACGAGGAATCCAATTGCTACCTGAGCGTTAGAAAATGATTGCAGAAAACGATGGTGAATACATAAATGATTAATAAAAGCGTTTTCTGCGAAAAATTATCACCTGAGATTCAATTTAAAATCGTATATAAACATTTGCACTGATCCAATATATATATATATATATATATATATATATATATGTGTGTGTGTGTGTATTAGTATGTCTATATAATCACCATCGCAGTTATATTGCAGCGTGGTTGTTTTATAGAGTTCTACATTTCATTACAGTTGTTTTAATACCAATATTATAATTTTTTGTAAAAAATTCAGTTGTGATCTTTAATAATAATTTAATAAAAAGTCGCTGAACGTTTTTTTGTAAATTTTTTAAATTTTACGGAATATTTTTTTATATATAGATAGATAACATAGGATAGATTAAACATGTAACCTATAATAAATTTTAAATATTCTACAACATTAACAATATATTTAGAATTTCAAAAAAGTATATGTTTAAATATTTAGCATATTAAAAGTTGGATGTTAAACGAATACCAGGTGTATGTAATAGGTATAGGATACAAACACACTGTACACACATCTCCATAAAAATAACAACATAAAAATAATAAAAATGAAATGTGGAAGTTAAATGTCCTTATGACACGCTAGGCGTCTAATTCTCTAGCTCCGACTCTACTATAAAAAAGAAAAACTCATATTGTAAATGTGTGTGCATTTATGTGGTTTTATACAAACACACACATATTATATATATATATATATATATATATATATATATATATATATAATTATATATATATATATATATATATATATATATAAGTGCGTGTATAAGTGCGGATGCATGTATATAAATAGAAAATTAATTATGCAGGATATCTGTATATATTCAGAAAAAGAAGCAAATATCTAACTATTTATTCAATAATGGTCAATTAAGAATATCGTCACAAAATTAATTTTATATAAGTTTTGACCTTTTAAAATATACCACTTTACTAAATCTATTGTCATAAATATTAAATTATATTTATATATATATATACATATAATATATATATATATATATATATATATATATATATATATATATATATATATATATTATAAATCTATGTGCGTGCTAATTTCAATTTGTTCACATTCGTGCCAGTGTCTAATTTATAACTTTGTACAGTCAATATAGTAGATTTAATATAATTATTGTAGGGTTTCCCTTATAAACAAATGGATCACAGTGTTAATCAAACTATTTTCTAAACGAAATTTCACATTGATCAATCAAAATTTGGAATATTTACGGGAAGTATATAATTAGAATTATTTAATCTATATAGTTAAAATAAATGTTTGTATAAAATTTCAATAGAATTTAGATTATTTAACCATAGTTAGATGTACAAATAAACCAAATTCACAAATGTTTTGGGTAAAACAAATATTCTTCCAAAGAATAAAAAAATAAGCGAGAGTGAAATAATAAATAAAGAATATTTTTATGTCTATAATTAGAATTCAAATTTTAACCGACTAAAATTATTTATGATAGTGCTTGTGACCATTTTTATTTCAAATATATTTTGTATGTATGTATTATTATGGTAAGAAAATAATTGCGGTAAAAATATTTCAATTTAATGGTCATAAAACGTAATAATTTTTTACCATTCTAATACATTTTTTCTTTATAAAATCTAATTCATATTTTAAACTGTACTGGGAGGTGGAATGTAAAATCTAAATTATTTTAATTTTATCATAAATAAAGATAATTTTAATTTAAGAAATAAATATGCTCCTAAAATGATTCTTTTTGGGACAGTCGGGCATTTTTTCAAATGATATGAGCACAAACATGTATTAAAATGTAAAAACATCTATTCAACTTATGGTGAAAGATTTGTACTTACAGAAATAAATTGTTGTTTTTGAAAAAGTTGATCGATTTTTTTAATGGTCTTCCGTATTTTTATATGATAATTATAATGAGCACGTTCTTACGCAAGGTGGATATAAATTTCTAACACAATATTTTTTTGTTAAATCTTGCATTTAAAATGAACTACATTATTTAAATATGATCATTAAATTGTAAAACAAGTATGATATATAGTGAATATGTCATATCAAATATTAGTTGACATGCAGCATAACTATACAATAATTACCTATATTAGTTTGGTAGAAAATAATTGCTGTTTATGACTTTCAAATTAATATACACTTTCTCTTTTTTTTATTTTCCTAGCTGTTAAGTGGTCTATAACTGTTGGATGATGAATGCCTAACTTTTATGCAAGCTCTCGAATTGTTGTGCGTGATGATTCAACTAACGCCTTCAGCCGGTCGTAATGAATTGAAGAAGAACGCCCGCGAACTTCTTCATCTTCAAAGCTCTCATCCCCAACATAACATTTCTTGAACCACCATTGCATCATATGCCCCTTAACAGTACCTACACCAAAAGCATCGTTTACTTTACGAGTAGTTTCTGTTTCTTTACGACCCGTTTTGAACTCGTACAAAAAAATACTTTTATTTGCTTCTTTTCCATCTTTTATTCAATAGCCTAGTGTAAAACAGAATTATTAATAAAACCAAAGTCGATGTTATCAAAATACAGATTGAAAAATGCACTTTAAAATGATATTAACATAAACATGATGAAATAACATTTTCATTGAAGAAAAATAAAGTTATGCATAAAACAAAAACCGCAATTATTTTCCTATCAACCTTATAGTACAAAGTGCAATTAAAACCGAGATGTACTGCAATTATGGAATTCTATACAATTATGTGAGATTCATTGTTGTCAATACATGTCATATTTTTCAATTTTATCACATACACAGAATGATAAGAAAGCATACAAACAATTCATTCAGGCATTACTATATTTATAGAGGTGTGAATTAAATTTTGATTTTTTATTTGGTTAGATCATTCTATTTTTTTATAGTGTTTTTAGATTATTTTCAAGTACTATTTCTTCAAAATTAAACTTGTTTTCCTAGATGATTTCTATAAATATACCACAAGTATGAATTGCATTTATTAAAAAATTTATATGATATAGGAAAAGATATAACAATTGTAGATTAAGCATTAGTATTAGTAATAGTATCCAATGTCATTTGTATATATACTTTATTATATGATGTAGATTTTTAAAATATTGTTTGATGAAAAAAAATATTTTTATGAAAAGAATTGATTGCTAAGTATATATATATATATATATATATATGTGTGTGTGTGTGTGTGTGTGTGAGTATGTGTGTGTATGTTTGTGTGTATGTTTGTGTGTATGTGTGTGTGTGTTTCAATATAATAATTATTTATATCAGTATTATTCATTTTCAAAGTCAAATTACTTTATTAAAACATTAAAGGATTTCTGATTTTCAACCATAATAAAATAATCTAATATTTAAATATTTTTCTTTTCACAATTTTTAATTATAAAAAGTGATCTTGATGGTCTATAAAATCCATTGACATCTATATATAATAAAAACTTTCATCTATAAATTGAATTATATTAAAAAAACTACTTCTTTATTTTTAATTGTGCATCAATAATTCGTCAAGTATTTACTTAATTTCTTAACATTGTTTATTTATACCAGCCGATTTATATTGGTTCTATTATTTGTAACTTCTGGCTTCATCCTACTTAATTTGTATTCAAAAAAGTTTTGAACTGTGGTATCTACTTACTTTATTCGTTGAATTATTTAATATGACTTTAAATTATATAACACTTACATTATTATTATACCCCCATCTAAGAAATTAAACATTTTAGATGAGTTACTTCATTGATAAGAACGTATCTTTATGTTCCAATAGAAAGAGTTTTATAATATAAACCATTTGTTCTATTCGAGAATATAATAAATCCAATAAAATTTGTTTTCCATTCAAAATTACCTATAAATTTTTCATTTAGAAATTTAAACATTTTTAATACATTTATTTTACATCCAATTTTCTAATCGTATTTTAACCATTAATGTTATATTAAGGAACGGGTGAAATATTGAGGATGTATAATATATAAAAGAATAGCTCCAATAAAATAAATTTGCAATTTATAAAATATCATTGCATTTAAAAATTGTTATTACTAAATAAAACATAACTGTTATACTAAGGAACGGCTCATTGAGACTGACTGCAGAAACAAGTAATACAGTTACTATTTAATACAGTTTCGACACTAATTGTCAGTCTAAATTCACCTAACAAAAATATTTTTCATTCGTACAACAAACAATATTTAAAATAGAAATATTCAACAATTAACATTCGATTGTCTCTTTAAACATACTTCAATAACAATCAATATAAATAAAAATCAAATTGTATCAACAATCAGTTATCGAATATTCTTGAATAAATGATTGAGAATTCTAAAATAGCATAGTCAAAATAAATAACAATCAAAATGTATCAACAATCAGTAATCCAATAATTAAGTTATTCATACTTGCTCTACGATATCTAAAGATGCACTGTAATTGCATCTACAATATTATATTCGTCAAATATTTTTTTACTGAAAATTAGTAAGCATGCGTCACTGATACCACAATAGAAATACTTTTCTTAATAATAAGCCCACTAACGCAAGAACGGCCGATCTATCAATATTATTGATTCATTTATTAAATTTCAATAGATGCAGATAGCTGGATTACATAAGTTTTTTATTTTAGAATGCGCTTTGTTATTTTTAAAGTAAATATAGAGTATAAACGAAATTATACCTTTCTCTTCACCTCTCTCTCTTTCTCTCTTCCTCTCTCTCTCTCTCTATATATATATATATATTTGGTCGCTATAAAAATAATTATGGTTTACTGATTTTCGTTCAGTTCGTGCAGCATCCATTTGTCGAGATTTTTTGATTTTCCTATCTGTTTTAAGTAGTCTAGAATTGTTGGACAACTAAAGCTAAACTTTTGTGCTATCTCTCGAAATGTTTTCCGTGGTTTTGATTCAACTAACGCCGTCAGTTGGTCGTTATGAACTGAAGAAGGACGCACACGACCTTCTTCATCTTCAAGGTTCTCATCCCCAGCACAAAATTTATTGAACCACCATTGCATCCTACGTCCCTTAATAGTACTCACACCAAACGCATTGTTTAGTTACGGGCAGTTTCTTCAGTTATCTATCCGCTTTAAACACGTACAAAAAAATGCTTTTAATTGGCATCTTTAATTCAATAGCCCAATTTGAAGCAAAATTAATAACAAACCGAAGTTGATATTACCAAAATACAGACCGAAAAATGCATTTGAAAATGATATTAACATGAACACGATGAAATGATTCTTTCATTGAAAAAATTAAGTTTAGAATTCAGAAAACAAAAACTGCAATTATTTTCCTACCATCCTTATATATATAAATATACATATATATTTATATATATATATATATATATATATATATATATATATATATATATATATATATTAATATACTTTATGACAGTTCAATAAGACAATATTTTTTAAAATAATAATCTCATAGATAAAATATTTCTTTAATCAAACAGTGTAAGTATACTAATATTTGGCTTATTCTGAACTTTATCCCTTAATTAGAACATATTTTCAATAACTATTAATAATCACATATAAAAATTTTTTTGTAGAGAATATAACTCAAAGATTTTAGTTACAAAAAATATAACTGCGTTGACAACAAAAAAAGGAAAAAAGTTTGGCACGTTGTTGTTTGTAATAAAGTTATTCTGTTTCACGGTAAGTTAGGTAGATTTAAGTTCGGCCTAGCGACCACTACTTTAAATACAAAAGTTTTGAACTGCCGGATACGCTTTTCAGTGAAGCGTAAAAGCATAGGCGTTTACTTGATAGAGTGCTACATTACTAAACCTTTGGTGTATTTTAGATAATATTGACTGAAAGAGAAGATTAAATGTGTACATATTTATTTGTATATATTCGCATATATATATATATATATATATATATATATATATATACACTTTTCAATAAAAATGTACATCAAATAATATATTGTATTGACATAATTTCTATTACTACTTCTAAAATATATCTAGATAATGAAAAATATTTACATAGAAATAATTTCAAAGAAGAAAAATGAATCAAATTTAGTTCGAAAATTAATACTACAGTAATTAAATTTGAAAATATTATTTTCAAATATTATTTTCAAAAACAGTATTTAAATATTAAATTTTATTTATTTTAATCAGTTTAATTATTATTATACTATTCATCATATTACTCTTCAATTTTAGATATTGAATAATCGACTAAAGAGACTTTTATAACTGATCAGATTTATAAAGCAATGCTTTCTTAATTTTAATGAGGAACAAAGAATTTGTTTTATAAACGAAAATATTTCAAATTAGTTATCGTAGGTAGAACTTCTCAGAACAAATTCTTTTTTTTATATAAGTGGTATATATATATATATATATATATATATATACGTTTGTATAGGAGAAATATTCTAAAGTCAGTGTATTATGCCTTGTTTTAGTACAAAAGTTAGTATTGTACGCTGAGATATGATCATCATTATTTAAATCTTTTCTTTCTATAAAAAAAATTATTAACTGCAAAAAAGTAGAATATTTCAGTAAAATTCTATTAACAGTACATTGATAAATATATTTTAAATATTTCTTAATCGGATAAAATGAGCTACAAAAATATGAAAAAAGTGCAAGATAATAAGACATTCTTGTATGAATTGTAATTATTTATTTGGCTTCATTTTAGGCACTTATATACTTTCCTTTTAAAACTATTTTGTGCTTTTAATTCCGTGTAGAATTGATTATTTTTGTAATAGTCAATGTAAAGAATATAAAAATTAGAAATATAATCTTGACAAATGACGTTTTTTTCATAGGTTTAAATAAACATAAAAGCATTCTTTTATATTCCTTTAAAATACTCATATTTATAACAATAGTGGAAATTTCAGCTTACAACTTTTCTAAAAAAATATAATTATTGCAATGACTATAAATATGTACAGATTTTAAACATATTAGATTAAGTTATTGATATTAGTATTACGTAAATATGTTATTTAATTTTTCAAACAATAAATTATAAATCTGCTTTATTTATTTTTCTCTCTACTAATTATCGTAGAAGTGTTTGTTGAAAAAAAATATTTTGCAACTTCATTTTAAAATATTTCTCTTACACAAATTTGAAAAAAAAATAAATGTTAGACTCTTAGTAGTGTTATCTAACGCAGTGTTTATTTTTTAAAACATAAGAGAATCTTACGACTGAAAATGTCATTCAACACACATTATTGATTCATTTTTATTCATCACTTAGGTAATTTGGCAGATGCCCTCTCATTATCAATTTTCTCACGAATCACACTGTTAGCAAATTGCTTTTAATTAAAATTAATACAAACATTATAATATAACATAACAAAATAATTGCGGTTTAGGACCTTCAAATTTTTATACATTTTTCTCGGCTAGCTGTTTTAAGTGCTCCAGAACTGTTGAATGACTATCACCTAACTTTTGTGCAAGCTATCGAATTTTTGTGACTGAATCTGATTCAACTAACGTCTTCAGTTGGTGGTAATAAACTGAAAAAGGACGTCCGAGACCTCCTTTTTATTCAAGGCACTCGTCCCCAGCACGAAATTTTTGTAACCACAATAGCACTATACGTTCCTTAACAGTACCCACACCAAAAGTATCATTTATTTTACGAGTAGTTTCTGCTACTTTGCCACTCTCTTTGAGGTTATACAAAACATATTTTTATGTACTTCTTTGAGATCTTTAACTCAATAACCTAATTTGAAACAAAATTAATAATGGAATATAATTCGATGTTATCAACATACAGATCAAAAAATGCACTTTAAGATGATATTAACATGAACACAAAAATGAAGGTTAGGATTCAGAAAACAAAATCGCAATTATTTTCATACCAACCTAATACAAAATTCTTTTTATTGTACATTGATATTAATATAAAAAAAGGATCCAATTATATTACGGTTCTTGTACAGTTAAAGTATTTTTTTATTTACTTGATCGTTAATTATACTTTTGTTGTATATGATATTTACTCTAGGTAAATTTATTTTAGTCTTCAATATGTTTGAGAAGCACAGTTGAACTAATAAGCTAGATTATTATCTGAGTCGGTGATGCATAACTAGATTGTACAAGGATATTAGAGTTGTTTTTATAAATATTGAGAGATAACATACAAAATTCAAATTATATACTTCCATGAACTAAAAATAACTAAGCAATGAAACAGATGAATTGTACCCTGGTAAAAATATTCAATTCGTCAAGTGTATTCATCAATAAGAGTTTAAAGATGATTTTACAAACTGTTCATTGAATAACTACTATGTAACTATCCAAAAAGTTTCGAAGTAGACATTGCAAATGAACACAAGTATCTGTTTAAACGTGGAAAAGTTGTAAAGTTAGAAATATGTCTTCTACATGAATTGTTAGAACAAAACTTAATGCACACAAAAACTAAATAATTTATTCATTATTATATAACCAATAATTTCATGAACATTTTTTTCGAGAAATGAATCATATAGTTAGAATAAGTACAATAATTTTAATTAAAAAAGGCACATTACTATAACAGATAAGAAAAGTGGTCGTTACTGAAAAAAATTGTATTGTCATTAGCAGGGTTATGAGAATAATTAGTCATATAAATTATTTAAACGTACTAAGAAACATCATTTTGTCACAAACTTAATAAATTTGATAAAAAATGGAAGAAATACGTTATGAGCAATAAATCACATAATATATTCTACTGTATGGTAACGTAATACCAAATTCTATGACTAATGTTGAATAAGATATTTGACTTCTGTTAGGAAGTTTTATCCTACCATCCCCCTGTTCCCTAGATATTCTCATATTCAATTTCGTACTTTTTTTCGGTCTAGAATTTTCTGTGAAGAAAAATTAACTATTTAAACTCCCTAAAATGAAAAATACATATATTTGTAAAATCTAAACAATTTAGGTAAATCGTAAATAAAATGATTACAAAATTAATTATAAATAATGTTAAGCAAACAATTAAATACTAGAATTTATTGGAAATACTTTTTATGTATTTCATATAATATAATAAAATAATTCAAATAAAAATTATATTTTGCTTGAAAACACAACTACATTCACGCACACACACACACACACACACACACATATATATATATATATATATATATATATATATATATATATATATATATTTGATATATATGAAGAACCTCTGAAAAGTTTTAAATAAAAATTATTCTTAAATGGATTGCAAAATTGATATATAAAAAATGGGAAAAATTAGTCTATATCTTTTTTAATAGCTTATTTGTTTGTCAACATATTTACCGTTATTGTAAACACATTTCTGTCTACATATATAAAAAAGCTGGTGTTTATTCTTTCAGTCAATCTTTTCCGGTAGCGTTAACCAGGTCAATGTAGACAAAACTTTTTTCTTTGAGGTCACATTTTAATTATACGAATAAGTGGAAGAGAGATAGTGTCAGATTTAGGGTGTAATGCAAGTGTAAATAAATATCAAATTTGTTCTCCTTCAGGCGTTCTAAGTGAGTATGTCGGTATATAGTTTCACATTGTGATGATAAAAGACATTTTGCTTACTTCAAATCTTAACATGACAAATGATTTTTTTAATCTTCTTCAAGCTTTCAACCTATCATTGTGAGTTTTGAGTTACATTTTTTGATCAAGAATTTAAGCTCGTTAACATGGAGTTAGAGTATATATTAATATAACATTGAAATATCTAATAAATATACAGTGGTGAGTGGTAGTAAATTTTCTCTTATGAAATTTAAGGATCATCTAAGTAGTTCTCGAGAAATTTGACTTAAAAAAGTAAAAACATCAAAAGTTATATACAGTTATCTTACTAAATATACTAAAACTTCATATCGACTAGTATCAGAATGAAAAGAAAATATTTTTATAAAACCAAATGGGTCTGACTTCTACTTGCTATGCTGACCTACTCTGTCTCCCAAATCTTTTCACTCATATCGCACATATTCGTTTAATATCGTAATATATATGTGTATATATATATATATATATATATATATATATATATATAAATATATATATATTAGTATGTCTACATAATCATTTTCTCTGTTGAATGTTAGTGACTACGTTCCTCCCGCACAGATATGTTACAACGTAGTTTTTTATTAAGTGGCACATTTCATTATAATTTTTCGTGAAAACTTTGTGTAACTTCGAATGTTATCGTTAATAATATTTTAAAACAAAATCTCAACACATGTTTTCTTAGTGAAATTGTACTGATTTTTTTATTTATAGATAAATATAAAGGAAACCAAATTGTTTTTATACGAGAAATTTAGAACATTATTATATTAATATTAATATGATAAAGTGAAATAATATAGAATATCACTTTTACACCACGAGATATGAAAAAGAGACACGTATCGTGCTAAAAATATCCCACCGAACGTTGAGACCAATGAAATTATAATTGATTTAATTATCAAAAAAATAAAACTAATCCAAGTTATACAAATAACAAAATAATAAGATAATTAGATCATAAAATATACTCTATGTTTATAATACGTTAAGTGTGATGAGAAATAATATACAAAGGATTAAAAAAAACAGATCAACCAATAGATATGCACACAATCTGTGGAGAAAATCATCCAGTACACTATAAAGATTGCACTGTATATATTAAGCAAATACAAGCAAAACAAATTTTCTCCAAATGAACTGCATTCACACATACAATAGAAAAAACAGCTTCACATCAAACGTGGGTATTAAGACATTTATAAACGTTTTTTCCCATTAAATCCAAGAAGTGAATACATTAAAAAATTTACGAATAAGAAATGTAATTATGCCACAGTTAGTGCCATTAATATCAAATAAACAATCAAATATTAATGTGACTAACAACAACATTGCAATTATTACTAAATTTTCGCCTGTTGTTAAATTATTAGTCTTAAGTTATTAATTCTATGGATGGAAACAAAATTTTAACTGTTTTCAAATAATATAGCTGTTAACATCTATTATGGACAACAACAAAAAATTTTCATTGTAGTAGAAGCTGTTCTAGAAATGTTTAAATAAAATATTAATGGATACTAAAAGTTTTAAAAAAATGGTAATATAGAACTAAAATTTCGTCAAAAATAAATACTTAGAGTTCTCTAATCAATTAATAAAAGTTGGTATTGATATAATTGATATTTTTTAAACACATTTAGATAAATAAACATACAAAGAAGTTTCCAGTTTATAATATATATTATAATGATCAAAATTCAAAACTTGATTCTACTGCTTCAATAATAAAACATAACATTTAATATATATATATATATATATATATAAACACGTTATCTTAATTTTAAAAAAATATATAATTATAGGAAATATAGTAGACACATGAAGATATAGATATTACTTCACATTATATTCTGCCAAACATGTTAACTTATATGATTTCAACTTGCTGCTTGGTACAGAATTATTGTGATCGGCAATTTAAATGCTAGAAATACTGCTTTCAACTGTCGTAGCAATTACGTAGGCAGCAATAGATTATTAAATTATAGTATAACATATAACTATATCTTATCTTGAAGACCCAACCTATTATCCGGCTTTCAGTAATTATAAACCGTTTATTTTGGACATTATACTATCAAATAACATCAATAAATTAGGTAGACCTTATATATTACTAGACTTGAATTCTGATCATTATGTTATATATTTTACTTTAAAAATATGTAGACAATATCAAATAAACTAATTTTAATCTATAGTAGTATAAATAGAAAACATACAGAAAAATATTAGGGGGCTTTTTTTTATCTAACTCAAGCATTCTCTAAATACTAGAGATATTGAAAACCATTTATTCAAACTGACAACTACAATAAAATTAGCAACAAAAACCAATGTTCTTATGATTTAAATAAAATTATACTACTCAGATAGTCTCAAAAAAATACTTAACCTAATCAAAAACGATAATAATTTTTGAGGTATATTTCGAAAAACCCCAGAACAGGAAACCAAAAAATAGATGTTAAATTTTTCACAATTAATTAAAAATAAACTTGAACTTGATGGAAGTTTCACATAAACAAGATATTAATTAAAGTTAATCCACAAAAAGGTAACTTATTGAGATTTACCAAAGTATTTATAAGGAAAGCTCATTCCACATACAAAAATTATGAATACATATGTATCCGTTATGTATCCAGCCACACTGCTGTACTTGTTTATAAATGTGTCACGGTCTGACTAATAAATTTCAACTGACCTCGTCGATATCAAAGTTATGTATCCGTCTTGATAAAAGTTTCTCACATTCCTATCGCGATCCCTGTGTTCACACGCTTGAATAAAATGCAATTTCATCATTTAGAACAGTATATAAACGGTAGTTGAGATCTCATAAGTCAGTATTCCGAGCGTAAGCGTACATGCTCGATACTCATGGAAAGCAATGGCCCTTCAGGCCTGCGCTGTTATTCGGGTTCATAAATCAAACATAAATCAAGTAACTATCAGGTAACTATCAAGTAACAATCAAGTTACAATCATGTAAAAGTCAAGTTACAGTCAAGTAAAATTCAATTAAAAGTCAAGTTACAATCATTTAACAATCATAGAGTCAGTCAAGTATTAGAACCCGTGTGGTTATATTCGTCATAGTAACAATTAAAAAATAATAGTAAACAAATATTTGTTGTTGTGTTTTATTTCAAACCTGCGGCATTTATGTTATAAAATATCCAAAATATAACACATATATACTAATAAATAAAATACACTAACCGAACTGTTCCAAGCTGTGTATCGACAAAATATAAATCTCTGTTTCACATATTATATAAAAAGATTAATAAGTGCTTAAAAAAGAATTTTACTACAAATGTTAACATGTTGATGGTTGATTCGTTATTTAGCGTTAAAGGGCGCGCCGATAACTAAGGTACTTAACGCTTGATTAACATGTTGAATTAATTAATACCAATGAAATCGTAAACATCATTAAAAAATTAAAAAAATAAAGAGTAGGTAATGATGAAATTTAGAAAATATTAGTATAAAATATATGAAAAGTCTTAATTATACTTTATATTTATAATAAATTAAATATTTAATTTTCCTAACATCTGGAAAAGTAAAAAGAATAGCAAAAAAATCCATGACAACATGAAAAGTATACCTATTAGCTTAGTAAACTTTTAAAGTAAAGTTGTTAAAAAAGTAACTATGAAAAATAAATACTCAGGTTAAAAACAATAACATAATTATTATATCAGCTACCAATTTGAATTTAGACCCTTATGCTCCACATTCAAACAACTTGCTATATTAACATTTGTTATTACATATTGCTACAATAAAAACAAATATATCAACATGAGTTTACTTTATATCGAAAAATCTTTTGAGACATTATAACAAAATAGATACCTGTATAAATCAATAAAATACAAATGTGTGTAAAATACAAAAAAAATATTTAATATACCTAATAAAATCATATCTAATAAATCAAATATGAACAATTAACATTAAAATCAATAATTCGCATCAACTGTCCATCATTATGATGTTTACTTAGACTCCATATTAAGTCTTACTTTTTTAAAATATATATTAACGACATTTACAAATATTCTAATTTGTTTCTTTGACTTGTATTAGGACGATATAAATTTTTTTCTTAATCATATGGAGTGAATACAATAATTAAAAAGCTGTAAGTTAATATTCAAAACATACACAAGAATTTTATATAATGAGAAATTAAAGTGAGAGCTAACAAAATTGATTCTATTGTGTTTATAAAAAGGAAGCTTAAAGGTGTACGCGATTAGTGTTTACACCCAAAAAATATATAAATATTTTAAGTAATTTAAACCAAGTATATTCGACTAAACGAAATCTATCCAAGATATACACACGTATATAAAAACTTTATATAGTAAATTAAACATAACATATATCAAAAGTGTGTGAAAATAACAAGTCCTTTTTCTTAAAATGCAAAAAAAAATACCAATTCACTTATAAAGAATATAGTAAATTGTACTTTTCAAGCGTTAAACTACAAAATATACAAACCCAAGAATGAAACACACTAGAGATTTTAAATTAATTATCTATGATAAGTACAAGGTGTTTTTATACGAAATGTCTCTATTATAAATGTACGATTAAACATTTATTAGAAAACAATATTACAATGTATAAGAAAAGTATGAAACTCTTGAACCATTATAAGTTGTATTTTTAGTATAGTTTTTAAACACAATTAATCAACTTATTTTATTTATTTCTTGTAACATTGAAATAAAACGTAAGATATCTAGGAAAAATTAAATATAACAATCACTTTATTTCAAATATAAATATATTTTACATGATTTCAATTCAAACAACAATATTAGGTGTAAAAATTAATTCGGTGCCTTTGTACAGAAAATGAAAGTTTACGGGAAAACGGAACATATTTAAACCCTCAAAATATCTCCCATTATTTCATATAACTTTTCTCATTTTATCGGATAACTGACGAATCCCTTGTCGAAAAAAAGATGGTGGCTTCGAGTCGATGAAGTCGTCAAATCATTTTCGCACCTCTTCCACTATTTTAAAACGTATATCAGCTAGGTGATTGTAGAGCAATTGGAATAGGTAAGAATCTGATGGGGCTAGATCCGGTGAATACGCCGTATGAAGGAGAATTTCCCAGCCCATCGAACAACGAACGTCTTTGATCCCTCTTTGCGACGCGCGGCTGAGTGTTGTCCTGCTGCAAAATGATTTACCTCGTTCTCCCGCTAGTGAATGGTCTTTTTTCTGTAATGCGTCACCCAAACTGATAAGTTGTTGGCAGTAACGTTTTGAATTTACAGTCTAATTAGATTCGAACAACTCATATTACACTATACCCTTAATGTTCCACCAAATACATAATAACACTGTTTTGGCGTGTATATTTGGTTTCGGAGTTGATGCCGATGGTTCACCGGGCGTGACTCCAGAATTTCGGTGCTTACTATTATACAAAACCCATTTTAATCTTCGGATATGATTTTATGCAAAAAATTCTTCCGTTTGAAGCTTGTGAAAGAGAACATACCCATATTGAATCTTCTTTCTTTGTTTTCAGAGCTAAGCTCATGTGAAATCGATCAGCCTAATTATTGAATTTTTCCCGTATAATGTAATAAACAATAAAAAATTGATTGCTTGGTAATTCCGAGTTGTAGAGCGTGTTCCTGTTCAGTTTGAGTGGAATTCTCGATTTAAAAAATTAAAATCATCACTCCGAAATTTTTGAAACCATGTTTTATATATCACAACACCTCCCAAAGTGGAATAAATCAATCCCGTGGTTTCGGTAACATTTTTTTTTCAACTGGGATGTGAAAATTATATAAAGATTAATATGCTGCTTTTCGAACGCTATCCTCTTTATTATTGTTTTGTGATTCATGCCAACTGTTTAGCCAAAATATATACTGTTTTTAAATGTTAAGATTAGCATTTCAAAATCCTAAACGACGAAAAAATATTTCAATTTTAAACAGGGTTATGATTGATTAAATTTTGAAGGAACCTAATTAATTTGTACACCTAATAATATAATCAGACTTTACACAATTTTACATATGATAATATGGAATATAGTTATCTCTTACCTGTTCTAAAATATGAAGGTTACCATTAATTAGGTAAAAATAATAAAATTCATTTCAGTTTTTAGCAACTGCGGTTGAATTCAATGTCCTTAGGGACATTTTTCAATCCATCTTAAACTAAAAAACACGCGTTTTTATTATTATTTATACCCATTTCGATGGTAATCTGATGGTAAACTGTCATCATTAAAGTGTTAAATTACAAAAAACTTGCGTTTTATATACGAGTATAATGGACAATTGTCCAATTCTTTTTAATTTTATTTAATGAGCAGAAATGTATTTTTTTATTAAAATATAAAATATTCTTACAATTTTTGGATTTGCTATTATTTTTGAAAATGGTGTTAATGAATCATGAAATTGCGCTATTTACTTGACGATGAGAATTTTAATATTGGTTTTATCGATTCCGTTTAATTTATAATTATACTTTTCTTATTTAACTCTGTGAATTCAATTTTTTATTTTGTTAAAACAGTTGGCAATTTAATTATAGTTTGAAACTTTGCCTAAATTCACTTTCACAAAAAAAATTTCCACACATCGCCAAATAACAATTTATTCTGTTCAAAAGTATTCAGTAATTATATATTAATAAATTTTATTTATGTTCATACGCATTAAAATGGCGATTCTATAATATTTAACCTTTACCGTTTGGATGTCGCTATACAGGAACCAATAATACCAGCATTTCTAGTCATTTATCGGCATACAGAAACCATGCTAATCGAGTATTTACTAACGCGAGATATCCTTTTTTAATTAGTAAGAATTTTATTGTATGGATGTTTGTACTATTTTCTGTAGTCTAGAAGCCAGTGCTATAATTGTGTAAATTTTATATAAACTCTACGTAGAAAAGAAAGGCAATAAACCTACGTTTCATTTGCAGTTTGTCAAAAAATTGGTATAAAAACCGGTAATTTTCACTCACCTACAACTATTAGATAGAAAACTACAACTTTCAATCCTCAGTAACGATAAATGAAATTTTTTATGAACTAAACTACCTATCCTACAGCAAGAAAAATGATTGTGTGGTTAGCGTCAAGAGATCTGTACACGATGGCAGAAAACTAATTAAATTTTCTTGTCAAACTAGCGATGACCACCCAGTGTTACATGTGTGAGAATGTTTTTCACGATATTATATATTATCTGATTATAAAAAATAACGGAGTAACTACATAATGAACAATTCCTAAGTTAAGAGTTGTTTTTTTATTGAAATTTATAATAATAGTAACAAATGTTAAAAAACTGTTAAACTGTTAAGAAAATTCAGACCTAGTAAAAATTTTATGTAAAAATAAACCGACCGATAAGGGTTAAGGTATAAAATTGCAGAAAAATCTTTCTGTCAGCTGAAATGTTAAGATACACATAAATTTTAGAGCACCAAGTAACTAAATATAATAATCAAAATGATTAATAAGCATTTTTATTTTTACTTTTTCGAAGGAAGGAGATTTATTTATGAGGGAGATGGTGAACATTTATTTGTAAAAGAATAGTATTCTTAGAAATCAAATTTATTTCCTATATCATTAAACAATTTCGTTATTAAAATAAATATTTATTTGAAGATATATGCGAAACAAAATCTGTTTTAATATTTTTTCATTATATCCATGAGCTCATTTATTCCGTTCTCTATACAACCATTTTTCACTATATGTATATATATATATATATATATATATATATATATACGTATATATATATATACGTATATATATATATATATATATATGTATATATAGATTATTTTTCATTTATTGATTAGCTTGAATTTACAGTACGAAGATGATAAATAA
This sequence comes from Acanthacorydalis orientalis, assembly GCA_034766995.1. Lineage (NCBI taxonomy): Eukaryota > Metazoa > Arthropoda > Insecta > Megaloptera > Corydalidae > Acanthacorydalis > Acanthacorydalis orientalis. The sequence continues at coordinate 2,561,291 of CM068322.1, forward strand.
AAATAAACACGCAAAATACAAATTAAATCATAAAAAACTATTTGACGTTTATAGTCAGCAGTAATGAAAATTTAACGGATATCACAAAAATTTATTGAATCAAAAATGCATTCAAATTAAACAAGTAACAAAAAGTGTGCATATAATAATAAATTTGTCAGTTGAACTAAAAATAAATAGCTGATTAAAAGTAGAAACCCAAACATTTTCACGTTGATATCAAAAGAAGAGGAGGACACGTGTAAAATGATTAATTATTATCTAACTTTAAAATTAATTTATGTGTATATAATGAAAATATATCTCATCAATTATTGACGAAAAAAATTATTATCATAATTTATTACTGTACAATTTGCGATAAACAAAATATCATAAAAAAGTTAAAAGCTAAATATTTGAAAATTAAACGGAAACATTTTCAAAACAATATTGAAAGTATATGAAAAAATAATTAATTTTTATCATAAAATATACATAGTAGCAATAATTTAGTATTTTTATTAATTTTAACAAAATTACTTATTTTAGATTTTCAGTTGTTAAGATAAATAGAATTGAAAATTAAATGAAATAAAATGTATAAATTGAAGTTTTATAAATAAATAATTTATTTTTAAAATGGCCGTAGTCCAGAGTCCACTTTTTCAGACGGTAATAGAAACTAAATAGTAACTAGAAATCTATGAAATGGAATATGAGTTTGAATTTTTTTTCTTTCTAAGTAAAAAAGTTAAATATTTTATTTCCTATTTTTTTTTTATTCATATTTTAAATGTATTTGTTAACTACTTACAAGAAATTAAAACTTTGATAACCTTCAGATTTTCATCCAGGACAATAACTATTAAAGATACTTTATTGGAGATCGTATTTTTCTAAAAATATTGAACTAAAATAATTACTTATTAAATATATATGTTTTTTTTTAAAAATAAATTTAATTTTATAAATGTTTTAATAATAACATTCATAGATAAGTAACTCGTATTATATATTATAAATACAACTTTATTATTATTTATATTTTAGTCTTCAATTTAGATTCAGAACAATATGTAATATAGTTATAGTATATGTGCTAAATTCTGGAAAAAATATTAGTTAAAGAAAGGAATTAGCAATTTGTTTTTTCGTGAGTTACAAAGAACAAAACACAAATACTAATTAATACCGTAAGTTAATCTTTTAAAAAACATATTATATTGCAAAAAAATCAATAGTATATTTCATTTGTCTTTGCGTCATATGATCAGAAAAGAGGTAAAAAACATTAAAATCATATTTTTAAAATGAAATCGAGACTCATATATTGATTCTGTTTGGTCACAACTTATATTCTAATTATTTTGTAGGTCAGTAATGAAACTAGATTCATTTTCATTCTTTGGCTCCCTCAATGTTATATATACACACACACACACGCACACATACACACACATGTATATATATATACAAAATATTATTTATATATATATATATATATACAAAAAAAATTTTTGTATTCAAATCATTTTAAAACAATGACTCTTAAATAAAAATATTACAGAAAATTTCATTACAAATTTTAAACTATTTATTTTTTTAATTATTTACTTATTAAAATAAATAAATTGTTAACATACTTATAGATAGTTAATTAAAGTATATAAGGTTGTTAGTTATGTAATATTCTTAATTGTATACATAATTAATTATTAAAATAGCTACATCGAGCAGAGTATGTGAAAAAATACTTTAATTTAACTTTAATACTTTAATTTATAAAGAAAACATCATGAAAAAATCATCAAAGTCATTAATAACATCAAAATTTACTTAAGTTGTTTTGCATCTGTTTATAGATATATACATTAAAATTATACATTTACTTAATCTTGTAATAAGATCATCGTCTAATCATTTAATTCCAAAAATTCCTTGGGCCGCGTTGTCACAATAATATGTGTAACTTTTTATAGGTACTCTGTATTTCTTAAAAGATTAACTTCACTCAGGAATATTTGTTTATTCCAATGAATTTATCTTCAATTGTCTAAAACAATGAAAGAAGAGGAAATTCGGCAAAAAAACATATGAAGAATGATTGTGGAAATCATTTAACAATTACATGCTTATATATTATGTTTAATATCGGAGTTTTGTGAATATATAATAGATATAAAGACTTACTTTAAGTTATTTAAATATCTTAATATTTTTAAGAATGTTTCAATTAAAAAAATAAATAATCGATTTTATAAGTTAATTATTAGAAGAAAGTAATTAAAAAGTGTACTTACCTAATAATTTAATTATTTGATAAGTACACTGTTTACCAAATCAGACGCTGAAATAGAAAGTTTTTTTTATTTATTTTTGGATTTATGAATATTTTATTTCCAAATTTTTTATAACATCTAAAATTTATTTAATATGAAATGAATGTGTTTGTAGTTATAGTGTCACAATTTTGCATGATGTTCCGTGCTATATTAATTCAAAAAGTATTAAGTGTAAAAATTAATTCTGTGCCTTTAAATTAAACCAATCACAACTCTGTTTGAAACTAAATTATTTTCTCGTTATTTAAACATTTTGAAGTGCGAAGCTTAAAATTTAAAAACACTATATATCTTGCTATCTAAAAGTAGAACAAAGTTACACAAAATAATGGGGGATATTTAGAAGATTGAAATGTATTCCATTTTCTCCAAAAACATATTTTTCTATAAAAAGGCACCGTTAATGCGTAAAACTAATATTTCCAACAAGACCTAATATGCTAAGATGAGTTTCATTACATTCAGATAGGCATTAAGTCGTAGTCATGTGCACATTTTCTCTCAATTCCGAGATCAACTTCCTTTAGTCACCATGATATATATATTTATGTATATTTCCTATATATTTATATTTATTTTCTAAAGTTTCTTTTTCTATAATTATAGTTGTATTATTTTATACATATAACCCCATTGGTGTGTTGTTCAGGGAATTCTCTTCAGGATTAACTGAATGTATGCTTTGAGCGACCAGTTTTGGCACGAGTACTATATGCAAGTGGGTTTTGAAGACAAATTTTAAATCGCTTTATGACATATATATATATATATATATATATATATATATATATATTGAATTGTAATAAATTTCGTAGTGTTTTCTAATAGATGTCATTAATTGCAGTTTCGCGTGCAGCTCAGTTATATAACATTACTCTACATATGTTATTTTGACTGGTGACATTTCAATGTTTCTTCCTCTGCTATTTTTATGCAATTTTGTGAATTTTAAGTCTGTTAAATTTAAAACTGAAAATGAAGGAATTAAGGTGCATTTTCATCATTTGAGGCTGTTTTATTTCCGGAGAGGAAACAGTACTGCCAAGACAGCAAAAAAGATATCTGCCGTTTATGGATAAGGTACCGTAGCTGGCAGTTCTGTTCGAAAGTGATTCGCTCGGTTCAGAGATGGATTGAGAGCGTTCCGGTAGATCTACAGTTGTTGATAATGATAAAATTACAACACATATTGAAAATAATCAACTTTGTGAATCGCTAGGTTTTTGGGAGCCTCATAATTTAACTGTATTAATTGGAAAGAAAACAAAACGACCTGTTTCTGAAACGATTAATCACGAATGATTAAAAATGGATCGTCTACAATAATATGGATTGAAAAAGTCTAGACGAAAACGAAATGAACCTCCGTTAGTCACTACAAAAGCGAGTTTTTATCCGAAGAAGATTATATTGTGTATTAGGTGGGATCTGAAAGGTGTTGTGTATTACAAGCTCCTCCCAAATAACCATCGATAAATTCGGAGAAGTATTATGCTTAATGAAATCAATTAAAGGTGAAAATCGATCAAAACCATCCAGAATTGACTAATCGGATAGATATAGTTTTCCACCAACACAACACTAGACCTCACGTCTCTTCAGACCCGGCAGAAATTGATGTAGTTTGGATGAAACGTCTCACCTCACCCGCCATATTCAATTGATTTAACACCTTCAGATTACCATTTATTTCGATCTCTACAGAATTCCCTTATTGGAAAAACTTCACTTTCCTGAAAGCCTGCAGAAACTACCTGGATCAATTCATCGCCCAGAACGATGCTAAGTTTTAGGAGGACGGAATTATGAAACTGCGTGAAAGATGGTGGTAGGTGGTTGATCGAATTAGCGCATATGTATTTGAATAAATATATGTACAAATAAGTAAACAATGCTTTTGAATTTCGCCTTAAAAACACTACGATTTTTTATTCCAACACAATATATCATGGAAAGTTGTTTATTGTTCACAATAAAATAAGAAAATAATTACGACTGGTGTCGAGTGTAATCTCAGATAAGTTGACCCTTAGAAATAAATGCCAGTTATTGATTTAAATGACTATAAATATAAAGAAAAGAATTTTTGGATAGGTAAATTGGTTTTTATTGTACATATGTGACTTGTAGTAATGAATAATGATTAAATTTCAAACTTTGTATGTTCAAACACACGCACACACACACACACATATATATATATATATATATACATATAAATATATATATATATATATATATATATATATGTATATATATATATATTTGTGTATATATATATATATATATATGTATATGTATATATGTGTATATATACAAACACAAAACATTCTGTAATGTTTACTTTTGATTCGTACGATCCTTTTGTCGTCAGCAGGGAATTTCGGAGTTTATTCCCATAAATCCCGATTCCATCAAAACAGATATATGAACTACAATAACACATGGATTATGGATAAGACATATCCGTATGTTTTGTATTGTTATGCGAGTATGGTTTTTGTTAGAATTAGGTTTCACAACACTATATACATATTTAGTAGACGAATAATACAATAAGTGGTGTGACGAAGTTCATTCGATGACTGTATTTTCCCAAATAAATTTTTATATAATAACATATTTTCAGATCATTCTTGTATACTTATTATAGTATAGTAGAAAGTGATATATAAGAATTTTCCTGAAAAAGATTCATTTATTTGATTAATAAATGAAAGTTTTTTATTTATTACATTTTTTTAATAAAATCTAAGGGGCTCTACCTCCTATTCGGTACATATGATGATTACATGGGGTTCTACACCCGCTCGCTTCGCTCGTACCGTGTATAATAGCTCAATATCATAATATATATATACACATAAGTATGTCTATATAATCACTCTCACAGATATTTGTTTTATATATATATATATATATATATATATATATATAATATACACACACACACATATATGTATATTAATATGTCTATAATAACTCTCACAGTTTGAATGCGCCGTTTGTTTTAAAAGTCGCGCTTTTGCATTTTGCAGTTGTCGCGCATTTGCAGTTGTTATGCTACCGAACAAAATTTTTCGTTAAACTTCGGGTCTCATCATTCACAATAATTTAATACAAAATCTCTACATGTTTTTTGTAAAATATCTTTATAATATTTTATATTTTTTCTGAAATTTGCATTTATATATATATATATATATATATATATATATATATATATATAGAGAGAGAGAGAGATAGAGAGAGAGAGAGAAATAGATAGCTATGTATTTTATAGTTTATAAAGTAATTTTAATTTCAATAGTTAAATTAAAAAATCAAGAATATTCATGTAATATCAAATTAAAATATAATGATACTCGTATTTGTAGAAGTAACCGAAAATTATATCCGATTGAGTTTCAATGTTTTACCATAATATATTTTTTAAATTGTTTATAATATATTTTTTAATTCAATTCGAATCTATTATTTATGAAACGTAAATTTTTGACTAACTATTTTTATAAATTAGTCTAAAAATGTAAAATTTCATTCTATTCGAAGAAAATATACTTAAAATTGAAATATTTCAATTCTATTGGCTCGATTGGCTCAATTTTATTGGCTGAAAAAATGCTATCATAAAATATAATATTTTTACTTTATGGTCGAAATAAAATAAAATTTCAAGTTATCTATATCAAACAATGTAAAATAATAATATATATTTTGATGAAGAAAAAATATTGACTATAGGTAAATTATTCATTGTATAAAGAAAAATTCATTATTCCAATGTATAAATTCGAATTATCTCTAATTAACTATTTTAAAGTATACAATGTCCATTGTGTTAAATATTCTTTATTGTCAATTAATTTTCCATACAATTTTGACTACAAAAATATTATTTACTTAAAAATAAGTTATGTTCCCAGGGAATTGATAATACAATTTATTTATTTTCTACGTGAAACTTATTTTGAAAAAATAAATTAAAAATTATATAAATTATTGTATAACAATAGATTTTATCTCTTATAAAATATTCATTAAAATTATTTTAATCACACAAGAAAATGTAATTATTATTATTTATAACTGAGTAAAATAAATATTTTGAAGTCCCATTTTCTTAAATTCGAATTTTTATAGTTACATTTTTGTTAACATCGATTAGTGAACACTATTATTGTTCTGACTTTTCATTAGGAATTCTACAGACTTCTTCACGCTTGTAGAACTTGCCAGCGTGGTTTCTGTTATCTCAGTATCTGTTTATTCGTGCGAAATAAGTAAATCACCGGCTTGTCGGCGCAAAGTCTTCGATGGGATTGTAGTTAAGTGGTTAGCACGACGGGCTATTGACCAATGTAAAATGAGCTCGAACTAGGTATACTGTATACGTCATCGTTCATTAAGGAAGCTATAGTCATGAATGTTTAATTAACTTTGGTATAAGCAGCATTCAGAGGAGTCTAAATAAAAATATCATTCATAACTTACTATCGTCAAATTTTGTGTTAATATTTATATATATTAAAAGGGATTTATCTAAAAACGTTTTCTAACTTGACAATTTTTAAAATAATTCACTGTTGAGATTATAAGAATTATGGCAATAATTATTTTCAATATTTTAATTTTCAATTAAAAACCATTGAAAAGTTTAAACTTCATTAGTTATTTTTCTCTTATAATATATTTACAAGTTTTCATGATTTTTTGACAGGTCTGTTAATTTTTTCGAATTTAAAAACTATTTTTATTATAATTGAGACAAAAATTATAGAAGCCGAAAGCTACTCAAACATTTAACTCTGTTTTGTAGCACTTCCATATAATTTAATTCCTGTTTTATATTCCTGTCTTATATGTCTTTAATTCCTGTCAAATATTTTTAATCATACGGAGGCGGTTTGGAAAGTAACTTCATTCATGAGGGAGAGAGGGACAGCTTTATATTTTTCATATAATACCATCCCTTTTAGTAGCGCATGTGAAGTTGTAAGTCATTCTGAAATTAATTTTGCGTTTAACAGTTGTTTCAACACAAGTGTTTCGTGGAAGAGTGTAAAATGGATAAAATCGAAATTTGAAATGTCGTTCAGTTCTTTTTTCGAAACGAAAATAGTGATAGAAATCCATGAGAGAATATTTCTTCCATTTCGTGAATCTTGTCCTTCTTACGAAACCAATCAACTTTGAATGAATGAATTTAAACGTGGTAGAAAGAATATCGAATGTGCACCGTGCTCAGGTGGCTATAGAACAGCTGTCACGCCAAAAAGCATCCATAAAGTCCACGATATGGTTTTGTCCTGCCGGTGAGTGAAGTGACCGAGATAATAGAGATCACAGGCATCTCAACTGTGTGAACATATTTCATTTTGATAATGAATTGCGTATGAAAAAACTTTCTGCAAAATAGGTGCAACGTTTACTCACTGCAGCGCAAAAACGAGTTGGTACGCTAACATCAACCGACTTCTTCGAACAATTTAAGAAGCATTCAGTGAATTTCATGCGATGTTTTGTAACGATGAATGAAACATGGATTCATCATTACACACCAGAATCAAAAATGCAATCAAATCAGTGGATTGAACCTGGTGAAACGGCTTGGTGAAGAAGGAAAAGACGGTTTAACAGACTAGAAAAGTGATGGCATCATTTTTCTGAGATGGTACAACAATTCTCTAGATCAACTGTCTTCAGAAGGGAAAACAGTTACTGACCTTTACTATGCACTTTTGGAAAATTTAAATGTTGCAATCACGGAAAACCGTCCAAAATAGCCAAATTAAAGTTTGAAATCATACCAACTTTAACGTATTCACCTAATTCTTCACAAAAATTCTCAATAACTGCTTGTTTTTAATTATTCTTTAACCACATTTAAAGTTATAATGTTCATGTATGTATGTAGTATATTTATTTTGATGTGTATCATATTTTTCTGTTATTTAGCGCTCTAAGAATGACAAAATTGCTATTAAAATGCAAATCAGCAACAGTCAAGAACGATCAGTATCAATTATTGGACATTTTTGATCAAAAAAATGTTTTTCAAAAAGTCATTTATGAAAGCGAGTGTAGCCACAGTGCAAAAAAAATATTATAACAGTGATTTCACCAGCCTAAAAAACATTAAATATATAAAGGAAAAGGAAAAGAATAAAATAATTAAATTAAAAATAGGTAATTTAAAAAATTGTACAATTTTTCATGTGTGTATAATTAACATTTATAAATTCGGATCTTCTATTTAGAAGAGTTATACACATTTTTAAAATTAAATCCACAGGAATTTATATACAAGCTCTTATAGTTATATTTATACTATTCCAGTTTCGTAAAACATCCTAATATTACAAATATTTCTAGATAGTTATATCTAATTTTTATTTAAAATTAAAATCTTGGGAAAGTAGAACCCAATCAAAAAATCTAGTTTTCTTCATGCTAACTTTTTATGTGTATGTGTATATACTCTGTTTTTGTATGTATATATATATATATATATATGTATATATATATATATATATATATATATATATATATATATATACATTTATGGTTGTATTGTTATACTGAAATATTCATTATCTTTTTGTATATCTATAACTTTCTCACTGCAAAAGGTAACAAAATTAAAGATAAAATAAACTATGTAATAAATAGAACGAATATTTCTGTTTAACTCTGCAGCTATAAAGAGTATTTATCTACATAACATTAGTAAAAAATATGGAATAAATAGGTCTTATGAAATTAAACTTTTGTAGAAACAAGTAAAACGTTTAAAACTTAAGTGTTAACTTTATTAGTATTATATGTATATATAAATATATAATCACTTCGAAAAATATTTGTGCTTAAAATTTAACAATGTTTTGGACTATTGGTTTTGTGGTTTTTACCAAATAATGATAGAATTTTTTATAAATAGGACCATTAAGAAAAAAATCATAAAAATGTCAAATCTTAGTTCGTTGGCATAAAAACCTCGTTATAAAAAGTGAAATAACAGATAAAAGCTATTCGGAAAGTATTTGCGTTTGGAATATAATTTAAAAAAAATAGGAAACTAACAAATTTAAAAAAAATCAATAATTATTCGGGCAACCTTTTAGCACGTATAATTGGCCTTCAAGCAATTCGGAATACTTTCAATAAGTTTATGATTAACATCTAATGTTATTTTCTCCCATTCATCTTTAAAGCAAGAAGTGAGAGCATATCTTTTAAATCGATTAGTTTTTCGTATCGTACGATCAAAGTGGTACCAAAGATACCCGATTGAATTCAAATCTGGGCTTTGAGGAAGCCAATCGACTATTTAAATTGAGTTTTTTGTTGAAAAATTTCTTTGTTTTCTTAATCGTGTGCTGTGAATAATTATCTTGTTGAAAGATAAATCCACCTTCAAGACACATTTTATGCACACTGTCATTTAATTTTTTTCAATTATTCCATTATAGAAATCAGCATTCATTCTGCCTTCGATTACTTGCAAATTACCAACTCCGCGGAATGAGAAATATCCCCAGTTCATAATCATACCGCCTCCATGTCTTTCAGTGCCTACTAAATTTTGATTTTCTAGTGCTTTTCCAGCTTTACGGCAAATGTATTGCCTTCGGTTAATCCCAGTTATATTAAACTTCGATTCATCACTCCAAACAATTGATTTCCAGAGTTCTATTGACTTATAAGCATAAGAGATTTAAAAATGAAGTCGCTTACGTTTGTTTATCTTGTTTATGTATGAATTTCGACAAGCGATACGACCAAAAATCCCAGCTTCATGTCTTCGATCTTAGTTCAGTAACTCCAAGAGTAAGATTAAGATCCTCTTTTAGTTGCTGGGCGCTAATAAACGAATTCTTTTTGACTTTACAAACTATTAGTTTGTTCTTGCGTTCGCTGGTCTTTCGTTTTCGATATTTCCTTTGAGCTGAAATTAAACCTTTTCCATATTTAACGTTATTAATAGTATACTGAATCATTCTGAGAGGTTTCCTAAGATTATCATTAATTACTTTGGCAGTTTTTCTGTTCTGATACATATTATAAATGTGTGAGCGTTCACGACCGTAAATTATCTACTCTTTATCATTTTGCTACAAAAAAAGTTGTAAAGGGAAATTAAATCAGTAATATATCATTTAAAAAATAAATTCAATTATCATACCTTTAATTAAAACCTTAGATACTATTATCTTCTTAGACGCAAATACTTTTCGAATTGTTACTTAATGATTTTTTATTAATATAAACTAAACAAAAAAAAACGAAATCACTATCATAATCTAAATTCAATATCAACCTAATGTGTAAATAGACATCAGCATAGATAATTCTGCTAATCCCGCATAATTTCAATGATGTTAATTGTAATATTATAATTTTACAACCCGCAAATAATTTCCAGCGCGACTGTATATATATATATATGTTGAAATATATTTTAATTGAAAAATTAATTTAGAAATTAGAAAATATTTTTTATACAATTTTCATTATATTTAAAATAGAATTTTAAATCAACAATATAATCATCTAATAAAAATAAGACACCATATTATAAACGAGAACACTGTATGAAATTCAATAAATAATTATATAAAATGAAAATACTAGTCAACTGAAGAAAATAAAAAGATTATGTAAATTCTCTTAACTAATATATTAAAAAAATATTTAGGAATTACTATAAAAATTATGATGTGAAATAAAATGTAAAATTTAGTTAGCGTTAACTCAAACTAGCTTTATTCATATTTTTGAAAAAAATAATTAACAAGAATTTATACTCACAACCGACCTTGAATATTTATTAAATATTTAGATATATTTCTTTTTCAGTTTTTATACTAACCCTTGAAATATTTGAAACTAGAGCGTGGGTTTTGATAGACGTACCAATATTTTAGCTATTAAGCTTTTCCATGATGTGAAATATAATAAGTTCAATATTTACCCACATAATGGAAATGTAGCAATTCATATTAACTTAAATATTGTATCTTATATAAAGAACCGATTTCGAAATTTATGTATATATATATATATGTAAATGCATACATATCTATAGACTTATTTCTAATCAATTTTAATAGTCGAGTAATTAATATTTCGTTAATATATGTTGTACTATATTGTATAATCCTAAATCATTTAACTGTTTCAGTAATTCATTTCGTTTCATTTTCTTAGGATAAATTATACGTCTGTGTTTAACTTCTGAAATATTAAATTCGTTTTTGTGTAATTAAGATGCCATGTTTTTAAGTATGTACATATTATATTAGTACCAACATTGCACCAGAAGGGAAAAAATATTAAATTATACAAAATAATGTTCTTAAAAATATTTCAGCGTTACTTTTATTTACAAGATTGTTTTATATAATGGAAATTAATTTAATGCTGCACGTGTAAATCATACATCAATATAGAAATAAAAACTTAGTTATAAGGGTATAAAATAACAATTTTTTTCTGTATCTTACAGTTCTGATACTGATGGAATCGTCATCGAAATGCACATAAATACAATAATTAAAAATAATCATTGAGAACTATCTATTAGGTAGGTAGGAAAATAATTGCGGTCTTTGTTTTATGAATTCTATCCTTATTCTTTTTAATGAAAGTGTTATTTAATCATGTTCGTGTTAAAATCATTTTAAGGTGCACTTTTCGGTCTGTATTTTGGTAATACCGACTGTGATTTTATTATTAATTTGGCTTCAAATTGGGATATTGAATTAAACATAGAAAAGTATCAAATAAGAGAAATTTAGTGTATGAGATATAATTTAGTGTAAAGCCGCAGAAACTGCTCGTAAACTAAACGATGTTTTTGGTGTGGATACCGTTAAGGGACGTATGGTGATTCCAAAAATTTCGTGTTGGGAACGAGAACCCTGAAGATGAAGAAGGTCGCGTGCGTCCTTCTTTAGCCTTCATAACGACCAGCTGAAGGTAATATTTGAATCAGAACCACAGACAACAATTCTGAAGCCTGCTTATAAAATAATTTTCTTGTGTTAAATATTTCCTTCAGTCAGGAATAAAATATTTTCTTTTAATATATGATTTTTACTTTTTAGAACTATTCATCTTCGTCTTTCTGTAGATAAAGTATCTAAAAATATATTTAGGTACTTTTATATTTCTTATACCTAATCAAATAAAATAATTCGTATAAATTCTTTAATAATCAAATAAAATTCTTCAATTCTAACCAACATTAATATTAATTTTTATTTGCTAATTTATTTCCCCATGATTATTATTCAAACTTAAATCATATGTAATGATTTGATAAATTTTACATTTAATTCGTATATTCGAACATTTTTTTTAGAGAACTGGTAAATAAAAAAAATAAAAAAAACTGATTAATATAAAGTTACAATTTTTCTTTGTCATTTTAAGTATACTCGAGATCTTTTATTTCACTTGCACCAACCAACATAAGAATCTATTCACCTAACAACTAGATTTTTTATTCCATTTAATTACTACTATTGTTCGTTCCATATCCGTATCATTTCATTTAGTCAAAAACTGTTATTCAGTTCGTTTTCCATTGAATTACGTCTTTTTGAAAACATTTTATTCTATTGAAATACGTGTATTTGAAATATGTTGTATACTTTTAATTCCATTTTAGTTTTTATGATCACCAATTAGCTCTTTTTTAATTCCACACATACTCTAATCACATAGCGTTGTTAAAGGCAACATTTAGCATTAAAGATTAAAATATTTTTTAAACGTTTATTCAATTTAAACTAACAATATTAAGTTGCAACTTGTATTGAATTTAAAATAAAAAAAACTGTATAAGTTTCTAAGTAGTACATTCCTATACTGTGACAACTTTATGAGTTACAAATCTAGTCTAATAATTTCTGCAAACCTTTAATTTCTAAATATATTTCCCAACTATAATAGATGATTGGTTGGAGAGCATATGTGAAAACAAAATTATACATAATATAATCTTATAGATCCATTTTTACGAATCAAACATTTTACAAGAAACGATTTTACTAGTGAAAATTTTATACTAAAAGGATAAAGATATATGAAAAGACATCTCTCTGTATCGAAAGTACCTACGATACAGTTTGAGCATCAAATACAAAGTTCTAGAGAGATTGTCGAACGTGCATATTCTTAAGTTTACATTTGATGTGACATACAGACTGAAAAAAATAAAAAATGTAAACATCAATACGTGAATTTTACTTAAAAATATGAACATTTACTTCTTATACGATATTCAGTACATCGAAAATCGTGGACAATTTCTATCGTTTAAAATTCATAGGAAATACTATATCGTATATTTTCTTCGTATTCCTGATATTTTGAAATATGCATCAGTTGGTCTCGTATATGTTATTTTTAAGTTGATTTTTAGTGCACATAAAACCTGTATCTTATATGCGATATTTCATTCCAAGGGATATAAATTTCTTGTAAAAAGTTCATGACACTTGAACTGACTCGTAATAGGGAATTTTATAAGTTATTTTACGTTGTTTATTTTTTTACATTGAATTTTATTGGAATTTATATATATATATATATACATATATATATATACATATATATATATATATATATATATATATATATGTATATATAAATATATATATATATACATATTTATACACATGCATAAACTTTACATAACATTTGATCAGCATTTGTTTTGAAGTAAAGTTTTTTATAAAACCTTATCAGTTATGAAAATATATTATTTTTATTTCTATTTTTGGAAATATTACGTCGGAGACTGAATATTATATTTAGTTTATATGGCTTGTTTTTTAATGTTTTCTATTTTATTATATTTTACAAAACATGATTATTTCCATCTTGTTCAATTCTTAAACTGAAACTTAATATGAAATTTTATGATTAAGTAAGCTTCCTTAAAGACTTTCCTTTTTGCCATAACATATATATATATATATATATATATATATATATATATATATAGTTTATATATTGTGTTATTTGAAATAAATTACATCATATGAAGACTACTTTTTTAGTTTTTGATTTCATGATTTTTCAGAAAATTTTTAAATGATTATTTTTGAGTCGAACTAAACTAAAGCACTGCGGAATTGACTATATTTTCTCGTTGTAATTGTTTCTCGTTTATGACTGATGGATAAATAGTTATATAACTGTTATATTTTTTCCAATATCCAAATATTTTAGGAAACAAAATTTTATTAAGTAGATAAGTAATGTAATATATATATATATATATGATTGATAGTAAATTTTTTGCGGTTTTCATTTTCTTCTAAAAAAAGAAAAATATTTTCTGATATATTCAAATGTTCATATAATTTCATATTAACATACATATTTTTTTAAAAATGATAAAATATTTAAAATATCTTGTAGTTGTGCCCCGATTAAATACTAGATTGGTGGAAAAATAATTTTGGTTTTTGTTCTCTAATTTCTACCCTTAATTTTTTTCAATGAAAATGTCATTTCAACATATTTATGTTAATATCACTTTAAAGTGCATTTTGTTTTGTATTTTGGTTACATCGACTTTGGTTTTATTTATAATTTTGCTTCAAATTGGGTTATTGAATTAAAAATGGAAGGAAGCAAATAAGAGCAATTTTTGTATGAGTTTAAAACGGGGGGTAAAGCAGCAGAATCTTCTCATTAACTAAACGAAACTTTTGATGTGGATGCTGTTAAGGAACGTACGGTGCAATAGTGGTTCCAAAAAATTCGTATTGAGAACGAGAGACTTGAGGATGAAGAAGGTCACGGGCATCTTTCGTCAGTTCACAACGACAAACTGAATACGTCAGTTGAATCAGAACAAAGCACAACAATTCAAGAGCTTGCACAAAAATTAGGCGTTAGTCATTCAACAGTTCTGGACCAGTTAAAACTGCTAGGAAAATCAAAAAAAAACTTGGTAAATGGGTAAAGCACGAATTGAACGAAATTCAAAATTCCTGTTACGAAGTTCACGTTTTTTATTTTGTTTTACGCTTCTTTTACGTACCAGAAACGATCTATTTCTCGTATTGTAACGTGCGACAAAAAGTAGATCCTTTATGACAACAGAAAGCGGTCTGCACAATGGTTAGATAAAAATGAACCTCAAAAGCATTTCATGAAATCGAAATTGCACAAAAGAAAATTATGGTGACTGGTGATCTGCGTTCGGTATAATCTACTACAATTTTTTGAATCCTGGCGAAACCATACAGCCGAGAGTTGCTATCAATAAATCAACAAAATGCACCAAGAACCCCGTCGTCTGGTCTCTTCACTTGTCTATCTAAACGGTCCTACTGCATGACAATGTACAACCACACGTTGCACGATTGATTCTTCAAAAGTTGAATGAATTTGGATGAAAACCAATGCCTTAACCATCATATTCACCAGATATCTAGCAAACAGATTATCACTTTTTTAAGCATTTCGACAACTTCTTACAGGGTAATGTCTTGAACAACCAAGCTTGTGTTGAATGTGTATTCCGATATTTTTTCAACCTCAGAACTCCAGAATGTTATACCACCAGGATAAATAAACTAGTATTAATTGGCAAAAATGTGTTGATTCTAATGGTCCTTATTTTGATTATAAAGTTAATTATTAACTGAAAAAATGCATATGAATTCGAAGGTCATATATATATATATATATAAACATACTCGAATACATACATATTATATATATATATATAAACCTACTCGAATACATACATATTATATATATATATATATATATATATATATATATATATATATATATATATATATAACATAAATTGTAGCATAACTGGAAATAATTGGATGTGGTTGCAGGTAAAAGCTATATCACGATCATTAAATAAAAGTGTAACATTCCAAACAAACAATTGTTTATTAAGGACTTTTCACTTAGTTTATTAGTTATTTATGAAACGCTTCCAAACTTTTGATTAACAGACTGTCTATTGGTTTTAAAATTGAATGATGTTCGTGTTAAATTGCACATTTGGAAACGAGCAGATCAGTCAATTTTTATCTATTTTAAAAGAAGAATATACTGCCAATGAAATAATGTGTAATAATTTGGATAGAAGATTTTTATAAATGTCTATAAAAATAGTTCGGTTTAAAAGTGAATATTCACAACTAATATACGTGAATCAATATCCACATGAATACATAATTACTATACAATTTTCAATTTTTATTAAAGTCATGCCAATTAAAATTTATTTGTTACTTTACTTAAAACAGTCGTTAACTCTATTAGAGTGTAAGAATTTAAATATTTAGTTGACATTTTCAAGTTGATTTATACTTTTATTACTTATTGTAATTATATTTCTATTTATATTTGTTACTTGTATTTTTTAATTAAGAAGCTACAAAAATATGTGTAGAATATCTAAAGCAGCAAAAAGATATTAAGTTGGTTTTTGAAGTATTTTGTTCAAATTAACGAATATCTGTTCCTACAATATTTAATTATTATTACAGTTCCCTACATTTTAAGACAAAACTTATAATTCAAGCCATATTATCACAAGTATTCCATAGTTTTCATCAGATTTTGGTTATTTATCATTGTCCTTAGCTATTCACGGAAGTTTCTAATCCAAACTTTAGTAATTTAGGCCTTAATAGGGTCAAATCTACAACTCTGTGTGAGAATTGAAATATAGGAAGTAATGATTAGTAAACTAATACACACGTTCACAAACATACACACACGCACATATATATATATATATATATATATATACATATATATATATATAGAGAGAGAGAGAGAAAGAGAGGAAGAGAATTTACACAAGCTCTGGCAGAGAAATAGTTACTGTATAGTATCGGTTTTAAAAGTAAAAATAGAATATAAAATATAAAAAAATAAATTAAAATTAATTTTAACTGTGTCATTAAATAATTTTTAATTTGAAGTATATATAACTTTCGAAAAAATATGTAAATATGCAGAAGAGAATTAATTTTGATAATATTGTCATATTAAGTCATGTAAAATATAATTGATTTAATTTTTTTTCTTTTTTGTCTTTAAATTATAATGTTTTTTTAATTTTTAGTGGCAATTCAAATAGTGATACCTCAAATTCAGTTTCTTGTTTTGTGTATTATATTTTACATACTTACAATATTTCTAAGATATCAAATTCTAATTGAAACTATATTATCTTTTAGTTTATCATAATTATAAGTAATTCATTTAAAAAAAATATGCGTCACTAATAAACCTTTACGATCAAGTAATTGCATTCACAAATGAATAATTCTCTTTTCGCACAAACAATAATAATTTCTCTAATCAAAATGTACAATAAATGATTGTTGTTCATTTTTAATTGTTGCAGTTTGTCATCGATGCTATCATCTTCAGTGTGCTAATATAGAGAATAATCTACCTTAACTCTCTGATAACAATGACTTTGTCAAATAAATGTGCATAAGTAACAATCAAAAATAAATATTAATCATTTATTGAACATTCTTGATTAAACATTTTTTTGTCATTTATGTGGTAAAATAATTGTTCTTATATTGATATGAAATCATCCAACAGTGTAAAGACTATATAAGTATATTTCTTTTAAAATTATTTTTTTATGATTTACTGGTATGTAGTGAATCTAAATTAACTTTATATTAAAGTAACAACTAATAATTTTCAAAAATTATTTTTAATCAGTCCTTAAAGTTTTAAATATATTAGATTGGCAGAAAATAATTGCGGTTTATGACTTTCAAATTCATATACATTTTTCTTTTTTTAATTTTCCTATTTTAAGTGGTCCAGAACTATTGGATGACTAACGCCTTACTTTTGTGTAAGCTCTTGAATTGTTCAACTGAATTTGTCAACTGACACCTTCAGTTGGTCATTATGAACTGAAGAAGGATGCACATGTCCTTCTTCATCTTCGAGGCTCTCGTCTCCAGCACGAAGTTTTTGGAATCACTATTACACCGTAACTTCTTTAACAGTATCTACATCAAAAGCCTCGTTCTGTTTACGACCAGTTTCTGCTTCTTTACCAGCAGTTTTGAAGTAATACAAAAAATTGATCTTACTTGTTCATTAGTCCAATTTGAAGCAAAATTAATAATGAAACCAAAGTTGAAAATACAGACCGAAAAATGCATTTTAAAATGATATTAACATGAATACATTTTCACTGGAAAAAATCATGTTAGTCTTCAGAAAAAAACTGCAATTATGTTCCTACCAACCTAATATATGCGTCTTTTACTGATATACGTATTAAAAAACTAAAAAGCTTCCTTTTTAATAAAAAAATAAAGTTCCAATCTCAGTTACGCATATAATTGAAGTGGCTTATATAATGAGGGCTATATCCGCGCTCATTTATAAGCCACTTCAATGAGTTCACGTTTATAGTGAATAAATGTTCACATTGATATTAGTTCGTAAAAATAGTTATAAAAACACTTATTTTTATAACGAGCTCTTTTACGGATATACTAAACAAATTTAATCCTTTGTAAGAACTATATTTAAAATAAATAGAAGATAACTATCATATACATTCAAATACAAAAACTTCTATCTATTTTATTGTTTGTAATAAATATTTGAGTTAATTAAAGCCTAAAATGTGTTTTCATATTAAAGTGGTAAATATGTCTGTACTGTTTGCAGATATATGCTCAGATTTTACTAAAATTTGATATTATTTATTATTCAATACCTAAATTAATTTTCAATATTAAATACAATTATATTATTAGATTTTATGAATAAAAATAATATTTAGGTAGAATTCACTTATCTATGATATAAAGAATAACGGATATAACGAGAAAATATAATCGATTTCACAGTGGTTGCTATATCTGAGTTATTGTAACTAGTTGAAGTCATATAATTCTAATGATTTTATTTAGAAATTAGTTACAAATCATTATTCAAGAATTAAAATTATTAATAATAGCATACTATCTTATAAATTTTCACAAGAAGATTTTAAATGTTGTTTAAAGCCATATATTCGACAATCATCGGAATTTCTATCCAATTTCTTGTCATAATTCCTAACCGGGCCGTGTGATGGCATGAAACAATACAGCACTTGCTCCAGGCGCCTCAAGTATGAAGGTGCCTATACGTCTCAGCTATGAAGGTATCTGTTAGATATTTCACAGTTTATTATTTTGTTTTATTATTTGTAAGGTCCTTTTTTACAACGAATAATAAAGCTGAAATAATATATAGTGCTGTCACCGCTGCTATAAGGTGCCCTGTATTTAATTTACAATTATAGATTTCATCTTCAGATGTATATTATATGTTAGTCACTATAAATTAATATTATGGTAAATTACTGTATTTGATATTTTTATAGACCGAAACATAATAAATTTCTCATTAATATACTTATTTTTATTCAATCTCTATGTATTATTATTCGAGCACTTGTACGCCGAGGATGCCATATCACGATGGGAGGATTCGATTTAAATTTGTAAAGAGAAAAACAGTTTTGAGTACGAATTTAATGACCAACCCATTATAGACTAGTAACACAATTATAAAATTAATTTGTTATTTAATTATTGACTCTACGAATAATTCAGTTAGCGAAAGATTTGAATAAATGAAATTATATGTTGATAAGTTTAAAATATTGTACGACATTTATAAACTGAAACATGAAAATAGATCAGAAATTCTCAAAAAATGTATAGATTTATTATTGGCTGATAATGATAATAGAGATATTGATGGCCTTGAATTTTGTGAAGAAATTATTTGTTTATAAATATAGCTGTATTAATGTCCTCTCAAATGGAACCATTAAAAATACTTAGCTATTTGTGGAAAAACAATATGAATACAATATTTAAGAATTTGTTTATTTGCCTACGAATAATGCTAATTAACTGGTCGCGTATCAGTTACTTATTGACAATGCAGTTTCTCCAAATTAAAAATTATAAAAAAGTACTTAAGGTCAGTAATGGGGCAAGAAATATTAGTCGGTTTGGCTATGATTTTCATTGAAAGTGATGTATGTGAATCAATAAACTATGACGATTTGATTTTTGATTTTGCAGAAATGAAATCTAGACGTGTACATTTCAAATATATAAAATTATTTTCTTTATTAATTATTCTATATAAATGTAACTATTTTTGTTTTTGTGTATTATTGTTTCCTATTTGTGTTACAAATTTTGAAGGCATTAAACAAATATACAAAATGAATTATTAGGTTTCATAATTTATGTACTTAATACAAAATAAAAACGCTTTTTTAAGAATGTCTGCTCCAGGCGCAAAAATACCACCACACTGCTCTGCTTCCTATGTTACATATATCAACGATCACTTATTTAAACACCAGTCGAAAATGTTTAACACGCTTTTTAGTTTATATACATTTTTTAATAGTTCCTGCTGGGTCATGTTACATTGTTTATACTTTTTATATATTGTTTATACTTTTAATTTGGATCAAATTGCTTGCATTCTCAATTTTTTCCAAAGTCAAACTTCTTTTATATAATTTATTTTTGTGATAATCTAATTTATTTTGCGCCGTTTAACAAAAGTATATTACATAGATCTATCGAATATATTGAAAAAAAGATAGCTAATGAGCTGAAAATTATTTAGATGTGCTCGTTTCTTTTAATTTACCAAAACGTTTAGTGCACTATTTAATGCACTGTAATTTAAAGTTGTTATTGAATTTTTATTATATCTTTCAACGATTTCCATAATATTATGTATTGTGATCAACATGAAAAGATATGCACTTCTTTCTGATACATATGATAAAAGATCTATATACATAAACATATACTAAAATATTTTTCTTAGTACATTGGAATCTATTTCGTTTGTTCTAGTAATTAAAGTAACTTTAGTTTATATTTTGTAATAGTTCCCAGCATTGTTAAATTTGGGTTTTTAGTAGTATTTGTTTAAGGTGAAAATTATTGAGGAAAAAAAATACATGTTATATTATAACCTTGTAATTATAAAATAATTTTAATATGACTTGTAACATTTTCATTTTGTTTTGGAATATAACCTTACACTTTTCCAGAATAAATCTTCATCTTATAGACATAATAATATTCGTATCATAGAATGTTTAAAATTTAATTCCATTACTTGCAAGTTTTGAGGGAATATAATGTCTAAAACATTATATCCCCCATTTTCTTTAATCCTATATCAATCCAGCGATATATCTGTCAATCTATTCAAACATGCCACACACATTATTATCTTTCGTTTCTGATAACTCATGTATTGTGTAGCTGTACAATACATTTTTTAAGTATATTATCAACCGTTATGATTAATTTTTTAATGTCTCGTATTGAAAATAACAACTATTAAAATATTGTTGGGGTGTCTCATGCATTTCATGCATTTATAATTCCAAAATTTTTTTGTCATTATTTATAACGTTTTCTTTTTAATTTTTAAAGAATATTCGTTTTAAAAAATAAAGCAAGATATTTCTTCCGCTTCATGTTTATCCAATTGAATCTAAGAAAATGAATTTCATAAAAGTGACTGTTATAAAAGAAATTTCGTTTTTTATGGAGAACTTATTAGGTAATACTGACAGTCAAATTTGACAATTAAGATCATAAAAATTATATTGATAATTATAATGATACAAAAAGAAATAATGATGTTAATGAAATTATGTAAATAATTGATAATTTTCTTAATAAAAATGAAAGTAAATAGAACGAAGAACGATATATTTATTAAAATAAAGGCTTTAGATAAAGAAAAGCCTATCCATAGAACAGTGAAAATAAGAAAATCGACTCTAATCTCATATTTCTATGTAGCATGTCACAATTGCAAGAATACTTTGAAATGCTTGCTTATCTTTCAAGATGAGAAAATCAAATGGATTTAACCCAAGATTTCAATCGTGCAAATTTTGTATGTGTCGGAAAAATCTGAACTATTTTCTCGTAGACTTCAAAACAACTTTATACTGTTACATATGAAAAAAATTAAATGCATAAAATATTTATGATTTGTTAGCAATTACTGTTTTCAAGATAAAATTTAATATGTATATTAAAATATAACATTATTGTATTTTTAAAAACGACAAATAGGGTTACATATGAATTCGACACCATAGGAAGATTCAAATAAATAAAAAATAACAAATTAACGTATTTGTAAATTGTATAGTTTAAGAATATCTATTTACTAATCAATCCACATCAATCTAAAACAACCCAAAAATGAAAAAGTCGTGAAATATTACTTATTTACCAATTTATATTTGATAATTTTGATCATAAATCGTGAAAGCTGTGTGTTATTTGTTGAAGTACAAATAACCTTTTAACAAAACTTTTATAAATGTGTAAGTAGTGATTCATTGTATCTACACAATACATTTAGAACTATTTATTTATCATGGCTAGATACCGGCATCATAGCTCCAATGTTACTGCATTCACTCACTACACATTCCCACTCACACACACCCACGTACATACCATACACACTAGAGCTGTGTCGACCGACCGCAGACTGTGACAAATGTACGAACATTTTTCTTAAGATAAAAGCAACGTTCTTGTCAGTTTTTCTTATTCTACAGACGTACACATACAAATATTGTAAAGATACTAACACAAACAAAAACGTGTATATGTATTTATAAACACATATAAATGGGAAAATATACTCATGTCGTATTGACACTCACCAATACGCATAAACATGCACACACCTTCAAACATATAAGTATGTATATATATATATATATATATATATATATATACATATATATATATATATGTATACTGGTATGTATTTTCTTGTATATAAGTATATATATATATATATATATATATATATATATATATATATATATATATATATATATATATATATATATACATGTACTGAGAAGAAACAGAGAAGTTATACTAGAGTCTGCCATTACTCGCCACCTTACATGCATCTTTCATTCACACATGAGTTGTTTAAAAAAGCAACCACCGTCTTGTCTTTTTGGCTAAAGTTATTTAATTTCTTGTTTTTTTTTTCATTTTTTTGCACCTCCTAGTTTTTTTTCATGTGAGGTATTTATATATTCTTTAATAAGTTTATTTTATTTTTTGTAACTTTCTTTGTAACTTCTTCTAATAAACATATTTTATTAACAACGTTTTTTATTAGGCTGATGCAAAAATAATTGCGGTGTTTACGTATCGAGTATAAAGACGCATATATTAGTTAAAAATTATACTCATTAATCGAAATAAAAACCAATGGCCTGCACACATTTCTCCCAATGGGAATCATGTTTGTTTGTACCTACAAGATATAGTTCTGGACTCCTGGAATTAACGAATTAATCGAAAGCACTTTGAACTGATCTTTGAAAACCATCTCTTGTAGGAAATTATTCAAATGTTTAAAAAAATGATAATCTGTCGGAGACAAGTCTGAAGAATAAGGTTTGTGAGGTAAGATTTCATGACCCAGTTTATTTAATTTTTTTAAAGACATTTGTAAGATCTGTGGTCGGGCATTGTCATGAAGAAAAATTGGTCCTCTTCGATTGACTAATACTGGCCGTAAACGATACAACTTCTCATGCATTTTTTTTCAATTTCCTGACAATATTTTTCTACTGTTATTGTTTCATCTGGATTTAAGAAGTTGTTATGATTGATACCACTAGTCAACCACCAAATAGTGACCATTATATTTTTTTCGTCAAGCTTCGAATTAAGAAACTGTTTTGGCGCTTCTCTTCGGTCTAACCATTGTAAGAAAACGTTTCCGATTGTTGTAGATAATCCACTTTTCATCACATGTGACAATGCGATCAAAAAAGGATCATTTTTGTTACGAAAAAGAAGCTCAGAACAGACTTCGTATTGCCGAATTGCTTGATGTTTGTTTAGTTCATACGGCACTTATTTATCTATCTTTTTTGTTTTTTTTTTTAATTAGGCTCAAATGTCAAACAGCTATAGAATGATCAACTTGAGTTCTTCTTCCACCATTCGAGTTGTTTTACGTGGGTCCGCTTCAATAATGGTTCTTAAATCATTACTGTCTATAGCTGAAGGACGTCCACGACCCTCCTCATCATTAAGACTTTCGTTTCCATTACAAAATTTTCGAAACCAGTGTTGACCTGTACGTTCACTAATTGTCTCTTCATCAAAAACAAATTTAATATTTAGAGTAGTTTCTGTTGCTTTACGTCCCAATTTAAATTCATAAAACAAGATTTTCAGAATTTGCTTTTTTCTATGACTTATTTAAGATTTTATATTTATTAATACTAAAGAATAAAAACAATAGACATAAAATCAGTAGTGCTAATTTTATTGTTTATAATGATGTATCACATGGCTATAACAAACGATAACGTTAACTAGAAAAATTGTCGCCAAACTTAAAATGATAAAAATCGCTATTATTTTTGCACCAACCTAATATTAAACTTCCAATGTTATAGTAGTTACAACATTAATATAAATTAAGTGAATAAAAAATTAATAACTGTATAAAAACTCTCATATATTTTACAATCCGAATTAAATTATATTTTTAATTAATTTGTTGACATAAAATGATATAAAGCATATGAAAATTATGTTACTTACATTGTATCTTTCAAAATAATGATTTGATTATTATTTCGTATTAGTTTACAAAAAAAGTTTTAGCAATAAATATGTATACAAGGTAAAAAAACAAATTTTATTACTTATTTCACGATTTAAAGACATTAATTCATTATTAAAAATGATAATGTTTAGACTTAATGACTGTATCTTATATTGTTTATAGAGGATTCAAAAAATGTTCTTTAATGTGTTTAAAAAATTATTTACATGTAAAACAAGAAATTTCTAAAGATAACAGTAACATCAATTAAATTAATGGAAAAATGAAAACGGCCGAAAAAACATTCAGAAGAGCAATTCAATTGTCGGAGGAAATTCACCGGTATGTCTTAAAAGAAAAGTTTTTGATTAGAACATTTTCTTAGTAATGACATATGGTTCTGAAACTTTAACAATAAAATCGAAGATGATTCAAACACTAAAGTATGAGAAGACATATGCTTGAATACACATACAAAGATTGGAAATCAATGTTTGTATATATATATATATATATATATATATTTATATATATATATATATATATATATATATATATTTATATATATATATATATATATATATATATATATATATATATATATATATGTATTCAAATAGAACACAATGGCAATAATGTCATATAAAAGAAAAATAAATTAAAATATGACACTTTTTTGATATACGACATAGCTACACTGATTTATGACTATCCGCTTTAAATGATTGATGAAATACGAAAATCCAAGTAGTTTAAAAATCGTGTCATAAAGTTATTTAAAATGTGTTTATGTTCATTTATTTATAATTGAACATTTATATACATAATATTGTAATTAGTTTTATTAAATTGCATTCAATCAATTATATTATTTTTGAATACAAATTGAACTTGTTAGTGGTAAATAATAGGAGTAAAATGAATGCTTCGTAATTATTTATTTTAAAACATAATTTCAATACACTATTGTGTCACTAATATTGTGTTTACATACACACAATTTAGTACATGTATAAATATAATTTTAATTTAAATGATTTGTCAGAACAGTTATAAACATTTCAATGTTCTTTATTTTAATACTTATTAGGAAACTCAGAAATAATTTTATTTTACAACAGTTTTTTAATTAGTGGCTTAGTATGTCCTAGCAACACTAATTTAGGTATTTAAGAGAAACAATTACAAAAAATATTTTTTTAATAAAAAGCTAATTAATTGGTGTTACTTTTATACAAAAATCAAAAAAAAATTTTGTTA
Organism: Acanthacorydalis orientalis; assembly: GCA_034766995.1. Taxonomy (NCBI): domain Eukaryota; kingdom Metazoa; phylum Arthropoda; class Insecta; order Megaloptera; family Corydalidae; genus Acanthacorydalis; species Acanthacorydalis orientalis. Next base: position 2,587,579 of record CM068322.1, read on the forward strand.
TAAATTTAAAGTAAAATACATTTAATCAAAAATAAATTATTTTATACAATGAATCATTCGCTTGTAAATTTATAATAATAAAATTAAATCTGAAAAATGATACAGTGTTTAACTAAGGATCATTTCATTTATATGAAATTTAGAAAACATGTATAGAACATGTCATTATAACAGATTGTTATTATAATTTATTACCATTATTTCTATTATAATCTTAAATAAGTCTATATTTTAGTTTTATCTGCAGAATTTTCCAATAAGGGCGTATATTTTTCATTTGGACTATAATAAAGAATTTTCCCTGAAATTTCAAGTTTCTTTATTGTAGCTCATAATTGGGGTATGTCATTTATAACTGGAAAATAATACCGTTTAAGTGACCCCCGTGTGTTTTCTTACAAGTAACCATTCTTTTGTTAAACTTTTCAATAACATCCCTACACAACTGGGACTCTATTCCACTAATTATTTTTCGGATTTCATTTCTTAGTTCGAACATTTTTTTAGAATTATTGGCATACACCTGTCCTTTAACGTGATCCCAAAGAAAGTAGTCTAAAGGTATTAAATCGCAGGATCTTGTTAGCAAATCAATATCTCCATTTCTGGAAATAACGTAGGCATGAAATTTCATCCTCAATAAATCAATTCTTTCACCAGTTCTGTGGCTTGTTGCACCATCCTACTGGAACATGTCATCCAGATTAATATCATCAAATTCTACCTACCAAAATTAGTTCATTAATAATTTTTTATATTTCAAAAATATTTATTTTATAAAAAAAAGTATATTCTATCTTGTATATTAAGTTTTAATACATAAATTATTTTTTAATAAATATATAAAGATATAAAAATAAGAATATTGCCATATAAAACTTTAACGTTGCAACTTAAAAATTTAAAAGAGATTTCATTAAAGCAATTGTGAATAATATCCACAAATTCTTAATTTGCAATATTTGAAACATTATCATTTATATAATTTACAACTCATTGATAGGTTACTCCTAATTCTTTACTTGCTGGATATTATGAAACTACAATTTTGGAAATTAAATTTCTATTTAACGTGAAATGTATTGCAAACTACAAGTTAAACGTAAATGAGATATTTTTCTATAATATAAAATAAAAATTTATATGATAAAATAAAAAACAAATAACAGCTTGAAACAATTTAATTGTAGCCTAAAGCAAGTTAAGAAAGAAAAAAGTAGAACTTTTCATTACTTTTTTTCAGTAAAAACTTTTTATTTAAAAATTTAGTCTCATCTTAGATATTAAAAAGGATACTCTGTCTCGTTTTCATAAAATAAAATTTACATTTTGAATTATATATATATATATATATATATATATATATATATATATATATATATATATGTATGTATGTATATATATTTCTGTGAGTATGCATACTGTGATAGTTACTAAAAAATAAACATTTTTATATTCACGTATTATTTAAAAATAATATATTTATACAATTGTCTTTATTATTATTCTAATGAATTTTAAACCAATGTTATATTATTATATAAAGAAAACAAAAATAAACAGTGTCTACTGGTTCTACTGAAAACAGATACCAGGTGGAAATACAATTCGTTATACAAACGTCTGAAACGCAATCCATTTTCATCAACGCCATGTTTTACAACGCTACAATTTTCTTTGTAGAATATTTCTTTTAAGTTTCACTTTGGAATATATATATATATATATATATATATATATATGTACATAATGTATACTCTAATATGCAATTGTATATGACGAAAATGCTACTTATACACATTTTTAACATACGAGTAATATCATTAATTCATTAGTAATATCTCGTATTGAATTTTTACACGATTTTTGTTGTATTTCTATAAATCACTTTTAAAACCTAATCTTAAAACGATATATAAATTAATAAATATTAAAGACAACTTATTTTTTAAAGAAATGTAGAATTTTTCTAAATCGTAGAATTAATTTTTGAATATTATCAAAATACATAATCATTTTTCCTAAAAAATATTATTGAAATGCTATTAAATAATATTTATAATAATAATATAAAGAAGACTGAAAAAACAAAGGTAAACGAATAAAAATAATAGTTTTGCTTTAGATATAGATTTTCATATATATTCTTGGATAATATAAAATGTTATTGTATTCAATAAAATATCTGAATATTTTTTTGTCTCCAGTATATATTTTTACTTCAAAGTGTTTGCTAAATATTGAATATGTTTTATTATGTTTTATGGATTTTTATGTCTTTAAATCTGTCTTTCAAATTTCGTTTTGTTTGAATATATAACAGTCTTTCTGTTTAAATATATAAGTCTTTCTTGGCAAAATACAGAAATCGACGTTTATTTCCTCATTCTTTTTAATTTAGTTTAATTTGTTTTTCGTATTAGTAAGATTTTTCAATGTTTTATTGTCTTTTGCAAGTTGAAATTTCTGATCTCTATTTCATTATTGGTAATAGAAATTACCTCGGTGATTTTTTGTAATTATAGCGTTCTTCTAAGAAGCCTTTCCTTTTTATAATTTGTATTATTTATAGGTGTTTATTACAAATTGAAAATCGTCAAGAATAACTGGCCGGGAGAAAATTTTTTTTTCCCAACAGAAAAATCCTTTTCAATAAAATTTGATTTTTTATTTATTCAGTAAGAAATCACTAAAGTAATTAAACATATTCATTCTTTATTTTCTACACTTTTTAAAACTAATGACGTTATTTTAAAGATCGAATACCAAAAACTAACAACTTTCTTATTACAAGAGTATTTTGTTATTTCACTGCATTAAAAATTTACAGTGAATAAATTGGCTTAATTATTATAAAATATTTTGTAAGTTAACATGCGTTATATAATAAATTATATATATATATATATATATATATACATATATATATATATATGAACGTGAACGTAATTCCGTACAGTATATCTTTTGTTAACTTAGCACTAACAAACTACCATTTATAATGCAACGAAACTTTAAACTAACAAACTCACAATAGAACGTTTTAACTTATAACTGCACGAATTTAGATGGCTATACATTTTACAAGCTGTAATAGAACTTTTCCTCCTAGTATAAAACTTCTTGCATAAAATTAGAACTTTTCCACATCCCTTTTATTTGCCTTTCCCGTTTTGTTCAGACTGTTCCGAATGTACACTTTTATGTATATACTTGTGCACATGTGTGCGTTAGTACGAATGGTGCGTGTATGCGTGTACATGCGTGTGTACACTTTTTTTATTCCAAGACGCTGGTAGCTTACCTGACGTAGCCACCCCCATTTATCAGTCTAACGTACCTTTACATTCGTACGACGTCAACAACGAAAAATTCTCGTTCACGGTGTTGTGTTCACATCTCTTTCGCACCACACATCAAGTCGCACCTCCAGCTCGGTCTCTGTTGTGCGAACCACAAAGGTGGCGATATTATGCTCTTGATACATAATCTCATTAGTGACACGATCTTGCGTACTTCTCCCGCGGGCTTTTTTTAAGTCTTAAGATGTCTCATTTCCATATCTAATGTATGGCATCTCTTTGTCATTTCTGCGTTCAGAGTTTTTTTTCTTTTCAAAGACTCCTCTGAGTTTTGATATTAGTACGATATTTTCGTTCTGTAACACATCATGTGCTCACTATACTATATAAGAATTCAAAACATGTTTCTCTCTCATAAAATTTATAACCTGAGAGAAATTGAATTTTAAATGAATCTGGTTTTGTCTGAATGCTTTTCAGAAGAGAGTTTTAACAGTTTTAAATGCTATTTGTTCATCAAGTCTGTGTAAAGAATTTCGAAATGAAAAAATGTTTTAATAAGTTTACCATTTACATTTTTTTAATCAATTGTTGGAAAATAAGGTCTTCATCAATTACAGAAAGAACCGCAAAAAATCATGTTTTAATATATATATATATATATATATATATACATATAGGTTTGTATGTGGAAATATTAACCATTCTTTTTACTTACTTTTTAATATATATTTAAATTTATATTATTTGATAAATTCAACATATTGCTTGTATTTTCTTATATATATATATATATATATATATATATATATATATATATATATATATATATATATAATTAAATGATATATTGTAGCTTTTTATAGATAAAATCTTATGTATTAGAACTTTTTTTTCTATTATTATACTGGTTAAAGTATCTAATTATTATTTGTTTCTTAAGTAAATATTTAACAAGAATATTTTAAGTCAATTTAGATTTATTTCTAATATCATATTGTACTCTAATACGATTTTAATTTTGATAAAAGTTTGGCAGCTGTAACACAAACCATTACAAAATATTTGGCAGAAATAAAGAAAGTGGACAATAAATAATTAATTTTACTTTTTTTATCGTTAACAAATATTCTTTCTGCATACAAAGGATTCGCTAATTAATCATTTTATAAAATTACGGACAGGCAAGTAGAAAAATATATATTTTTTTTATATGATGTTCTAAATAATTAAAATTTTAATTTCTTAGCTGGTATTTAAAATTATTCATTATTATATAATTAAAAAATAATTCTGATGAACTTAATCAGCAAATTGAATAAAAAAAATTTTTTATTTATACTTTTGTTTAAATTTGAAAAAATCAAGTTTATGTAAAAACATAATAAATTTCAACATAATGTAAATTTATAACAAAACACAATATATTCATAGTATTTGTTTGATTCAATTAAAAAGATAAAAAATATAAATATAATCCTAATTCTTATTTACAAAATATATTTTTTCAAATTGATGTTTTGAAAAAGCATTAATAAGACATTATTTTCTTTTCTGAAATATCAACACGTAGTAAAGTAACAGTCTATATATAATAATATTCATGAACACATCTAATACTTCACACGACGTAAACATAGTTGGCTTATGGAAAAAATTGACATCAAAAATTGAAAATAGTTATATAGGCCTATTACACATGAATTATTCTTTCACCATAAATTACACAAAAATATCTAGTTAAAAATGTTTATTGAATCACTATTGATTATTTTTTATTGTTACTAATGAATATTTCGTTGGTGATAATATTATTAGGTGGATATTAGGGAAAAAATAAATTTTTAAATTTTTATTAAACTCATATTTCATTAAATCATTTTTTTATTCTTTGAAAACAGATTTATTGATACTTGAACACACTGAAGAAGGCGGAATTATTATTGAAATGTGTATAAGTAATAATAAAAAATGATTAATAATTAAGTGTTAAACATTTTTGACTAGAAATTTTTTGGGGATTTGTTAGGTGAAAATATAATTCATTTATGAAAGTGAATTTAGCTTCAGTACCAAAACTTTAATCTCACTTTTATATAAGGAAATAATTAAATTAAATCTCTTTTTTTACCATTTTACACTTTTTAAATAATCATTTCTAATATTATAGTCACTATCAATATGGTATTTAATATTTGTGACTTACAAAACTCATGTTTTTTTTAAAAAAAGTAATTTTATAGATCTTTGAATGAAATGATATTCATCAAATAATGAGTCTTTATGTTCATATTATGAAAATCATCGTTTATGAAGATTTTCATACCTAAGTGATTTTCTTTTCTATTGAATTTTACATAAAACAAAATACATTTACAAAATAAATAAAATACAGGTAAAATGAAATACATTTTTCAAACACTTTTTGACTAATTATTTCTAATATATTTTTACTTTATTTTTATACAATTATAATTGAAAATTATACTAAAATTCTGCATTGAATGTATTTTCTTGTATTTCTTCATTGTATGAATTGAATAAGATCAAGAACCGTAGATTATATCCCTGTATATTTCAGCCTCGTGAACATTCTTAATTTATGAAGTTAAATAAGTAATATTCATAATTTTTGAAAACTAGAAAAATATATTACAGTTTTTGTATAAAAAATTAATTAACATATAATAACCGTTAATTTTGTATTAAAGCTAATAAAAACCAGTATTTCTATGTAACAGTGTCTTAAACAATGTCTTTATTTTCACTAATTAATAGCCATTTTTTTATAAAAAATGTAATATTTTGTTATTTATTATTTCACAATTAATTTAATTTTAATTACTAATTCAATAAATATTTAATCAAATATGTAATACTTAAATACTGATTTTTCAATATAATAACAAATGTTCCTTCTATAACAAGAATGTGTTTAAATAAATGACAGAATTTTTATTTATTTATTCGTTATAAAAATTGTCTTTCATGGTAATAATATTGAAAATTTGTAAATATAAATTATATACAGATGGTCCATTATTCACGACGGGGTTTGAACAGTTAATAACTTTTTTGATTATTTATTATTTCTATTCATCTTTGGTGATATTAAAGTGCAAAGCTAGAAGACTAGTCCACACTATGAACGGAAAACAAAATTTTTTAAATTCCGTTCGTTTTTGGATTCGCAAATACGGGCTCTTTCTACGGTATTTTCAATAGCAGCTGTTAAGCCACGTGCACACTATTGACACGTCACGGTAAGTCATGCAATCAAACGTAACTTGACGTAATGTAGGGATCAGACTATCATCACGCGCGCTGTCACGTTTTATATTTACGCGCAGCCGCGTGCACACTATTGACAAGTTTTGTGTTTGCACGCCACTATCATACAGCTGGACGTCATTTATTTTATTATTGAAATTATAATGGAGAGCGAAACAAATAGTTTATCCGAGTTTGATGAAGAAATACCAAGTGTTTGTACTGTGATAGCTTATAATTAAATTCGTAAGAAAAGAATTTGGGTTCATGAGTTAAATTTAAAACGAAAAGAAAAATGTGAGTTCCATCCTGTTGTGAAGGAGCTTCAAAAGTACCCCAATCGGTACGAGATGTACTTCTGGATGTCGAAAGAAAAGTTCGAGAACCTGCATGGCCTTATCAAAGAGGATATAAGATCCAAGAACACACAAATGCAAGAGGCTATTAGTACCGAAGAAAAACTCGCCTTGCGTTTAAGGCAAATTTAACACAAAACAACTATCTTGATTTATTTATTTATTATTTTCTTGTAATGCTACAACTATATGTTGTACTCTCAGAGGTAGAATAGAATAAATAAATATAAAGATAGAATAGAAGGTAGAATAAAGGAAATAAATGTAGAATAGAAATAAATATAGAACTGTCGACGAATTCTCTACTTTCTTGATGTTTGTTGTCGTTTTTCGAGTACGCAGAGATGGTACTAAAAAATATATTTCCCTCTCGAACTTCCAGGTGATAATTCGTTGTGCAGCATCTCCATTTTTTCTTCCGTTTACAAAACTTTTTAAATTGAATATTTTATTTTTAGATTTCTTGCCACTGAAAACTCTTTCAACAGCTTTGAATTCAGTTATCGCATGGTATTCAGCACAGTAGGACAGATAGATTTTTTGCGATGCTATTTGGAAGATATTGAATCAAATTTTCATACCGGTGCCAAACTAAAACATTTGGAAAACGTTGGCTGAAAAATTTAAAAATCTGTGGCAACTCTTAAACCGCGTGGAAACAATTAATGGGAAGCATATCGCCGTGCAGTGTACGATTCGAGGAGGATCGAAATATATTAATTATAAAGGCTTCCGTTCACTTGTTCAACTGGGAAAAAATTGCAAAATCAAGCAATTTTTACACCACTAGACAGCCCATCGAGTGAAAATTCTCCGCCGCTTTCCTACGTTATAGTTGGAGATGTTTTCCCGCTAAAATCGTACTAACTTCGACCATATAGTAGACATCACCTTGCAGGAGATGAAAACAAAAATATATTCGATTATCGATTGACGTGAGCTCGAAGGGTCGTTGAAACTGCGTAAGGCATTCTCGCATCACAGTAGAGGGTATTTCGTCAGTCTCTAGTCTGTTCTGTGTATGCGCACTGTTCTCTGTATGAATTACACCGTTACAAGATGTTAGGCATCGTGTCGTAGCAGTGTTACAACTTTATACCCTTACCTAGATTTTGTAAATAATGCGTTGAGCGCTATCGAGATTTTTTATATTATTTGATAATAATAGTTGTTATAAAAAATATTTTAATAAATAACAATGTTGTTAATTTATTTTAGTTATTTTTACATCTGGAAGAAACAAATTGTTTTATTAGGTTATATTATACTATACTGTATATTATACTATATGTTATATTATTTATACTATATATTATACTAGGTTATATTATAGTATACTATATATTACTACATATATACTATAATAAAATAAAAAAAATACATTTTTGTTATTTTCAATTAAAATCGACACATTTTCAATTTATCACGAACACTTTTCAAACTGAAATGTCAATTGACAACTGATTCAAAAGTGTTATCACATTACGAAATATCTGCAGAAACAGAAATATGTGAGAACGTGTCAACACTAGTCGAGATAAGAACCGTACGCGTCGTGCGTGACGTGCATACAGTAATAACAGTGTGAATGGGTACCATTGAAACCAATGAAAAAATAGCGCTCAGATATGGTCTTATCACATAATATTACGTGACGTGTCAGTAGTGTGCACGCGGCTTTAGTGTTGATGGCTGTAGTGCTCTAATTTCTACGTGAATCTTCTCCTGTAGTTGTGAAATTGTCCAAGGTTTGTTCACATGCATCCTTTATTTTAGGTAACCGCACAAAAAGAAGTCAGGAGATGTCAGATCTGAAGACCATGGCGACCCATTAATTGCAGATCTTCTCGAAATTATTCATTGTCCAATAATGTCACTTAAAACTTGAAGTGTGGCTTCAGCAGTATGGAAAGTTACTCCATCTTGCTGAAACCACATTTTAGGTCTAGTTTTCACTGCAGGATGTACAATATTTTTAAGCATGGTCCAATATCCTTCTCCAGTGACCGTCACTGCATTTTCATTTTCGAAGAAGAACGGTCCAATGATTTCTTGTGAGGTTATTCCGCATCAAACTGTGCACTTAAGAGGATTCAATTCATGTCGGTATATAACCATTTGATTTCTTGGTACTCCAAATCCTGCAATTCTGTTGATTGACGAAACCGTCGAGGTGGAAATGAGTCTTATCAGACATAATCATTTGGTGAATAAACCCCTTTGTTTCCCTCGCCAATTGTTGAAATTGGACTCATAATCTACCCATCGCTGAAATTTTGTAAGTTTTATTTCCTGTACCAGTCGAATCTTGTACAGGAAAAGATATAAACTGTGTAATATATACTGAAACGACGTGCGAGCTATACCCAATAGGGTGAATTGTCTCCTGGTCGACGTTTCTTGTTGTTCTTAGATATTTCGTCAGATTCATATTTACCTCTGTCCTAGTTGAACGTGGTCTTTTAGCACGTGGAAAGTAACTTATAGAACCCTGTTGATGGAAACGATTAACCAAGCGACGAATCATAAATTCCGAGAGAGCAACTCCAACATTAAAATGTCGACGATATATGCTCGTTGCATTCAAATAATTGAATGTTGATTTTCAAAGTAAAATTGAACACTTTTGATGCGCTGTACAGTTGAAAATGTTTCCATGATAAATTTCTTGATTATTGAATACCATTTCTGAAAAAAAGAAAAAAAAACAATAATCAAAAAAGTAATTAACTGTTCAAACCGCGTCGTGACCTATGGGCCAATTGTATACAAATATATATATATATATATATATATATATATATATATATATATATATATATATATATAATATACATATATATTAAACAGAGAGACAGATAAATTGATAAACGGATAATTTTCTGTTCATATAAATAAAAATCTAAATTTCTTATATTATTTATTAAAATATTTAGCAGTTATTTTAATAGATTATACGAATAATTCACTAATTGTATGAATACTTTATAGAAGGAAAATAGTATCGTTTGAATGTTTTGTCGAATTTTATTCAGAGAAATTGTTTATTATATTTATTTTTCCTTCTATAATATTCATTGTATAATTGTGTACTCTTTTAATTTAATTTTGTTTTGGTAAAAAACAGAACTTAGATGAACATAATAGAAAGCTGATGCAATCCTTGGTATAACAGAATAAAGTGCGGCGTGCGTGACCCATCAAAGTATGGATGTTCTTTTCTCGTAATTTGTTTCAATCAATTATTATTGTGGCGCACGTAAATTGCGTAAGCTGACACAAAGGCCAATAATAATAGCGTGTGAAAGAGTACAAAAAGCGACCGGAATTACATCCCGTCTGTCAGAGTCGTCCTAGTTTTTAATCGATCAAGTCGGGTGAACGCAGATACGCCTGTCTCTGTTTACATAACCTAATCTTGTGCACAGCGTTTCCTGCTCGAACGGCACTGAATATTGGCGGTGCGACGTTCGCGACCCCTTTGATCGTTTCGCCTTTATTCGTACTCGAAACTCAAATACCTTTTTGACCAACGCCCTTTGTACGTGCCTATATCATTCGAACGGGAATCGAGGAGTCGAGACATCGACGAGTCGCTGAATTTCAGATGCAATCCTTTCAACGGCCCGATTCGATGTTCCGCGCGTTCGTTTCACCTCGATTCTTCCCATTTCTCATTCCGTTGCCGTCAGTATAACTGTGTGAAGGTACGTTTTACATACAGTGCTGAATGTCGATCGTCCACAAAAATCTATTTATGGAGTCACAAATACTAATTCACTTTTGTCGACGAGTGCTTTTCGAAAGTTGACATTCGTACTGTATTCAACAATTTTAAGCACACACTCGTCGTAAACGGAACTGATATTGATATTTAGATACATAAAATTTGCATTGAATTACTTAATTTTCTTCCATTTAATTGATGGTATACGGACTGATTATCATTTTCATGAACGTTTTCTGATTTTTAACTTATTACTTATGTTCGAATAATAAATTTGTATAATAATAGTGCAATAGAAAATTGTTAGGTGTTATACATTGAAAATGTAATACATATATTCAAAAAATTATATATATATATATATATATATATATATATATAGATAGATAGATAGATAGATACATACAATTTTATTTCATTCATAATCAAACAATGTCAATGAATTTATTTTTATTACGAAATTCACCATAGATAATAAAAAATATACATAAAATATATAAAATAAAATTATTTTTATACATTATATTTTATAACGGTTTTCTATTTCATTTAAGTAAAACACTTCTTTAATTTTTGTTTATAATTTTCATTTCTTTTCTTATTCCTGGAGAATGTTGTCTTTTTAATAATACTTATCTTGTTAATTATATATATTCACAATTTTTTTGAATATAAAAATAATTTTCAATACAAAAAAGTTAAAAAAATATTGATGGATTTTATATTTCTTCACTGTAATATATATATATATATATATATATATATATTGTCATACTGCAATAACGCAAGCAAAAATTAAATTTCTTATTTTTAGAATAATCGTGCCTAACATTTCTCTATACCTCATAAACATTAAATAATTTGTATGATATACGTAGCACTGAAAATACTAAGAATAAAAATGTATTATACAGAAAATAAATATTAACCAAACTCAAAATACGAGGATAGAGTAATAAGTACCCGTATTGGACAAGAAAACACAATTTTTTTGAGTTAATTCTTTTTTATATTTCAAAGTAAAATCTATTTTTAGATCGATGCACCTAGTTCAATGCTTTTCCAATTTTTTCCCTCCCGAATAGTACGGTTTGTCACATTCCTCAAAATGGCCATTTACAGTAGCGATGACTTCCGAATTTAATGCAAATCTTTTACCTCCGAGCCATTTCTTCAAATTTGGAAACGGGAAAATATCACACGGTGCCAAATCTAGAGAATATGGTGAATGTAGAAGCAATTCTTAGTGTAATTTATGCAATTTTTCCATTGTAATTGTTGATTTGTATGCAGATACATTGTCGTGATGGAAGATAACTTTTTTCTTTGCTAAATGAGGACGTTTTTTTCTTGAATTCATTATTCAGCTTGTCGAATAATAATACATAATAGGCTACTATTATTGTTTTCCCTTTTCAAGATAGTCGTTTAGCCATATTCCATGAGCATCCCAGAAAACAGTCCCCATAACCTTTTCAGCTGATGCAATGTTTTTTCTTTCTTTAGTCCACGTTCGCCAGGAAAAGTCCATTATTTTGTCTGTTCTTTCGTTTCAAGTGTATGGTGATGAATTCATGTTTCATCAACGATTATGTATCGACCAAAAATTCATACGTTTACGTACATTATACTTTTAAACATCATTAAACATTTCTTTGAAATGTTCATTCGAATGCGTTTTAGTAGATTGTGAGCAAACGCAGCACCCATCTAGTGATAGCTTTTTTATATGAAAATGTTCGTGTAAGATGTTCTGTACAAGTACATCTGAAATGCCTACTATCTTATTCACTTTGATTCTACGATCATTTAAAACAATGTCATGGATTTTTCCAGTCATATCTGCGGTAGTTGCCTCAAATGGACGACCTGGATGTTCTTCAACACAAACGTTTGTACGACCACGTTTAAATTTATTAAATCAATATCTGACTGTTATCATCGAAGCTGCAGAGATTTCGTAGTCAGCGTGTAACTTTTCTTTAATTTTTCTCAACGTTTTCCCACCCAAGAACAGAAATCTATTACTGACCGATACTAATTTTTTTCCATAGTTAAAAAAGAGCAATAGCTGTTTACTTTGAATAACTGTTGAAACTAAGCTAATAACCGTATTGTGCTTAAACTTTGACAGCAATAATTTAAAAGATAATACTGTCAAAAGATATTGCAGTTTGATATCAGTAGTGCCCTCTCTTGCCAAACATGGGCAATTATCACACCAGCCTTATAGATCAGAGTTGATTTGTCTGATAGATAACTTAAATGTAGTCAACGTTCCTTATTTATTTGTTATTATAACTTATTTTTAATCTTTTATCGTTATTGCTGTATGTTGAAAATTTTTATTTATTACTCAATATGAAACTATGTCGTCAAATTTAACAACAGTAATGACGAGTGTTATTATTAAAAGGCAGTACTATCAAAGTTTTCCGTTCGCACACCTGTATAATAATGAAACTAAATATATCACATTTTCTAATTGATGTTATATATATATATATATATATATATATATATATATATATATATATATATAATCTATTTATACTTCTAATCAATTTTAAATACTCTTACTTGAAATACAAGGTGCATGCAATTTATATATACTTTTTTTAATATTGTCTACTGGATATTAGTTTTATAATTAAAAATAATAAAATAGTTTTATTTCAAATTGATTTTAACAAAAAATTGTGATGTAATAAAGCTGTTAGGAAAACATTTTTCCACGACTAAATCAACTGGTTAACAGTATATTTTCAACCGGAAAATGCTACACGAAAGTTAATTAATTCCTAATTTTTAAAAGGGATTAAAAAAGTTAATTACAAATTCTAATTTCACATGTGGAAACTGTTGTAAACCGTCAGTGAACACACATAATAGATCACAAATCATTAGGGGAGTACACGAATCTAAAATTAGTGATTGTTTCAATAGACCCCTTACAGTATGTAGTTTGTTTAAAAGTGTTTTAGTATTTTATTAGGAAATATAGAGTTCTGTTATTTAAATTATTGCTTCTAAATTATTTTATGTTCTAATTGGATCGGAAAAAAACAAAAAAATATTATTTTAAAAAAATTCTATGTATTCGAGTGATTTTATATCAATATAACAATTATTTGGAACAATATATTAAATTATTTGAATTATTAACAAATTGAAAAATTCACTAATTACAAATTATATTCAAAGGAAATATAATATATATATATATATATATATATATATATATATATATATATATATATATAAACTTGAGAAGTAAAGATAGCAAATACTTTTTGAAAAAAATTCATGTCTACTTTGGATAACAAATATTTGATTTTCTTGTATAATTGATTTGAAAATGATCTTTTCTTCTCGATTTAAAATTCAAATTTAAATTAAAATTCAGCATAATATTAATACAAAAATGCATACTTGCAAATGATACATTTCTGCTTTTACAACATACAAATATTTGCAACTCAAAGTCGGAACTTACAAAAAAATCTCATCCGTTCTTTGAAAGTATGTAGGCAATGTTTACACTGACCTACAATAGAAGAGGATGCAATGCAGCATTCCGTTAATGGCGGACGCAGCTTCTAAATACCTAGCACTAGAACGTGCTCGAATCGTTTATACTCGTTCCACTGATATTCATTCTCGATTTTCCGTCCTTTTTATATAAACACTATTTCATTCGTATCGTTATGTCTTTGCGGTCACACATCGCACGCCGAACTGAAGTACTCCATATGAGATTTGGCCATGAAAGGATTGCAAAGCAACAAACTTTCACACTTGCGATGCGTATATTAGCACCCATTTACATTTTACCCATTTAACGAATTTTGTTAATGGCGTGCGCGTGGATGATTTTATCATTAGAATTCTACGTGGCGAACGGTTTTAGTTTTAGTCGAAAATACGTATTAAATTTTCAAACTTTTCGTACCAGTTTCAAACAGAAATGTGTTTCAGCATTCAGAACTAAAGACATACTTTACATTTTATATGAAAATAATATGTGATTCAAATTGAATGTTTATTTATACATATATCATATAGAAATGTATTCCATAATTATATATGTACTAAATATATATATATATATATATATATATATATATATATATATATATGTATATATATATATATATATTTTTTTTTTAAGAAAGTTTTTAATATCCTTATCCCATCTGTTCATTGGAGTGGAAAGAATAAAGAGAAGGGCAGTCGGTGTTTAGACTCCGGGGATTCTTAGCACCCTCTGCCATCTTGCCTTGGTCCCTGCTACTGCCACAGCGGGGGACAAGTAGGCCTCCGGAGAATGAGGGCCGTTACGTATTTGTACTCATCATGTAAGGTTTGGGATCATGACTCGCCACGCTGATCCCACTTGCGTGTTGGCGAGTACCTCTTCATTTTGGCCGGGAATAATTTTCAAGTTTTCTCTGTATGGTTAAACCTACCAATATTCAAAGAATATCACAGTACATCTCCTTGAAATCCCGTTCGCACCTTCCCGCCACTTTGAGGCAATGAATTAGGAATTTGGGGGAGGCAATAAAAACTTTCTTGGAAAACTGTGGAAAAGAGAGGCACTGAATCGAACAAAATGGAAAATCATGGAAGAGGCCTTTATCCAGCAGTGGATTAACAGGGGCTGATGATGATGATGATGATTATATATATATATATATATATATATATATATATAAGTAGAATAATATTGAGTTGTTCGGAAAATTCAAAACAATCTTTTCACTTACTAAATTAAACACATTTCTCATTATTCAATGATATTTTAACCAAAATTACAATTTAGTTTTTCACTTGAAGATTTTTCAATTTCTCAATCTACTGTACATTTGCTTACAAAAAACTTTAAAAACAATTTTAAAATAATAACGTTTATGTATAATTTTTAAATCAGTTATTTGTTTCACTCTTATCATATTTAATAATTATAATTTATTTCTAACATTATAAATATGAACGATATGGACTGAAAATTGTGGAATATCGTATTCCGACATACAAGTATTTAAATTATGACTAATAACGTTAAGTGAGAAAACTTAATATGTAGAAGCGAGATAGACGTTTCATCAAAAGTTAAGACAGAATGTGTGTTATCAAAAAATTACATTATCTATCAACATTTCTTCTAATTCTTGTGATTTTCATGAAAAAACATCTTTCAATATGTATCTAAAACTATAACCTGTTTTATATGTATATTTCGCTATATTTATAGCGCGTTTTTGAATATTTATTTGTGAAAAATGGCAACGATGAATGAAAAATGGCGTTATTGGCGTAATTCGTCTAGTATGTGATAATTTCTTTCTGTATATTTACTCTTATGAAGTTAAATGATATTTAAAAATTTCTACATCATTAAATAACAATATTATATGTTTTGTTATTGAATATTATTTTAAAAAATTATAAAATTATCATTGATATATAAAATATATAAAGTATATACACGAAATATTTAAAAGAAAAATTATAATTGTATTTCTCATATTCATATTTTTTATTTTCGAATTTTATTTCATTTTCCATTCTATTTAATGAATTCATTTATAGTTATTTGTATTTATTTAAAATTATTATTGTTAGTGTTTAATGTTTATATTTACAATATCTATATTATTACTATTACAAACAAAAATGCCTTTCAGTAAGTTTTATATCGTTATCGTATAATATTCCTTAAATACCAAATTAATTCACATAAACATTATTCTTTTATCAGTGGATCACAAAATTTAATTTTCATACTTTTCATAAATAAGTATTTTTATTATTTTAGTATTATCATTTTTTATTCCTAACCCTAAATTTATAGGAACAAAAATCTACTACGATTCAATATTTTAAATAATTTGCTGTCCTTGTTTTCGAATATCATTAGAATTTTCAGTAAATTTACACAATCAAACAATTAATAATTGAGTAATTTTAAATGCTACAAAATATATTTGTATAATAAACTGCACCCATCCATTTTTATCAATAGTGAAAAATTCCTTATTAAGATGTCAAAAAATAAATAAATCATTAAATATTTGGTACCATTACTGTTATCTATAATTCTTGATATATTGTTAGATATGTGAGTTATTTATATTCATCTGAATATATCTCTATTACACTTTTGACATGTAATTTATCAATGGACTCAACTATTTGTTCAATACTTGTAATCAAGTCTCAATATTAATCAACAATAATTAAGTTGCGATTTAAGATTTCTTTTCGTAAGGGATAATTTTTTTAGTAATGTATACCACGTATTTAAATGCTATGTTATGATTATTTTAATACATACGTGCAGTTGCAAAAATATCAATGATTGAAACGCCTTTTATATCTAAGCATTCATTATCTTAGTTTCATTACTATAACCAAGTGATAAATTACTGTAAAATTAGAAACTTTTTACAATGCATTTATTTCTAAATGTCTAAAATATTTTGAATATTGACTTATTAAATTTTATTATAAAATATCTGCTGTATCAAAGCATCCTTACAGAAATAATTAAAAAATCATTGAATGTCTGTCATGAAATATATTTAATAATAAAGTAAATTTTTGACGTTCCAAATCAGTTAAATTGTATTGAATAGTAATTTGTGAGCTGATTCAATCGATATATTGTATTCATTTTCATATAAAATAACAAGATGTAATGTGAACTCGTAACAGTACGATGAAACTTTAAAGAAGTGTACAAAGCGTGTTTGTCGCATTTGTGTTATTTGGATATTATAAAAATGTGTGACCACAGATTTCAAAAATTAATAGATAATCCTGAAGTGAAACATGTTTATTCTTCTGTCATATTTTTATTACAGCTCAGATCTGGTACTATGCGACTTCCGTCTATTAAGTTGGTACAAAAATAATGGCGATTTTATCATTTGAAAACCATGTAAAAACGGTTGTTATTTAGTTAATTTATCTTTTATTTATTAGTTAAGGAGCACGTTAAGGTTACTTAGGAAAGGTCATATTTTTTGTGTCATTTTAAACAATTTAAGATGTATGAGCTCGTGTGTAAAATTTGACACCTGTTCCTCGTAGTTCACGTTTGCTTTGAACATAAAAATTTAATAGACAGCTATACTATAACATGAAAAATGTGATCCATCGTATATTAATAAAAAATATTCATTATTTGATATTTCTTAAAATATTTCGACAAATATGAGATCAGAGATATTTTGCAGTTTAAGAAGAATTGTTTTTTTATACTATATAAAACTTTTCAAATTTATACTAGTTCTTATATATCTGATAACTAAACTGTTCCTTAAAAATATTAATGAAACCTAATACAATTTAAACATAAAGTAAAAATATATTCAAATTACATTACCAAATATCAGTTAAAATTTATTTTTAGACGGGTTTAGCATCATATACTTTGCTGTTAGTAGGTTGTACTTACTAATCTTTACAATTAAATGATATAAGTGTAGAGGTAAATAAATTAAATATTTAATAAATTAAATATTCCTTAATGAAGCTATAAACAACTAAATTATAATGCTACAAACTAATTATAATGTAGTTAAATATATCAAATCTTGCATTAGTATAATAATAGTTTGGAACTATAACACCAGTTGATTTTCTGATTAAGATTTAAGTATTAAATATAAAACGTATTTTAAATTATTTTTTTTTCATGTAAAATTCAATGACAATTAAATATTTTTTATAAGAAAACAGGCAATAAAATAATAGATGTTTCCTTTTGCCTGTACGTTACCAGGAAAGAGACAAATACAATACCACAAAATTAAAATGAAATAGGATTCATATATATATATATATATATATATATATATATATATATATATATATATTGATTTTGTGCGGTGATCTTAATTCTTAATGATCCTCATTACTTCCTATTTTAATTTTATTATTGACGATGAGAGATAATTTTCATAATCTGTACCTATAATTTGTATATATAAATTGCTATATTATATGGATTATTTCTTTTATAATTATTAATATAAAAATAAATATATCATACAGGATTTTAAAAAATTCACATAACCTGGTGTATTTATTATTAAAGTAAGAACATATTTTTAAAATATTTGATAGCCGAACGCTATTATAACAAATATGTGACAAGTAAATAGAAACAAAATTGGTTTGTCTTCTAATGAGATAAAAATATGTTAATTAAGGAAATAATTCAATGTACTGATCGATTTTCTTTCATCTTCAAGTAATGATTTCAAAATAAAACATTCAAATTTAATACATTATTTTATTAATGTATTGAGTTATAGCGAAATTTTAAATAAAAAATAAAGAGTTTAAAAATGAAGAATATTGACAGCTGTCAGAAACGCAGTCGTTTTTCGAATATAATCATATACGTTATATTATATATGTATAATATAATATATATATATATATATATATATATATATATATATATATATACATATATATACACATGTAATTAATTCTATGTAAATGGATTCTTCACATTTATTTTGGTATTATTTAATTAACATTTGTTTTCTGTTCTCTATATTAATTTTTGAAAGAATTAATATATACAAATTTATTCGAATAGGTGTGGTACACACACACACACACACACATACATATATATACATACATATATATATATATATATATATATATTTATATATGTAAAATCCATATATACGTGTATATGTATTTATATGTAAAACCGTTTTAGTAGTTGTTTACAGTAAATGTAAAATTGTATTACGAACGGCAATCAGATAGTTATCTATAGGAATGAAGGAAGAATAAAAAAACTTTTTTTAAAAGGAAATTTTTTTAAATTTCTGTATTTTGTTAAAAAAATTGTAAAATTTCACAATTGTTAATTCGATGACAATTTAGTTATTCACAAACCACAACATACAATATATAATTTTTCTTTATCTTGACGTACAATGTTATTTTTCTATACCTTATCGATCTAAAGATACCTCTATTAATATATATATATATATATATATATATATATATATATATATATATATGTGTGTGTGTGTATATATATGTATATATAGTATTCATTTATAAATAAATTTTTTTCGCAAGACAACACAATTTCTTTGAAAGACAATTCTTAGAATATTAAATACTTTGAAACTATATTTCTATAGACGTTGCTAGAAAAATTATCTTTCAAAAATGTCCTTTATAAAAATCATGTTCTCAATAATATTCTTTTTACTGATATAGCTAGATTTAGGCCTAAACTGACTTGAATGGCAAATTTATCATGTGAACTTGAGGGGAAAACGTAATGAATTTAACAAATATACATTCATATATTTTGCTCAGGACCTAATTTTTGTAAATGAAGCGAGTATTTAACATTTATTTATTAAATATATTAATATGTTAAAAAATACAAATTTAATAAAATTTAAGAATTAAAACAGTGTATTTTCTAATTGTTCTGAAAAGTTATATTCAAAAAAATTCCAGCTGCGTTAATAATTACAATAATCAATGAGCAATTATTGGCCATTTTGATAAAAAATATGTGGTTATAAGTGATAACACACTATTACCAATGAATTTAAAAACATTAGTAAAAATATATAACTATGATCAAATAAACTATTACATATACCCAAAAAATAATGCATAGTCTTAATTAGTAACAGTCATTTTTCGGACTGTTAGGGCGCGTGCACACTATTGAACGTCACGTAATTTCACGTGAAAAGACTATATGTGAACGCTATTTTTTCATTGATTTCAATGGTACCCATTCACACTGATGTTACAATATGCACGTCACGCATACGGTTCTTATCTCGGACTAGTATTCACACGTTCTCACATTTTCTGTTTCTGCACAGATTTCGTGACATGACAACACTTTTGAATCAGTTGTGAATTGACATTTCAGTTTTTAAAGTGTTTGAGATAAGTTAAAATTGTGTCGATTTTAATTGAAAATAGTATAATAATGTTTTTTTTATTTTATTTGTATTTTATTCAATTAATAAATGAAATATTTTTTTTATTTTATTTGTTCTTTATTTAACTAATAAATTAAACTTACTTATATTTTATAGAAAGTAAGGTTATAGGTGTTAAAACCTGAGTAAATACTATTGTACATAAAATATACAAATGTAAAAAAAACAATTTTAAGTTAGAAAGTTAGCCACTGCCCGCCAGATGTGTAAATAAACGGTTTACACACAAAGCATTTTTAAGTGGTCAAAGGACTACACTATAACAATATAGTATAATATAACCTAGTAATAACATAGTAAAACAATTTTGTCTTTCCAGATGTAAAAAAAAAACACAAAAATTAATTAACAACGTTGTTATTTATTAAAACATTTTTTTATAACAACGTTATTTTTAAAAACTATTTGCAAAAACCATTATATGACAGCATCGCATAAACACAAAACGTCAACCGCATGACAATAATCTGTCACCATACATCACGTGAATTCACGTTTCATGACATAGCGCGTCAATAGTGTATACGTGCTTTTAAAGTCATATAAACTCAAAGAAATCATAAAAAACATATTTAAAACAGATTTATTTATTTTTGAAATGATAATTGGATTTGGTTGATTTTTCGACAATGTTTGAGAAAGAAATAACTAAAAAAGATAAAAATAATTATATACAAAGGAAAGAATTGTACAAAAAATTATATCACTAAAATATAAACTGAAAATTCATTGGAATTCTATTAAAATATTTCATATGAATATAAATTATTTAATGTTTTCTTATAATTTAAAGAATTTTAATAAAATGTAATAAAATAGTATTTATAGCATTATTAAACTATGATAATTGTAATATAATACTTTTAAACATGTGAGTTAGGGCAAAGTTTATTTTTTTAGAATAAATATTCCAGTCTCTGAAATATAATTTACTTAGTTAATATTGCATTATATGAAACATTTTATGAATTTTATATTCAAAATACGTATTAGTTCTGGATTTAATGTGTAAAGGATCAATATGCAAGAAAAACATATTTTTACTATTATAATAATCAAAGTGATGTTAAAACTATTAAGGTATCGATGTAACGATTTCATTATTTTTTTGGGAACTTAAAGGAGTAATCAAAATTATTGTCATTTAAATCTTATTTCCGAGTTATTATGTTGTTTTAAACTTAACAATATATCTTGTAAAACTATTGAATACATTATATAATAATACCGAGAATGTCGATCAAATGTACTAAACTACTTGATAAAAAACCTGATGATACATTTTATTATTAATTTGTTCAAGATATTATGACGAAAGAGGTGTAAATAATATAATATTGGGTATATTTCATCTATTGATAACTAAATATAGAACTGGTTACTAGACAAGAGAGGGTATTATTCTTTTTTCTTTGCTAGTAATACAATTTTGGCATTTTTCCATCAACTGAGTTGAGTATTTGTTCTCTATTAATACACTCAATAAGTACTTAAAACGATTTACTTATATATCTTCTGGCATTTATCCATACTTTTACCCATTATTATATGTTTCTTCCGTACGAACTTCTTATGTTCTCATTTATGTACATTTTAGTTCAAGATTTGAATTTTATTTGTTTTCAATTTCATGTAATGTCTGAACATTTAAACTTTATACAAACTTCATTCTCTAGTTACTAAATATATACAACTGTGATATTGGAACATTATACTTACGTACATTTATTCAGTTACATATATATATATATATATATATATATATATATATATATATATATATATATATATATATATGAGAGATAGGAACTCTTAAT
This sequence comes from Acanthacorydalis orientalis, assembly GCA_034766995.1. Classification (NCBI taxonomy): domain Eukaryota; kingdom Metazoa; phylum Arthropoda; class Insecta; order Megaloptera; family Corydalidae; genus Acanthacorydalis; species Acanthacorydalis orientalis. Next base: position 2,610,070 of record CM068322.1, read on the forward strand.
TTACTTTTGTTAAGATTATCTGAAAGTAAAAAAGGTATTCATATTGATCTCATATAAATCATTTTTAAACTAAATTAAAAATTGTTATTTTGGTATGCTAAATAAATTTTTAAAAACACATGTTCATATGTATTTTTTAAATATTTGTTATGAAATCTCCAAATATCACTAGTCGAATTTCATAAAGTGAGATAACCGTAACTCAGTTATATATATATATATATATATATATATATATATATATATATATATATATATATGATGATATCGTCATCTTCGCAAGCACTCCGGAAGAGCTGCAAAAGATGATTGAAGAATTATATGATGCTAGTCAAAAAGTTGGCTGAAGCATAAACCCCGTAAAAACAAAAGTGTTGGTTAATGCCTTAGTCTGCCGAAGAAAATTGTAATAAAAAGAACATAAATAGAAGAAGTAACGAAGAATATCTATTTGGGCTAGCTTATCAATAAAGATAGATCATTCATTCAAGAAGTAAATAGGAGAATAAAAATCGGATGAAAACCCCAATATTTAAATTAACAACCCTACTCTGTTTGAAAAAAAATTATTTTCTAAATGTATACTACCACTCCTTACCTACGGTAGCGAAATATAGGTCCCTAACGATAAAACCATTCAAAGAGTCAAAACAACACAGAGAAGTATAGAAAGATGCATCTTAGGAATAATAAGAAGAGATAGGAAAAGAATAGAATGGAAAAAATAAGAAAGAAAACATACAGGAGTCACAGATGTAGTTAGAAGAGTAAAGATTCTGAAATGGAAACTGGTGGATCATGTTACGAGAAGAGAACACAGTCGATAACAGAAATTATTGACTGGGAACCAAGGAATATAAAAAGACCAGTGAATATTTGAATAGGTCGGACAAGGAAATTAAAAATTTTATTGGAAATCACTGGAAAAGGTATGCATTTAATCATATAGAATGGAAAATCATAGAAGAGGCCTTCATCCAGCAGTGGACTGACATATGCTGCTGCTGCTGATATATATATATATATATATATATATATATATATATATATATATATATATACATATATATGTTTAAGTCAAAATCAGAATAAATAATAATTGACTCTTAAATATTTTAATAAAGAACTAATTGTGATATATAAAAAATATATAGAAATGTGGAAAATTATGTATATATATATATATATCTATGTGTATGTATAATATTATTTTAATTTATTCATCTATGAAAAATATGGATAGGTTTTCGAATTTCTGGTTTGAAATTCACTTTAATATGAAAATAATGGTTGCAATTATTAAATCAAACAATTGCAATAATAAATTATACAGAATTATAAGTTGATACTGTAATTGGTCTAAAAAACGTTCAAAAAGTAGCTATAATTTTCTTCAGCGTTAACCATACTAATGAAAAATAAAAGAGTGAATAAATAATTGGCAAAACTGACTGACAGCTAAGGTACTGTAATTAACGCAAGCGCCATGTATAGATCACTTGTGGGAACGCATTACAGCAAAGAAATATTTTTTGTGAAAAAAGAAATTTACTAAAATGCATTGAAACTAAATCGCAAACAAATTCAAACAGTTGACTTGATAATAAGTCTTAAATAATGTATACTATTTGACAAGTAAACAGATTTTTTTTCGTAAATAAAAAGCTGAAATATATCAAGATTTAAACTTATAAAGTGCAATAAAGTATGGAGGCAACAATTTTCAAATATGAATATATGTATCTGCGTTTAGTTTAGCTAAGACCTAACTAAAATAATCAATGCATTACCGAAAAATATAAATCGATTTTATGAAGACATACATTACCATCTAGACTTCAATTGATATCCAAAATAACAACTAAAAATATTATGTGATATTCTTTAAAATTAACTTAATAGAGAAGCTGTTAACGATGTAAAGAAATCATCTCAGAACCAAGTAATCGTCTTCGAATCTTGCTTAAGATGTCACCAATACATTTATGAATATGTTGATGAGAAAAATCTAAGGGTGAATTAACATTTATTTTATATTGAGGAACAATTCGAAAGAGAAGTAGTAGAAAGTTTATCTGATAATCGTCGATAATTTACTAGAAAAGTTTCAAAAAGTAGTATTATACATAATCATGGTAGGCACACAAGGAATTAGATTGAAAATCATAATATAAAATATTTATTTAAGGTGTATGTAAAGAAAAATTAAGACCATTTTATTAAAGAATTATAGTGGAAAACTCTTTTATTTCATTTTAAAAACTAAACATTTATTTAATTAGATCTAAGGGTGTTTTTTTTTTGCATAGCACTGTATATATATATATATATATGCGCACATGCTTATATTAATACCTGTAAAAGTCAAGTATTTGTAATTCGCAAAAGTATTGCGGGTGCAGTTGTCAGTTGGTGAGGAGACTAATGTTGTGGGTCTCGGTAAGGTATTGTATTTTGTTAGTGTTGACATTATTATGTGTTTATTACCAGCGGTCGGTTGTTTTTCCGCTCTTTAAAAATTAATGGCGCATTGCGGCTTGGTTGAGAATACGGTTTCATAATGGTGAATCGGTTGCAGATCGAAAAAGGAAACACGTTTTATGACTCAACTTCCCTTTTCGAAAAGAACAGTCTTTGGAAATATATCTTTCTCACGTTGACGGATTTTATTTGTTTCGTTTTAAGCTTGTTAAAATATACCCAAATAAAATAAAAAAACAAGATGTTGTCGAACTTGCAATAACAATGTTTTTAGATTGTTTCAATTATATCGTTCGATTCTAATAAATTACTGTAAATCTTTTTTATTCAATAATTTTAATAAACAAATATCAATATTTTAAAAAGGCTGTACACAAATCTATTGATTTATATGATGTTTTATAATAATGTTTCATAAAATTAGCATTCATATTTAAAAACTATTTTTTAATAAAAAAAATCATATACAATAATCGCTATTATATATATATATATATATATATATATATATATATATATATATATATATATATATTACAAATTAATCTATAGAAATCATTTCTAGATATTTTTAATTTAACGCTATTTTTTTTATAATAAATTCTTTAAAAAATAATTTCTAGTATTTATTTTCAAAATTTACAAGCTATAAATTTGACAATAAAAATAAAATAACAATAAAATTAATCAGAAAACAGAAAATGTAATCAACAATAGTAATAATCGTTTCAAAAAGGTAATGTGTATAACACCATTATTTGCAAGATACGTGTGAACTACTTAATAAAAAGGACCATTTTTGCTGTTTTCATGTTAATTTTTATATCTAGTTTTTCTATATATGTTGTATTTGATTTCGTGACAATGCACTGTATTTTGTAATTACACCAGTTTCGGATTACCTGTTTTACACGCTCAAAGCTTAAATTACGTATCATTTGCATACCAAATTTTTCTATTAAATTTACAATTTTATATTCCTGTACGTGGTTTTGCCCTTCCGTTGAATAAAGTTTTAGAATATTTTTTTATATATAATAGTTATTAAATATAAAAGGTGCATTATAATTACAGTTATGTTTCTATTAATAAATACAATCTGCATTTATTTTCATTAAAAATCTACTAAGTAAATAAAGCAACCTTAAACTTTTGAAAAAGATAAGTTTTCCTGGTAAAAAATATATTGACTATTAAGTTATTTTTCAGATCTTTATCTAGAAGATGATAAATTTAAATTTAAAATGTTTAGAAAGGGTTTTTTAAGTTACTGTTAAAAGTTGCCAAGAAATAGTATATATAACTCAATGATTTCATACAGTTTTTGTAATTTGTAAATTTAAATAATATTTTTGGAAATGTAAAGTTAGCAGTACACCTATGATTGTGTGTATGATGCATACAATTGATGGTCAATCCTTTAATTATTTTCAGTTAATGTGTGTTATTTTTCAAGCTTTTAAGTTTCTGAAATAATGGTATTCGAATCAAGTTTATTTTAAAGGAATATGAGTTCCAACATGTTTCTAAAGGATAATAAACATCTCAAAATATATTACGTTGGTAGGAAAATAATTGCGGTTTTTTGTTTTCAGAATTTTATTTTTAATTTTTTCCAATGAAATTATTACTTCATCGTGTTCGTATTAATATCATTATAAACAAAACAGAATAAATATTTTCTGCTATATTCAATTTTCATTCAATTTTATATTGATATATCTTTTTTTAAAAAAAATGATAAAATAGTTAAAATCGCTGGTACTTCCTGGTTAAATATTTATAACTAAGCTTCAAATGGCATATATATATATATATATATATATATATAACAACAATTAATTTGACATTTAACTCATTCAAACGTAAGTAAAAAATTATGAACGAAAGTAATTTAGAAATCAACTCAACTTCCAAGCGTATCGTTTGTGTATAGTCTCTTGTTGTAAATAGAATTGAATCTAGCCAAATGAATATCCCCCAAACATTATAAAAAAATTGATAAATCTCGCTTCTTTTTCATTAACATTATGTGTACCATTACTTGTTATAGTCCTTTACGGATCTGCATCTGAGAAAGAATTTTGAGCTATCTTGAACATATCTGCTACTTTAATACTGTCTAGTAAAGATGAGAGACTATAAAGAAAGTGAAAATGGAACTATTATTTTTTTTCATTTTATTACTTATAAATTATCGAGCAAAAACTCTAATTGAAAAAAATAAATGTTATTAGTACTGAAAACATATAATTATGCAATATAATTGCATGATTATATATATATATATATATATGTATGTATGTATATATATATATATACACATATATAAATACATATATATATATATATATATATATATATATATATATATATATATATATATATATTTAATAATTATATTTTTACACATCTTAAATTTTTTTTACTTTATTTCAAGATACAGATATATACAAATAGCAAATATTAGTATAGAAACTAGGGTGCTTTGCCCCATAGTGTCTATGCTCGCCGCCCGTGGACGGCTTCGTCACCACTCACTTCACTCGGACCCCGACTCGCTTCATTCGTATCCTATATATTAGCTTAATATCGCAATATATATATATATATATATATATATATATATATATGTATATATCTGTATATATATATATATATATATATATACATATATACAACATATTACATAAATACAATATACAACATATACATATATACAACATATATATATATATACATATATACTCGTATATATATATACATATATATATATATATATATATATATATATATATATATATATATATATGTTAGTATGTCTATATAAACAAATTCACAGTTAGATTGCGCCGTTCGTTTTATAAAGTTACATATTTCATTACAGCTTCATCCGAAGATAAATACTGGTTTTCGGGTCTTTTATGGCTCCCGGCACTGTAGAGACGCTCATAGTTCTCATTCGTTAACATCACAAGGCAAGAACTTGCCTAAACTTTGGCTCAAAAAAAAAAACTCATTACAGTTGTTATGATACTAATATCATAATTTTTCGTGTAACTTCAGTGTCATCGTTATTAATAATTTAATACAGGATTTTTACACTTTTTTGTTATATATATATATATGTGTGTTCTGTAAAATTTCAAAAAATGGACAAAATATTGTACAAATATTGCCATATGTTAACCGTCATTGACCTAGTTCTCAAACATTAAAAAGAAGATTTTATTTTCAGAAACTGTTTACTTTATGTATAATGAATTATTGACGGTATTATATATTTAGTGTTTGTTTTATTGTTTAAACAATTCAACAGAGATTTCTTTTGCTCATTTGAAGTCTATGCGAGATTCATTGCTTCACAAGAATCCAGCACTAATTGAAATGAAAGAAGAGAAATTTCTACAAGATAATGTAATATCTCAAATTGTGTTTCAAACATATAACCATAGTGAATCTTAAGGACGAGACATAGCACTAAATCCTCTGTATCTTGTATCTGGATCTGACCATCAACAGAAATATAAGTATTTACGAAATAATCTCAAAGTTGAGATAACAAATTTTATTTTCTTTACAAGAAGTACATTTCTTATAAGCTTATATTAGCTTATATATATATATATATATATATATATATATATATATATATATATATATATATATATATATATTACATTGCATATAACCTTATTTAGGCACGGTTGTTAACTGTGAAGTGGATATTTAATGAAATAAAATTCTCTTCTAAATTTTTATTATGAGAATCGCGCGAATTTTTTTACTTATCTAATATAAAATTTTACAACTGAAATTTTTGTGCTCCAGTTTTGATAATTTTTTTATACATATGAACACAAATACCTCTTTTATGTTTATATTTTTATCATATTATTTGGACACCAGATAACCATTGTATCTTTTAATAAGAGTAGAATAATAATTTTAAGCCCTTGTGCATGTATGTTTTTAAAAAACTAATGCATACAAAATTGCTATTTAAATTGAAAGAAGTATTTATTGACTTCGTTCGTTACAATTTACCAATAATCTTTGGTTAGAACTTGTTAAAATACATCTAAAACTCAGGCATTTTTTTCTAGTCTACGCTAGTAAACATGTGTACTTAACTTATATAAAGATTGCACGAGTCTAACTCTTGATTGACTGATGAAATATTTTTTGCAGTGTTCATGCGCAATGGGTTAATAAAACACATATTTATATTATATATTAAAGAGTAGAATTCAATTGAAAAAATAAAATTTTATTATATTTTATTTTTAAATTCAGATATTATTTTTATTTTTTTTGTTGCCTACTATATATGTTTTATGTAATGACGTAAAAAAATAATCATTAAAAATATTATTTTTGATAATAATTAATTTTTTAATTGAATAATGTTTATTATTAATCTAAAAACAATAAAAATTTCAAATAACGAGAAATTAGTTTCAAGTAATTTGTTCGAAATATTGATATCATAAGAGATAATAATGATGTAATTTTTATATGAGGTAGATATATAATTTATATGAGTTAATATAACAAGAAAATTTCGTGGATACATTATGGGTAAATAAAATTATATAATATATACATACATATATATATATATATATATATATATATATTTATATATATATATACATGTATATATACACGTATATATATATATATATATATATATATATGTATACATATATATATATATATATATATATATATATATATATAATAAAAATAAAATCATTTATCATCAATTATAAATAACGAATAATATATTAGCATCTCTGAGTTAAAATACATATTTATGACATTTATATTCCCATATTAAGCACGTTTAATAACAAACATTAACATTTTATAAAATGTATAATATATTTTCTACAATAAGAAGGAAAAGTACATTTCTCAACAAAACAGTAAATGCGAATAAACAGTTATATACCGGGAAAAAAGAATCGTGTTTATTTAGCGATAGATAGATACTTAGTACAACAAAAGTACTTGATGAGACTCGGAAACGTTAAATGGTTCAAGAAAAGCTCAAACTTAATGAAGAACGATACGCAAGTTTATAAATCAAGATAAAATAGTTTCATTTTACAAATACATGTTTGACAATAAATTTGTATGAATATATATATATATATGCACAAAGGTTCAAGAAAAGTTCTGTTACCCACATATAATTATATGTGGGCAACAGAACTTTTCTATACAAATACAGATATTTACACAAATTTAACCGATCAAAACATTATTTTTATGCATGTTTAAAACGACTTTACTGATGAGTTCAATTTTAGATGAATATTCATTAAATAATGTTAATTAAAAAGTTGATCAATATCTAAATTTGATTATTGATAATTCTCGCTCTCTTCCCTCCCTATACGATCTACATCCAAAGAAAATATTTTTTTATAATTTTTCGATATATTCTTTTGATTTCAAAGCGTTCTTTACACATTCTTATAAGATGTTAATTTCTAATATAAATACTTTCAAATATTTTGTTTTTAAAATAATCACAATCAACTCGATACACTTATTTTTCATATATACTAAATCTTCTTCCACAAGATCAATTTTCAATTCTAAAAATAAAAAATCTTATTTATAAGATGATTTTTGATTTGAATGTTTATTATTTTATACAAATCTATATTTGTGAATAGTTCCCTTTGTTGTGCCAGATGTGTAAATCAAAGTGATAATTCGTTTTAAAGTGCGACTTGACTTACGAGATTTGATAAATAAATTCCCAGATTGGAACAATGAAGTGGAACACTATTAAATAACGTAGAAAATGTTTAATATTTATTCAAAGTTATCGCCATTCACTTTAATACATTTATTGTAACGTTCTAAAAGATTTGAAAACAGTCAGTAAAGGCGTCAGAAGAAACTGGTTTCAATTCGGCGGTTAAATTTTCCTTAATATTTTCTACGTTCTGAAATCGTTTCGCTTTGAAAACAGTTTTTACTTTAGGAAAGAGAAAAAAGTCTGCTGGTTCCAAGTGAAATGAATAGGGGAAGACTGATATGAACTGCGCCATATTTCATAAGAAATTATTTCAAAATCAGTGCATAATAGGCGAGTGTATTGTCATGCAAAAAAAATTAACTACCAAAATTACTGTCGCACTCGAGAAGTGTATTGCAATAATCTCTTCATTACTTCAACATAGAATGCACTATTAACTGTTTGTCCTTTAGGCACTAATTCTTTTAAATCACACCCTGTTTACCAAAAATGTAAACAATATGATTTTGATTCTGAATTTTTGGAAATAAAACTTTTTGGGTCTTGTAATTATTTTCCAATTACTACATTCTCTGGCGTTTGCCACCCGTATGACTGTGCGGGACGTACTTTACAATCTTCAAAATCTTCATCTTCCCAAATCTTCTTGTAAAATTTGTCAAATTGTCTCCTTACTGATATTATTCTCATCTGCGATCATTCTGAGGGCCATTGGGTGATCTTTTACCACAATTTTACAAACTTTTGTGATCGAATTTTCATTTCGAGAGATCGACGGACCTCGGTTCTAGCGTCATCTTGATTATCCTCGCGTTATTATTTAAAATGTTTAAACCATTCAAATAGACTAGTACAACTTAATATACAGTTTCTAATATAGTTTTTGTTAATTTACAGCAAAATTTAATATTCACTCGTTGCTTCATCATGAATAATAGAAACATTATGTACGTGCTAGCTTCCTGCGCAGAAACTAACTGCAGTTCGACTTTCTCGTAACCACCCTCTCTATTGATAAAACTGTGAAAGATTTCTTGCTGCATTACTTTTGATTTAATTTTACATGATCTTAGTGCTATAGTGTCAATCTGGGAATTAAATTGCCAAACTTTGTACCTAAAAGCGCATCTTTCACAGCTGGATCCGAGATTTTTAATCAATAAGAGATTTTAACGTACTGTACATATTTCTACAGCAAATAACACATATATGGATCTAAATTATGTTAACCAATTGTTTACGTTTTGTTTACTGTACTTACAAAGGAATACTACCTATTTATTTACTTCAATTATGTAATCCATCTTCTGTTAATCTTCCTTTTTATAAACTTATGTTTAAGTATACTTCTACTGATATAATTATTACATAAATGTATATAATATAAAATTTTCTGCGTTTAGTCAAAATGAAAAACTAAGTTAGAGGTAAATTATTTCAAAACAATTTTTGAAAGAAGATTTTTCAAAGAACAATTCGTTGAAAATATTGTTGAATTACGAAATACGGTATGTTCATTTTTTTTAATATTTCAAGTTAGTTTTTAAAATTCTCCTTTATAGAATTTAAAGACAACCATGAGGAACGTACGATTACTTTTTATAATAAATCCCTACTCGGTAGTTAATGATAAATTCGTCATAAGAATTATTACCTCCCATGTTATCTTTACATAATGCTATTAGATTTAACTTATGAATCTTAATTTTCTTCGTGTCAAAGTTGCTCCAAGTTTGATAACTACTAGAGATGTTTTCAATTCAGATATTAGTGTTGTTGATTATTTGATTATCCACTATTTAAAATATTTTGTAAAAGAGTTAACAATTTCTATAAAATTTTAGATACTTAAATAAGAAAAAGGTCGAAAAAAGAAAAAATATAGAATGTACCTTTGAAATGGTTTAATTAAATTTTAATATAATTATCACAATTAAAAATTTTTCAGCATTAATTTTCAAAATTTTCATTAGAATGTTAAAGTTTTGTCCATAGTCAAATAGAAAAATATTAAATTACCACATAATTGAAAGGAATCAGCCTCAGATCATCATTTACATCGTTTATATTGTTCGTATGTAGTTAATTTTTTCTTATAACTAAATATTTTTTGATTGACATTACTATCCTATACAAAGATATTATATTTGTTCTCATCAGCGAATAAAACTACCGTCCACAAGTTTGTCTTTATTTTGGTATTCTTAAGTGAAATCAGTATGAAGTACTTTGTTTTTTGTATTGATAAAATACTTCTTTCATATTATTCTGCCATGAACGTTTCCTTTCTTTAAAACACTTCTTATTGTTTCAATATTGCATTTATTTCTGTTGATTTTAGTCTTCAGTAGTTAATTTTTTGGTACAAACTTTGTTAACTTGTTTGACTAACTGTTCCATATTCTTTTTGTTCAATAAATTGTATATGATGTGTAATTTATATAATACAATTTTCCTTTAATTAACTGATTAATTTATTGTCCAGTTCTCTGTATAATATTTAATTATATGTTGAATTGTATATTGAATTATATGTTGGTAGACACTTTATTATTTCTTCAGTTTACTCGTATCTATGAGTTAAGCTTTTACAAATGAATGGTTATGAGTTGCTGTTCTTTTACTATAATATGTTCACCTATTTTCCTTTGATACTTTCAAGTTCAAATAAAATTTATTAAAGAATTATGTAACACATAACATTTTTTTTAAAATTTGTAATAAGCCATAGAAAATCATTTTCTACGTTCTAAAATAAGAATAATAATTTTATTTTTATTAAGTAATTTTAGATTTATTTGTTCTTATTTCCTTATTTTTAATTAATTTTATTTTTTATACCTATAATCCCATTGAAGCATTCATCCCCTAAATCACGAAAAAACTTAAATTGAAGAATATTAAACAGACAGCCTTTTCTGTTAAATGATATATCTCAATTATTTAATCTGTGATCTAGTTTTAAAATAATTTTAATATTGATATTAATTTTTTATATGAACATAAAAAAGTATAACACGTTTTTTATATAATATATTAATAATAAATAGAATGTTTGAAAAATTATAAATTATTTTTATTTAGCATCAAAATTTTATCTAGTAGCTACTGTTTACTTATTAAATTAATTATTTAATTTTGTTCATTATATATATATATATATATATATATATATATATATATATATATATATATATATGTATATATATATATATATGTATATATATACGAGAGGGTTTCAAAAAATTCATACAAGTGAATATAAAGACAATAATTAGGGTAACAAAAATTATTTTTATTTTTCAAATAATCTCCTTTAAGGTTAAAACATTTCATCTAACGTTGCTCGAGTTCCATTATGTCAGTATTAAAATGCGATTTCTCAAGTTCTTCAAAATAATCATCTACTTCGGCTATTACTTCCTCATCTGAATTAATTCTGTTCCCAGTAAGGAATGTTTTCAGTTGTGGAAAGGGATAGAAGTCAGAAGGAGCCAGGTCTGGTGAACATTGGGCATTAGAAACCAATTCGAAGCCAAGAGGATGGATTTTAGCGGGTGTTTATGTCAATAAATGAGCTGGAGTGTTTTCATGATAAAACATGACTTTTGCATTGTGTTCCGGGTCGTTTTTCATCAATTGAGGTTCGTAATTTATCCCATAAAAGTACATTCATAAGCGCTGTTAATTGCATTTCCTTTTTTCAAATAATACATCAACAAAATTTCCTGCGCATCCCAAAAAACTGAAGCCATGAATTTTCCTGTTCATGGACTAGTTTTAAACTTTGATGAACTATCTTCTCTCTTAGTCCACTGTTTCGATTGCTCTTTGGACTCTAGTATCTGATGATGAATCCAAGTCTCATTAATTGTCATAAACTAACACAAACATCTTTTTTATTAAGCTGCATCATGCCTAAGCAATCCTTTGAAATTTGATATCGTGTGCGTTTTTCGCACACAGTCAGCATTCGCGGCACCCATCTCGCTGACATTTTTTACAAGCACAAATTTTCAGTTAAAATGGAATTATCCGGAACTTTATCAACATTTTCTGTGATAATTGATATTGAAGGCCCACCACTGTGCAAGTCATCTTCGACAGATGTTCTGCCTCTTCTTAATTCAGCAACCCATTTGGCTACTATAGCATACTTTGGGAAGAAGTCATCGTACATACTACGTATGTTTTCAAAAATTTAGGTGGTATTCATAACATCAAAAACTAAATAGTCAATAACCGTACGATTTTTAATTTATTCATTTTACAAAAATAACCAAAATACATCTTATTTAGATTGCTGTGAAAGCAAAACTAAGAGACGTTTTGCGCTCAGATTTTTACAGATTGATAATCTAAGGTGCCACCAAGAAAAAAAATTGTTTCAAATCTCCTCAACGTCATCTACATGTCACTTCTACGAAATTTTTAAGACCCCCTCGTATATTATATATATATATATATATATATATATATGTATATATATATATATATATATATATACACTTATATATATATAAGTAATGTGTATGTATTTTTATTAAACTTGTGATTTATATTAATTATTATTTGTTTTATTTCAAGACCAACTATTTGAAATAGTCAATTTTCCCATTAAGAGACGAGATATATCAAATGTCCAGATGCGATCTTATTGGTCGATAGTTTGTGGTAGGTACCATACGTTTTCGACATTTTCTATATACATGTGATGTCAATGCACTTGTGGTAGTATGTTTGATTTATGATTTCTAATAAAAGTATTTCAATTTATACTTTTTATTTCGTCAATACTACATACAATAATGTTAAAAACGTTCTGATATTTTTATATAAGAAGTATTAATAAGTGAATCAGTAAATCATTTTGATATATTGACAATTGACAAGTCTGAATTTGATTTAAAACATTGTTTATAAAAAGTAAACGACTTTTTTAAAGAGCGACTTTCTGTTGACGTTATATAAAAGCTCCAAGGGTAAGTATTTTTGTTTCTTGTATTAATTGTTATTGTTTGTTGGAGTATTTTTTGTGTATCTTTTTTGCTTAAAATAATAATTCGCATATTTACGCGAACATGGTTACGAACAGAAGCTGTTAGACCGGACAACCGACAGTACGGTCACCTCCGGTGTTTCATTCACCGGATTCGTCGCTTTGGAGAAACCGACCTCTTCTCATTTCCTTGCAGGCTTTGCCCTATTGCCGCACTCTGTACTCACACCGCATAGATGCTACGGCATACCGACAACGAATATTCAACATTCCGGGCGTGCGTTTAACAAATGCACGGGTCACATTTGTGGTTAACACTTTGTGCGAATTACCTCATTCAGTTTGCCTACCACGCTCAATGGGCTCTCTGTTCTTACCTCGGCTATTCAATTAAACAGTATGCCATCATGTTGCGTCATTGTTTTGACGCATTATTTGATATCTTAATATCATGTTAACACTTTGACGCCCTTGGCTTAGTAAACGAATACTACTCAAATTATATTGGATAATTTTGTTTCCAGGGGAATCTTATTTTGATTTATATTTTATTTTTTTTATAAAACACAAAAACATGGGTAGTGTACTCTTATAAATTGTTATAAAGTAAAATATTAATTTTTGTAATTATGAGGTCATAATATTACGTATAGGTATTATTTATATTTATTTATTTCTGTTTATTGTGCTTACAGTATTAAAATAATAATACATTTATCAACTAAAAATTTTATTTGTTATATAAAAAAAGAAACGTAAGCATTTGTGTGATTTTATTATATATTCTTTTTGTGTATTGTATTTTGTTCATAAAAATTGTTCATTTTACATTTTCTTATGGAAACATGGAAATCGTTCGACATTAATTAAAAACATTTTTTATGCCTTTTTAAATAGTATTTTAATTAAAATATTTCTGCAACAGAAGGTAATACAGATAATAACTATATTAATCTAATAAATATTTGAATACTGTTTATGAGAATTAACTTTAATTTTCGCAATAAATCTCCCTATGCATCTATATTTATATTAATAGTTAAAAATTTATTGTTTTATCTGTCACTTAATCATGTAACAACGACTGATTTATCTGAAATATTTCAACAACAAGCCCTGTAACATCTGGTTAACATAAACTAAACATATTATTAACTTTTAATGTTTTATTTCTTTATATATATATATATATATATATATATATATATATATATATATGTAAATCATATGCCGGTAATTATAAGAGTGCACTGTAAAGAATTGAAAAAAAAATATTTTATGATTTATTTTATATTACAATTATTTATATTTTAATAATCTAGAAGAACTTTGAAAAATTAACAAATATACCGTTTAATGTCTGTAAAGTTGATTGGTAAACATAATTCTGTTTTTGTTTACTTTGATAGTAGACTAAGTCTCTTACTTTTCGATATACTTTATTTTTCTGGAAATATGCATGTATCTATTTGATTTTTCTATAAAAATAAACTTATTTTCAAAGTAAATAACCCTTAACTTAAGTCAGCCACTTTGCTTAAAGCTCTCAAACGAATAATTTTATTGTTGTTGGAAAAAAATCTCTAGAGAAATCAGTTACAAAGGGAAAGAAAAATGTTAGGGGAGAATCTGTTTTTTGGTTAAAATACTATGGATCATTTTTCTAAAAGAAGCTTCTTATCAGATGTTTTATAAAGCATCTTTAAATGATGCAAATGTGCAAATAGTACAAAATTGCAATATAATGTGCAAAATTTGAGATTTTAGATCTTTAACTCAAAAAAAGCCTGAAAATATATGAAAAAATTCAATAATTTTCACTTTATGTATCTGACCACTTACAAAGAAAAAACATTTGTATATAATGGATGTGTTACAGTACTGCCAATTTTCCATAAATATTTTTGTATTCTTAAAACAACGCAAAAAGAAAATTCCGTTATTGAAGAAAAAGGAAGAATCTCTATATTATTCTAAATTAAGTTAACATGATTATAATCACAAAATGTAAGTGAACTGTTGTTTTTAACTTCCTTTTTTGAATAAAACTGAAATATTTTTACTTACATGTTATTTTTAAGACGTTTGAATAATTTTGAAAATAGTCTAAGTTGTATGAAATATCAAAAAACTCATATTTTTTCATGGTACTTGCAAAAGTTCATAGTTACATGAAATATTTACATTATACGAGTAAAAACGTTGTAAAATTTTGTTATATAATAGAAAATATTTTTTATTACACAAACGCAAAAGTCTAAATATCACAATATGAAAAATACATGACTTAGTTCACTATCAGAATTACTATCTCATATATATATATATATATATATATATATATATATATATATATATAAATGTGCAAATGTTCAAATTAAAACTCAACTGAAATTACATGAATGTTTTACTTTATTACGTAGTCTTACTTAAGAATTAAATGAATGAATTTTTAAAAGAAATATTTTTTTTATAATTCATGTAAGAAATGAAATATTATATTAAATATTTTTTAAGTAAAGGTCATATAAATACTAAACACCGAAGAAATAGGGAAATTACACAGCCATATATACAATATATTATATGTAGTTCCAAGCAATTCTTTAAAATAATACCTCTTGACTAATATTTCTCTAAATGTAACACTTATTTAATAACATAAAAATACACATACTTAATTTTAAATAATATATATATATATATATACATATATATGTATATATATATATATATATATATATATATATATATATATGTATGTATATCTATATAAATATTAGTTAAAATTACATTTATTTTTTTTCACAAAAATTTATTTATATATTTTTTTAAGTTCTATCGTTTTCATGAAGACTATGATAACCCTTAAAACAAATTTTATTTGTTAAAATAGAGTTATTTATGAAATTATTTGTACATTTATTAATTTTGTACTTTTGTTGATATCTGACTTCTAAATTAATTTTTAAAGTTCTGCTTTTAAGTATTAAAATAATTGTTTTTAATATGTATTTTTTTTATTTTTGTAATATAATTATAATTTTATTCCAAGGTTTATCTTGTATACGATTATCTCTATAAATAAAAGCTATTAAAAAATAATCTATAGAGATTTTCTTACATTTGAAATGATCGTAAAAATAAAAAAGTTTCTAAATTTTACTATATTTTACTCTTAACTATTTATATTTAATCTCTCTCTCTCTCTCTCTCTCTATATATATATATATATATATATATACATATATACATACAAACCAGGGGTGGGCAACTTCTTTAATATTAAGAGCCACATATAATACTTGTCATACATTTTTGTGTGTTCAAGAGCCACAGAAAATATTATTTTTAAATTGTATTTACTAGGTTGGTAGAAAAATAATTGAGGTTTATGACCTTCAAGTTCATATACATAACAGCAATTAGTTTCCTATCGACCTAATATAAATTATAAAAATTACAACTATACGAGTATAGTAGTCTTAGTCACCAAAGCAGAATATGTTTCATCTCTACTCGTTGAAGACTTTGATTGAGTCTTCACTTTTGCAGTTAAAAGTTGCATTTTTAAAGATATTTTTCTCAAAAATTTAAACAGAACTCATCCCGAGTTTGGTTTTATTAAATTCAATAACTCTTAATTAACAATTTTTTTTAGTTTCATTTCTTTTTTAAGGATTGTCCATAACCGTAGAGCTACCTTAAATAGCAGTTTGGACACATAATGCATATGGATATTTAAAAAGAAAATGCAAATTACTCGTTTATATATAAAATGTTCTTATATTTAGACATACTAGACTACTATAGATTATTAATATAAAAGTTTAGGAAAAATGGCAATGAAATCTAATATTGTCTTGGAGCTTCACAGAGTAGCTTTTGGAGCCGTGGTTTTCCCACCTTTTGTATATACAATAGGAGGTGTGGCAATTGGATAACGAGATTTTTTTATAAATCCTTTATTAAACAAAAATATATGAATCTATGCTGTCACCTTCACAATAGTCTCTCCCGAGCATGACGCACTTGGTCAAGAGTTTCTCTCATTTCTGGAAACAGCCACGAAAACCATCTTAAGTGAAGCCTTTTAAAACCTGCGCCATTTGTCATTGAATGCCCTGAATGTCATCAAAATGCTGACTTTTCATTGGAGACTTCATCTAAGGAAATAAAAAAAGTCGCAGATGCTAAAAAAGGATTGAAACGAGGATGTGGTAGTACCGGAATTTGTTTTTCGGCTTGAAACTATTGAATGGTTAACAAAGAGTGAGCAAGTGCGTTTTCGTGATGCAAAATCCACTAAATCAACTAATCCACTAATCACACAATCAACCACTTCAACCACTACATTCGGACGAACTCTCACAATTCTTTGTTTAAAACGCTCGAGTATAATCAAATAAAACACTGTGTTGACTATCTGGTTTGGTGGAATGAACTTGTTGTGGACAACCCCTTCGATATCGAAGAAACCAATTAACATTGTCTTGAATTTTGATCTTGAAATTCTGGCTTTTTTCGGACGTTCTCCGTCTATTCTTCTACTATTACTTGTTCTGTCGACGAATCTCAGGATCATACTGAAATACTCAAGATTCAACACCGAAATGACCGTTCTTTGTTCAATTTTTTTATCGTACATAAGAGAAATTTTCAAGATTTCACTGATGATTGAATATTTAAGCTCATGCGTTGAAACTTCGGAGGTATATACAAAAACCATGAAATATTCCCAGTAGATAGTAGCACAAGCGCCAGTGTTGCTGGGTAATGCGTTAGGAAGAAATTCTCGTTATCCAATTGCTATACTTTATATATATATATATATATATATATATATATATAGATATATATGTATACATATATATGTATACATATATATGTTTACATATATATGTATACATATATATGTATACATATATATATATATATATATATATATATATATATATATATATATTACTATTAAACTATAGAAAATTTCAAGAATAAGAATTATATTCTAAAATACAACAAGGTAAAATATGTTTAATTTTCTCAAAAAGAAAGACAAAACTTAAAATAATCATAAACAATGTACTCTATCTTATCATAATTGTCTCACATCTCTAAATAAATCGATATTATTGATAAAATTAGTAGAATATTTATTTTCTGCTTACCTTAATCACAAACATAAGAGGAAATAAATTATTTATGTCAAAAAATCAAAAACATCTACACAAATTGAACTACGACCTTTCTGGACAAAGTTTAACCTTACATTAATATTATATGTAATCTAGAATTGTGTTTTTACTATTAATGAGATTATTTTTAAGATAATTCAGTGTTTTTAAAACTTCACATTTATTTATTTTTTGTATTGTAGTGTAATATATATATATATATATATATATATATATATATATATATATATATATATATATATTAAATGCTACGTGAAATAAAATGGCTAATGTAATAAAATGTTAATATTTACTGAAATAAAGTACAGGTCATCTCTTGCAACTAAAATTAATGTAATAAGACAGAAAATATAATTAAAATCAAAATTTATCTAAACCTATTCGTTTAATAATGCTACAAATTAATATTAATAATCATTGTTCTGTAAGTACATAAGAGTGAAAGTGTTGAAATTAGGAATTTATCATAAAATCAATATTGTTTTAACATTATTAAATTATATTATATCAATTAAAACAATGGCTTTCGATTTAATTACTAGTAAAATAATATTAGATTAAAACAATTTGCATTTATATTTTCTCTCCCTCTTTCTTTATATTTATATGCGTATATATATATAATATGTATATATATATATATATATATATATATATATATATATATAATATGTATATATGTGATCTATGCTTGTGAATCAGTCTAAATATGCCTGTATATAAATTTGATATGCATCTATATTGGTACAACCGACATATTTGCTTTACCAAAACATTGACATTCTTTAGTGAGCTTGTCTCAAGCCAATGTCCATTTTCAAGCATATTTGCATACCAATGGATTCATATTACATTTCCAAGAACGCTAATTTTACAAATTGCGCCACTCGAGTATGTGTGTCTGTAGTATAAGGAAACACAAGAGCAAACTATTTGATTTATGATATAACCACAATGTTGAAATTTATTGTGATGGAAACATATGGACTAGATTGATTTATATTCTCCAAAGTTTCACTTTTTAACTAATAATATGTGTCAGGATATGATATTCGTTAAAAAAGTATACGTAAATAAATGTGTTTCTTGTAATCAATCAATTAATATAAACTGCGATTATATATATATATATATATATATATATATATATATATATATTTATACATATATATATATATATATATATATATATATATTTATACATATATATATATATATATATATATATATATATATCCGTACAAGCATACGAATAAATAATTTCAGTTATATCTGATATTGACATCTGTAGAATGTATGAATATCTCTTGAAATACGATTTTAAATATTTATATATATTTTACTATCAAAATAACGTTTGATTGAATGTTTTCTCATACAAAATGTTTAAATAAAAATATATTCAGGTTTTTGTTTTAGAATATATATATATATATATATATATATATATATATATATATATATATATATATATGTATATATATATATATATATATATGTATATATATATATATATATGTATATGTATATATATATATATGTATATATATATATAAAAAAAATTTCCTTATCCTACCTATTAATTGGTTCATTTCTTAGTCTCTTTATATTCCTTGATTTCCAGTCAACACTATACAGACCGGCTAGTTGAATGAGTAACTTTCAGCAGTGGCCGGCTTTTTTTTCAATAATTGACAAGAAATGATTTTTCTTTAAAATCATGATTTTGGCGATGTACGCAAAAGAATTCAATAAATATGAATTTATATATTCTGTAAATATATAAAAATTGAATGAAGCTAGTTATACAAATAAGTTTAACATTCAGAGATTTGAAATATTTGTGTATTAAGAAAATTAAAATAAATATTCAGAAAAAAATTATTTTGTAAATACATATACATATTTAGTATTATGTTTTTCAAAACATTTTCCTAGATGTAAGGGTATTTTACAAAAAGTATACATATAAATTGTTTCTTATCATATTTTATTTACACAGCAAACATTACACCTCTTTCTTTGAGTTTTCCTGTTTCCGATATATTAGATAAAATATACACATATATTTTTTTGTATAAATCAGAATATATTTTTTTTACATTTATACACATATTTTTTAATAAAAATATTAGAATAACAAATAAACTACCTGCATTCTGTTCTTCCAGTAAAGTCTCTCTTGTTTCGTTTTCCATGATAAATGGGAATTTTTCTGAAACAAATTATTTAAAAAAAAAAAACAGAAAATACAAATTAAAGAAAATAATTTAAAAATGCAAAATGCTATTCTTGTACAGAATTTTGGTTGTGTCGCCCACAAAGTGCATAAGTGAACTGAATATAAACCAGTGAGGTATATTTCCTGTACACCTTAGTGTCAAGAAAAATTGTGGGAGTTTTTGGCACATGAATCGAATATGTAACTCTGAACACCCTATTACGCATTAGAATTCATTATTTTCAGAAAATAATATTCCTTTTCTTTGTTACTGTGCTATTTATATTATTTTTAACATTAGAATCGCAAATGACGCAAAAGTGTGTCAACGGCTCTTAACGAGAATTTTATCAAATGAAGCATAAGTGTGTCATCAACCTGTTAAGTATTAATACTTTCTGTTATCCATCGGTTGAATTCCCTTCTTGTAATATGCTACGTTCATTTCCATTTCAGACACTTTGCTTTTCTTACTATATCTGTGACTCCTGTCTGTTTTCGTATACATTCTATTCTTTTACTATCTCTTCTTATTATTTATAGCATGCATCTTTCCATACTTGTCTGTGTTATAAAAAGAGTTTATTTTATTATTTTCGATATTTATACATTTTATTATTTATACATCTATATATTAAATTTTTACGCTAGATTAGACGAAAAATTGCATTTTTCTTGTTATTAAGCAGTTAAAATTTATGTGATAATTTAAACTCAATTTATTAATGTTTTATTACTCTTTCTTGAGCATATGTGAAAATATTTTTAATACAGTTTAGAGGAATTGAAATCATAATTTTTAAGGAAGACTTCAATTTTTTACTGTTTAATTTTGTGAATTTTCTTTCATTGAAAGATTTTTCGAGATGTTTAATTAAAAATATCTAAATGAATTACATCAGAGGAACTAACTTGCCAACAGAAAAATTCTGTAATCAATTTCCTTAAATCTTGCTACGTAGCTATCGCAACACATGGTCGAAAATCATCCTAATATACGCCCTTTCTATTCGTCAATGCTCGGTGTTTTTCATAAATCGATAAATTGTATGTTCGGTATAGTAACTGTCAGTTATAGTGGTTTTATTAAGATATAATAAATTTTACTCTTCAGGACCTTTCAAATATACAATCTAACCATAACAATCTACTATAATCTATCCTAAATCTAAGGTAAATTTAGCTATTCACGTTTATTCTAGAAGTTATTTTTTTAAAAAAAATATATTATTTTATAAAAAAGGAATAAACTTTTCATCTTTAATAAAAAGTATATTTAAAAAGTTTTTATTCTCCATCAACGTAATTAACACACTTTTATGATCAGTTATTTTTATATTCGGC